>OZ005743.1:211334337-212078283 GCA_963930735.1 Dioctria linearis
ACTCTCGTGGTTATGCAGCAATATCACACTATATATGATTTTTTTTTTAATAAAAATATCTATCAGCGAAATCAAACGAATTCTACAAAAATTATCCATTTTATAAGCACTAGTTTTAAATTTCTATGTTTAAATTTTGGCCAGTAGATGCCGCTGTCGCTACAACTAGCTTTGGACACACTTTTATTTATATTGCGTCCCAACAATAATGGAAATACTTATGTATTTTCTTTACTTTTCCATTAGCTAGATATGACAACATCCCATACTGGGTTTGCTGCCTACTTTCTGATTGATTGACAATAAAATTTCATTTTACATTTTTATCGAATAAAATTGGTTTTCGTTAATTTCATATTCTAATAAAAACGCCGTGTATTACATACCAGGATTAGGTAAAGAGAAGGGACGACCAAATATAAGAATACTTAAAATTAAAACTGTCTCTACTTATCATAAATAATACCCTTAAAATTATTAATTTCTACCAAATTTAATATCGTTAATCAAGGACCGAGCAATATTTTATATCCACGTCAGTTATTCCGATTTTTAATATATACTTAGAAATGTATATAGAACTATGGGGCTGGATTTATCTGGATCTAAGAAATCCGAAAATCTGGATCTATCAGGTAAGAATTATCTATAATCTGGGTTTTCGGTTTATAAGAGTACATACTAAATCCATACACTATATCCGGATTTCTCAAATTCGGGTTTGTTCTAAATCCACAGAATCAAAATTTTCCAAAAATTCGTCAAAAAAGATTGTTTTTAACCACAGTTCTGCATAAAACCAGAGTTCCCTGAATCTCTATACAACTTTATTTTTCACAAGGCCTACTTATTTAAAATTTGAAAAAAAAACTCAGGTTACATAATTACAGAGCTGGCCAATTTGGTAACATAAAATAAATATTGCAACAGGGCCGCCCATAACATCTGTACTGCAATTATTTGCGGGACAAAGACTTGTTATTTAACGCAAAATCCAATAATCGATTTGTAGCCCTTCCGAACTATATAGGAATAACTTTAAATGACGATACGAATTATAGGTAATTTTCAATACTAATACTTAACCAGTAGTTGATAAGTACATAGCAGTTGAAGACTTTTTAAATTGATATAATTATTTAATTTTGGACATTTCGAATACGAGTAGTCCATTTAGGTGATTGTAGCCAGCCTTGATGGGTCTGAGCGGCCCTTTGGATTAGCTGTGTATCCTAAACACGGTGTCCATACAATGGGTACCTGAGGCCGGCTTCTGTAACACAGAGAGTTTTTAATTTGGGAAATAAGAATTTTAGTTTTCGCCAACTAAAACTCCCTAATTCTCCATTCCCAATTGACTAACATGTTTGGAGAATTAAGGAAAACGCAAGAGAAATTGCAATTTTCACCTGTTAATTTGAAAATTCGTAAGTTCCCTAGGTTACCCACCTTCTCAAAATACAACAAAAATAGACAATACTCTCACTTAGGAGTTCTTCTTCCTACTTTTTCACTTGCACAACATCGGAGAATTTCAACAAGTGGAGTAGAGAATTTGATAGTTCTCAAAACAAATTCGCCAAGTTACAGAATTCCAAATGGAGAATTAACTGTCAAATCAACTCTAATCTCCCGAATTCCACAATTCTCCGTGTTATAGAATCCGGCCCCACATGGTGATCATGGTGAATGAGAGTGCGGATCTGTTAGTCCTGCCCTGTAGCTCTCACTTCCTTGCATCAGAACCTTCTGTAGGTATTGCCACCTCGATGATCATGTATCTCATCAAAGCGGATGTTCGAACGATGGACGAACGTGAGCACTTTTCAGGTGTACTAAACTTTATCTTGATGGGCCCAATAGGAATATCACTGATTTTCTTTGACTTTCTCTCAGAAGAGAGCTATGCAGAATTGTGTTCGGCATCATATTCATCCCTGCCCACAGCTCGCTTCACGCTCATCTAACAAAGATGGGAGTCCTTGACAGCCTTGAGTGTCTATCCTGCCTGGAAGGACAACTTAAGACAAGCGAACACTTACTGTCCAGTCTTTGCCCGGCTAATGCTGGATACGCTAGATTCTGTTGTTCTATCTGCGGATGAGCTGAAACCGCACATATGTAGTCCTGTTGCGCTTTATTAAGAGGACAGACAGAAGGTTTTGATGAGAGGGTTTTCTTTTATTTTTAGCAGATTAGCACAATGGACCGCCTTCCTCTCCATGCTTAGGATCTTTCCTACTCTGCCTTAAAAAATATTCCATTTATGTTATCCATTTGTCAGTGCTCGCAATGCAATACCAAACCAAGACAAGAAAACATGAAGCATTTGTAGCATATTTTTACTTTATGTTTAATGACATGTTTGACATTCTACTTTCTGAATACCGGGACCCCCTGTGAGGTCATAGGTTCAAAAAGAAGGCATACAATTTTGTCGACATCTGTTTCTTGTAAGTGGTTACCTACACATTTCCATCTTTGTCTCCTGATTAATTTAAATTAGGGCAGAAAATGATCGCACTAATCTTAATTTTGTAATAAATAAATTAATAAATTAATTATTAATTTTCAAAAACAATCTTGTAAGATTTTTACCGGATGCAAAAGATTGATTAAAATCACTCAACCTTAAAACATAGCTCCTATGTTACCAATAAAAGTAATATTTCAATGCTGGACCATTTGGATGGTAGAACAACATCGTCTTAGTCCACTCCATCTAGATCAACAAAATGTTCTACGCTTCCGTTGAATTTCTTTCCTCCAAGGAAGAACCCTTACTTCAGGAGTTCTTTTTCATATATTGAAAACGTTTTTTTCCAGATTGACCACCTGTAAAAAATCAACCCATTTTGTTACCACGTACGAATATTGAAGTCTGCTACCAACACAAAAACGCTACTCATCTCTACAGGGACTTATGTATTAGTACATACTTTTTTCCCTCTCAAATACCTTAAATTTCAGTTTGCCGACCGCTGTTGAAATATTTTAATCCACTTTACACTTTTGGCTAGCGGAGATATCAAAATATTACAACCTTGCAAATAACACATGGAAATCCTATCTTGTTCTACGCCTACCTAATTAGAAGATACGAGCCGAACTAAAACCAAAGCGCCGATTGTGTGGCACTACGACGACTACATTACCCACCACAGTTCCTGAAATTGAGTGGAAGTTATAAGGGGAGGGGGAGTACAATAGTGTCAACTGTAATCTATAGAAACATGTAATAACTGCGTTGCACCTTAAGTAGCCTTTGTTGTTGCTACACACCCCAAACTTGGGAGTAAGGAAAGTTTCGAATCACGTAATGAATCCAAATTCCTTTAATAAGAATCTACTTGCAAATTATTCCGACTTGTAGGGATGTGGGGATGTGTTGTGTACCTACATATTTATGTATATTTTTGTATGAATATACATCTGTTGGCTTCTAGCCGTTCCAACCGCTTGGCATTCGATATGGGTGGAGGAAAGAGGAGCATGGGATAAACAGTGTCCTGTGCATTAGGTAACTTTTCTCACTGATGTAAAATTATGCAATTCGTGCCGCCATCGTCGTCGTCGTACCCCCGAATATTGAGTATTCCGTTTGAATCCGGTAGTGCTAGACTATAGCAATCCATGATGGCTGTATGCAAATTTTATGTTCTACATGCATATTAGGTACTTAAGAAACATTACAAACCATAATGTGCCGACCGGACGCTCCTTCCCGCCTATTTTCTCATTTAAATCTAGGACGGTACTCAGTTAAGTATTTGCCAACATTTTTCTCTGAATGTTTACCCTAATTGAGGCAAGCCAAATAACCGGGCATGACTATAGGCGAGCGAAGGTGAAACGCCCAAATAAAAACCCGTTCATAACGAGACCCCGCAATTTTTTCCAAATTACTCTATTACCTTGGCCGATGGTCTAAATCGCTGCCTATAAAAAAGTATCCATTGCAAATGTGATGATTTTATTTTGTATTTGTTTCCTCCAAACGGAGGCGCCGCCGACGAGACATTCTTGTTTGGGCCTTCAAATTTATTTGAGAAACTTTTATTAAAAATATTTTCCCCCTCACCCCCCCCCCCCCCCTCTTTCTCCTCCCCAACCTCGTGCTGTGGCATGTTTGACAACGGTGGAAATTATTGCATTTCCTATTTCAATTTTTAACAATTTCGGCCAGTCCGGGCGCACCAGTCTGCCCCGGGTCGAATATTGCAAAAGTTTCCGCATGGTGCAAAAAAAAAATGAATGTTTCGTCGACGTCTCAAGTCAAAAGGCAGCGAATAAAAATTGAACGCGTCAAAAAAGCTAAAAACAGCAGCAACTCATATGAAATATTTCGATGTAGGCATGTCCACAAAGGCCGTGAAAACTTGCCCCGGGGCGGCTCAAAATTAACAAAAAAAGTACAAGGAAAAATCCGGAAAATTTGTTTGAGTGGTGAATGCGAGGCGAATTCCTCATGTTTGGGCACCGAAAACCATGCACCGAATGGATGAAATTCAAGTAGTTGTACAGTTAAGGCAGGCAATAAAGTCCTGTCTAGGCGATTTTTTAATTTCTTTTTTTTTTTCTCATTCATTTCATTTTGCAGTTCCATGTTCCAGAGGGAAGAAATGCGCTTTTAATTCAAGCCGCCACCTCCCAGATTCCTCGACTCTAACAGTCGGCTAAAGTTGCTCCTTCAGAAGTGAAGCACACATTCCATCATTCACCCTAAACGGGTTGAAATATATGTTGAAGGATTGCAATGCACGAAAAAGGGTTCTTCCCATCTCTTCCCCTCCCCCTTGCTGAAGTTGTGGAGTGTCTTAAGAAACCACTTTACAGTGAACTTATATAGAGTAGAAAGAGCCTTCTGAAAATGATGACTGGAGGTTACTGCAAAAGTTTATGCTCAGTTCATATATACTAGCGGATGGCGGGTAGGAGGTAAGAGCTAGCTGCCAGAAACATTGGTAAGGTGGAGCCCACAAATTTTGGGGTTTCACACCAAACTGGCATAAGCACTCGGTGAATCGGTGTTAAGTGCACGTTAAAGTGGAATCAAACGAAACAACAATTGTAGCAGAGAGAATGAGTTTAATGGGCAGGTGGAATATCTTCGAACGCGATATTTCGTGCTAACTGTAAGATTGCGCCGAATTTTCATCGAGGTTGAAGGCACCTTTTCAAGTACTCATTCGACTTGTAGTTTTACTACAGCGAGTAGGTACCGACCGACATGAATGACTGACTACATATCATTTTTCAAGTATTTTAATGACTTTCTTTACATGCGGTAAACCGTTGAAAGTGTAGAAGCGATGTGGAAAACCTCCGCCGATATAAAATTTTGGAACTTACTCCACAAGGGCTTAATTTAATACACGAAACTCCAATCTCGGAATTTAGTAACTGAAAGTAGTGGATATATTTACTGGTTGTTGCATTATTTAATTTGTTGGCTCTAACTATGCTTTGCACTTAAAAAATAATTAATAGATTTCTCTACAAGATTTTGTTCCTTCAGAACTAGAACTGTTACGCCCGATTTCACAGTGCGAGCTTTAGGTCTCACTTAGTTAAGCTCGAGGTGACTTAAGTATTTTTGGTTCCACAGCTGATTCTTACTACCAACCTTAGCTGAGTGAGAGCTTAAGTATTTTGATCTTTTCTGTAGGACGTTGTTTTTTGAGACATTTGTGAACTTATTTGCTCAACTTCAACTTAAGCGCAATATTTGGACACTCAAGTCAAAAATCGACATCATCTAAATAATCAAAACATTTCCTTGTATTGAATCTTTTAATAACGTGCAACTCGAACAAACTCTTCATAATACTTTTCATCATTTTCATTAATTAAATCTTCCGTATTGAATTTTAAGATAAGAGTACGAATTCGATTTTCTAAAATCTTTTTGAGCAAGGCTTAAGTGGACAATTTCGGTGGTTTAAGTAATGCGGCAACTTAAGTCCTAATCTACACTTAAACTCACACCGTGGTACTGAAAAATAACTAAGCGAGAGTTGAAAACCATCCAAGTAAGCCTCAGGTCTGTCCTTTCTCATGCTTCCTCACAGCTTGTTTCAAGGCTTGCCTCAAAGAATTGAAAAACCAAATGACAACACCGGCTCGGTGGTATCATTGTCATTTTTACATAAAAAAAAGAGTCCGTTGACAGAAGTATGCCTGACAGAACATAATTTCCAACATTGAGCAATGGCGGCGAGCATCTTACTAACAAGAGAAATCTCTTGAACAGCTGTTTAATAGATAAAAATTACCAATCAGAGTAGGCGTCATTTGAAAAAATAAAATAAAAAATGAATGCAAATTTTGAAAGAATGAATTGCATGTAAAATTAAGGAAATTTAACATGTTTCGACAAAGAGAAATATACTTGTTTTTTTCTGAAGGAGAAATGTTTACATTTTTAGATTACCAAGCACGTTGTTTTTTACACACTGGCAAATAAGGGTGTAGTGGTTCATTGATGTTTTTTCACACTGGCGAATAAAGGTATATTAAACAGCTGATTTTTCTTGTTAGTATACGCTCGCCGGCAAAGGCTTGCTTTAGTTTTATATTGTCTCATTTAAGAACCCGTGCTGAAAATTTTGACAATGTCTTGAGAAAGTCTCGAGAGCGAGACCTTGATGTGTTTCTGTCTTAAGTATCCAGCAGTAATGGAAAATGAATATTCTCAAAACACCTTAAATTTGTGAATGTATGCAAGGTAAAAATTTCATTTACAAAACTTGTGTCAAAATGTTGGATGCATAAAAGTTTATTTTGTTATCACCAAAGTCTATTTTTATTTCTGTTTATGTTTGGTAAAAGTCAGATATGAACAACTTATGACCCCACCCGGTCAAATAGAAACTCTCCTGTAACTTTCAAGATAAGAAAATGCAATTTTAATGTGTTGTCCAAGCTTGAAATATTCTATTTTATTGCTGAAGGATATCATTTAACCTGAAAAAATAAGCAAAAAAGCTATTGAATTTTAATCATGGGCAGACATATCTGCCACCCTGTAAGGAGCTCACATGTTAGTCCTATCAGGAAACTAAATAAACTCCAAAGCATGGTCTAAGTGTAACCCTCGATTACGCATTGGCGCATAGCATCTACCAGTGTTCTAGAAACACTATTGATTCTAATGGCACTTAACAACTCAACAACATTGCAATGGTGTACAGAGCCCTGGCAGAATGAAAGTGAATGGAACTCAACAATTCTATCCACTATAACTAAACGAATATAGAAGCAAGTCAAATATTGGACATGATATCAGACAGAATAGTCTTTAAACATAACCTCTGTCTGCTTCTCAAAATAAAGATACCAAATAGGGAGGAAATAGATACAAATCTAGAAAATGATGCCTTCATCTGGTACACCTACAGTTCTAAAACCGACAAAGGAGTTGGAGCAGGAACAGACAGTCTAAAGCTAAGAACTTAAATCTATCAAAGAAAATACGCCTCAATATGCTCATCATCGGACCGAAACCATTGTGCGGTATCTCCTATAATACCGTGAAGCTTATCATACAAAACTGAATCCATAACCGAATGAACCCGAATTGTACTTCAATGATAGGCTCCCGATAAGCTAAAAGATTCATAAAAGGACCTTCACAAATGAAGAGCCTGTATCTTTTAGGAATCAACTCAGAATCGTTACAGGAGTCTTAACCGGATGCTCTAGACTTAACAAACACATGTTTCAGATAGGCATATCACCCACTGGTGTGTAGTTTATGTCTCTATGTCTCGAATAGGATGAAACATCGAAACACGAATTATGCGTATCGGGAGCCATTACACGATGTAGATTCCAGGTTTTCCGTTCCTACTTAAAACAAACCTGTCGACTTCGAGGAAATTTCATCCAAAAAACCACTGCTCTTCCTACAGTACAAATGCAATTCCACCCGCTTAAACCTACTCTTAATCTTAGTCCTTTTTATTGATCTTTTACCTTTTTCGGTTTTTGAGTAAAAGCGACACCTGTGGGTCCTTCGCTCATTAAGCCTGCAGCAAAAAGCATCCATGGCAGCAATATCCTGGTCTGGTGTTGAATTACTTGAACAAATCTAATACCTTCCATCGTTCTTCCTTATTTATCTCTGGTTTATCCTTAAACTCGACGATATCTAAGGATGCTGCCTCATAAACAATGTTTCTAGTTTTGTGTTCCTGCTCCATTGTTCTCATAAGTAACTGCAACTGCAATCCTTTTCTTAATGTGCGGACTCAATACTCAGTCAGAATATTTACTCTGCACAAAACACCAGTTGAATGAAATAAAAGTTCATGTCCATGTCACTTTAGCTAACCAAAATATTGACATGCCTGAATTTATCTATATTCAATGTATAAAAGAATTTTCCAGCAGTGCAAAACACGTGTTAAGTGGGTTTATTGACGTAGGCTACCCAAAAAGTAAAACATATATTTTCACCTGTACCCTCTCCTCCCGGGACTGCACTGAGTAAAGAATTGTGGATTTTGTTAGCCACTGTACTGAGTGTGTTAACAGAACCGATTCTTTGCTTGTTGTTGCTATTTGACTTTCCAATGGTATCGCGCAAAGGGAAAAGGCATGAAAGTGCACAGGCTACTCTGTCCATAAGGGCCCACGAGCCCACGAGCCCCAACTCCAACCCCAAACCCCAAATCCGGTTCCAACATATTTAGTTGAGCATATTTATGTCCGATTGTGGCCAACACGACTCTCTGTGCTGTGGTCATTAGGTAATTTTTGGTTTTTCAAATTTCACCACCAGTTGATGTACATACAACCCCCACCCCATGCTGATGATTGCAATGGTCGTCAGAGCCGGCCAGTTCCCTCCCGTTCCCTATATACATATAGCCAGGAAATATTATGTGAAGGGACTTGTGTCGAGCGTTGCCTTTGTTGCAGCACGATGCAAGCAAAAATGCATTCAGCTACTGGGCTCTGTTCTGGTTTCACACCATGCATCCCTCCGGGCATCGGGACGGTACGGGATCACATTCAAATTTGGTGGTGAAATTGAGTTGTTGTGTGTCGTCTTGTTGCTGCGGCGCGGGCCCAACAAAAAATTAGTTACGACGAGATGGATGGAGTTGATAATTTTATGATCTTTTAAATCGGAATTATTGTCACGTAATGAACGGGTTGATTTACACGTTCAGCGGACGGACTACCGACCGCGGCGGGGATAATGTGCCGGTTGTGATGCAAACATGAAAGCGGCCATCTGCTGAATATCGAATAATTTCCGATTCTCTGGCAGTAAAGTGATACACATCGAGCGAGAGTGACAAGGCGTGATTAACAGGCAAAAAGTGTTGCGGTTTTTTTGCTGTAATTTGCCAACTAATGAAATTTGTTAGCGCTGGCATTGAAAGATTTTCTGAAGCGGATGATGAAAATATTCAGAAAAATTTTCCAACCCAAGAAACTTGACTTTGACTGGTACACACCAGCAGTTATTAGGCAAACGTCAACCAATTAACTCTTTTCTTATTGGATAAGTGCTGAGCATTGCGACCAGGAAGATGTTCATTGTTGTACCATTGCTTTGTGAGGTCCAGCCTACGTTTGCTCTATTTAGAGTTAGTTTTGGGGTTATGTATCCCTTGTCCAAACGTGAGTAAGCTCTACGCATTCGTATAGAGTACCTACGTTATTCGCTGGCTCTACCTATTCGTTGCAGAACCGGCATTTAGTGTCTGTGGTTTTTATGAAGCATACATAGGAGAGACCGGCGCTAGTAGGCGCACTTTTTACTTTACCTTTTTTTCCAAGAGTTATTGAGGATTTTTGGAGATGGTTCCTCGGACCATAGTACTGCCTAGAAGTCGGCTATTACTGTCTATACATAAAACAGTCGTAACGTATTTTATTACATACACAGATATATTTTTATCAGATGTTAATACTGCGCCAACCCACCCCATGAAAGGTATTTAAACTGAATAACCCCTAATCCTTTCCCTATTTTCTTCCTGCCATGCTGTGCTTTGCATCATAGGGTATCCCTTGAGCTTGGCTTAATAATATATATAAAAAAAAAAAACTCGGAAATAATACTAGCCCATAGCAATGGTCAGTTAATCTTACTATCATCAGACAGTGGCGTAACTATCGGAGGCTTTGGGTGTGCGTAGAACACGGGCCCATGGAAAACACTTGTTATAAACACAAACATTTGTTCTAAACTCCATAGATTAGATCAAAACGTGCCATAATAATAACGTATTAGATGTGCCTATCAATGCTGCCAACTGCCAAGTAACAAATGTACCGTGCGTTCGTCAACTCACTCCTGCGCCTACTAGCCCCGGTTTCCCACTTAAGTTGGCAGTAACACGTACTTTGTGAGTGCCCCGATCTGATGAATAAGGAGGTAGCTTATTAGGTGGCTACTCCTTTTCAAGTCTGGAGGAGCTGCAAAGCAAAGAGCACAGTTTCCTAACGGAAGTAGGATGGATCTAGGGCGATTTTAAAGGAAATCTCATGAGGATAAGCAGGCTAGGCACCTCTAGCTGCACCCTTCTTACCTAATCTAACCTAACCTAAGTTGGCAATAGCTATAGCCATTAGGCCAGTGAGTAAACTGATCTGCTGCTTACCACAGTTGATGATTTTTTGGAATCTTTATATAGGAAGCTGCTTTTAACAGATATTTTTTCTCTTTTCACTCCACGTGGGAGCATAGAGCGGCCGCAACATAGCCTCTCCAACATGATGCTCTGATTGAATCACATATTTTTACCATGGCGGCCCTCAATAGATAACGTACTTAATTAAGAAAAGAACACTATTTTGGGGAATCTGTTGGTAGTTGTCCCAGATGTTTTGAAATTGAGGTATTTGCTTATCCTGATTCCTGAAAGCTTTATAGTTAGCCTTACAAATGCTCCCGGTCTCTCCTATAGAGTCCATTTCACTTGTTTTCTTCCTTTACGTGGATGATTGTAGAATTGAGGATATAAACCGACAGAAAATGTGAAAAATAGAGAGAGAATAGGTAGGAAGATGTTTAAGAGCAAATCGAGATGGTAGTCCTTCTCGCTTACGGCTATCGCAGACAAGATTCTAGTAGACATACTTTTCTATAATTGGTGTATCTATTCTACCAATATCATCCTTTAAGCTCAGTTGACATTATGCTGATTAACCATCGCTGATTCATCAGCAGTTAGAATCAGCGTATCATTAGCACAGTGTCAACATCAATGCTGATAGCATCACTACTTCACACTTGCTGATTTTACCAGCATCCAGAAAGTCAAACCAATTTAACTTCTGCATCAGCGTTGGTCAATCAGCATAATGTCAACTGGGCTTTAACAAAAGATGTGACTCCTCAAATTCATCTTCCAAAATTCTAAAATTGTAATAAAAGCGCTCATTACCTTCCAGTTTCTTTATAAATTTGAAAAACTCTTCCAATTTTGATTTTTTCTCTAATGTCCGTTGGATAAAATTCCTTCTCTTTTCCTTCCACATTCTTCCATTGCTGCTAATAAATAATTTTCATCAGAATTGTCATTGGAAAACATACCTACTTCTGAAATATCCTTTCTTCACTTATGTAATGCTGAAAAACTACCATAACAAGGGTACAAATCAAATCTGCCTGGCATCATTCGCGTCGATCATTCTGAAAGTTGTAGCTTTAGTCGCATTGCTATATTCTATGGTATTGGCGATCAGAGATAACCATACTGATGAGACCTCCCTGATTGCTGGGTCGAAAAGTTCAATCATTTTATTTTTGCACTTAAATGCATTTTGTAAATTTATTGAAATGATTTTCTGTTAGACGAGAAATCTACTTCGTATATTCATTTCACACCGCGTTACATTTGGTGTACGCTCTGCAAATTACTCGTATATTCGCTTTAAGGCCTAGGCACAATTACAACGGAGATGGCAAACGGCAGACAATTTTCTCCAGGATTGTTTTATGGAGCGTCTATTGTATAGGAATTTGTCCTCGCCGGTTTGCCCCTCTCGCCAACGTAATTCAATTAATTCAATTACGACGGTGAGATAGGCAAACGGACGACGGAAACTGCAGATTCTTATGCAATACACGCTCCATAAAACTTTCCTGGAGAAAATTGTTCCTATTACTTCCTATTTGCCGTCGCTGTCGCAATTGTACTTAGGCCTTTATTCAAGAGAACGATATTGCATCTTTATCTACTCCCATCAGCATTTTTCGTCCAATCCACCAATAGTGTTCAGTTATCGTTGAACTGCACTTTTTAGCATAAAAATTCCATTTTACATTCACTACATCGTACACCATATTGAGACCACCACCATTTTAGGTTCAACTTATAAGCAAACGGAAAAAAACAAGGGAAAATATAGATAGCCAAAACACACAAATTTATCGGAACAGACCACCAATTGACAAACCAATTGTGACTATACTAAATCCTGCCCACAGACAGGAAAACTAGCAACATGTAGGTACTCTGATGGAATAACAAGGGCGCGAAGTTGACGGTCGTTTTAAGAAAACCCTCTAACTGAGAGAAAATCATCGGTTGTTGGGATCTCTGAAAATAATCTATTTCAGGTACAGCGAAAGATTTAGGATTACATACCCTGCAATGTCAAAGAGCCTATTCCGATTGTAAGAGTATACTAGCAGAATTGTGTGTTTGGGCAATTCACAAAATCGAGAAAACAGTTGCTGTATAGTTATTAGCACAAACACATTTTTACGGATCAGTAGAGGTGAACGCTGAAGCATTACTTAGCTCCGACAATGAGGCGTTTTTTGAAAAACTGCCATTTTCAAGCTTACACTTTGTACACGGCACTAGCCAGACTAATTTTAACGTCCAAGTGGTAATGGTAGCGAAAAACTCATAAAAACAACTCAATAAACTATAGATATGGGTCTATTTTAGGGGATATGCGCACAATATTGTGTTGGAGGTGACTTAAAACTGTAAATGCTAAAGATGCCATATCAACCAAAAATAGCTCATTGAATTTGATCAATCAAAGAAAACGAATAAAGGTCGATGCACACTTACCGGCACAGCACGAACCGGAACAGACAGGCATCGACTGGCACCGGCATTTTTCGTGCACATATAACGACAGGCAAGTATCGCGAGAAAACTATAGATAAGTGATCCCATATTAACTTCGCAACTAGACCAGTAACCGACAAATGCCGGTCTGGTTTCTAGCCACCGATAGCGACCGGCAATGAAGTTTCCGTTAAATACCGGTATCTGCCGGTGCCGGCCGATGTGAACTAGCTAACTTGTTTTCGTAGACAAATATTTTGCCCGGCTTTGTTGTACGTGCTGTGCCGGTAAGTGTGCATTGATTGACCTTAACACACCACTTTGAAACGGAAAATCAAACCTATTTACATTTGAACCAGGAGCTTTAGATTGGTATGCTAATTGCTCAAAAATGAAGGTGTTGGGTAGTACGATGACCTTCTCACTTTGAAATAAACATTGTGGAGAATAGCAGAAAAGTATTGTCTACAAATGTTCAATGATTTTTAACGCTAAATTATGGTTTTTATACCCTAGATGAAATCTAAAGGGTATACTAAGTTTATCATTCCATTTGTAAGAAATAATGCTAGTAGAGAAAAATGGGTTGGACACCCACGCATAATATTAAAAGTTGTTTTGATTTATGCATGTCCATCCGTCCGTCCGTCTGTCCGTTCGCACGATAACTCGAGAACGCGTTCACTTAGAAGGCTGAAATTGTGTACACAGACTTAAAAAAAAAGGTAAAATTAAGTTCGAAAATGAGACAAATCGGCCAACTCCTTCGTGGGGTTGTCATACAATGAAAAATCAACGAAATGTAATTCATTAAAAACGGTACCTCTCTGCGCGAAAGCCTAACTGAATGGTTAAAAAATTCACACAAAAATCTTCTGCAACAGTTTCTTTCCAGGTGTGTAATCAAAATTATTCTTAGACAACAACTCCAAGAACAGAATTTCCAAATTTCTAAAATTGAACAGGAATCAAGTCCGGGTGGTAAAATATAAAGTTTCAACAATCAATTTTTTTTCATTTTTTTTTCAGTTTTTTTTAAAATCGCAAAATTCGTGCAATTTCTAGCCGACACGAAGTGAAGGCGACAGTATTTCTAAGATTTATTAAGATATTTAAATAAACTGGGCTGGTTGCGGATCAAAGAGCTCGTATTCATTGGCACAGTAAATAAAAGTATCGCTGAAAATTCGGAAAAGTCGATTTGGCGTCATGCACACACAACAATTGGATATCTTCTCTGGAGCAAATTCTAAACTCTAGACCTGCACCTGTATCCTTATAAAATTCAATTAATGCAAGAACTTAAGCCGGTAGAGCATTCTAAGCGGCAATAATTTCACAGTTGGATTTTGAAAGAAAAGTAAAATGAGGACTACAATTTTGCGAACAAAACCATTTTCAGTGATGAAGGACATCTTTTAACTCGATGGCTACAAGAAAACTTTCCCAGTTTATGGCACAGAAATAGTTTTGGTCGATTTCATTCATGACAGACTCAAGCTCTAACTTTCGCTTCACACGCTCATGCAACCACCACTTGTCTATGCACAAGTCGTGCGATTTGCTTGAGCGTGTATAGCGGCCATAAGACCGATGCATCCCCAGCAACAACTTTTCGGTGGACTTTTTGGGACGTAGTTTTTAAAAATTATGTCGGATATGAAGTAACTATGAATGACATCAGTTACTTCACTATGATAACTATAAGTACTTGGTCGGTATGAACCTTCAGGACATGTATTTCCAATAGAACGGGATAGAACGACCTGCACATTGGGCAAGAAAATATAGTTTCGTTACGATAACAATTTCAGGTATACGTGTTCGAGTCGTGGAGCACGTTTGGTAGACATTTTGCTTAAACCTTAATCATAGCATTCCAATCATATAAGAAAACTCATAGCAAAAAAAAATTGTTGTGTTTTTAAAAATTTAACTGCTGATTCGACACCCTATACTTTTCCTATAGGTTGAAGTTGAAATATAGAACAGAAAATTTTAATCGCTCTGTGACACGCCCCCCTTCCGATTGGCATCTTATCATCTCTACGTCACTGCTTCCATATAGAAAGAAGATTCTTTCGCCTAGATTTTTATATAAAACTTGTGTAAAACCTCAGGACTGGACCAGATAAAATCTACGCCCCTAGATAAGTACCAATTTGTCTCTACCATCATACATAGAATATAAATTTTTACATCCAGTAGTTGCCGAAATATCTACCCACAAATTATTCAATTGCCATTAACGAATAAATTATAATTAAGAAATAGCAGGCAAACTGGCGTTTATCTGTGGTGTGCAAATCTCACGAAGTGAACCAGACATTTTTATAACTCTGCTAAAAAAAAGAAAATCCGGGCAAAAAGTTCCTATTGGTCTCCGTCGTCGTCGTCGTCCTCTTTCATCGGATGCACAACTTGTAATTTAGCAATCAATCGAAAAATAATATGCTTTCAAGCTTCTTGCTCCGTTTTCTATCCGAATATATTCGCTCCAGACTCGATACAAATTATTAGTTACAGCGGCGATTGGGAGGCAGACAGGGGTAGCAAACGCCGAGACCAATCTATAAATCATAAATTTTTGCTCAATTCATTTCGAGATTTGTTGGTACACTACAATACGTGGCCATGTTATTTGCATAAATCAGATTGATCGAGAACGATCTCTTAAAAACTATACTCTGCCGAGGTACTAATCAAAAGTTTTCTTCGTTTCATTTCAGGCCAAACTTATGGAAAACTCTCACGCATGGCTGGGAGCATCGACTTCGTCAATAGCCGGTAAGTGTTCATTAACGATTAAAACTTTAAAACTTGATCATTATACCTTCGGTGGCTGCTTCTCCTAATAATCGACTAGTTTTTTGCGCCAGGCCGGGAGAACAACTAACTTTCAAACAGAGTGTACCTATGTAGCAGCAGTGCATGACTTGCGGGGCTTAAATTAAATTTTATAATAAGCACTTTGTTCTGGCTTTGTTTAAATAGGTTTTGGAGAACTATCATTTCGCAGGGAATATTGAATTCGACAAGTACCCAAGTATATGAGGTTGTTTGGAGATGGAAAAAATTGTCTTCTTAACCAGTTGCTAATAATTAATTAAAGTAGATGCTTCCGATTTTTCCTGGTACATAATTGTGTAGTCTTTCTGGGGCAATTATCTGCCTATTTAGTGCTAAATGGTGTTCACTGCAATAGAAAACGACATATTTGCCAGATACTTGTGGAGACATTTTTTTGTTGTTTTTGTTTTATCTTGTTTGAGGTGGAATGATGATACTGGTTTGTTTGGGGCCTTGGTCAATAGACCCAAAGCACCAGAAAGAAATTTTTTCTTATACTAGGCTCCGTACTTGATTGTGGATAATTGTGCTTATTTTCATTAATTGTTCCTCGTTTTGCAACTATGGGTATAATCACAAGGACGAAATTGCATGCTATTTTTCAACTTCGCCACGCCATGAATTTTTATTATTTTAACGTCTTATCCAAAATAAAACTTTTTCAACTACTTGTACTGCTGGTGCAGGATCTTTGCATCTAAAAGGATCGCGAAATCATGACGTTTTGTGCCTCTTAGATCCATAGTGTGGAGGATGTTAATCAGGTATTCTTGTCACACCTTATGACAGTGACCTCTCCTCTTCCAATCTACCTACATCACTTACTAGACGTCTGAGGAAAGGTATGAACTTTGGGTCTTAGTTAGATGTGATGCAGTTTTTACATAAGAATCTATGAAAGCTAATACAATTAACTGCTAAACAATTTTAAAGTTCATTGGTTAAACAGAGTTGATCCTCTTTAATCAAGTGAAGATCTCCTTGGCGTAATACTTTTGTCACATCAAGAGATCCAAAATTTAATACTATCGCTGGCTGTATTGTATCGCAAAAGTGGTGTCCTTCGGATTACCGCTGCAAATTATTCTGCATGAAAGCTGGTCGAATCGTAATAACCCCAGAAGGAATTTGACTGGACTGATCCGATAAAATTTCTAAGCACAAAATGAATGTGGCAGGTCTTTCAATAAAGATCACACTACGATTACGGAGAATCTCTAGGAAGTCCTCAATTGGTAATGTGATTAGATCATAGAAAGGCTCTCATCATTGCAAATTCTCAATATAGGAGTGTTCGAGTAGTACGAGGCCTGAAATTTCTATATTATCCCCTGAAATAAATTAGTATACGGATGGGTCCAAAACTGAGAAAGATGTCTATAGAAAAGGATGAGAGAGAGCACAGCACGACCTGAAGTAGCACTACGAAGCAGATCCAAGTAAAGCATTTCATGATGATCATCGATCTGACTGATAACCGGGCAATGTTAACAATGGTGCATGTAACCTTCGGCAAATTGTGGCTAGACTCTGGTAAGCTAGATGGATAGCCCGCTTCTCTTTTAAACCTGTTAAAGGAACTAGTCTCCAATCAACAAATGCTTCTCTGAGCTGAGCTTTATTTAATAATTAGAAGGCTAAACTATCTGGACTGACTAAATCCAATTAATGGAATGGCAAGCCTGCCGGTTTTTTTCAATTTCGACTTACTTCCTAAGCTGTAGGTTAAGAAAACAATTGGAGTTATGTGTTGAATCGACATTTCTATCATTTACCAACAAATACTAATTCTTTGTGGTCCATACGATTAATGTCGGGACTCGAGTGTGTATATGAACTATTTAATCTTTCTCAGCTTTCAACGATTTTTCTAGACCTGATAAAGGTCCAGTCAGAAAAGCTGTTCCCCCTTCCTGTCTACGCAATAGTCACGTTGGCAGAATATTATAAATGAATAAAAAAGACACCATTCAATGTTTTTACTTTTTGCATGAATTTTCTTCCCGAAATATGTTTCAATTTCTTCAAATGAAAAATTCTCCTATGTATAACTCGTCGATCTATTTATTGCAAAAATTTATCAACCATCTCTCCCAAGTATACAGGGTGTTTCCCACTAGGAGGTCAATAGAGCTGGAAGTGATAGTACTCACCTAAATGGACCAAAGTTGTATGGCAGGGGGGGCTGGGCATATCAACCGTTTAGGAGTTACAGGGTGATTAAGAAAAAAAGCTAATTTTTCACAAAATACCCTGTATCATAAAAACTACAGTGCGTACGGTCACAGATAAGAACTCATTGTATGCAGAACTTCATGGCCTTTTCAATGACTGCTCAACCTGCCCCACACCCGTCTCCGGTCAAGAATTATGGTTTTCTAAATTGAAATTTCGGCTTACTTTTTTTTTTATTTAATCTCTATTATTTTTGCAAAAAGGTAGTTAACATAACTTTTTTTTATAAAAACTGTAAACTGTAGACTCTCCTCTTTAATGTTACCTATTACACCCTTTGTGTTAACTGTAGCCGTTAAACAGTTATTAACTCATAACCTATTTAAGTCACACCGAAATTAGACGATATTTTTTTAAATGACGTGCTAAGGGAACAAATTATCGTTGAGGATAAGTTTGAAAATCGGTTTGAGAATAGGTTTAGAGCTAATAACTCTTAAAGGGCTGCATATAGCACATTGGGTGTACTAGGTCACATTAAAGAGGAGAGTCTACAGTTTACAGTTTTTATAAAAAAAAAGTTATGTTAACGACATTTTTGCAAAAATAATATAGGTTAAATTAAAAAGGTAAGAAAATCCGAAATTGTTTAGATAACCATAATTCTTGACGAGAAAGGGGTATGGTGCTGGTTGAGCAGTCGTTGAAAAGGCCATGAAGTTTTGCATACAATGAGTTCTTATCTGTGAACGTACATACACGCTGTAGTTTTTAAGATACAGGGTGTTTTGTGAAAAACTAGCTATTTTTCTTAATCACCCTGTAACTCCTAAACGTTTGATATGCCCCCCCCCCCCTGCCATACAATTTTTGGTTCATTTAAGTGAGTACTATCACCTCCCGCTCTATTGATCTCCTAGTGGGAAACACCCTGTAAACGGCAGAAATACCAACCACAATTTTCGGAATCCAAACCATAACAAAGAATTAAATTTAAGGTTAGAAAGTAACTGTCTTCTACTTTTCACCTATTGCAAAGCACCAAAATAATAATTATTCACCGAAGAACTGCAGTTCAAGTCATTGAACACTACAATTTCGTGCGTACTTCATCCTAAATGTATAGGCCATAAATTGGCAATTTAACCCATACGACCGCCTAATCCAGACTTACCTTATTACTTCATTCACTTATTCGGCTGGTTACTTCCTTCGACCGTTATATACATATATACTATATTTTCTGTTCCCCTGTGTGAAATAGTTGTGATTTGTTCAAATTTACGTAAATATAATGTCAATTAGGGTATATGTACTTTTAAAGGAAATATGCCCAGATTTTCGGAAAATTTTCATCAACACAACGCCATCTAGCTCTCATTTACGAAAATGTTTACGTAAATACATATTAGGCAATATTGACCTAACCTAAAATTAGTTACGTCCGAGATTACATCGAATGCGATCCGCATAATCTCTAGTCATCGTCGAGGAGAAGATAAAGGAATACCCTATATGAATGGTTTAGAATGAATTTGACATGGTGTTCCTTTCAGCCAAAACAGCGTAGATCAAGAAACATGAAGATCAAGAAGACTTGTCTCTTCTGATATTTGTCGCCTGTATTTAACACCTGTAAATTTTCCTTTTCTTCCTATTACCAACATTTTTAAGTACCTCGCAAACATTGTGGAGTCACATCTGAAAAGCAGAATTATAAACCTGAACATTGTAGGGCTGCACGTGAAGAAGTAGATGCATGAAGGCCCACCAACCCGACACGTAATATAAAACTGAATGTTTTGATTTCCTCTTCAACCACACACTACCCTCTCCATGTTCTAACAATAGTAACAAAGTTACGCAGCCGTGCCTATAGAGTTACATACATATATGCATATTCTGTTCACTGCCAGTGCCACATTGTGTGCGATAAAACAAACATTTCTTGGGAGGGAAGGGTGGATTCCTATATGATTCATTGTAGCTCTCTGCAGCCTCGATGATAATGAAATTATGATAAAAATATGAACTTTGTGTAAAAGTGCGATGCGTGTGGAGTGCAGAGCACTCAGCACCAGGCGGCGGTAGTCTGCTGTCTGTGTTCTGTTCCTGTTGTAAAAGTACCAATAAGCAATAGTGCTGCTGAGAGCTAATGGGAAAATCTTGCGTCCCATACTCCCTTGCCAGCCCAGACCAGAGCCCTTCTTTTGATTATAACAGATGTCGGAAAAAGTTGAGTTTAAAAATACATTATTTGTGCTGCTCGGGAAAGGGCCACATTTCATCGGCAGCCAGCAGATACCATCATAATCAATAAACCAAACAGAAAAATAATACCATGCCAGTGCGGACTGACGATGACGACTCCGGTCTAATGTCGAACTCGGTAGTCGTTAGCGCGAAGGTCAACGGTATCTCTATGATGGACGTGGACGATGGCGGTGGTAGTGGCGGCTGTGGCAGCAATGATAATATAATATAGTTAGTTCTTTAGAGCCAGACTCCAATAGTAGTTATAGGTGAACTGGCTCGCCCTAAGCACACCACTATTCACTCACTAGCACCAGAGCACAACAACAATATCTGCGAGAGCAACAAAAAACAACAAAACACGCGGAGTGCAACTACGAGGAGTACTTTCTCAAATAAATGGCCGCCAGCTAATAACATGAGGACTGAGGAGGAGGCCCAGTAATATTTACCAAATAAATACGCGGTGCAAATAGTGGCATAATGAGATCCAGCATTAGAGGATAGGAGAGTCACCGCAGACATAGACTACAACAGCTGCAGGGATCCGTATACTGTTTGAAGAACTGCGTCTCTTCTGTTTATTTTTTAATAATAAAGAAGAAAAAAAAATCTTTATTTAAATTTCTAGAGGAATAAAATTGGAGAGTGCCTGATAAGTAAATATTAACAAGAAATTTCTCGAGACGGAGACGACGACGGACGGACCAAAGGAAAAATAATCTCCGATGCTTTGCAAGATACGACGAAAAATATTTACAAAATTCGAATTCCACGAAGCCACGCCAGCGGAATTTATCTTAATGCTAAATGGAAATTTATTTATTTAAATAATTATCGATAAAAGAATACCCTCCCCGACCGTTTCTGCCCCTCGGTTGTAGTATTTGCTCAGCCCATTAAACTGGACGTAATTGATTTTTTTCCAACTCCACCCAAAAAGATTAAGATATTCCGACGGAAAGTTTCGTTTTGTTTTTATTGCATTCACTTTGGTTGAGGAATTAATTACTTACAGGGCTCTTTGCTCAGAAGGGGTGAATGCAGTTTCATTTAAGAATAAAATACGAATTTCAATTAGACACCGAAATTAGTTATTGTTTACCTTTACTTGCTTACTGAATTAATCAATATTTGCCGAAGTGATGGCGATGTTGATTATAGTTGGCTTGCTGCGAGCATTTTGCAAAAAATATTCATTGGATTTTTCGAATCAATCTCGAAGATCAGGTAGAGCGTTATAAGTGTGAATAATTTTATTGGGAAATTCCTTTGCAGTTTTTGGATATTTTTTAGCGAAGAAAACTCAAATGCGTGCCATTTTATCAAAATTCGATTTCAAATGGACAGCTGTTCGCAAAAGGCTAAGCGAGAAAAACTCAAGTTACTTAAAATATTTGAATTCTTAAGCATTTCAGTTCACTTAGCTAAGATGAATCGTTGTCTCATGTTATCAGTGAATAAGACTAAACATACAGGAGCAATTGATTATCCTCACTTGGAATCAATGCTACCAATTTAACGGCTTTCTGTCTAGATTTATAGCGGATTTCGGCACATCCTTAGCTGTTTTGGGGGCCATGCCTATGTAAATATTTTATACGTTTCACTCCAACAGTTTTACCCAGCAAACATTACGATTAGAGAACTAATCGGAAGCGATTCGCTCAACCGAAGTTTGACTTCGATCTTGAAGGCGCTCTAGACTCGATCGCGAGCCGAAAACGAAGGAAAAGCACCGTTAATACGATTCGAAATGACGACTCGATATCGATTCGTCTTCTCGGGTTATTTCCGAAGATTTGTCGTGTATTAATGCTATATACAAAGGTCATATGTATTCGAGATTTCTTCGTAAAAACTACTGATTTCGAATTGGATAAACGACTAAATAGGTACGCGTTGTGAAAACTACTCGGTATCCAATTGAAAATAAAGAAAATGAAGTAAACTACGAGAAACATTAATATTTTCCAAATGCAAATTTTATTTTCTCAGCACTCATTTCACCACCTATATAACTTTTGTTCGGCTGAATACTTGAAAAGGCCCAGCAAGCATTACGATACGATATCGAATCGAAAACGATTCGTTAAGGAAGTGGTTTTCGATTCGATATCTATCCGAAAAAGAAAGGAAACGGAACGCTATATCGAGTCGTAAGGGCGATTCGATTCTGAGTCGTTTTATCGAAATTATTTCGAACTTTTTGAATGTATTTTGGTTGTATATATTATTCAGCCTTACATACTCGGGCTTTCTTTGATAAAATGAATCGAAATCGAAACGGGTCAACTAGTTATTACCTGTTACACACCTTAGACAGAATATCTTCATAATGTTTTCGTTTTTCATTTTCTTGAAGTAAAGTTATTGTTGTCTTTGACGGAGATAGCATGATTTTTGCTGGCAAAAATAATATCATCTAACTTCTGACAAAACGAACCACTATGGACGAGAGTCAGTTAGAAATGAAGCAATTTTCTGAAATGCACATCAATTTCGCAACGGAATAAATTCTTAGAACTTACAGTTTCTACTTGACTCTTAAGAGTAGGTAAAACTTCGAGAATATTTAGTTAAAATGAAAATTTTTCGAAAAATCAGATCAGCAAATTGTTTTAAGTCAAAACTTCGAGTTCATCTTGGAAAAGCGAAGAATTGTCAAATGATGGATTTTATTTACTTCCGAAACTATTTCTTTCCTCTTACTTCTTCGAGAATTCTACGGAAAACCAAAACTTTGAGAAAATGTTTGCTGGGAGTATGCCGCTGCCTTACTCACAATCATACACAGAATGAACAAAATCATGTACCCATAGTTCTTTTGAAACACTACCTAATATTTCGAGAAAGATTCGTTAAAACGAAAAATTCTCGTATTATACTGCAAATTCTCTGAATCTGCAGAATACATCTCGCGAGAAATTCGTAAAACCGAAAAATTCTCGGATTGTTGTTCTTCGAGAACTTCTCGCAAATGCGATATGCCTAGAAAATATTTTCTGGGTATGTCTATATATTTTATGAATGCTAGTTTTCTGTGATTTTCATGTTGGACTTCCTTTCTACAACTTTTTTTGCTTCTACTTTCTTATGTTTCTATGAGCTTCGAATCTTAAATTAAAGACTTTATAAAGATCCCGATCACAGTTGACAACATTGCTTGAAATTTGGATATAGAACTTAAATTTCAGACGTCTGTATAGGCAAAATGCGAAAGATATTTCGTCGAAGTAAGCGTCGCCGAAGTTCCAAAAAGTTTTTGGACTAATATTAATTATGAAACAAATTGGTGCGAAGTTATTATAGAAGTTTTAACACACTTCAACCGTTTCGGAGGTACAGGGTGATTAAGAAATTATGCTATGTTTTCACAAAAAACCCTGAATCATAAAAACTACAGTACGTATGGTCACAGATAAGAACTCATTGTATTCAGAACTTCATGGCCTTTCCAACGACTGCTCAACCAGCCCCATACCCCACTCCAATCACGAACTATGGTTGTCTGAACTCAAAATTTCGGATTTTCTTACTATTTGTTTTAATTTGACCTCTATTTTTTGCAAAAAGGCAATTAACATAACTTTTTTTTAGGTATGTGCTATCTGCAGCTTGAAAGGAGTTATTAGCTCACAATCTGTTCAGGTCATACCGAAATTAGCTGATATTTCTTTAAAATGACGTGTAAAGGACAAATTATCTTCGAGAATAAGTTTAAGAATGGCCTTGAGAATAGGCTACGAGCTAATAACTCTTTAACGGCTACAGATAGCACATAGGGTGTAATTGGTTAAATTAAAGAAAAGAGTCCACAGTTTACAGTTACTTTAAGAAAAAGTTATGCTAATGACCTTTTTACAAAAAAAAACATAGAGGTCTAATTAAAAAAAAAGATAAGAAAATGCGAAAAATTGTTTAGTCAACTATAATTCCATTGGGTAAAGGTATGGGGCTGGTTGAGCAGTCGTTGAAAATACCATGAAGTTCTGAATCAGCTTTATACAGTGACTGTGCGCCATGTACTTTTAAAGATACAGGGTGTTTTGTAAAAACCTAGCATAATTTCTTAATCAGCCTGTAACTCCGAAACGGCTGAAATGCCCCCCCCCCCGAGATGAGTACTATCACCTCCTGCTCTATGGACTACCATGGAGGAAACACCCTGTATATTTGGAAAGCAGGCAATTATATTCCAGTATTCAAGTTCTGTAATTCCAGTTTTATGTCCACATCTGAGGTCATCCAAATAAAATATTTCTGTACTATATTAAACTCAAGTCGGTAATGATACCTTTGGAGTAGCTACTTGTAATATTACGGTGTCTGTCATCCATAGCCATCTTATTTTCTTTCAAATATTATGAAACCAAGGCAATCGGTTTGGACAATTGTTCAATCAATTCCAAAATGTAAGAATTCGCCTTTAATTCGTTCTTTCAGAGAATTGTGTGCGAAGAATAATAGATAAATATAAAACGAAATGCTCGATCGAAATAAAAATTTATAAAAGAATTCTGAAGAAATATTGAAACTCGCAGCAACAAAAATCCGTTTTCCTGAACCGAAAGCAATTCGAAAATATCCCAATTCCATTACACAATTTTTCAAGTATAAACTTCGAGATCATCTTAATCACTGTATCATCGCTGTACCTTCGAAACGGTTGAGAAAATTCTTTCATGTAAAGGAGGATCTAACGATGCAGCAGATCGTTTTCGTAAATTCATATAGCAATTGAAAAAAATTAAATATTTCTTTACAATCCATCGAAGACTTCTCACAGATTTCAAATGAACAAAATATATTCGAACGAAAACAATTTCGTAGAATTGATCAATTTTTGATCTAGCTTATTTTACAATTTTTTTATAACAACTTACGCAGTTTTTACTTACGATTTTAGAATACTTATCTAAAAGCATTAAAGGATCTTGGATATTCGAAAATTCTGAAATCAATATTATCATTCATTGAAAATTTTAATTTCTCCTCTACTATAGTTGAAGGAAGATATCTAAAGCTGTGCTACATACACGAGATTTATTCTTTGTGTTGGTTGATCGCTGGTGGGACTTGTAGTCGTATTTGATTATGAACTCTTTATTTACACCAAACAGATTTTCTACAAACAATTTCGAATATTTTCTTTTCTTAGAGTATGCCTGTGTATTGGAGAGTATATAGATGAAGTGCAGTCATGCCTTTTAGGAACAGGACATTGGAGAGAATCAAATATTTAGTTTCAGAGTGCAATTGGGGCGTGGTTAAACTTTTCATAAACTTTCTGTATGACGTATACTTTCAAACACAACCACTAGGTGGCATTAAAAGGCAAGATCAAAAATTCCAAAATTTTTTATTAGCAAATATAATCCAATCAACTTGAAACTTGGTATGGATACTCTTGTGATGAACTACTCTCAAAATATGAAAGATAATCCTAAAATGCCAAAATGTAAAGAGTACATATGCCCCCAAGGTTTCTCCATCAAAAGTGAATATGACGTACAGATTTGAGTGGTCTCCGCGAACCATTTTTTAATTTTTCTAAGCGAAGATGAAACTTTTAATAACATTTGTGAAGAGATGCAGATCAATCTCACTAATTTACCGACAATTTTCATTGTTGAAGTAACCATCCAGTTCAAAATTTGCCTCATCACTGAAAGTGATTTTTTTAAGCATGTCTTTCGTTAGAATTCACTGCAGAGATCTTCTCGTCTAATGTCTAATTATTATGCAATACGCTGAAATCGATATTCTCAATCTCACATTCTTAGCGACACGTTTATTCACTGCGGCGATTTTCTCCATTACAGAAGAGAGTTAACACGCACACGAGTTCTTTCATTTATAACCGACTTACAAATAGTTTTTTCAAATTTTTCTAAACCAATCTTAAAATTATAACTCGATTTGGTGTAATTCGTTGACCAAAAGCAATAAGACATATTTCCTTCATGTAACGTTTCCATGACTACAAAATTTAATAGAAGACATACGAGTATATCATATCTGATCACCAATCTTACAGGAAAAACATTGTGTAGGGTAGGGTCATGGTTTTTATAATATTTCCTAGACATCCCCAGTTTTTTCTACTCTGCCTTATTAAAGTTTATCGGTTGGTACTAATGGAGCGCTACATGACCCAAAAAAAAAATTGTGAAACAAACTATGGCATGTGCTATGCTGAGGAACAACGAAGAAGTCGTGGTTCTTCAAGGAGCATACAGGAGCAGATATATTGAAAGCATTTAAGAACTCACGGGAATTTATCACATCTTGTATACAGTGAAATGCAACAAAACTCAAGAACTTTTTCATCTATTCTCAAGAGAATCCAATGGAAAGAGTTTAAGTCTGTGAACATATGGAAGTAGAATAATAGGATTGTCCTAATGAACCTCGACCTCGATGCGATTTATCTAGATAGCATAGAAGGGAGACCAAACCGGCTGGCTTACTTCAAAATAGGTCTAACGAAAGTCCAGTAAAGGACCTTCATTTTAAATGGATGATTAAACTTTGACCATCCCTTTCCAAAACCCAGACCCAGAGTAGCAATAAGCTTAGCAACAATTGCATTAATACCCAAGAAACATTTTTTTTTTATATAGTAGTAACGGTGAGGTTTCCATTACCAAATTATATAACTAAAAGTTTTATAAAATGAGTAATAAAAATGTTCTGATTACCTTAATATAACTTCTTATATAACCCTTATATAGCCCATAGTGCTCTCGATTAATTAATTTGGTCATAGCCGTGGTTACAGTAATGTTTCGGTTACCTTTATAAACTTTGTTTATAATGGTGATGGTAACGTTTCCACAACGCTCAAAATTTTCTCAGACTGATTTCTTTTAGTGATTCAAATGTTAGGGAAATTACTTTTCGTTACCTTTATAAAACAATATATTTCATTTTTATAATTTAAGGGTTTAATATTTTTACATTTTAGAATTACAATTTTTCAGCACTTACCTACGTGGTGAAATTCAGTTGCAATTAAAATTTTACTGTGACTATCATCATAAATACTTCTAAAAAATACAGACCCCTCCAAAAATAAGCAATTGTTAATAATTTTAATTAAATATGACAAAAATTAAAATTTTCACTTAGGTGATATTAATTCATAAAAATTACATAACATAATTTAGAAATGTTATGTACCTAAAAAGATGTATTTTCTTGATATAAAAATAAAACGGAATCCATATATCTGCAATTTAAAAAATGGGCTTAACCGACATTTTCTTTTTTATCTGCAATGGACAGATGAACAAATTGCGGCTTGTACTTAAATGAACGAATTACCATTATAAAACTTCAAGTAGTTTTATATAAACTGAATGACCCTTATAAAACTTCTAGAAGGAACTACCATACTTCGAAAATGGTCCTTATATACCCTTTAATCTTAATATGTAACCTTTGGTAATGTTAAATATCTTAATTATAGTCACAAAAAACAGACGTCAGTGTTCTTATATACCCTTTGGTTATATTATGTTATATAAATAAAAACAGTTTTATAATGGCTCCATTCGACACTAAAAGTAATTTGTGTTTATAACAATCTTCGTAGGATCTGAAGGGCTACCAACAATTTTACGATATTTTATAGTGGGTATAAGTATTACCGAAAGTTCCCAGATTTTATTAAAGTCACCTAAATTACTGAATGTTGTCGAGTTATATAAGGGTAACCACGGATACCGCAATAAGCACTTATTACCAATAAGTTATACAACGTGCTGACGAAAACAGTTATACAACTTACTTATATACCTTCTAGTAATGGTTATATAGACCGGTGATGGAAACATTTTCATCATCAACTTATAAAACCTAAAGTACCTTACTTCCTCGGTAACCATTAGTAACCTTAAAAAACTCTAATATAACTACGTCACCAATTGGTAATATTATAAAACTCTTATATAACCACTGAAATTCCTATATAACCGAAAAACCATTATATACCCCTTATAAAACTACCCATCACGTTCAGTCACCAAAAATTGGAAAAATTGTTATTTGGGTATGATCCTCGAAGGAGAGACGAGTATTAAGGAAGGCACCCAAATTTTTGGTTTTGTCAAGTCTAGTTAATAAGCATCCATCTAAAATATAACTTAAGTCCAAAGGCCTCCTTTGCAAGAAAAGGACATTTGCTGATATTGAGAGAACGAGCCGGTTCCATCATTGTCTCGTCTCTCTAACCACCATTTAACCAAAAGTCAAATAAGAGATCAGGTTAGTTAAAGCTACTTTTCTTCTTAATTATTTTTGTTGTGTATATACTTTTTGCCATTATTATTATTATTATGTATACTTTTTTTAACTCAGTAATCAGACTTTTGATGATGTTCTAAATAAAAGAATTAAATAAATATAACAGTTAATTTTTGCGATAATGAACTTTAATCCATGAATAAAAAATTGTTATTATTATTGATTACTTTAGATATAAATATTGTTAAATAAAAACAAGTGAAAAAGCTAGAATTGGTCTAACAATAAGACCAATTCTTATGATACCCTAGATGAATGAAATTTCGTATGGTCACCCATTTGAGCAATTTTGATTTTTTGCATTGGTTTCTCGCATATATTTCTAGAACGGATCGTCGGACAGAAAAAGTGATTATAACCAAATTTATAGATTTCTTATTCTGAAGAAGTTTCTAGTACAATAAAAATGTCTAAGACTGATCGTTTTCAAAGTATATGTAAAAAACCTAAATTTTTATATGGCAATACCAAGAAGGGGTTGCCCGATTTAGTCCATTTTTGAAATTTTATTTGCTATTAGTATGAAAACACAGTGTACCAAATTTCAGCTTTCTATGTCGACGTGTTCTCAGGTAGTGTCCAAATATATCGTGGAAAACGAAATTTTTGTATGGCAACCCCACGAAGGAGTTGCCCGATTTGTCTCATTTTCGAACTTAATTTTACTTTTTTTTTAATGTCCGTGTACAAAATTTCAACTTTCTAAGTGAACGCGTTCTCGAGTTATCGTGCGCACGGACGGACATGCAAAAATCAAAATAACTTTTAATATTATGCGTGGGTGTCCAATCCATTTTGCTCTACCATCATTATTTCTGTGCGTTACAAACGGAATGGCAAACTTAGTATACCCTATAGATTTCATCTAGGGTATAAAAAGGGTGCAGAGCAATTCGGGCCCGTGCTATAGGGTTCCATATCAGAACTTTAGCAGCGAACAGTCAATCGACCGAACTTAAGCATATTTAAATCTAATCCAAATTTGAATAACATTCAAACAGACGGATGCAAGAGTGATCTTATAAGAGTTGATCACATTAGTAAGAATTGTCTTTCAAGTTAACACAAAACAAATTTTTTTCCAGCAACTATGGACTGACGAAAAGTGCGGCAATTCTCTGTAATATCAAAATTTTAGCTTTAGAAACCAAGGCGATCAAGCGGGGGTGGAAGGTGTTTTATCGTACATTTTGGGATACCTATACCAAAAAATAGTATTTCATAATCTTTGACTGTCCAAATACATATGTGCGCCGTTTCGAAGACCTAACATTCTATCTAATTTCAAATTTCTACATTACGTGGCTTTCGAGAAAAACATCTGTGACAGACAGATGGACGGACAGCAGAACGATCTTACGTTCCGTTTTTTTGTTTTGAGATACAGAACCATAAAAACATTCCAATGAAATTTTACCTACATCCTGAAACTCTGTAGTTTTAGCCAACACAGAACAAAAAAATTAATGAAACTAACTAGGTATAATTAGAAAGAAACTTTAAAGTAAATAAGAAAAAAAATATTCCCGCAAATAAGATGAGGTCACCTCTTCATTAATATTAATTGGTTTCTATAAACTAAATCCCCTTGCTGTCAAATGCATTATTGCAGGTACTACTTAATGTGGTGTGTACGTACCTACACATGTGAAACATGCTTCTCCCGGAATTAGAACGCATTAATCATTTTTTAATAATATCTAAAGTGACCACAAGAAAGAAAACTTTTCATATATCACCGATATTGGAATTCCTATGAAAAACATACATTTTCCCGGTCCCCTTGTCTCTGCCTCCCCCTACCCCTTTCAATACCTGTTTGCATTATTCGGTATATTCGGGCTGGCTCATAATGGGAAACTCCGCAGCACCCAACTAACCCAATCGACTCTCCCTCCGGTCTCCGCACTCTTAATGAAATGTGGACTCGATTTATAATTCACCACTTTAATTTGTAAACTCGTTAACTTATTCCAGAAATTTTAATGAAATTCATTAAAAATGAAAAATTTTATTTGGTCATTAGACAACAAATGCGAAAATGATTTCATTAAAGATGACTGCTCCGGGTTCGGATAGAACGTGGAGCCATGCTACTACTACGTTACGGTACGGTACGGCACGTCAACGAGCTGATGATGATGTCTACGTTTGTGGCGCGCGCGGAGTATAATCGCAGACGTACCGGTGTGACGTGGCGTACATGTCACAGAGACGACAAGGTGGTCAGGATGGATGATTAGGGCACAACGAATTTGTCAGGTGACAAGAAATTACTCACAGATCATTTGCTTTTGCCGGGGTGAAAAGTGTTGATTGGGGCCGATTTAATTATTATCTTTGCTTCAAGTTTTTTATGAACAGGTAGATAGTAAAATACTCATCCTCGTAAGGATGGACTTCGGAAGTGCTCAGTACATCTTTTTGTGGAAGTACTACGGTGTTGTGTAGAGTTCTTTGTTTTAATTCTTTTTTTTTTCTTCTTCTTCTACTTTTTTGTAATGCAATCTCAATCTAATAAGTACCATGCATTGGATGAGATTCCAATGTTGGTCGTATATAGAAACATAAAAAATTATGGTTGAAATCGTGGGAACCCAGTTCTTCTGTAATAATCACGTCTTGAAAGGGAATAAAGAAAGCCAATTACACCAAGTCTTGACCTCTTTCTTACTATATAGTGGTGGATAACTGCGCCTTCATTCCGTATAGATGACGGCAATCGACCAGATACACGAGCCTGAGAAGAGCTCTGCAATCAGTCAATCAACATCTGGTTTTCTTTCCAGTTCCCATTTATCAAGTGTTTTAGCATAAAAACGAAAACTAATTGCTTTATGGCTTTTATGGTCCGTTTATATAACATAAACAAATAACGCATTCACCGCGCTAAATATGATTTTCACTTGCGTCGTTGCTGCGCGTATATACCTATAGTCTGGCAGGCTCTCGGTGAGAGGAGGGAATCGATTCTCGGAAGACGTTAGAAGTCGCCGACGGAAGAAGAAAGCGACATGGACAAGACGTTTGTCGTGTCGTAAAATTTCCATATATTCTTACTTCATGATGACTCCACACCACCTCATATGATACTGGAATAAATCGCCCCCCGAACCCATCCCAATAACATTTGTTTACTTCAAAAGATCAGATGAGAGGGCGGAAATATACTTTTTATTTTTTTTTTCATTTTTTTTTCATATCACAGTTTCTTCTTGTTTTTATTTTATTTATTTTAACGAAATCACCTCTCCATCATACACAGGCCCCCAATTTTAGCCGCTTTGAAGTAGTATGGCGTAAAAGTAATTATTTACAGAGTTTCATAGTACAAGTATGAGCCCGGAGCTGGGGCGCATTGAGAGCTGGGTAAAGTGACTTGAGTTGAATTGAGATGAAAATAGAAAACGCATTTGTGTTGTTGTATATACGAATAACTACGGTTGAAGATAAAAGATTTTTATTTCTCTTAATTCTAAGATAAACTGAAAATAAAAATCACAAACGAGCGTAATTTATTTAGATATCTATGGATATTTCACAGAGCTCAGATTTTATGTTATTTGTTTTCCTCGGCGATAAAACGATTTCCGTTTTCTCGCTATGCTCTGCTAATTTAAGACAATGACTATATTCTGGCGGTGGCGCTGCATCACTGGAAATTTTGTTTTTTATTAAAAATGGCGAGACCGATTGCAAAGTGTCTTATAGGAAAAAAAAGTGAGTCGCTTATTAACATTTTAAAACAAATGAATCTCAGCTATATAGAGACCGAGTCATATTATGTATATTTATGCAGTGTTGAATCTTGATCTGTTTCAGCCTGCAGAAATTTTTCAATTGTATATCGAAAACTATTGGGTTGAGACGTAAATACTTTGTATGTACTGCATTATGTATTTATGTAAAGATTTGTCCAAACAATTGTTATTAGCATGATATCATATTTTCATAATAGAATAGAAATATGTGTTGCTATTTTCTTTGGGATTTTAACTTTTTTTTTAGTATACTAAAGGGAGAGGCACATACGCAGTATTATAGATACTACGAACTCCTAGAACTTATAATGCATCATGCCAAAGATATTGTTAAACAGAATAGATAATTTGAGCTAGAAACTAACAATAATTGTCTTATTTTAGTTCATCCATACGTTTTAGGGTTTCGTACAGCAAAAAGAAACAAAAACGGAAACCTTATAAGATCACTGGTGTGTCCGTCTATCTGTTTGTCTGTCAGTCATAGATGTTTTTCTCAAAAACAACGTGGGAATTTGAAATTTGGCAGTGGCGTGCACATATTGCGGTTAAGAATTATTATTTTTTTTTTTGTCTTAATTCTTAATGGAGGTGGGTTGGGGCACTTAAAAAAACTTTTTTAGTATCTTGTGGGGTATCGTTTGAATGGGCTACTTTCAAGGATTAAAAAAAATATTGTTTGGTGAATTGTTTATAAAAATATAACCCAAGATGTGCGCCCCTCTTTGAACTTCTAATGTTCTAAAGCTAAAATTTTGATATTACCGGGGTTAGTAGACATTGAGTCTACTACACTTCCACTTCATTGTACTTTTATGACAACACGTTTTTTAACCGCACAGCTAGATATTTAGTTCCTTTTTATTTAGAGAATTAGATAAACGATAAACTTCATGATAATATTTCCAAGATAACTATGAATTATTACCGGGTAACTTTTATATTTATTCAAGATGGTTACTTTTTGAGACTCTCCGGTATCATTTCCGGTATTCATTCGAATTAATGTGATTTTTTGAACTTTTTCCAAGCATTTTTTTTCTCGTTTTCTCAATTTTTCATTTCTTTCTATTTTTCTATTTTTGTATTTTTGTTTGTTTTTCGGAGTCACTCAATTTCGCTGTGTTAAACCAACACTTGAAGCTTGCTGCCCTAAATCAATAAGTTGTGTAATGAAATAACGAATAAAATTTTTTTTTTCATTTTTCTGTTGTACCGGAGATCCCCAAAGAGTAGCCATCTTAAACAAAGAAAATTTTGAAAATAATTCTCTTAAAATTGTTATTTCGATCGTTTTATTCATTTGTTGTAAGATCAATGTAGAGGATCTTACTCGTTTCGGTAAAACATGTACACTTTTACTGAATTTTTCAATTACTAAATACGAAAATGTTCACGCAAATCCAAAGTCCCAAGTATCGGACCTATAGGCTAGGTACATTTAAATCTGCAGCAATTAAAACACTGAGATTATAAAGATCCATTTATTGTTACTTTAACCTTCAAGGGTCCAGGTTCACAGTGTTTTACACATAAATAGTTAAGGCATACACGTCTAAATAAAAGTACAAATAAAAACTGCTAGCGGTCCTCATTAGTAAATGATACTACTTTTTCGAAAAAAAAATCTCGTTCGGTGTTGCTATATTTTTTTTTATCCCAAATTAAAAGCATTAAGCTTCATTTAGCATTTGAATCAGAAAAATTGGTTACTCCTTTCGCGAGATACGATTTTTTAAAAATGACTAGGTATTCATAAAATTACAAAATTCCTAAACCCCTAGAAGGCGGGTGGGGACGGTAGGAAAAACAAAACTATATTGGTGAACTATTTTTGTATTCCATACCATACAAACTGTGAAAGTCTGATCCAAATTGGAGATGGTCGGGTTCCAAGACAATGGGTTTCCTGTGGAATTGCTGTATGTACATATATGTATACTTGAATTCGGTCGGTCAACTGTTTGTTGCTAAGGCTCTGGTATTTTAATTATTTATAATACTAGTGTGACTTTATCGCTGTTAGATTGTACATATTAGCCAAAATTCAATGACTGAAGTAAATAGGACAACAAATAGTCGAAATTTGAATAGAAATGTAACCCGATTGCGATCCAAATCTTGAACTGAAAGTATGTAGTAGGTATTTAAAGGGCCAGGGGGAAAAACGATGATAGTCTCCCAATGATGCTTTTGTGTTTTCAGTGGACAATATTATTTTTTCCTGTTCACAATCTACCCAAGTGATAGTACTCATTAGAAGCTAACAAATGGCACTATTAGTTCAAAATTTACAAAAAATGGACTATCGTCGTTTTTCTACCTGCCCTTCATATATATGATTTCATCCTCGTTCTCTCTTGCTGTCATTTGTTGCCCTTTACTACCACCCTAAATTCGTCCTTCTCTATTCACCGACACTGACGGCAGCTTGCTCTTGACAGACAGCTTCCAACAATTTATCTATTTAGCTTGTTGTCCCTGCCTGTCCACTATACTAGCCCTTGCTTCCCACCTAACTATGTAAATATGTATATTCGTTCTTGCTTTTCCATCTACACTGGCCGTTGCCTGTTAGATAAATGGGATGCAATCTTACCTATACATTTTGCGCTTTGAGTAGATATGTAAGAAGAGTCCCATTGACGAAAAAATTAAAATATTGAAAGTAAGAAGTCTATTGCCAAGTTAATCTTATCGAAAAAGTTGTCATCCCATTCGATTGTATTTGATATCAAATATGGTTTATTGGAGCCACCCCTTCTCTCTGCTGTAAATTCCCGCATAACTAAGCTACCCCCAATCAAAGTAGTTTCTTCCAAAATTTATAGCCAGGACAGAAAATAACATAAAAAGATGATATTTGGTTTCATGTCACACCCCACACGAGTTTTTTCAAAAAATAATAAAATTTCTAAAATGGCCGCGACAAAATCGAAATATTTTCGAAATTCTAGTAGAAAATTGAATAGCACTCAACTTTGGTGGTATATCAGTGTAACCACCTGCATTTATAAAAGGATGTTAAATCAAGAATAAATTAATTTCACTCAAAAAGGAATTTCATAAAATTCCGAACTTAAATTTCTAATTCAATATCAAAAGATTCCGCATTCAAAAATCTATTATGTTTGTGAACCGTAGGTTCCGAATTACCCGAGAAAACTGAAAAGTGATGGACAGACGTTTTCCCTTCTATTTCCATACCCAAGCATATTTTATAAAACTGAAGGTATGTAACGAGCCTAGCGAGACCTATAGAGAACTATTTGTGAAGTTTTCCATTTGAAATTTACCGTCGCTTATAATTCATAATTACTTTTTGAACCAATTTTATAAGAAGGGCAATAGAGATTTACTAGATACCGTCATACTGACCACCTGACCGTCTAATCCAAATATTCTAGGAGTTGAACTTGCTTGTCCGGGAAACTTAGAATATTCATCCCACCTATCCTATCGCCAGTACGTGAAAAACGTGAGCAAGAGAAGTCACACTAGTCAGAACGTGTGCAGCATAAATCCATCCCATCGTACATCTCAGCTAATTTTAGTCATTATAATATCCATTTTAAATATTTTACACTTTGTATATTAAGGACGTAAACAATAAAGCAAAATTTACCCTTAGTCCACTGAAGCCATCCCAGAGAATAGTCATATTTCGACGTTTTGCTACCGACTCAAACTAATAGCGCCCGAGTAAACCCTCCGACGGAGCAAACGACATCACACGATTTTTCCCAGATCAATAACTAGTTCAAAATCGTTAGATTTTCAAAAATTATGTATCTTTTACACTATTTTCGAATTCGAAGATGTAGTCCAAAGCTGATGTGGGTTAGCTTAATACTTTTTTATGAAATATTTTTTTTATTTCGAAATTCGAAACATTTTCGAAGATCTTTTGTAATAAATATGGTGCATCCCAGTTTTTGACTTCTTCGCGTTTTATTGCTTATCTTTATTTCAGTTCAATAATAAGAATATAACTTTGTGCTAATTCATCTTTCTAATTACCTTTCAATTTCCGTTCATCATTCGAAATCCAGTTCTGTACCAATTCGTAATTGCTTTTGCACTTGCTTTTCTTGCTTTTTAATTTCAATTGACATTGACACGAGCTTTGATGACTTTTCTCTTTTGTAAATAAAAACCAAAATCATAAATTCAATTTTAGATTTTTTATGAAATTCAAGAGAACTTGCTTTTTGCAATGAATTGGCACAAAGTCTAAAACAAATATTCGTGTAGACTTTTTAACTAGATAACCAAAACTAAAACAAAAACCCCTTGAAATTTGCTTACGAATTATTTTAATATAGTTTTTTTTTTTACTTTTAATTAACAAAAACAAAATATGTAGAGTTTAGTTGCCTGGCCTCGGGCTACAAGGACAGCCATTACCTTGGCTTAGAATCAAGTTAATATGACGACATTTTTCCAGTGCTGTATATAGTATTATATATTATTATATTTATAGTATTCAACAAAATTTGTATTTGTTTTCTGTTTTTAAATAATTAAATAACTTTTATCAACTCACTAACCCTTGACTAAATAACTTTGTGCATCCAGGGCGTCGTTCGTGGCGAAAAAGTTTGAATGAGGAGATTTAGCATAATGTTTTACATATTTTCTGGGAACATTTCAATTTTCTATGTATAGGTTTTGATGTGAGATAAATTCTTCCAGATTTTTCATGTAAACTTTTTTGACATGGAAGTACTTACATTAAAGTCCGTTAATATTTCAAACTACTTACCACAGAAAAAAAGAAAATTATCCGTTATATGAGTTTTTAGCGAAAATATAATGACTAAAAAGTACAAAATAAAATATATTAAAAGAACTTTTAAAATAAATAACTTTCGTAAATAAATTGCACTAAAAAGTAAAAAATATTTTTTTCTTTCTCAGTGATATACGAGTACACAAGAAAAGTTTCAATCTTCAGTATCAGTAAACCTTAAAAGTTTGGCCATCCATAACTATAATCGCAATTGTCTAACTGCAACTCATGCTCAAACTTTGAAGTTTTAATATGACTTCTAGCATTTCTTATTTTGTAATGAAAATTTTCTCGTGTATATCACTGAGAAAGAAAAACTTATTTTTTTCTTTTTAATTTATTAATTTATTTACGAAAGTTATTTATTTTAAAAGTTTTTTTAATATATTTTATTTGTTTTGAGTGCCACAACATTTTGCAAGACTTTCAATAAGTTTTAGATCGGACTGTGAGATCTGGTAATTGCGATTGCAAATTCAAAAGATCAATTGTTTTGATCTAAAAAGAAAAAAAAATTGTTTGGCTACAAAAACTAAACTTCTTTTTCAGCGCATACTTGGGGCCATTGTCCTGCATAAAAGTATAACATAATTCATTAAGTTGTAGGCCGGCCATAAAAAGTCCGAAGAGTAAGGGAACCAAGTGACCATAGCTGGTTGCATAAAGTTTTTTGTGCTTTAAATTTTACGTTCCTAATATATATAAAATTTTAAGTGACAGCTTAGAGGCGGATGGTTTCCGTTACACACGTACCATTTATGAGCTTCCGTTTTTCACTTACAACTACTACAGCTCTCCGTTTTTCACGTATTACCACAAGCGAACTACGGCTATACATTTAATTTCACTAAAACCAATCATAAACATTTGTGAACTGATATTATGTGAAATCTTAGTGTCCATGGAACATGTTCACGCTATAAATCCACTTCTTTTTTTAACACAATCATTTTGAATGGCTATCAAAACTAAACAATAAACAAAACGGAATACATACCCACTTTTCATAAGACTTTAGGCCCGATACCTCCAGACATGAGAGATGTCTTAAACGATGCATTACGATACTCTGAACATATTTTATGAACAATGTTTATTTCAATTAAGCGGGGAAAGTTTTGGCGATTGGATGTAGCTTGAGAGACTTTCTTGAGAAAAAAAGTGGACTCTTCTACTTCTTGTGATTGCGCGAAATTGGTGAGTCGTGGAAAATGACTTCCTGTAAAAAATAATTTCACAACAGAGCACTAATGGCCATGAAAAGTGCATGAAAATTGGTTTTCCGGCGGCAATAACGTCCCGAGAAAGTTTTCCGAATCAGGAAAAAAGTACACCACTACCCGATAGTACTCTGCGAGACTTTCAACTTGATATGCAACATGTGGTATTGGAACCACCCCCCCCCCCCTGGTGGTTTCTACCTTCACCCTAAAAGAATGCAGACACAGACACATTTTCTTCTACGAATTATAGCTCGTAATGAGCTGAGGCGAACAATGAAACCCTTTTTCCGATCGGACATAACCTTACCGAGTCAGAGGCGATCTAAAGTGCGAAAAATCTAGTACCTCAGTTCGAATAAAATAGAGGGAAATACTAAAAAAATTGAGCATGGAAATGGCTATTTTGAAGCCTCTGAGTATAGGAGGGTGGGTACTCAAACTTCTTCTTAGGACCTAAGGAATTCGATTCTGTACTAGATTTTGCACAATGTACTAGATTAAACTTTCACCCCCCCCCCCCCCCCGCCCCAAGGCGTTTCCAGCTTAATTCAAATAAACATTGTTATTAAAATATGTGTTAATCATCGTTAATGCATCGTTTAAGACATCTATCATATCTGGAGGTGTCGAGCATAAAATGGCCATTCCCTTTTTCGATAGGTCAATGGGAAAGAATCGAATCTTTACTGTGATAAATTTGGCACAAATCAATTTAGTTAATATCATTTTGATTGAGATTGTGTAGTAGCACTAATTAGGTGTTTACTATTTACTCAAAAACTTTTAAAAAACTTACCTTACTTTTTCTATCTATAATTTAGAAAAATGTAACATTTGAATTAATTTGCCTAAGCTAAGTTTAGAGACAAACATTTGAAAAAACTAGTGTAGATTTTAGCAAATAAAGTTTTCTCTAAAATCCCAATCCCCCATACCAGAAAACAATTTTACCCGATTTTTACCTGGACAGTATTATGCAAAAGTAAATAGAAAACATCTGTAAATAGGGCAATTTAAAGACATTATTTTTTTCTTTGTTGATAGTTTCTACTGATAATTCCTTTTATTTTTAATATTTTTTATTGAATTCTCAGTGTTACTTATGCATATATAGATATATAGAAATACTAGGTAATACCAGATATTCCATATGGGCCTTTCCATTAATAGTCGACCAATGGTACTGGATGGATTATCTCATATTTTTCTTAACAACATGTTACATTTATTAAACTTGAATATTTTTTCTTTTCATCTGTTACTTTTGCACTTTCCCTAAGGCTGTTTATAGGCTCAGATCAAAATTTTTTGAAACCGCTTATGCATTGTGGTGAGGGACATTTTGTGAATCTTCATTTGTGGAAATATTCGACCAATATGGGATAAATCTATTTATTTGCATTTTGGTCTACTATTTCGGCCACATCTCTATTTTCCATTACACTTCAATGGTAATAAATATCATTATTTGAAAATATTTTCGATCGACCCCTTTATAATATTCCCTGGCGAATAAATTTAGATCAAGAACAAAAAAAGAACGAACAAATAATAAAAATTACACACTCATTGATAAAATTAATCTTCTTATATTAATGTTTGTCTGGATTAGGACTTCAAACAATATTGTTTAATTAATTTTAATATATCTTCCAAAGGCCGGGGCTATAATCCTCAAGACCAGACGAGACCCGACCAGCCCAGACCAGATCAGACCAGACAACAGCAAACAACTGGAAATTTTTGTCCAGACCAGACCAGACTAGATCCAATCTCCAGTTATATCAGTCCAGGTGAATAAAGTTTTATTGAATTGTGTGTGTGTAATAAATATGTAAGAGTATAATATTTTCAAGGCGGTTACGACATATATTTGCGTCTTTTCTTTTTATATTATTATTATTATTATTTTTTTTATATATTTTTTTTTTACTTTTCGATCTTAGAGTACACAAAATGAATTAAAGTTAACCAAAAAGCGAAACGCAAATAATTCATAATCGCCTTCAGGTAGGAATATTTTCTTGTAAATTCGTTAATGATGTGTTAATCGGTTTATGTATAAGTATAGGTATCTACATGCATATTTAGTTTCAGGAATTACTTAAACGAAAAAACAATTTCTTAAATTTAAATTCTCACACTCTGTAATTACGCTGCCAAGTATGATCCCGATTCCTCCGCTACTTTTGGTTTTGACTTCAAACGTCATCATAAAATATTTCTCTTAATGTAATCAGCAGCGTTTGTTATATTTAATTCCAAGTTTGTACATAGGAACACATAAAAACTGGCAAACTGATACTGTTACTCAGCAATATCTTCATTAACCTGAACAAATGGACTTAAGTCTGAGCCCTGGGGTTTCATTATCCTAAGAAGACGCTGGAGTTTGAGGGTGATTTGATTTAAATTAGTATCTGCTTTACTCGATGCAAAACTTCTTATCATTTTATAATTGTGATGACGAGTGAAACAAATTGGAATAGGTTGGCTTCATTTTCTTCAAATATGTATGTCGTCCTCCATTTTATATCAAAAAAGTAATTCGTCGACTTCAGCTGTCTTGGAGTTATATAGACCAGAGAGAAACACACAGCTGTCATGAATTACTTTTCTGCACATAAAAAATGGTCGTGTGTCATAAAAAATGATAATTCGTGATGTTTTTGGCTTTTTGTTTTACTTAATTCAAACGAGCTTTCGAAAACTTGACTCTTGCATAAATGAAGGTGATAGAACTAAAATTGTAAAGGGTTTGTAAGTGTTTGTTTGGTAGTAAAACGGCAGAAAACGTAGTAGTAAAAAAGAATACCAAATGGTTCTGTGGTTTTTTATGCATAAGATTGTTAAACTATTTTAATTAAGTAAAAATTACAGGAAACGAGATAACAAGCAACGTACTCCACGAAATTCAAACAAATACTAAGGAAATCAAGAGTGGGGTGGGTAGCTGGATTTCAAAGTATTTTATTGAAATTCGGTTTATCAACTATTTTTTAGTAATCAGGCAACGTAATTGCTAATTTATATCCGTTACCAAAGCACGTATCTTCTTCTTTTTAAACTGATTAGTCCAGTTACCAGAGAGGTCGATTAAAGTGCTACAATTTCTCAAACAAATATATTAAATTTATTTGTAAAATAAAACAATCTGGGTTGTTTACAAATAGTAGAAAGCATATTATTTCATCCCGCGGGCAGAGGCGCACCGAGAGGGGGGACGAACGGGACCGGTCCCCCTCCAGAATGTCAGTTTTCTGAACATAATTTACAAATTATGTATAAAATGTGGTCAGTATATTATTCCAAAGTCCGATAAAATAAAATAAAACCTTTTAATATACAATAGCAGTCCTTAAGTGCTCAGATGTGTGCAGGACGTAACTTTAGAGCCCTATTTTTCCGACTCGTTAGGACCTGTGACACATATGCCCCCCCCCCCCCCCGCAAGCCAAATCCAGGGTGCGTTACTGACCGGGGGTAGTAGAGTAGTAAATTTTGGAAAATTTTGGAAATAGGATTAGATTTAGAGCAATTATTGTAGTAAAGTGACAACACTTTAATTACACTGCCGAAATGAAATGAAATATGAACGAAACGAACTAAATAAAATGTATTGAAACAAGTATAATGGAAAAAAAAAATTAAGGACACGATTTTTAAAAATTACGCCAAATTTCGCCATGTTGTTCTTTGTGTAAACATAAAATATTTTAAATTAATTTTATCTCTCAAGATATCAAAGAAATCAATGATGCCGACACAACATTTACGACAACAACGATGCCGTCTGAAATTCTCGCCATAACCAGAGTTGGGAATTATTTAACTTTTGTCGTCGTAGTTTGAGTTTGGCAGTTCTAATTGGAAATATTTTGCTTTCTCACTAGCACTTAATTACTTTTCCCGAAGTGATTTACACAAAGAAGCGAATGTTTTTCTTAAATATTTAATCAGGTGCTGTTTTGCAGCTTATCAGTGCACAATTTAAACCACCGTCTTTCAGTCAATGTACATAGTTTTACTCTCGAATCGTCCAAAGTTTTTTAATCTTGGTATACCATGCCTAGCATGTTCTTTTTCTTCTTTAAAGCTTTTTTTTATAGTATAGGTATCTTTCCCATTTCATATAACATACATATATTGATGTCAACAAGCATAGAAATGTCGCTCTGTCATTCGGCAACATTTACGAAAACAGTGTGGACATTTGTCGAAAATGACATCGACCAGATGACCACAACTGTTTGCTGGGAAAATTCTGATTCTTTGCAGTAGTTTTTGCATGACATTGTTATATTATTCAGGTTAAAGTTTTCAATTTATTGACGTATATCTTTTTTTTTAGTTGTTCAGTTGCTGCTAGTTTATTAGCATAAACCTTTAAAAAAAAACCCAGAGAAAGAAATCAAATGCTATTAAGCCTGGCTATCTGGGCGATCATCACAAGCTTTTAAGATCAGACGACGGGGAAACAAGTTAAGTTGTTTAACGCAGTCCTGTTTACACCAGATGTTTTTTAGATTCCAGCCATTCATTCCAGTGTTAGATGGATGGATTGAAAAGAGGTTGAAACCCCAAGCGGGACCCCTGGAACGTAGGCCACAACGAGGCCCATTGTTTACCCTGCAGCCATATGCGTAATTGCTCATAGGTCCCAACCGGACGTTCAATATTGGCCTCAATCCTCCTTCCATGCAGCTGTTCCAGAAAGTGTGAGCCAAGAAATCTATATCTCTTTGCTAAGAGGACAGTGATAAAAAACTGAGTTACTGTTTCGGATTCCTCTCCGCATCAGGATCATCAACCAACCCCATCCTGTAAAGGTGACTCCTGCGAAAAAAGTGCCCAGTGAGAATTGACATTAAAGATCTCAGGGTTGTCTTGTTTAGTTTCAATAGCTTGTTCGTTAGGTTTGCGTTAGGCTTACGCCACAGTTCCTTCGTGGTTCGATCCGAGAAAGGTTATCCAAACAAACACAACAGTGCTGTCGATCGACCCAAACCGAAATACTAGCGACAAGGTGTTTTGGTGCGATCCCGATCATGAAGGAGGATGCCCTCGAAGCTGCACCAAGACAAGGTAGCTCATCCGCCTGTTCGGTCCCGCCGATATTGCTGAGACCAGGTACCCTATTATTCCGAGAGGGAGAGTTCAGGGTGGTTTTACACTCTAAATCCAGTTTGGAGGTTGTAAAGAGTTTTGACAAGGCAATGACAGTTGCCTGGCTGTCCGAACAGATAGCAGTCTCCTTATTCTCAGTAGTAGTAGAAAATGCCTTCCCGCTTTCAGAATGGCCTTTACATCCACCTTGAAAGCAGGGACATGGTTTTCAACGCAATTTCCATATGAGACTCCTCGCATAAAACGCCTGCTCAGGTGTTTTCTTCAGATTTGATACCATTCCAATGTTAGTAAGCTAGAATTGGTCAAATAGACCAATTCTTATGATACCCTAGATGAATGGCCGTATGTAATTTCGTATGGTCACCCATCTGTACAAGTTTGATTTTTGAAGTGGTTTTCGCATATACTTCTAGAACGGCTCGTCGGACAATATAAATTGTTATAGCCAATTTCATACGATTTCATATTCTGAAGAACTTTTTAGCACGGTAAATATCTCAACACCAAGAAGGGGTTGTCCTATTTAATCCATTTTTGACATTTTATTTACTATTTCTATAAAAACATCATGCACCAAATTTCAGCTCTCTAAGTAGACGCTTTCTCAGGCAGTGTTTAAATATATAGTGAAAAACGAAATTTTTGTATGACAACGCTACGAAGGAGTTACCGAATTGGTCCCTTTTTCGAACTTAAATTTACTTTAAAAAAAAAAAATCCTGTGTGCAAAATTTCAAAACTCTGAGTGAACGTGCCTTTGAGTTATCGTGAGGACGGACTGACGGACGTACAGATATGCGAAAATTAAAATAAAATGCTTAGGTTTCCAACCCATTTTGCTCTACCAGCACTACTTTTATGCGTTCCAAACGGACTGATAAACTTAATATATGAGGAAGCACCCAAAATTTAGTATCTACCACATTACCAGGAATTCTCGGTTTTTTTAAATGCCTCTTCTATGATTTTATACCGACACTTAAAGTACATATATGACTTCTTTTTGGGGCACTCTGTACTATGAACAAAGCTAAAGTATCCAAAACTATGCTTCACTTAAAATTTCTTCTTTTATGCTCATCTATCCTTGCTGCTTGCGAACATTAACAATATTTTCTTCCGTTCTACTCGCTGACTCCCATCGGCCCTGTAGATTTTCTTTTCTTAAATTTCTTTATAGTTTACCTACAAAAAAAAAAAAACAAAAAAATAATTTTTCTTAATAACAATTTTACTTTTTACATACGTTATTTAATTATTTCATTTAATAATTTTATTATTTACAATTAATTTACGCCAAAATAGATTATTCGTCTCTTCTAAAAATGAAGGCACCAACATGGAATCAGTCACAGCTTCGGGAAGCAATGTATGCCGTTATAACGCAAAAAATGCGTTTCACTCAAGCATCAACCCGTTATAATATTCCCAAAGGAACTCTGTACGACAACATTTTAGGTAAATCAAATCGGATGCAAGTCCTTGATGAAGCTGGCCTTACCACAAAAGACGAACAATCAATTCTTGAGTTCTGCTGTGATGTATCGATATCACCGTATAATCGACGCACCAAGAAACCTTTATCTATGATTTTGGAATTTGTTCAAAGACTTATACAGGACTCGAATAAGAATTACGAAACTGATTCGTTTGAGTTCCAAGGAAAAAATGGATACAGATGGTGGTGGGCATTCTGCAAAAAATATTCAATTGTGTCACTTTATTATGACAGTAGTGTTGGTGTTGAGAGTACTTCCTAGCAAGAGATTTACTTTTTAAGCTTTCCTATAAATATATACTTTACATTGAAAATGAATTCCATATTTGAAGCTGTTATATATAATTAAGAAACTGTATATACATAATTCTAAGCTCTTAAGTCTAAGTGGCATTTTTATCAAAGTGCTGAAATGTGTTATTATTTTTTATAGAATAAAAATTATTAACTCCCTTGATTTAGTGTTACTAAAAATGGAAATAAATTTGCCTGGTGTTTGGCCAATTTTATATAGAATTTCAAAAAAATTATTCTTTCCATTTTGTAAAAGAGCCGCAGTTTTAAAAAATTCAGAAGAAAACAGTTAGACAAATTCAGATCTAAAAAAAACGTGTTTTGCTTAGATAAGCCGCCATCAAATAAAATTATTTATCTAAGATCTTTTGTTCATAAAAATATTTTTAATTGGACCCACCCTGGGGTGTTGTCTGATTATTTTTATACAAAGCATCTGCTTCAAACGGAGTTTTTTACATTTAAAGTAGTAACAATTTCAAGGAATTTCAATGTGCTTGTTCGAGTAAAAAAAATGTATTTTGTTTTAAATTTTCAGCAATGCATGTGATCTTGAGCTCAGAGCGTATCAAAATGAACGAACTGCGATTTTAAAAAAACGGTATGACAAATATTATAGAGAAGAAATAAGCAAAACAATAAAATCTTTTCGGGAAATTATTGCAGATCTTCATAAATAGTGGTGCAGCATGATCGAGCCATGGAAAAAAGCATGGTTTTTGTTTGATCGAAGGAAGATCAAGATTTCAATTTCGTAACCCGTAGAAAATATAAAATACGAGTAGCACTTCTGTCAGTAGTTCGTGATGTACCTAGTCATAAATAACATAGTAGTACCGGTCTACACCCAGTAATAATTCACCAGAATAATTGTTCTGTGATACATGATCCTCGTAGAGTTGGAAATGTGCTTCCAATTGGTTACACCATACTTATGTTTGATAGTATGTATGTCTTTAAGAAAAACTAAAAAATCATCGTCCATCAAAGTTTACGAGTCGAATTCTGTCTTTTCCCCAATGACTGTACTTACGTCATTGATCGTAATTTACGTTGTGTTATATATATGGCCCCAACATTTATAAGCAACAAATACTAAGCGAAGTTTTGCTGTAGATCAACGGGACTAACAGATACCAACTCAAATGTATACATCCTATCAAGTTGCCACCGAGAATCAAATAAAGAAGAACTTGTCTGTCTCAGCAGAAATTTATAATGCAGGGATTGAAAGTCCTATCAATAGGACAACCCACCGCTGGACAAAATCTGCCATTTCTGTCTTCAAAATAAAGGAAAGAAACCTTGTTTAATTTTACCCAATAGATGGCGTTTCTTAATAAGACCTGCGATCTTCTCATTTTACCACGAATAACATCAGGATATGACACTACTTCAACTCTATATAATAAATGCAAGATGTAATCTAATCACTAAGATCCTGAGCTGAGGTCAACTGTGAAGTTTTTCAATCAGCCTCACATCCTCAAAAGAGGATATTAATTTTGTATGAGACAAAACACTATTACATCTGTAAGGTTACAAGCAGTAGGAAAGTCTCGATGAGCTTAGCTACTACACACACGTACAACAATATTGTATCCAAATAGCAAATAATATGGATCTAGTGATGCAGTTGAGCAACGCGCCATAATACTCTTAAAAATAAAAATATGTTCGACCCAACATTATGGGGGTGCGCTAACAAAAATTATATGCTGTTACCCATGATTTCTGCCAATCATCCTGCATCACCCAACTAGTATCCGGCACTTGTGGAAGATCATATTTGCAAAAGACCCGTATGATTTATGAATCCATGCAAGGAGGACTGTGATGTTGGTTAATGCGTGGCACGTTTTAAGAACTGTCTTTAGAAAATATGTAAAAGTTTTTTTTAAGATAAAATTAGGGAAATTATATAATATGTGAGCCAATCTTGAAAATAATTTTCCAATAACTGCTTTACCTTAATTTTAATTACAATATTTTTTTTTAGTGAATTTTAATTACGTTTATTCCTGTTGTTTGTTCATACTACAAATTTTATTCTCTATACCCTTTTTGTTTAAATCATTCACTATGAAAATAGCAGACCCAAGGCATTATCCATGGAGGAAAAAGTTCAAGGCCATTTGTATATCCTTAATGAATTCATAAGTGGTATACTAAGTTCTTTATTCCGTTTCTACAGCATCGAATTTAGAGGATTGAAATTTTGCACGCCGCTTTTTTTTTATAAAATTGTAGATATAATTTCGAAATTTGGTAAAATCGGACAACTTCTTTGTAGGGTTGTACATAAAAGGTCTGTTCGCGTACCTAGTACTCGTTCAAAACTTTCTTTATTCGAGTGGTGGGGGGAAATGTAAAAAATATGGAAAAGGATACGTGAACGATTTTCGTGAAACTTCACTAAAAACAAGAAGGAGAAGAAGATCTAAATAGTACACAAGAACTTGCATAAAAGAATCTCTGTTTTATTTTTCTCCTGACGGGAATCGAACCTACACTTGTCAGAATCGGTCAATGATAGAGAACAGAAGAATTTTTAAGAAGTTTTATTTTTAACGATTCTAAATCAAATCATAAATACAAGAGAAAAAAACAACCGCTTCGTCCGGAATTTGAAACCGGGCCTTCCGCTTGCTGGGCGACTACTCTTACCACTGAGCTAACGAGACAGATGATTTTCCTTGTTGCATTTACTAATTTGCATCTAGCCTACTAAGCCACGTTTTGCTTTCAGTGGCTTAATAGGCTTGGCTAGGCTGTCAATTATTCTTGCAAAAATAGTGCAGTAGGTACCTAAAAACTTCGGGTAAATTCATGTTACAAGGGAAGCTGTGACGTATCCAAAACTCGTGCAATTTTTTTTGTACGAGAAAGTAAACGAACAGAAAATGTGTAAGTTCGTGCAAATGCATTATAAAATGAGTACGCGAACAGACCTAATTTATAAGTATTGGTTGGAAGCGTTCTGTCATGAAGATTCAAATTTGAGTGGAATAATTGAATTACAAAAAATAAAACTTGGCGCAAATTTTAAATATTGAATAAATCTGGGAAATCGAGCAAATGTCAACCCATACATACAAAATTTCAAATTTTTCACGTTAACTGAGAAAATAATCAGTTCCAGACGTTTCTATAACATACTGAATAGTATATATGTATGTATTTATAGGATAGAAAATAATCTATAAAATAGACTCCGAGGTGTTTACCGTCCGACGTACGATTCTAAGAAGAAATGCGAAAAACAGCATTGTCGATCACCATAATACCCTAAATACAACCAACTCTAATTGGCATAAAAACATAATTTCAAGCTGAAATTACAAAAGTTAAAGCGACTTTCCAGACCCTTTGTAATCATTTTAGAATTTGATCTTGATTTTAAAATTGATCTTTTGTGTCCTCCCCTAGAATGGTTAGGCTAAATTTAATCTTTTGACGAGCTTTATTATTGCCTTTGGGATTAGCTTGCAAACCTTATTTGGAAAACAAATGTTTCTCCAGTGATTTGCAACCTTAAAGCTGCAAGCGCTGGACACTCGCATGTGATATGCTTCGAGTTTTCATCTTTTTGGTAAGCCAAATATTAGGTAGGGACCAGTATGTGGATTGTTAGTTCCGATTTTAGGCAGATTATTCGCTTTTTCATTACCGTTCACTGCTTCGTGTCCAGGAACCCAAAGCAACGTTACTTTGTTTTTCCTAGACAGTAGCTGGAGTTTCTAGTGGCAGTTCCAGACTAGTTTCAACTCAAACTCTTGAGAGAACAGAGCCAGGTATGCAGCTTGACTGTATAAATAAATGTAATAGCTGGAGTTTTTGCAGCCCCTATTTAGGCTTTCCTGAGCGCCAACCTCTATAGGATAGCCTTCCGCCTGAAAAATGGAAAGTGAGGCACCAAGCGGAGAGTTCCACTTCTGGACCGACCATCGACCATCCTGCCTGAATCCTTCAGTTTATCAGATATGGGCTCATTTTGGGAACCGGAGCCCACTGTCTAGTATCTCTTCTCTTATTATCTTTCGAAGGAATGTATTTTGGTCATAGCATCCAATTAAAAGCTAACGTTCTTCCCAAACATTTTCGGTGTTTGTATGAACAATGCACTTCAGCTGCAAGTAAATCTATAATAAGTTGTTCAACCTATTCAATCTAACTTGTGAAATTAAATCTTATACGAAATTCAGTGTCAATAATTTCGTTGAAACTGTAACTTCAAAACAATTGTAACTAACTGTTTTGTAAGAGAAAAGAAAGAGGATATAAAATTTAAAAAAAAAACCCTACATTTGCGGGCATTCAACTATGGCAATAACAAAATTGCTCTTACAGCAATTTCTATCATGAAAACAGCTCGCCAAGGCCAACGCATAAATTTCGCCTTTATCCATGCGATTCGTTTCGCTATTATTTGATTAAGAAAAAAAAACGCCTTCGCATTTTAGACTTTCAAGGAAATGCTCTTAACTTCACACGTAATTAAATTTCCAGTATTTCCACCAATATTCAATTTTGACTGTCAATTTGACAGTATCTCTGTCAATTATAGATTATCGGTAAATTCAGTCTTCTTAAGACGAAAATGAGTTTTGACTATGTCAAGTTGCAAACGCGATTGGAATGTGCTGATAGAAATTTTTCATGATAAAACGAACTCCTGATTGAGTGAAATCATATTAATTTTAATGACAACTATTTTTTATTACTTTTTTTTTTTTAATTGAAGTTTTCAAATAAACTCTAAAAACTGAAATTTGAACACTATTTTCCAAGATGGAGGACTAAAGCACAACTAGAATAGGAGAATATTAGCTGTGTTCTGTTGTGTCCACAAGACAGAGTGGAACTACTAAAGAACGCTTGAACAGAACAAGGTTTTTATTTCCAGTAAATAGGGTAATTCTGAATTGTTGATCATAAATGAAACAGGAAGAGATAGGTTGAACTGTTAGGAACAAAAAATTGTATGGCAGGTATCTCAACAGTTTTGGTGAATAAGAAAATATGCTAGTTTTTCACAAAACACCCCGTAACTTGCTTGTTATCTATGTATATGAAGGAGACTTGTAGCTAAGATGATAGTAAATCGTCTAAGGTTTCCAATGAATTTCGAACCATCACTCCAACCCCTCATGTCGCTAATTATAGGAAAGTAAAAAAATTGGGAAAATTTCTTTTTTTTTCAAATTTTAACGATTTTTTCGCCAAAATGCCTAATAACCATAACATTTTCTTGCAAGATTTGGAAACCTCAGAATTTTATCTTTTATTTAATCCTCCATGTAAATACATGCAACGGCTGTTGAGATAAATCTGTATAAATTGATGTAGTAGTAGTAGAAAATCTAGTACACAATTGAATTCCTTAGGTCCTGAGAAGAAGTTTGAATACCCACACTCCTATACTCGGAGGCTTAAATAGCCATCGCAATATGTACTCACTTTTTTAGTATTTCCGTCTTTTTTATTCGAACTGAGTTAATAGATTTTTCGCACCTTAGATCGGCTCTAACTCGGTAGTATTATGTGCGATTGAAAAACGGGTTTTATTACCCGCCTCAGTTCATCACCAACTATAATTCGTAGAAGAAAATTTTTCTCGGTATAATTTTAGGGTCTACGGTAGGAGCCCTGGCGGAGGGGGGCCGTTCCAATACGGCATGTTGCATATCAAATTAAAGGTCTCACCGAGTACTATCTGATTATGTAATTTTTTCCTATTCAAAATACTTTCTGAGGACGTTTTTACCTCCGGAAAACCAATTTTCATTCACTTGGGTCACATACACCCCAGCTACTAGTTTCGCATTTACGATTCTTTCTTTCATGGCCATTAGTGCTCTGTTGAGAACATTTTTCTCATAGGAAATCATTTTCCACGACGCACTCACGACATGTAGAAAAGTCCACTTTTTCAAGCTACATTCGATCGCCAAAACTTTCCCCCGCTAGATAGATATTGTTAGATAATAAAATATGTTCAGAGTATCATAATGCATCGTTTAAGACATCTCTCATGTCTGTTGATGTCGGACGTAATGTTGTATGAAAATTGGGCATTCCCCTTTGCTAATTTTGCGAGCGATTGCATAAAATTAGGCGCGACTTATATCGTCAGTAGCAAGATTAACGGAAATAACGAATTATAAAAACTGACTTATCCGAAGAACGGTTGCGTATAAATCTTGCAAGAATCAGAAGAAAAAATCTAAAATTATTTTTTGTTTTAAAAATCAAAGATAAAAATCAGAAAATATTTTTTTATTATTTGAGTCATAACCGTTACACTCCGACTCCCTGGTTAAGTGGTTCTTCAATAAAATTACGCCACTCTTAACAATAAATCTACATTTGATTTGCTTTTTTTTTACGAAAGCAATAGAAAAACTTAACGAGAAATATAAAGGATGAATTTGATTGCATTTAACTATCGAAGAGGATAAGTAATTACTAAAATGTTAAGGATTTAGGATAAACTATGAACTACTGTGGGAAAATAGTGGCTTTCAATAAAATCACAGAAACCCCTAATTTTTAATTTTTAATTGTTTTTTTATTGTCACAATGTAATGAAACTATGTCTAGAATTAATGGATTTTTTTTATGATGATGATACGGTAAATATTTTATTACCTTTAAGTTTTCGATTTCCTTTTGTCTTTTTTTTTTTTTTTTGTTAAAGAGCCAGCGAACTCTTCAAATATGTAAACCGTTTAATAAAAAAAAAGAAAAAAAAATGGAGGGCACTTGTAATTACATATTTTTATGGAGTGTGTAATTATTAAAAAGAACTGAATGGAAAGAGAGTCCGAATGATCCAGGCCCCCAACAACCCCAACCAAGCAAGAGGATGAATAAGTAGTAAAAATGCTTGAGTGACCTACTGCTACTGCTGCTACTGGTGCTGCTGCTCCCCCGACCAGAAAATGGGCGGTTTCATTTCGATTGTAATCAATAACTGATGAAGACTACCAACCTAACAGAGGTTGGCTGCAATCTTTCGGAGTCCAAGTACGCCCATACAACAATTAAGACATTAATTATAAATAATTACAAATACCAGGTAACGACGTCTGTTATTGTTGTTGAAGTTTTTTTCTGTTGCTGGCCCCAGTAAAGCGGGTATACTGGCATAGTCTAGAGTCATAGCACACAGTGATACTTACTAACGCAGGCAGAAGCCGCACCACCAAGAAGAACCTGAGAAGCAGAGAAAATCGACACGAGCTTAGCTTTAGTAGCTACCTTACAACAACAGCGCTAGCTGCGGCATTAACATCATCCCCCGCTGGGCTTGCATTGCACCGGTCTCGCTGGCAACTCGAGAGGGTTCGATTCTCTACGAACAAGCGAAGCGCCCATCCCTGCTCAGCCATGGTGGATATAATGTTTAATCGAATATTTAATTGATATTGTTAATTAGTGATTATAAATTACCGTGAAAATGTGCCTTCTGGCTGCCTTACCTGGCTGCCTAACACTACTATATTAGTCATAGTGTGTAGGATAGTAGTCATAGTCTGCTTAGGTCATGACTCATGTTCATGTGTACTTAGACAAGAGAATGGATCAGATAGCTCTGGCTGATGGTGCTTCGGTAGCTACAAGCTGCATATATTTACCACAGGCCGGTCTATCGCTGCCACAGCCAGCCCAGCTAGCGCTATGTTACAGCCAAACTGGCTGACATGCCACTGTACTGCCTCCATACAGAGTACACTACCATACCAACTGCATGTCGACAATTCTGGGCTCGTCTCGAGCTCTCGTTGTTTCATTACACGCTGTAACGAGTGCCCCATGTGCAATTGATGTAGCTAGCGCTGTGCGCCTTGTTTAGATGTGCTCTACATATTTAATAACTTTGCTTAGTTGTTTGTTAATTTATATAAATTCTGCACGACTGAATTGAGGCAGGGAATTTCTGCTGTACGCTGCGGCGTGTTGCAGGGGGCGGGGCGGAGGCGCTGCCTCTGATGCTGCTACTGGTGCTGGTGCTACTGCTACTACTGCAGATCGCCCAGAATAACTTTGCTCAACTCCGTACGAAATGAGAATATGAAAAGCAGGAAATTGCATACTTGACGGGCTCTTTACATTTTTAATTTTGCAATAAAAAATACAAAATAGTACTTGTACTACCAATCAAACAATATTAGCCTTCCTCGCTGTTGTTACGCAGATATTGCTACGCTGCATTTCCGTCGGATTGGGAAGATTTCATTGTTCTATGTATGTAGGTACGTCAAATAGAGCCGTGCCGTACCGTGCCGTATATCCACCTGTAATCTAGAGCTATTTTCTTCATTGTAAAAAGTACATGAAGGTATTACCAGGATTTATAGGTACACAAGGGGGTGGTGATTGCACGTACATATAAGAAACACAATAAATTTAAAGACATTTTTACAGGCAATTTCTGTATTACCTACTTACTGCGATGTTTGCAATTCTGAATTGATTTTATATTTTTATGGATTCCTGTACGATCTTAAGCCCTCTTGAGACGAATGCATATTCGTAATAAAGACTAATCTGTAGCATATTTCGGAAATTAGGTCACATTTAATGACCACCAACAACGATCTGGAGATAGCCTTCAAATTTTTCATATAAAATTATGCCTTTGTTGCATATCTGTAGGAGCAATTGGTTCGAAGAATTCATCAACATAATCTCTATCATACTTTTTACGGTTCCGTATCCTTAAAAGGAAAATCACTCTTGTGTCCGTCACTCTGTCTGTCACAAACCACTTTTTTTTGTATCGTGTGGGGTTTGATAACTTATAAAAGAAATAACCGAAAAAAAGGATTAGATTGAGAAGTTATTAAGGATTCAAGCGCAGGCACTACATTTTTAGAAAAATTAAAAATGCAAAATTCTCCAAAACAGAGCTGAAATTAAGAAAATTTTATATACGACTTTCGACTGAAAATCACCTCTACTTTTATCTGTTTCAATGTTGCAAAGTTCTTTTGGGCCACCCTCTTATCCTAACAGTTTATCTGATTAGCCTTTCTTCTAGCGAGACCGGGTGCTCCGCTCAACAAGTACTGCTTGCTTACAATTTCTTCTTTGTTCAAATATTTTCTACAGAAGTTGTTGGGACATATATATACCTACCAAAAATACAATTCGGGTTATAGCTGTTTTCAGGATATGTAAGTAATTAGATTACGCCATCTATGGTTGGCAAGCTGAATGCCCTTTAAATCCATTTCTCTTTGAATTGATTGCAGAGGTATTTTTACTGGTTTATACCCTTAAAAGGTATCCTTACATGAACCTGCTCCAGCAGCGGCAGACTAATTACCATTTGTAACTATATTTTGTATAGAGCACACTTAAGATTACCTTGTGATGTGCTAAGGAGTGAAAAATGCTGAACATCTGCATTTTTTATAGCAATAAATTCAGTTTAAAATACTCTGTAGAGTATCCCAATATAGGGGATAAGCCTCCTGTATATTAAGGCTTTCCGTGAAAATTCCTGTGCCTTCATATATTTCGAAAGCGAGTATAAAAATATTAGTTAGTAATAATTTAATTTCCTTCCCATTCCTCTCTGTGTGAAATTGTAACAGTGAAGCCTTCTGTAAAAATTTTGCATTATGACAATGTAATCAGTGTTTATTGGCAAGTAGTTTTCCGGATAAATCCCCAGTATATTGCTTGACTATGGTTAAAAGTCTTCCAGCAGTTTAATTATTTTCAATCTTAAGGCACTTCTTGCAACTATATTTTTTCAGTGGATATCCAGGGACAGGAAGTGGTGGAGGTTAGTTTCCTTTGCCTCGGTTGGCATAAGGTACAGAGCCCCTAACGGCCAAGCAGGCCACGCTCTTTATATTAAGTTCTTGAGGTGAGTGGCCTTATTAAAAGCATCCCAATAAACTAAACTAATTTTTGGAGGAAATTTAAAGCCTAGAAGCCAATAAGTTTGTATTTAATTTAAAAGAACGTAATTCACATTTAACTCCACACAGACGTTTGGCGTCTTATATATTTTCCATGAATAAAAAAAATAATATTTAAAAAGAAAGTAAAAAATAAATAAATCCGACTTATGTGAAGATTAAAAAGCCTGCAGTGTCCGTGCCTGAATGAAATATCAAGTGAAATTGCAAGACTCGCAATTCAAGAAAATCTCAAATTTGAGTTTCTTCCAATAAATCAAATCTAATTTATCAGTTACGGGGGACTACAAAGTGCAGCTCATCCTTAAAAGTAAAGCCAAATACAGGTTAAAGTTATTTTGCCTAACGGACTAAAAAAGTATGCTAGTAAATTCGTCCATATGAAAAAAATTAAAATACGTGTTAAGTCGTATACAGGTTCAACTACGAAAAATAAAGTAGATTTGCCTGATACTGATTTCGATTTTAAATATTTATACGTCGATATATCGCTCTCAAAAGTATCCAAATCCTTACCATTGGTAATATTTTAGTAATTGCGTAGATGCAGTTCGCGCGGTTTATGATTACAGCAATAATTGGTACATTATCAACATTTACTGCGCAATTGGATTTTTTTATTTATATAGAACAAATTTTCTAATACCTTTCTGCGTATTGACGAACGAGTTCATTCTTCGTCTTGTCTCTACTATAAGAAATCATTTCTAGCCAACATGACAGCATACATAAAAAGGTTCAAACACGTTCATATAAATTCTGCCTTAGATAGAAAGTGGTCACTTCAAAATTTGCACATTTTTTCTATAGGAAAGCTCTGCAGACACAGTTTTTTGACATTTGACAAAATGAACACTTTAAAAATTCAACTTCACCTTCAGAACAAATCTCTTTCTATTTGACATCATATTTTTCATTGCAAAATATATTCAGCATACCAGTTAAAAATATAAGATGGAAAATAGAAGAATTTTAAGAACTTTTTATTTTTAACGATTCTAAATCAAATCATAGATACAAGAGGAATAAACAACCGCCTCGTCCGGGGTTTGAAGCCGGGAGCTTCCGCTTTCCGGGCGACTGCTTTTAGGTACCACTGAGCTAACGAGACAGATGATTTTCCATATTTATTAATTTGTAACTATCCTATTAAGCCACGTTGCTTTCAGCTGGCATTAATCAGTAACGTAACGATGATTGAAAATTTCCGACGTCATTGACTTATGGTTTAGTCATCGGTTATGTTAAGCAATAAATCAAAACTACTTACTTGAAAATGAATTATCTTTTTAAGCAGATACTACAAAATTAGTAAGCGAAAAACTAGAGTGAGAGAAATTTCATGATAAAAACAAAAACGAGGAAAGTAAGAGCTAATTACAAAAATTTATACAAAATGCATTACAACACAAACTGAAAAATTCAGGCTTATCTTCCGTATGGATTTTGTTACTATACAAAATAAATATACGCAAGTTACCAGAAAACTGCGATATGTGTAAGTCTTTAAATAATCTCTGAGACATTATTTCATGAAAGATTTGTCTGAGCAAAATAAGAGATCCAGAACTAATGTAAGTATATTGAGATTCCTGCTATTCTGTGTAACGAATGAAAGATTTTATTATGAATAGGCTAAAAATTAATGGACTCAATACCGATCCTTGTGGGACTCCATGCAGAAATGATAATAATAAGTCTATTAATAACAAATTTCAGCAAGAATAATTTATTATTACGGAAACTACGATTGCTGGCCTTCCTCCTCAGTTCAAATAGAAGTAAAATCCAAATGCAAAATCTAATGGATTGAATAAATTCTCTTCGCATGCTCAGTTATCTCAGCATGCATCCAAAAATCGGTCTATCATAGAAAAGGCAGAAATACGATCAAATGATGAAATTTCTGTCAATATTGCGTACATTCACATAATATTAAAATAACATGAGATGAGAAAAAACATGTAGATACATATGTATGTGTGTCTAATGAATTTTTGTATATATTGAATAGCAGCATCTAATTTTGTAGCACATTAACGTAAAGTCTTCCTTCATGCAATCGGCTGTCGTAAGATCAGGACCGCATAGGCCCTAGGTGCAAAATCGTTCTGAGGCCTCAAAAAACAAAGTCTATTTCAGTTAATAAAATATATGATACATATGCATTTTTTTTTTAATTAAAAACAAAAGTCGACATTTCCATAATAACGCATTTTAATAACATAAAAAAAATAAAGATAACACAACATTAGTATTTAAAAAAGTATAAAAACAATTCAGTTCAATTTTAAATAAAAAATAAAATAATAACTAAACATTTTTTGTTCCTGTCTCTTGTTTTATCAAATATGTACGTGCGTAAAGTTAGCACCGCAACTTCGCCTAATGTAGTTAGTCGTTAATTTTTCGTGAAAACCATAAATTTGTTGTGTCGTTTTTTCTAAAGGACACTGGATTTGGTGCTAAGAGTATATCAAGTTAGCACTGCAACTCACTGGAACTCGGCCAAGCCTTATTGGATTGGAAAATTATATATCTTGGAATTTGTCGTTAATTTGTCGTTAATATTTCGTGAAAACCATAAATTTGTCGTGTCCTTTTTTCTAAAAGATACTGGATTTGGTGTTTAGTTGACGTCAAGTTAGCATTGTAACTAACTGGTACTCGACGAAACCATATCGAATTGGAAAATTTTACATCTTAGAATTTGTCGTTAATTTGTCGTGAAATCCATAAATTTGTGGTGTGCTATTTTCTAAAGGAAACTGGATGTGATGACAACTTGACGCCACCACATCCAGTTTCCTTTAGAAAACAAGAAGCGACAAATTTATGGTTTTCATGACAAATTAACGACATATTTTAAGATAGTTCCGAACTACATCAGGGAAGTTGCAGTACTAACTTTACGCACGTCAAATATATCTATAATTCATAATAACGATTTTTAATTAATTTTTTAATTAAAAAATTTTCTTCCTTAATCTTTACTAAAAATTGCTTAGCTTCATAAATAATTTTTTCATAAATAAGTTTGTAAAATTATTTTAATACTAGCCTTTTATACTTATCTTGATTTGTGTTTTTCCAAAAATAAATCAAACGGATCTAATATGTCTGAATAGCTTTTTGGTCTTTCATTTATTTCCAAAATTAACTCATAATGGGTGGCTCGTATAAGAGCTTTGAGCCAGCCTCGCGCGTGTTTTGTGTACCTTTGCGTGATGTGCATATGGTAATAAAGGAGAAAATACAGGCCGAATAAGGGGGCAACAAGTTTTGATTACGAACGATCATGCGATTGCGAATGCGATAGATCCTCAGAAATAAAAATAGTAAAATAAGGAATAGCGATAAGTTAAAACAAATCCGCAATTGTATTTCAAATTTCCACTATTCTGCTGTCGTTTAAAGTGTACAGATAGAGGGACCGAAATAGCTCAGTGGCGCACCGAGGAGGGGAACGAACGGCACCGGTCCCCTCCCAGAAAGTCAGTTTTTTTAACATAATTTAAAAATTATGTATAAAATGTAATTACAATATCCCATAAAATAAAATAAAACGTTTAGATATACAATAGCAGTACTTAAGTGCTCAGATGGGCGCAGGACGCGACTTTAGAGTTCTATTTTTCCGACTCCTTTGGACTACGGCACATATGCCCCCCCCACAGCCAAATGCTGGGTGCGTTACTGAAATAACTAATATTCCAATAGGTTTTGGCTTCATTGGTGGCTTGCACAGATACATGTATTTTATGCAATCCAGTAGATCCTGTTGATTTTATATTCTAAGGAAAAAACCAACAAACAGGAATGCTGATAGGCTAAATGAATTGAAGCCGGCTGATATTTGGATGCAAGCTTTTTTGTGAGGGAGCACAGTGCAGTTATAAAAAGCTAGCAGAATCCATGAAGGCGCAATGCCACAGCCAATTACTTCTAATAGCAGTGCAAATTTCACGACATTTCTACACGCTGCCACTAACTTATCTATCGTCATAGCTTCGACTGATTCTTTTTTTGGTTTTTTGTTTTGTTTTTATATTGCATCTCATTTTCTTCTGTATTTCCTGTCCTTCATTATGAACTTCCCTTCGAGATATTAGTAGCGGTTTTTCGGATTCATGGCAAGTAGAAAAAGAACTACTTATAATTTATATTTATATTATTTATTATAATTCACTAATTGCTAGCTACAATTATATATACTAATGTCAAATAATACAAACTACAATTCTACATATACGAAGTACATCATTCAATCAATTAAAGTTAAAATTAGAGCACAGTCTAAAAATTGCGCTTAACTAGGAGAAAAACAAAAACTATGTCAAATATCTTCCAATGAGTATAAAAGATTTTTTTAAATCTTTCAATATATGGGCAGAAGAAGGATGAAAATTATCTTACTTTCTATGCCATCAGATTGACATGTACCTAAACCTAAATGAGGAGGACTAAACAAGACTGGCATATTCAAAAATTTATCAAACAAGGGTAAAACACAAACACTTTGTTGTTTCTTAGCTCAGAGTTATATAAAACCCAGCGAGAAAATTTGTCTTATTAATAATAAAATCAATGTGCGGAATAAAGGTAAGTTATATTCACATCCAAGTCAACAATTTTATTTGGCTTAGTGTAAATTTCACTTAGTTATACTTACTCTAGTGAAAAAAAATCACTTAAATCACTTAAGAAAAATGTGTTTAAAAAAAAGGGAAATTTTCGAGCACCGATAATCAATTTTCTTCATCCTCCTTCGATTTCAGCTGATTTTATTCATTTATAAATCTTTAAATCATCAGTAATGGATCAAGTTAATAATTACGCGGAAGACTTTATTAAGGATTAAAAGGTTTCGATTTTACTTCTGTGAGGAACACCAGAATTAGTTGTTATTTCGAACTCAGAATTTATAATCATTTAGATTGAAGATTGGATGGATGGATTGAGAGGAGGTTGAGTCCCCCTGGGGCAGAACTCTAGAACGTAGGCCACTACAGGACCCATTGTTCACCCTAAGAATCCCTGAATAAGGTCATAGGTCCTAACCAGATGCTCTTACAAACCACAAGATTGGCTCCCAACCCTCCTTACCTGCTTCATGTAATTCATTCAGGAGGTGTCAGTCAAGGAATCTATAACGTTTTCCGGAGACAGCCGGACAGGGACAAAGCAAATGAGTCACCGTTTCGGATTCCTCTCCGCATCCTCTGCATGTAGGGTTATCAACCAGTCCTAAGCTATGTAGGTGACCTCTGAGAGAACAGTGTCCAATGACAATAGACACCAGAATTCTTATGGTAGGTTTGCTCAGCCCTAGCAGCTTTTTTGTGAAAATTGGGTTAGATTTAACCCACAGTTCCTTTCTTGTTCTACCCGAAGTGTCGTCTAACCAAAGACAACTGTGTTGGCAGTCTGCCCAAGTCGTGTACCGGTGTGATACCAATTGTGGAGGGTGGTGCCTCCGAGGCGGCCCAAAGACGCGCATGCTCGTCCGTTTTTTCGTTTCCACTAACATTTCTGTGACCAGGCACACAAAGAACGAGTACCCTGTTACACTGAGAGGGAGCTTACACTCCAGTACTAGGTTGGAGGTTATGGAGGGTTTTGACAATTCCTTGATGCCCGCTTGGCTGTCCGAGTATATGTCAATCTCCTTATTCTTAGTGTCTGAGCCAAGGAGGTACCTTCCCGCTTCATGGGCTTGACATCCACCTAGGTGTACGGCAAGTTCCAAATGAGGCTTCTCACCAAAGGCCCCCCCTCCGCTGTGGTCTTCAGATTTGGAGCCGTCTGTATAAATTATTGTGTCCATCAATGGGGTGGAGCACAGAGTGTGTTGCCCATTCCTACCTGAATGGGATTTTCGTTTTAAACTTGCTAATCAGCATGGTCTGGATGAAGTTATCACTTTCCCTGTCGGTGTCAGGTGCGATGGACCGCACAAAATCAAGGATGGATTCGTGTGGAAACATGGTTCTTGAATGAATCCAGCTGTGATTCAGATACAGCCTCAGCGCTGCTATAGCGGCCCGCTTTTTAATATGTATCTGCACGAGGTGTATATTAAGGATAACCTCAAGAGACCGAGTGCTAGTAAACTCGAATGAGCCGGTTACGCTGAGTAGGCACAATCTTTTCCAATATCTTACGATGATTGGCATAATTCATCGCTTTCCAACACATCACAGAGCCATAGGTTAACATGGGTCGGATGGCGCTAGTATATATCCATAGGATCATCCGAACCGCGGTTTGAGTCCAAACTTTTTCCCTATAGTTCTGCAGCACAATGCTAGATTGAAGATAATCAGTCGAGCAACCATACACTTATGTAACTTATAAAGCAAAAGCTTATTAAAAATCAATATAAAAATGATCAATCAGTGTAACGCAGTGAGTTTTACCATAGATGGCACAAAAGCTAATAATAAGAATTCTTTATTAGATTGCACAATTGAGATACAAATCTCTTTACAATCTGAATTCTCTGAACTTTTCGTTAATTAAAATATGACCATGTATTCAAGTATTTCAAGTACTTAAGGCGACTATAATTAATAAAGTAATATCAAAACTAAGAAAAACAAGAAATTAATACGAAAAGAGAAAATTAAGTAAAATAATAATTATAATTTGAGACTATTTAAGATATAATATATAATAAATATGGTAAAGTTTTCATCTTGAAACCTTTATGACTCTGTATTATTCTAAGATTTAAAGGAAGACTATTCCAAACTCTGGCATGAGCGAGTACTAACCAAAAAATTAAATTGCGGAAGTAAAAGTAACCGAGTTCGCTGCGAAGAAAGGAATTTTATATTGGCATAAAGATATGGAGTAAGGATAAGTTTTGTGGCAATATTAATTTGTAAAAGATTCCACTGGATCCTATTCGTTTCATGTTAGCTGGCAAACGATTTCACAAACGAATGCCCTGGACAAAGTAAGAGCGCTCACCATATCGTGATTTACAACGAGGGATCGAAAGGTTTATGTGCCGGGATGATTGTAGAAAACTCAATCTCTCAAATAGGTATGAGGGCTTCTCGCTGCATATAAGTCTATATAGGAATTTCATTCTGTTATTTATTAAACAAATTTCTATCGGACAACCAAGAAAGGATGCTACATAAGAAGAGATGTGACTATATCGCGACAATTTGAAGACATATCGGGTTACATCATTGAATGCAACCAAGAGTTTCCTACGACAGACTGAATCGAGAACTGGAAATATCGTACAGCCATATGTGAAATAGGGTAGCAAAAGTGATTTAGTTAGTCTTACTTGTAAATGATGCATTAGGCACTCGGTGTTCAACCAAAGCTGCCGCAGGCATCCATATATTTTCCTTAGTGTTACACTGACATGATCACAATACGAAAACTTTGAGTTTAAGTTAAACCCTAAAAACTTCACAGAATTTACATATACTAGTCTATTGTCATTCAAATTGATCGGTGGTAAAGAGTTTTCATCAATGTTACGTCTATAGAGCGCCAGGCAGTTCGATTTATTATGGTTGAGACCTAAGTTATTTTGCTCAGACCAGTCATATACAGGTTCAAGATCCTCATTTATGAGACTTATGCAATCTTTCACTAAGCCAATTGGTGTACTAAGACATATCTGTACATCATCAGCATACAGATGAACGGCGGCATCTACAATAACATCTGGGAGATCATGATATACGGACTGAAAAACAGGGAGACCAAGTATGGATCCCTGGGGCACAGCAAAAGAGATAGATATACTTCTCGAGGTAACATTATTTATTTTTACAAATTGGCTGCGCCCACTTAGAAATCTTTTGATGAAGGTTATTGCCGATGAAGGGAAAAGAAATTTATTACCCAATTTAGCTAGCAATTTCGAGTGATCTATGGAGTGGAACGCCTTATTAAAATCAAGTAGCACATCAAGGGCCATGTGAATATCCGCTGTGATAAGAACAAAACACAGATTGCCAGGTTGACAGTAAACAGTTTCTTTTTGTGTAGTTCATGGTTTGCTGGTATACTTTGTTTTTAAATACTTTAGCCAAGTAGCATAGAAGGCTAATTGCACTCAGCATATCGCCATAAAATCTTTAAGCCACGATAGATCTTCGAGACACTAAAGTCAATATGACTTCCCCATGATAAGACGTTACCAATGATCATCCCCAGATTTTTTATAATTCAGGCTTATAATCGGTACTGATGTGATTTATACATAGAGAAGCATACAAGGAGACATCAATTTTACGGTTAAAAACAATTATGGTCTGCGTTTTGATTGGGTTAAAAAAAGTCTGTATAATTCTGGATAATTAACTATACAAATCAAGTCACATAAATAAAGCCTGATTGCTCTTTAGCGCTGAGGCTCTGGGCATCGGTAAAGATCTGTATTTGCTCAAAGAGTAATCGTTCTGTAATATTTCATAATACCAAAAGAATACTTATTGGTGTAAAATCCTGTGGTCCGAAGGGCTGTTATGTTTTCATTATCGGATGTACTTTGGCAACTTTAAATTGTAGCGTAAAGGAAGAAGGTCTAATAATAAGTTGTAATGTTAATTTGAGAAATCGTATATCAATGCCATCAGATCCAATTGCATTGGACCTAACAGACTTAAACGCAAATATGCCCTAATTAGCAGTAACATTTCTAAATGAAAACTATATAATCATAATCATTAGTATGATATGAGAGGAGGTACTGGCTTATTATAATTATTACCCTCAATTTTTTTACAAAAAATGCATTTATTTAATCTGGATCAAAGGAATTAGAGTTTATGTTATGTTAGATATCGCATGCAATACCAGAGCAGAATATATCAATTTTATATGGCTGATGGTACATTCCGGTATCCGGAATCGAGTGATTCATATTTTTTTCGCATTTCATTTCACAATCTATATATCTCGTATACCGTGCGATATTTAGTTCTTGTGCCTTCTATGGTTTCACATACCATTTCCTTCATAAAGTCATGTTTGATTAGGAATAATCATTCTTTTAAACAGTTTGCGGATCAATAATAGCTGTGTTCTTTTGTGTCCGCAGAACAGAGCAGAACAAGCGATACGCAAAAGAACTCCTCGTACATTTTATAGAAGATTTATAAACGAAGCGAATAGTACAAATAGTTTGCTTCAATCGACAGAACAATTTGTTCTCTCCAGTATATCGGAGTTCTAGAACAAGGTACACAAAAGAACACAGCTAATATTGGTGACAAATTCCTTTTCATGAGACATAATAACTGGAACTAATTGATCTATTCCACAAATTAAGGAATTTACCCAATTGGAGCGACATTGTTCCCCAAAAATAATGCTTCAAAGCAACCGGAGAGATCCCATCAAGTTCCAGTAAATGGCTCATGTCTAAAGTTTAGTATATCTAAATCTAGACGTAGAACGAAACAAAATTTTGTCATTCGACAGATCTACATATACCGAATTAGGATGACCATATGAAAGGAGGTGATAGATATCGCTAAAAAACGAAAAAAAATGTGTGTGAATGGGGGGGTTGTCTATTTTCACCCCTATTTTCACGTTTCTTTCTAGTGTTGAGTAAGTGCTTCAACATATTTCCTAATATCTTCCAGGTTTTTTAAGATATCGGAATGAATCTTTTTCTAGCTGAAGGCTAATCAAATGCCCATTGAGCAGTGGCTTTGTTCTGGTGAAAACCTTAAATTCATAAAATGGAATTCAGGTAAGGCCTGCATATTTTACGTTATGATATAAGAACGGTCAAGTATTTTTGAGTGCTGTGAAGACTCACTTATGGAACACTGATAAGGCTTTCTTCTGAGCCGAAAAAAAAAAAATAAAAAAAATAATAGGGTAAAATGTTGAGATAATTTGAATTAAAAAAAAAATTACTTTTTTTACTCAAAATTTGTACTTTGAATGCAGATAACTCTGAAGATTTTAACAACAGGAAAAAGCATTTTACATTTACTCAATAGGCATTTGATTAGCCATCGACTAGAAAATTCATTCCGATATCTTAAAAAACCTATAAGATATTGGGAAATATGTTGAAACACTTACTCAACACTAGAGAAAAAACTTCAAACACCCGTAGCTCCCAAGGGGGGAAGATAGACTCCCCATCCTATACATTTTTTTTCGTTTCTTACCTAAATCTGTCACCTCCTTTCATATTTGGGACACCTTGTATTGATACCGCTGTCCACTCTGGCATTCCTATACTGCTTTCTAAATTCCAAATGGCATCACTCTACTTTCTTACATTTACTAAATTAATCTCCTCACTAAAGTGAAGCAAATTTTATGTGCTTTCTTTGGGCCTTTCCTAATTTTCTCCTCTGCTTCATTAACAGAAGCTACGAACATTCTCAGAATCTCTTTGAGGTAACAAAAACCTTTGTTTTTCTGTGATTAGGTACCCTTAAACTTTGTTATTCTACTCTTGGTGTAAAATTGTATAGCTTCGATCCTGTGTATATGTATGTATGTGCCTATGATCAAAAAACTAGTTAACGTATCTTCCCACATATCCGTTTCAATATGAAACGAATTTCTGTCTAGATTTCCAAAATTTAAATTTTAAATTTCGCTAATTTTATGGTTTTTGTAAATGATTTGTAGAAAGTGTGTTTAAAAATATTTACATTTTTTTTATATCAATCAAGATTAAATTTTTTTAATGTTTCCCACAAAATCAACACTAATCAAAATATTTTCTTTCATTTTACAGATAGTTACCAGTACCAACTGCAATCGATGTGGCAAAAATGTTGGAACACAAATCAAAATTTAATGCATCACCTAAGATTTCGTGAACGTGGTCCATTGAAATCATGGCGTCCAGAAACAATGGCCGAAGCAATATTCAGTGTACTAAAGGAAGGACTATCATTATCGCAAGCTGCCCGTAAATACGACATTCCATATCCAACATTCGTTTTATACGCAAATCGAGTTCACAATATGCTAGGACCTTCAATAGATGGTGGAACTGATCTTCGGCCGAAAGGTCGAGGTCGACCGCAACGAATACTTCTAGGAATTTGGCCTGATGAACATATAAAAGGTGTCATCAAAACAGTAGTATTCAGAGACGCCAAAGAGTTAAAGGATGATGGCATGCACTTATCATACGGAAGACACTCGGTGAGTGTTAAGAACGGTACAGTTACAATCCCATTCTTATTAAATTCTTTATTTTAGCCTGTTTTTCCCTTTCAAGAAGGAGCAATGAATTACCCAGGAGCCCCATGTGCAAATGGATTACCAAATCAGTCAACCGCAGCTGATTCGATGTCACCGGAAGCAACTGCAGCTGCTGTTGCAGCTGTAGCACATGGTATACGACAACAAATGCAAATGGCTGCAGCAGCACAACATCATAACGATGCTGCATCAAATTTATTTAATCTTCCTGCCCATTTACAACACTCGAGCAACCAAGGTGTCAGTCTACCAAAGCAAAACTCTCCAGCATCAAGTGGGCAGTTAAATTCTAATCAGCAAAGGCATACATCACCATCTATACCAGGTCTTCCGAATGCAGCCGCTCTAGGTTTATCCGGAATTCCTAATATGCACATTGTTCCCGGCCTCAATTCTAGTACTAGTCATGCAGCAGTTGCATCGGCAAGCTCCGTATCACATTCTTCCAATGCTAGCAATCATCAGACAACTGTTACGCCGGCGCACATGTCTTTGAATATATCATCATCCACCAGTGCACCATCCAATGCCTCACGAAATGAGTCACCTTTAGATTCAGCGCATGATCTTCGGATGAATAGCCCTGAAGAGAGTCCTCTTAATTCTCCATTAGGAATGCCTCTAGAACCAGCCGTTAATTTAGCTGTAGGTGTAAGTGGTATGGCCTACAAACCCTCAAGAGGCTATTCATCACCTCGACCTGAACACTTATTTCAGGAAGATATCGCTGACTTAGTCGGCGGAAATGCATCACGTAATTGTCCACCGAATATGAACAGCTTTAAAGAGCCTCCGTCGGGGATTAAAATCGAACCAATGGCGGAGTGCCGCAGCGAGTAAGCAAGAAACTCAGCACCAGTTATTTTAATTAATATTTGATGTGCAATAGAAATAGTCTGTCTGCCTGCCCGGACACTTTATGTTTATACTATGCCTCCCCTCCACAACAGTCGCCCCACCCGCCCCACCTATTATTAAATCAATGCCAATATCGCCACTCTGCTTTCATACAACAAGATTTATGACAAATTTAGCTTTGTTTATTCCATATGTCGCGGACTAAATTCCTTTTATGCGCACCTACAAAATCAGGAGAAGTCGCGCGCATTTAGCTCAGCAATCCCCGACTCTCAGACATCAACATTCCACGAAACAAACAAGAAACTCTTTCAAGGAGATAATTTACAGAAAAGTTCATTTTTTGTTGTATACGTAAGAAATGCAAAATACGCACTGAAATCGATGTCACTGTTCTCACAGTTCTCTGCAACTTACCTCAAAGACATGACATTTAATGAAGAAATAAAAATTTGACAAAAACATAAAATTTAATTAAAAATGAGTGCGACTATGCTTAAGGACATACTTTGAACGTACAAAAAAAAATTCAAAAAAAAAACTGCAATTCTATAGAATTGAAACCAACACAAGACAAGATTAGAATAGAAAATGCCTTTGGAAATTGTATTCAAAATTACGAGAAAAAATAATTTTTAAGGATAAATTTAAAATTAATGAAAACAAAAGAAAACTAAATTTAACCAAGAGGAAAGGAAAAAAAATTAAAATTAAGCGGCACAACCTCTAGGGTAGTCGATTTTTTATAAATAAAAAACAAAAACTAAAAACAAACACCGAAAAAATCATTTCCGTTCTTATTTCGAGAGACAAAAGAATTAGTAAAAAATCGTATAAAACTAAAATTTAAAAAAAAAATCGAATTGTTATTTAAAAGTGTAAATATTTATTAAACGTAGAAGGAGATGCGAAGCGAGAAGCACTAAAGTTTAGGTCAAAATTATTGCTATTGTCTCTAGAATTGACGTGGGCTATCATTTGACTGCTTTAACTTGTTTTACTTTTGGACTTTTTTAAAATTTTTGAAAATTGACAACGTTTCGTTATGCTCAGCTGATTGTATTTCATGCAGGAGGAGACAGGTTGTCTTTGGGAAATGTTTTCCTTTTTTTTCCGAAAAATTTAAGTTAAGGACGTGAAAATTAGTTATTATTCCTTTTATGTAAAATGGCTAAATCGTAAATTTAAATTATTATTTGACGAGGAATTGTGTACCCAAGTTTAGGTGTGTATTTATTTATAATTTTAAGATTTTCGATGATAAAATGCAGAAAGTACCTTACCCAGTGTAATTGGGTTAAATTGTTGCCAAGCTACTAATTTATATCGGGGATATTTTATTGTAATTTGAATACGAAATATCAATTTATAAATGCGTGTAAACTTAAATTTTATTTAAATAATATTTCCCCACAGTATTGAGGTAGTTAAAATTCCACCGCACGGATGCTAAATAGAGATATGTCGAACGTGACCTTAGAACAGAAAATTAAAAGGAACTACAATATCTTGTAAGACCCGGGGATGTATGTATGTGCATTTCTATTTAACAACGATCTGTAAAAACAGCGAGGTTATCTACACCTTGTCACTGCCAATTTGTATAGCATTCTCCCTTCACATTTTCTGCTTTGACACGTTTCAGCACCATTCTACTCAACTTAAATTTTCGGATATTTCTCCAACTTTGTTGGCTTCCTTTAGTCCTCTGTTCCTAATATTTGTATGGAAGAAAACCTAAAAATGAGCATAAAGAGTTGTACAGTAGAAAAAAAATGTCCATCCTAAAGGCTAATCTAATCGGTGAAAATAATTTGCGCAAAGTGATCCTTTATCAACAAAGATTTGATGATTTCTGCAAAATTGTATGAAAAATCTTAACCTTTAAAGCGTCAAATAAATTCCATCGTTTGGAACAGTGTTTGCGGAAATTTGTTGAAATCAACTGACAAATAGTTATTTTTGCGAGTATTGGACAAGTTTAACCGTTTTAATAAATAAATAAAAAATAATCATTTAGTTAACTTTGGTACTGGATAGAAAAGCTTGTTTGGATTACATGAAGAGATACGAAATGATTTGGAGCGATTCACAGCGACAAAATGTGAAAAATAAAAAAATAAATGCCTGAAGGGAGTGCACACAGAACACCTTACACCCCTAAAAAATCTGGCTAACACTATCGAATTACATAGTTAAACATGTTTTATTATCCTTTGGAGATATCCATGCAAAATTTCTCACAGTTTATCGTTGCAATCAGCAAAACTCAATTGTGATTTGATATTTGACATCGTCGGGAAACGAGAAGATTACAAAACAGGCAAAAGCAGAGTACCTTCAGGACAGGAGCTGTTTTCGCTAGTTTTCGTGCTTTTGGTGAAAACCCAATGAACGCGGGAGGCGTCGCGTCGCATTGACAGTACAATGGAACATACGCGTTTAAGTTCCTGCTGGCTAAATGACTGCACCGCTTACCGTATTTGACGCGAATGTAGAACAATTTTCTACGTTTAACGTGCGGCACACGCTTTGATAGTTCTTTTGATTGATTTTGAACTGTTTTTATGCTTGGTAAGTTAGAATTGTAAGAACTGCCACATCTAATTACTGTGATATATCCATTATTTCACTTTTAATTAATAACTCAAGCTTTTCTATCACTTTTTATTTGCACAAATAAATCTTAGGAGTACTAACGCGACGCATCCATTTGTTCTTGCTCAAAACCTACACGCTTCTGCCGTGAAGAAGCGGAGAACACGCCGGACGCGACGCGTATATTGTGCCTTCGCCTTTACTCCGCGTAAGCATGACTTACATACGAATAAATTTATTCGAGAATATTAGGTGATACCGGCTTACATAAGATTATTGAGGCATTCATACTTTACCGTAGGACAGCCAATAATCCAATATTGTTCTCCTTAGGTGCAACGGACAGGATCTTTTTCGATTTTAATCCCTCACAGTTATGTTTTTCAGAGTCTATTGTAATAACTAATCATCGGTTTAGAATCATATCTGGTGTTGTCAAAAGTACCGATGGTATACATAACTGTCTCTTTTCCATTTATCGTCATTATCACTTTGTCAATCTACAAAATTCTGAAATTTTGTAAGTCGATCATACCAGATTTATTCATCTGATAAACAAATTGATGCTGATATTGCCTTGCCTTAAGGACAAACGATGTTAAAATTTTGGGCGATATAATTCAGCGTTGTGAAAGCTGAACCACTACATAATTTCATTTGTTGCTAGTGCGGTTTTTTCATTAATTCTGTGAAAATTTCGTGTCGTTATAAGAAAACGAATCACTTGATATGAATACGTTTTCTTTTGACGCTAGTATTATTTTTTTATAGCTAGCAATTATGAATATAAATCGAATAATTCAAGTTGATCCCACCGATTTGTGCTTCCAGGGCACTAGTAATAGATGAATAGAGCAGGATTAGTAAATTTTGATTACGGGATAAAAAATAAATAAAATAAATGATACACTTGATTACACAAGAGAGACTTTATTAAATAAATGAATAAATAAAACCGCGTTTGATCAAACAGTTACCGCTATCAATTCCAATAACGCCCCCGAAATTAACTCTATTCTGAAATTAAACAAAAAAAACGAATGAGCACACACACTAGCTCAGTGAGTATTCTTATTCTATCTACCCTTCACAAATAAATACTACAGTCGCTCATTCTTAACATACTTTCATGCTGGTACTCACCGTGTCCAAGCACAGGCATGAATCCATCGCTCAACAAGAAGTCATACCATCGTGACTTCGGTTAGATTAGGTTAAATAAGAAGAATGTTGCCAGAGATATCCAGCCTGTTTCACTCAGATGTTTAGCGTGTCCATTGTGCCCCTTGACCTCACGGGATAACCTTTTTTGAAACATCCCTAGATCCATCCTACTTTTCTAAGGAATCTCAGGATACATCTGAACTTTCCTGTTCTTTCCAGTTCCCCAAGATTTGAAAAGAACTAGCTACCTATTAGCCTACCTCTTTTATTCATCAAAGCAGGGCACTCGGAAAGTATGTGTTGGACGGATTCGATTTTTTCGAATCCTTACAGCTTCTACAGAAATTATTCTCCGTTATTTCCAGTGTATTATCATGGTTTGCTATGGCTCAATGACCCGTAATGTCCTCCACTAGCTTCTTGATATTAGTTCTACTATCAATAAGGAGTTCTTTTGTCCTCTTTCTGTCATATGCAGGCCATAATCTCCTCGCAATACGGCAGGTTTCTCTGTTGACGGACCGGAGGCTTTGCTTTTGATAGGCGACCTTAATGATCTCTTCTTTTTGAATTCCGATCGGTATCTTTTCATTAGCTACTGCTGCCAAGCTATCCATTTCAGAGCCATTTTAACCATCTCAATCGTTACCTAACTCCATACAGACGTGGCGTAGACTCTTTTCTATAGTATCTGCGGTGACAAAATCCACCATCTGTCGTTAATATAACAAAACTACAATATTAATAAGGGAAAAATTTCTTACGCCAATCTCTGACACTACATAGATGCATAACTTCGTAATAATGTTATGCCAATAAATGTTTATTTGAATATTTTAGTTTGACATCGCAATAAAAACAATCATATTTCAAACTTTTTAACTTTAAAGTTAATTTTTCAATTGAACTGCACATGCTTTTCAATCTTTTCTTTTTAAATAACACGGTCTTGCCAGAAGAGCTAAAAATGTATTTAACAATAATACCCATATAAACAGTATAACTGTGTGATAAGTACGATGCTAGAAGATCGCAGATATTTGTTCCAACTGATTCTTGTAAGCCTTTCATGCTTGGTAATTCTACGGTGTACAATATTTAGAATACCCTCTACGTCTTCCATTCTTGGTATCTGAATAATAAACCTAGGTACTGGAGCTTTTTAAAAAGCACACGTCACGTTATCATCGAAAAGACAAAAAAAATTATCAAAATTTCATGTAGAAAGTGCCTTTTTCCCAAACAACAAAATAAATTTCATGTGTGAATCATTAATCAGCTGAGAGAATTTTATTTATTTATTTCTTCAAAATAAGAAAAGAAAAGTGTTCAGATTCTAAGAAAAGAAAAATTTACTAAATTTAAGAGAAATTTTGAAGTTGAGTTTATATAATATAAAAAAAAAAATTAAACAAATTTAAATTAAATGTAAATTTATTTTGAAAGTAGTTAAATGTTCGAAATTAAGACGAGGTTGTGTCTACTATTTTTAAAACAAACAAAAATATTTTGTTAGAATTTTTAGTTGTGGTTAAAAAAAAAAAGAGAAGAAAAACTTTCGGCTGAACTTTGGATAATCAAATTTAAATAAACAAGAGAAAAAAACAAACGATTCGTTTAAGATATATAATTTTTTTATGGAACTACATACTTTATATTATAATTATTATTATTATTATATGTATTAGGACTTAAATTATTTAAGGCAAAACAATTTAATTCTTGTATAAAATACCAGCACACACTCACACACACAAAACAACAACAATAATAATAACAGTTTCAGCAGCATAATCAACTGAGAATATATAGTTTTTCCTAAATACATACATAAAAGCATTTGATGAAATTCACATAAGTAATAAGCAGAGAAAATAAAATAAAAAGGAAAAACAGCAAATATTGTTCATAAAGACCGTTTTCTTTTTATTCAATGTTATAAATGGCAGAATTATTTTAATTTATTCAATAAATCGGTCATCAACTCTTGGAAATTAGTTAGTAATCAGAGGAAAGTGATGCTGATTACCTTGTCTTCTTTTTGTTTTTTTGTTTTTATTATTATTTTATTATTCACCAAATATGTAGAGAGAATCTTTGTAAAGGAAAATGTATCAAAAGTATTCAATTTTCCATGATTGTTTTTATTTTTGATACATTTTAGTATCCATGCATACACAATTCACTATTGAGGTACGAAATCCTATTTTGTAAACATTCTAAACCTTAAAAGGAACTCTCTATGTAAGCTAATAACATCACATTTTTAATGCCCAGAAAGACAAATATTGTTAATCATATTTCCAATGCAATACCACACATATCAGCAATAGTGCTAGGTCAAATAAACATCATGATAGGTGAAAGGTAACATTTACCACAAAAACAAAATAAAAATCAGCATTACTTTTTAAATATAAAACACCTCTGATTACCTCCTCTGAATATACACACATATTTTGTAACATCCTGTTTCCTCTTTGAATTCCTTTCTTTTTTCATAAAATATATAATCTACTTTCCCTCCCAAAGATACATACATACTTACATACATAAAATAATATGCTTGTACATAGGACCCTGAATCACGCTATATAATTTATCTATTATTTAGAACATTTGTAAATAATCATTTTATATAAAACTTCCTCTTCCCAACCTACCCGCCGCTCGCCTGTTTTTACAAACCCCCATCAAATCCCGATCATTATCAAACTCCTATCTATCTATTTCTCTCTCTCGCTATCTCTCTCTCTCTCTCCCTCTCCTTCTCCTAGTATGAAATCCAGTTTTAATTTTAAGTAGTTTTGATTGTAATTAATTTATAATTATTAAAATATCCCAAATCATCCCCCCTTCGTTTCCTGATATCTCTATTGTTTATTGTTCATTTTTATGGCTTAGTTTTTAGTCTACCCCCTTCTTTATAAGTTTAGTTAACTTTTTAAATTTTTTGTATTCGTAGCTATAAATTAAATGATAATAATTAATTGCCGTGTGCGAATCACCATTGTTTAACAGATTTAAAATCGATTCGTGGATTCGTGAGATACCTGTCTGTCACTAAAGTTGATAATTTTAGAGAGAAACAATGTATTCATTACCATTTACAAATTAATTAAACAAAAGTAATGTTGACGAAAAATTGGGCATTTTTTTGTTGATTTCTTATATATTTTAGAATTCCTTCTCATCTGGAAACACTGGGTCTGTATTTGATATTTCGATACGATGATGTTGATTTAATAAACGAATTAAAATATTCAAAAAATTGATCTCAGTATAACAATTTCTTTATAAAAATTGTGGTTTTAATATTAGCTTAGTCGTTCTTGTTTAGTTTAATCGTTTTAACAAAATTTCTAGTTTTACTTAAGTTGACAACATCATTTTATCGATTCGATCAATGACGATATTCAATACGGATCCAATTGACTTGGATTTTCTTCTTAGTTTCTTTTTTTTTCGATTGGAACGAAAGGTATAATTAATGCGATAAATTTCAAATAAAGTTCGGAATTGTTTAATTGTATGAACAAGTTCGGGTAACTGCTTAGAAATCCACTCCTAACAGAAGACACGCGTTTTACTTAAGTACAAACGTTAATCATTAGCTGGGAGATAGTTCAAAACAACAAATTTATTGTTTTAACTTAAATCAACTTTATACTTCCCTCTTTGGCACATGACTGAAATGATCGTAGTTAGAGTCCATATTGAGTTGTTTGTTGCACGCTCAATAAATAGCATTTTGTTTAAAAAATCGAGACGAGGTTAATTGTTATTTTTAGTAGTAAAAAGGAAATGAGAATTTAATTGAAAAATCCAGAAGTATCATTTGAACTGAAGCAACTAAAACTTTCTCTCAGGCTCATCACCTGGCTAAATCTGCCTACAACAATGCACAACTGAGAATTGTACGCTAATTTTGCCTTCATTTATTTTCAACATAGTAGAATTTAATTAATTTTATTCAAATATCGACATATAAAAACAGGGCCATCCTTAGCATAAAAATTTTATCTGCAAATTTGTAAAGATTAAGTTGTTGGAAAGTTTCGATTCAGCAGTATTTCATTAATTCATTCACAAAAAGAAAAATTCAAAAACGTACATACTTCTGACGTGGAATCTGCCATCAACTAAATTTTTAGGAAATTTGCAGATGCGACTTTTATGCTTAGGACAGCAATCTGAACATGTAGTGTATATTTTTAAGTACGCATTTATTTCAACACTTATTGTTCTTCTAGGAAACGTTTATCTAAAATCTGAAGCATAAAATACGGTCACAATTCATTATTTCTCAAATATTTCAGAGACTAGTCGAGGGCTTCAATTAATATTTTGGTGACATGGTACTTTCGTCCCAAATAATTATAGAGCAACTCTGAAGCAACCTTTTTAAAATAGCGTTTTGCTTCGATATATTGCAGATGGTCAGTTTATTCGTCTGATAGGTTAAAAGGCAACTTAAACACTTTGTAAGCTGGACCTACTTTCCATGCTTTAATAAGTCAGTATACACTTTGTCGAACGTAGCTGATGCATCGTAATAAGATCAGGTGATCATGTTTCCTCCAAAAATAAACTAAAAGGGAACATCTTTCTAGAACAGACAATAGGCTGATCAGCATTCAACATTTAACTAAGAGTTTCCTACGATTTTTATTTGACTTATGTTGTCTGCCACATGTATAATCTAAGGAAGACCCAATTCTTCTGTAGATTTTTCAGGGAAAATTGGACAAAGTTGTTTACAGTATTGTTGCAATTAGGATAATTTACGATAAAATCCATTGCATTGCATGCTTCTTGAAAAGTAGAGTGCATTGTCAACTATTAATAATCTCTGAAATGGAGTGTGTCCATTAACGAGCGTGAAGCAGAAATTCGATATTAAAATTTGTCAATATTATTGGGATGTACATACAGTATGGACATGCTTCTGAGTCTCACTTTTTTATGCTTCGGAATAGCCTTCTACGCGCGCTCCTTGTCTCCAACGTAATTTTTGTTTCTGTTCAAGATATATATTTCAAAGTGAAATTTTAAAAAAATCACTAAACGTTGTATCTCGTTAATTTATTATTGAACAGCGTCTGGAACATTATTGAGGTCGAAGTAAGAATGTGAATCACTTTCTAGATTTATAGTTAAATCCATAACTGCTGCACATCTCTCTCATATACATACTAAAGAAAAGAGTTTCCACATTGTTTCCGAAGTATTAATGTAGCATCTGGATTGGGATTAATGCATCTCATTACGACTGTTAGAACTGTATATAGTTTGATCACTTGCTTGGTTAAAAACTTATATTTGCAGGCTATATTTAATCGATTTAAAGAAACTATCAAATTCTATATTAACGTTCGCATCAACATTAAGATGGATCGTACTGCCACTGAATGATTGTCAATCAAAAGCTACAACATCAACGAATAGATGAAAGAATTTTTTCCCTAATATTTCTCATCATTCCTATAGACTTTATTGCTGATATATATATATATAAACAAAAGATCGACTTTATTATTTTTCACTGTAAAAAAAAAATCAAACAAAAGCTGCCTGAAAATTGTTCTTCTTCGCTAGTTTTTCTCAGCACATTTTTAAAACAAAGAGTTCATTTCATGAATGATGTTGACAATAATTCCTGCATCTATAGTTATGTGATTTGATACTTTTACTGTATATTCGGACACAATTTTATAGATTTTTCCCACCTTAAAAGACAGACTTATAGCAATAGAAATTAAATATTTCACTTTGATTAAATGTCCCAAATGCAATGCCTCCATACAATCCAAAAACCAAAGAAATCCAAGTCAATAGTAAAAATTGTTTATTCGAAAATAAAATACATGCAAAATTCATCTTGATTTGCAGGAAGAATATTCATCACCTCCTCAGAGTAAGAAAAAAATAAATAAATATGCATATAGTGAAACATCAATAAATTATTAATCATAAGACCTTTATTATTTATTTATGCCCTTTTGTTCTTGTTCCCGCAACCCACAATACTTGTCGTTGCTATTTATATAATTTGAAGATCCATAACAACTTACATAGGTACAAAACACAAAAGAATTATTCAAAACTGATAATAAATATAACAAAGAGATAAGTTTAAAAATTGAGAAACTCTTAAATACAGAATTATTATATATGTATGTGTTTTAATAGTATATAAAGTACCAGGCATTCGCTTGAGCGTGTTGTAAGTTTTCATAGGAGAAGAGCACGTATACAAGGAACTGCGTCAAAGATCAGCACCACGTAAATTCGTCTCGCCTGGGAAATAGAAACAATATAAAAATTTTGTCGAAATTCTAAATTTTTTATTTTAATTCAAACGTTTCGAACATTATTTCTAAAGGTTTGTCTGGAAAAAGCCGAAAATTGATTTTATTATTTTTTTTCATTTTCAAAAAAATAACGATGTTAAGAGTTGTTTATTCGTTTGAAGTAATTCACATTGTGTACTGTGTACAAGATTGTACGAAGTATGGAGAAATAAATATCTAAAAATTATAAAAACAAAATTTGACTATTATCATTAGAATTTAAATACCAATCCTTTTCCTCTGGTCCGAGCCTTAACATTAAAAACGAATTTCTTGTATCATTTCATGTGGAAGCGAGAATTAACGTAATTAAGGCAAAAATGCAAAATGCATATTTTTTCTCATAAGCATCTCGCGTAGGTCTTAAATCGCCTCTACCAGCAACATTCAACAGTAGAAGCCATCAATCAAAATCATCCTTTGGCGCTTTATAATTTTTCAAATTATTGAGTATAGATAAACAGTTACACTATGATGGAGCCATAGTCAACCTGTTCAACAAAAACAAAAGTGTTACATTTTGGGGTACAACGTGTGGTAAGTGATGGAAGAGAAAAATGTATAAACCGTAGGATAATTCAAATCTTTAACCTTACCCTCCCTTCCTAGGTAGCGGTGTTGTACTCTGTAACTACGTACAATCAAGATAACATCTTTTATATGTACTGTTACCATTAATAACAAGGGAAAAAGTTATAATTTTTAAATAAAGTGAAAAGCCAAGAAGGGGTTGCCCGATTTAGATCATTTTTGAAATTGCATTTAATACTTCTATGAAAATGCAATTTACAAAATCTCAGCCCTGTACGTCAAAGCGTTCTCATATAGTAAAAAATTAAATTTTTGCATGGCAACCCTACGAAGGTGTTACCCGATTTATACCATTGTCGAACTTAAATGCACAATTTTTTTAAAAAGACCATTTGCAAATTTTCAGCTCTTCACGTGCACGCGTTCTCAAGTTATCGTGAGAACAGGCAGACGAGCATGCAAAAATCAAAATTACATTTGATATTATGCGTGCGTGTCCAATGCTCTACCAGCATTACTTTTATGCGTTACAAAAATAATGACAAACATAGTAAACCCTGTGATTTCATCATCTAGGCGGTGGTCAACCTTTTTATACCTTTCCTATATTTATTGGCAGTAAAATTTTCTTGCTGTCCATGGATTCCGCTATAATTTAATCTAGGGGTAACTGCAAAATTCTCGCAATTTTTGAATGGAGTGATGCTTGCTACTCAGTTTGGAAAATTTTGTACTGTACGCAGCCGAGTTTGATGTAGTTTTATCTCATAGCAGCGCAATATCGGAAATGCGAAGGACTTGAATAAAAAATAAAACCGCTCGAACATATCTCGATTTTAATCGCGGGAGAAGCCAGTTTTTGTGATTGCGAGAGGTTCGACCTGTGTCCCCGCAAATATTGCATTTTTGATATTTCCAAAAAAGCAAGAGGAAAGAAGTAAGAAATCCATGGTTAAAGAGAAGATGTGGGTGGATAGTTGGCCCTTAGCGACACTTGACATGCCGCAGTGTTTTGACCGATGAGAGACCTTCGTTGACAACTTCTTCGATTCACAACTTTATTTTGAGATTATATTTTAACATATTACAGGTATAAATATAATGGGTGTTAGGTAATGAGCAGTTTATGAAAGAATGTCAATACAAGACCGGTTTGATATGTATTTAAGGAAGTGTGATACATGGTCAAATCTTCAAAGTCCGTAAATGAACCGGACACAATCATTAAATGCAACATTGATTTTTCTATCAGAATCAAGCTTTGGAAATACCACATACCACATTTGCGTCGTAAATTTTGCAAATAGGTGTGATGACATGCAATCAACAGAAGCTACTGCTATTAACCCTTGTGTACACACCAAAAAAAAAATTACAGTCTGCATACCCGGCTACCCCGGTAGCCAGGTATAATTTGTATGAACGATGTAAGAATTCATAGGAAATTTCCAGTAAAAGCATTATTTTAGTGGCATAAGAACTCAACCGTAATAAAATTTAAATAAAAGTAACGAATTCTGAAATTTTGATTTTCAGAATATTTTGCATTTATGCCGATTTGCTGTTTGATCTTATGTGCAGGGCTTAAAGTAAAGTACTGTAATTGAAAGTACCGTAGTAATATGTACCATAATAAAATTTATTTAAGATTAAATAGGAGAAATTTAGTATAAATTCTTTTAAGGCGGAGTCTGGCGTGCTATATAAGGTATGAAGATAGCCAAGACATTTCTAGTCGCATGTTATTTCTTTTAAAATTAAGATAGCTGCCAATTGGTTTTTCTTTGATTATGTGGTTATTTATTTTCATTTACCTCCGTATCATATTTAATAGTTCCCTCTTATGAGAGAAATTTTGAGGTTTTTTTTTTGTAATTAAAATTCTAAAATTCACTCTTCAGTAGTTTGTTCTAAGCTGGGCTACTGTATAAATAAATTACTGTGCTATATTTATGAAACTTTATTTCATGTTAATGTAGAATTTTTACCTAATAGAATGAATTACGGACAACAATATGAATATTTAAGAAGTTTAGTAGAATCTGATGATGAAGAGGAGGAGGTATTGGATTATGTCGATGACGAGTCAGATGAAGAATGGCTGCCATCAGCAGTGCAGGAAATGAACGAGGAAGATTCGGATGTTGAAGATGTTCGTCAAGATGATTGCATTCGAATCGAAATGGCCCACGAAGATAGTGAAGACAGCGATGAAGGATCTAATCACAATGCCACGGAAGGGTCGAGCACTCAGGACAACGTTTTACGTGGTAGAGATGGCACTATATGGTGCCCAAACCCTACCAACGTCCGAACTTTAAGCCATAATATTCTTCGACAAAGAGCAGGTCCAATTCCCTCAACGACCCTCTTGTCTGCTTTGGACACCTTCAAATGTATTTTTAAACAGCGTTTATGATCAGCACAATAGTGAACATCCAGAAATGCCACCAAAAGTTTGGAAAATTGTAACTGGAGAAGAATTTGATTCCAATTTAGGGATTCTTGCAACTGCAGGTGTACGTCATTCTAATGACGAGCATATAAGGGAGTGTTATTATGCTGTCGACACTCCACTATGTCGATAATGTGCTCGGAAATAAAAGAAAACATTATTACAACAACACGAAAAGTGGAGTAGATAACATGGATAAATTGATTGGACACTATTCTACTAAAAGGCGGACACAGAGATGGCCTGTGGCTTTTTTATTTTATAATATTCTTGACATTGCATGTCTGACTGCTTACAAGATTTATTCGGAGAATCATCCTGCTGATTCAAATCGGACTTGGGAAGGCAACTGGCGTTACAACATATTGCGACACGGTCTACAAATGTAAATATTACAAAATTCCTTGAGAGCAGAACTGGAATTTAATATATGATAGGAAGGCCAATTCTGCGGTAACTACCTGAAAAATCGGCCGCAAGAACTTTTCGAGACAGTAGTGGACGTACCGCACAGACAGGAAAATGTTATGTCTGTCTAACGACCAGCCCAAAAAGACGACGTCCCACCAGAAAATCCTGTTACACCTGTAACAAGCCCATATGTAGCGGACACTTAATAACCGTAAATAAATGCCATTTATGTATCTAATTTATTATATTGTAAATATTTTTATTATATGTAAAAAAACACACTTTTTTATAGATTTACATGTTCGTTTTCATTATATTTCCTTATTTTTTTCTCCAACTTAAGTTAATTAACCAACTACGTGATAACGTTTCTCATATAAAATCTCTGGCTACCCGGGTAGCCTGGGTGTGTTGATTACGGATAGAAAAGTTTGAATTCAAAAAGCCAAAATATTATAAATTTTTTATAAAGTTCTTTTTTGCATAGATCGACATATCCCAAGTAACTTTGGGATGGCATGGATCCTCGAGCCAGTATATTTCAAATAGGCACTGGTTCGACAAAGGGAGTTTCCGTGTCTCTTTTGGCTAGGCCGTCAGCAATTTCATTGCCTTTATGGCCCTCATGTCCAGGTACTTTGTTTCTCCTTGATCAATTTTTAAGGGTTTGCAGACACTCACACACTATCCTTGACTTGATATTGTGGGACTGACTTTAAGGCCTTGAGAACGACTTGACTATTCGAGAGAATATTATTTATGGCTCTTTTAATGCAGGCATTGACGCATTCTTCTATGGGTGATACCTCAGTCTGGAATAGGGTAGGGGTAGAGCCCAGGGCCTTTGATATATGACATCTGGGGCCGCGTACGCAGAGTTCAACTCCACTGTTCCTTTCTGAACCGTTTCTATACCACACCCTCGATCCTTGTTGAAAGGACGGTTTAGTGAAACGCCATTGTTGTTGGTGTCCCAAAACCACGTAGAATGGTCTTACAAAATCCACCTTGGGTGTGATTATATTAGATATTGTCGTCATTTACTCTAAGCATCTATTTTAAGATACTTAAATGACCAACCAGATCATTTGGCTTTAACTGTTTCTCCTTTTCCAATCTGATAGCACTAAGAGTTTAAGAGTTTACTCTTACAATGCAGTCCGCAAGTAATCCAATAGGCCTGCTAAGTGAAATTTTCACATCATCTGCATATATGTATGAACACATACATCAGAAGTAACTTAATCATTAATGAATAAACTGAATAACAAAGGCCTCAATACGAAAACTTCTGGCACACCACAGAAGATGGGGAGGGTACTGGATATAGAAATTCCCATTCTTACTAATTGCTGCCTATCATTCAAGAGTCAATCGCAAATTGGCCGAAGTGATTGAATAACTGAAGTATTCGTAGGAATAAAACATTTTGGATACAATCGAAATCTGGCATATAATCCTGATCCAATGAATCATTAATCTTAGGAACAGCATCGAGAAGAATTGTTTGGCAGCTATGGAATTTGGGGAAACCGGACTGAGAATTACTTAAGGGATCCCTGCTTGTATTTGAAGTTGTATTTCCTTATTTGCTAAAGATGATTTTTTTCCAGAACGTTAGAAAGAAAACACAAAATACTAACAGGTCGATAGTCACCCAGATCCTGACTTATGGAAAATTTCGAACATTGTCCCAATTTTATAATTTACCGATATCTTTTCTTTCCAATATTGGAAAACTGATTGAAAACCTTCTATGCTTACAATTCGTAAACACATCCGATGAGGAGCAAGGTATCCACCTAATTTAAAGCCCAACATTTAACTCCGTATGCATTACTAAAACTTCACACCGGTACACGTACAACATCAGCTAGAGGAGAGTGTACAGTAGCCTGTTTCCTGGATGTCGAAAAAGCTTTCAACTCCATTTCAAAAAATGGCTTAATCTTCAAAATGTAGGTATTCCACTTCCTACCACACCCCCAAAAATTATTTACACCTATCTGTCCTCAAGAAGATTCTCTGTGAAACGTCAATACTGTAACTCAGCCATTATAGCATTCGAAACAGGAGTCCCTCAGGGCTCAGTTCTTGGCCGAATCTTATTCAATCCCTATACCTATGTCAGATCAACCGCCAAATATCACATCTCTACGACATCGCTATGTGCTTCACACATGCGCTCAATTGTGTATAGTATATACTGCGAAATAATAGGCGTATGGGAGGTTTTGAGTGTTCGTACGAAAAAACATGTCTTTGTTTCTCTAGCTAGTGCTTAGTAGGATCGCTGGTTGGGCTCAAGAGCTAGAATTTTTTTTTATTGATACCAAAGCTCAGAGGATACCTGACACAGCCTTTGCGGGAAAGGGGAAAAGGGGGAAGGGGTAGGGATTAAGGGATTATTGGGTTGCGTCAAGAAGGTGACGGTGCACATTACTCTCTTGAATGTTTGCGGCCTATAGGTAAGGAGGAACATTTTTCAGTCGGAAGTCGCTAGCCTTCATAGGGAAATCAAATCAGCACCAGGTCGTAGCAAGAGCATTAATCCGGCTTTTCTCCGCATGAGGGGGTTCTTTTTTCTTCTCTTGTTTTTCCTTCCCCGGGGCTGACAAAACGACAAGAGTCAAAACTATTGGCGTTAGTGTCGAAAACGGTTTCTGTAGGCGGTGAAAAAAACTGAAAAATCTATTGGTTACAGTTGGCGTGGCACGCTTTTTTGCTGCTGCAAATCAAAAGGGTGACGGAAGTGACGCGTTTCTACCATTTTTCCAAAAAACTTTAGCAGAACTCCAAACCGCAGTTGATTGGATTGTGCTTTGGCTTTCCCGGTGTTCGAACTACTGCTTCCCGTTGGCGTGGCGAGCGTTTTTGTTCTCGCTTTTCTCCGCAGTGCGGCTGCGAACTATTGGCGTGCGTGAGAGTCTGTGATTCACCAATGTAAATTTATGCTATTTCCAATTTGTCTTCGACAGTTAAAATTCCAATTGGTGACGACTAGCATGACGTTTGTTCAGTCGTTTGGACGAGAGAAAACGACAGATCTCATAAAAGTGAGCGAATTTTTATATACTCGTTGAAATAAATTTCTAAATATAATGGCCTAATCAAACTTTGCATGGTAAATAGTGAATTAAACGTGAAAAAGCTGTGAAAATTCCTCCAAAAAACGTAAAAAGCGAAGAAAGAAAAACAAGATGACAGATACCACCTTCGACGACGACGAGCTCTTTATTGATTTGTGAGGAAGAGTTATAGCAGAACAAAAACTTTTTAAATTCCTCTGTGAAGGCACAAAATAAATGGAATAATCTACCCCCTTTTGTACGGTGAAAATAAATGTGTGAAATATTTTTATATGTTCAGTAGGCTTAAGAGGTATGAACTGCCGGGCCCGCTGAGGCTAATGATGAGCCTCTAAAAAACTAGTGATATTTGTTTTGGTTTGAATTCCACAGTTGAATTTGGCAGTTCTCTTGTCAGAAGAATTAATTATGGACGGACAAAGGGCTCGGGACATATTGTTCTTACTTCAAGAGCGGACTGTTTTCCTCACAGGTGGAAGGGACAGGCGTGGTGGACCTCTTTTACTATTTCCTGCGAATCCTCGGAGGGATCGTATTAAACCCGAGGATTTAAGAAGACTGCTTAGTTATATGATTATGATTCCGAGGTAATTATGTACTGTTTGTTTTCTTACACAAAACAAAAATTTTACTTTTAGTGATTCTGCAAAAAATCTCGGATTCACGGTTGTGATAGATATGCGCGGCAATGGAAACTGTGCTACGAATGTGAAGACAATACTCAAAGTGCTTCAGGAACACTTTAGTGCTAATATTCATAATGTTGTTATCATAAAACCTGATAACTTTTGGCAGAAGCAACGCGCTTCCATCTCTAGTCACAAATATAAATTTGAGACAACAACTATATCTATTGATGCTTTAGGAAAAATTGCGGAGCCGCATCAGATGACGCCTGATTTTGATGGAAGCCAACCATACGATCATAATCAATGGACGGATTCCCGTCTAGCTATAGAAGAATTTTTCTGGCAAGCAAGTGACATGGTGGATCGAATTGACGACTTGCAAGAGGATTTAAGCCGAAATGATTTTGCTGAAGATGTAAATGGCGCTAAACATAGCCTTGACCATCATAATGAAATGAAGAAGAAAATTCTGAAATTGCCAATAGAAGATCTCGATATACAAGGACAAAAATTATTGGCAAAATTGAATAGTAATACTCAAGAGGATGCGTCCCATTCATCTGCACAAATGAATTCTCAAGGTTATAGAACTGTTCCAGCTAATCCGGACATGACTGCAGCCATAAATAAGGCAATGCGGCAAATTGATTTAATTCACAATGGACAGCAACACCTTCTAACGCTATGGCAACATAAGAAGACAAAACTTGATCAGTGCTTTCAATGGCGATTATTTGAACAGGATTGTGAAAAGATGTTCGATTGGATCTTGCATAACCGTGATGTCTTTCAGATGAGTTACGTTGAGATCGGTCATAACTACTCCGTTGCTAAGAGCTTACAAGAAGAGCATCAAAAATTTGCTGTGGCTTCGATGAACGTTTCTGTAAACATCGATCGGATTTTAGCTGTTGCTGGGCGATTAATTGAAAGTAAGTTTACAAGGTTTGCATTAAGTTTTTCTCACATAAGTAAATATGGTATCCTCGTTCTTAGCACTAGCACTGTCCGTAGCATGTCGAAATCAAGATCTATTTTAAGGTCCCTTATTTTATAATTTCATTTCTTAATGCTTACAACTTAGTTTTGTATGTAATTTTGCACATCAAAAAGTCGTTCTTCTCATTACCAGTTCCACGCGAAAGCGTTCCACTACAGCAATTCATAGGGGATTAAGTCAAGAAATAGTGATAACTGCCTGAAAACTTTACTGTTCTGGGTAAGAAACCGCTTTAAAATCGAACTGATTTAATATTTTATAATGATTTCGTTATTAGAAAAAGAAAAGTTCACTGCTAAATGTTAAGATTGCAAATAACACTAAGCACGAAGGGAAGCAAGAATTCAAACTATGGACGAGTGTTACGTTTGAACTCCATCCCTAAAATAAAATTCGTGTTATTTATAGTACTTAAGCCCAATTCGGTTTATCGTTTTCGTTTGAAGAAGAAATTGCTTAGCTTTGTGATCCGAGAAAGTGTTTATACTGAAATCAACTAAGGAGCCGAGAACAAGAGGCTAAAATTAGAGTTAAATAACTGAGTACTGGATTTGTTAATATTGGAGAAACCAACAACACAGTAGATAGGATTTACATATGGAAAGAATGTGAATGTGTTAAATAAACTCTAGCTAGCCGAATTTCAAAGTGATAATAATTTCTGAGATCGAATCTCAAAAGGAAATATTTAACTGTTTCCTATATAAGTTTTGAATTCATTCAGACTACATGAATACCGGTCAGCATGGTAAGAAATGTGTTCAAGTAAGTGATATTGTCTGAAACACTTTGATTTGCGAATCCAGTAAGAATTGAATAATTGTCACACAAATTTGGGGTACGCTGATGATATCCGTTTATTATGCTATTAACGGGGCCTAAAACTAATTTACAATTTACATCTGCAAGAACTCTAGCTTTTTGAGACTCAGTGCAGCAAAATAAAAAAAGAGTCGATTAATTCAAACATCACCTCATCCATCTATATAAACAACAAACAATTTTACTCTGAGGATACAGGCGAAAACACCAATATTTAACATAAACAATTCAGGGAGTGTCTTACTGTTGCTATCCCGGATATGCAACTTCAATAAGATATGAGTAAAAAGAAAGGCTCAACTTTACAACTCTATTGTCAAAATAGTAGTGAAATATGATTGCGAGACGTGGATTGTCAGTCTCTTCATAAAAGCGATTACGCAAAAGTTTGTAAATAAGATCTTACTCCGGACAATAAAAACTCGCTGGGTTGATTTAGTTACGCGTGCAAGATTGTGCGGATGGCTCGTGTAGGGTCGATGTGAGAAAATAGAAGAAATTGAAATCCGATTGGTCAGACGCTAAGATGTGATAATAATATTGCAAATCAGAAATTTGATGGGAAGTCAACTTATCAGTACGTTTACATGAATACTTGAGTACTTGACTTGAAATCCACTTGATGCTCAGGTAGAACGGTTGATTGAATTAATTCCAATTACTTGACATGAATTTTTCTTGAATTTAATTTTCCAATTACTTAAGTTGAAATTTACGCGTTGAATGAGCGTTTTCATGATATTTTGATTACTTCAAGTATTCATGTAAAGAGAATGAACTAGATCTGTCGTGAATTTAAATCGAAGTCAGAATCTGTTAGTCAAGGGCAAGCAAAATAAATTGAAACAATTAAATTAATTGTAAGCTTCAAATATTCAATATTCTGGGAATCATTAGATGAAAGTTTTGCACTAATTATGATTAATTTGTTTTTCATTTAGTATTTTAATTATTTATGTAAATCTAAAACGGATTTCTCTAAAAGAAAAATTTATAATTACAGGCAATCATTATGCTGCCCAACATATTAAAACGTTGGCAACACGTCTTGATCGCACATGGAAAGATTTTGCGGCTGGCTTAGACGAAAGAACCTCTGTTCTTCAACTTAGCGTTCTGTTTCATCATAAAGCTGAACAATACTGCAATAGTGTTTCTTCTTGGGCTGCTGCTTGTCAAGCTTCACAACCTTTACCATCAGATATTCAAAGCTTGGAAACAGCTATTCGTACACATCAATCTCTTTATGAAGCTATGTGTCAGGCATACACTGAAGTCCATTCTACTAGTAAAAAACTTCTTTATCAACTAGATCATTTGGTGCAAGTGTGCAATCAGCCACCTCCTCCAGGCGTTCCTGATCACAGAAAAAACAGCAGTTTCAATAAATATGAGCGACAAAATCCAGCTGCTGATTACAGTGAAGGTGCTTCTCACGTCTTAGCCGTGATTCATCAAATTCTTGGACATCACCGATCTCTAGAAGCTAAATGGCATCAAGAGAAAATTCGTTTGCACCAAACTCTAGCTCTTCGACTCTTTCAAGAAGATGTGAAACAAGTTCTTGATTGGCTTAAAAATCATGGCGAAGTATTCTTGCGTAAAAACACAGGAATCGGTCGTAATTTGCAAAAAGCCCGAGTTTATCAAAAAAGTCATGAACATTTCGAGAATGTTGCTCAAAACACGTATAGCAATGCTGAAAAATTGTTGTCGGCTGCTGATGATTTAGCGCGGTCTGGCGAAGCAGATCCCAATGATATCTACTCTGTGGCTCGTGAATTGGAAATACAAGTTGCTTCGTTTGCAGAACGTGTTGAACAAAGAAGGCGACGTTTAGACATGGCAGTAATATTTTATACTCATGAAAAGGAAGTAACGGCATGGATAGATCAGTTAAGGACTGAAGTATCAACCGATGAAACTGTCCTCTCTCAAGAGAATCTAGATGGAATAGAGAGACTTCTGCAACAATATCAAGATCAACAGGAAAGCACATTGAATGGGTGCATGCAAACTATAGCTCAGGGAGAAGCACTATTGCAGGAAATGCGTTCCCTCGAATACGTAGACAATACTGGATCCATATCCGCTTTAGAAACTGCTCTTGAAAAGTTAACAAAACAAAAAGTTGAATTAGAAGAGTTATGGTCAGCCCGAAAATTTCGTGCTGACTTGATACTCAGATTACGTTATTTTGAACGAGATGCCCTGGAGGTGTCTTCACAGCTTGAAATGTGGGCTGAAGAACTTCAACACGCTGAATTGTCCCGAGATTATCAAAAAGCGGAACAACTTTTGCGGCTTCATAACGAATCTGTGACTCATATGCAAAATACAACTTATGAAGTTCTTCAACAGGGTCAAGACCTTTTGCAAATGTTTGAATCTGCCGGTTTTATTGCAATGGCAGATGCAACACATACTGCTCAAGCTCGTATTCAGTATCTTTTGGATTTTTTGCATGACAGAGAAATGGATTTGGAAGATCTCTCGGAAGTGAAGCGATCGAAACTAGAACAGGCAGTTCAATTATGCCAGTTTCAAAATGATGCTAATCAAGTAATCTCTTGGATACGCAACGGAGAATCAATGTTGGAAGCGAGTTTTGTGACTCCAAACAGCTTGACAGAGGCTGAACAGCTTCGAAAAGAGCACGAACAATTTCAAGTGGCGATCGAGAAAACTCATACATCAGCAGTACAAGTGAAATACAGAGCCGATGCCTTAATCAATGCTAGCCATTACGATCCTCAATCTATTCGAGATATTTCCGATGACGTCACGAAAAAGTGGCAACAATTGGTGACTTGTGCAGAAGAACGACATAAGCTTGTGACAGCATCGATAAATTTTTATAAAACCGCAGAGCAAGTTTGTAGCGTTCTAGATAGCTTAGAACGTGAATACCGGCGCGATGATGATTGGTGCGGAGGGGGCGGTTCTAATGACAAGGCACAACAGATTGTTCAATTAATATCTAAACATCAGGAACAAAAAGAAGCTTTCCTAAAAGCATGTACCTTGGCGAGAAGAACAGCAGAGACATTTTTAAAATATGCAGGACGATCACAACAATTTTACAAGCATCAATCTCAGGGAAACTGTGAGGGTCGCGTCAGAGCAATATTGGATAAATTACTTGCTCAAGAAAATCAAGTTTTAGAATTTTGGACTCAACGTAAAAAAGGTCTTGATCAGTGTCAACAGTTTGTTCTATTCGAACGTTCAGCAAAGCAAGCTATTGAATGGATCCACAATACTGGCGAGGCCTATCTATCGTCACGAACTAATTTAGTGGGTAAATCTCGAGAGGAAACGGAATCTCTCTTGAGGGAGCACAACGAATTCCGAGGTACTGCAAAAGAGACCCGTGAACGTGTCAAATTACTTCTTCAGCTTGCTGACAGTCTGGTCGAAAAGGGACATGCGCACGCAAGCTCTATTAAACAATGGGTCGCAGCTGTGGACAATAGGTAATTTTTGTGAAACTTTTAGATAAATTAGATAAATTTGAATACGCTAACTCTTTTTCACTTGTAGGTACAAAGATTTCAGCAATAGAATGGATTCTTATCGAGAACAATTGGAAAAGTCATTAGGACTATCAACTGTTCAAGAAGATACATCCTCCTCGTTGAGTTCTACTTCTGGCTCTGCAAGTGATAGACATTCCGATCCGTCTCTTGAGGCAAAGTTGGTTTCGAATGCAGCAACCAAGGAAATTAACGAGGAAAAAAGAAAATCTGCACGCCGAAAGGAATACATAATAGATGAACTAGTACAAACGGAAAGAACTTATGTGAAAGATCTTGAAACTTGTATCAGATGCTTTTTACAAGAATTCCGAACAGGAGTTGGTGTACCACCAGCTCTGTTAGGAAAAGAAGATGTTCTGTTTGGTAATATGGAAGAAATTTATAATTTTCATGAAAAGATCTTCCTCAAAGAGCTAGAAAAATATGTCTCAATGCCGGAAGATGTGGGTCATTGTTTCGTCACTTGGGCTTCCAAATTTGATATGTAAGTTGTTTTGTAGTTCATAGGATAATTATATTTTCATTTTGCCTGAGAATTGGCCAACCTACAGGTATGTCCACTACTGTAAGAATAAACCCTTGTCAAACAATTTGATGGTTCAACATAGCGGAACCTACTTTGATGAGCTTCAACGTAGACATAAAATCGAGCATCCACTTCCAGCATTCTTAATCAAACCGGTACAGAGGATAACGAAATATCAACTTATGCTTCAAGCTTTGTTAGATTGTTGCGAAGAAGGACATGGAGAAATCAAGGTTTGTTAAATTATTAAGTTGAAGTCCTATCTACTTGTTTTGGTTTGCTTGTTAGGAAGGAGTAGAGGTAATGCTAAATGTGCCTCAAAAGGCAAACGATGCTATGCATTTGTCTCTGCTCGAAAATTGTGATGTATCCATCGACAGTCTGGGGGAAGTTGTACTTCAGGTATGTTCAACGTTTTAGTTTTGACACAAGGGACATTAATAGTCATCAAATTTATTTTAGGACTCGTTCTTGGCGTGGGACAATAAACAAATCATTCGTAAAGGTCGGGAACGTCGCGTATTTTTGTTCGAACTTTATTTACTATTCGCTAAGGAAGTGAAGGATTCCAGTGGCTCTGTTAAATATCAGTTTAAAAACAAATTAATGACTACAGGTAATATCTTTTTACCTTAAAGTGTTATTATGAATAATTAAGCAAATTTATACTATTTAGAGGTTGGAATAACTGAGCATATAGAAGGAGATGAGACAAAATTTGCTGTATGGACTGGTCGAGCTCCTATGTTATCTGATTGTAGGATAGTTTTAAAAGCTAACAGTTTGGAAATAAAACAAGTAAGTAATTGCGTAATTAGTAAGTCGATAATACAATTTACATTGATTTTAGATATGGGTTAAGAAATTGCGAGAAGTAATTCAGGAAACTTGTTTTTCTGGAACATCACTTACATTGCCTAAATCGCCTGCCAAAGGGTCAGCATCTGGATCTTCACAGCGATCTTCAAGAGATTTAGATGAACCTCTTACAGAAAATGATCATGATAGGTGTTCCTTAGCAAGCTTTGGGTCTGGGAATACAACCGATAGTGATAACAAGGTAAGTTTTTTGATTCAATTTCAATATTAACATCGAATTGCTAGTTTTGGGACAGTATTAAAAAAATTAAATATTATATAATTTTCAATATCAAGTGATCAATTATTGATAAAAATTACATTGGAATATATTAAAACAGATCAAGTAAGTGAGTTAAACTTATACAGAAAGTTCCTAGGAGTTTAAAGTGTGTACATGCCAAGTATATCTTAATCCCACGGTATTCTAAATTCACGGATTAGCTACAATTCGACAATTAGCGCCCTCATGAGACAGAGTATATCCTGCCCCTATGACTCCCAGTTTTGACCAGTGCATGCTTGGTTGAATTACTGGTAGAACTGAGACCTATCCAAAATCTCTGCCGATCTGTGGGTCACGACACCCGGTTAATTTAGGGCAACTCCACGTCGAAAGCCAAATATTTGAGCATGCGTTGCGTAAGCGACCATCCTTCAAATCTTAAGTTACAATACGCATTTTTACATCGACAGACTTCTCCCATTATCTAGATTATGTGCGCCTAGGCAAGGTAGATTCTAACACTCTCTCTCTTCCCGCATATGCGCCACCGCAACCACCACGATGCTTCATCAAGGGGCCTACAACCGTGTTGAAGTGAATAGTAAAACTATCCAGTGGTCCACAATCTCGGCTACCCAATTGGTATGGCTGCGTAGTAAATGGCAATAAGGCCATGGTTATTCCCAGCGGTATCTTCATCCAGATATCCTTCTATGAAACAGGACTGGTTACTCCATTCGGGCTTAAGATCTTATTGGCACCTAGGTGTCAGCGGGGACCACGAGATTAAGATACGCCCATTAAAGTATAGCTCCCATGCATACTTGACATATAAGAACTACTATCATGCATGTTTAGCTTCTCCAATCCATCAACTATCATGTCATCAATGTTTGAGAGTTTTATAGTATGTGACTTGTATGTACACTTCAACTCTTTGTATATGACCTACCTCCAGGTTATCACCGTACCCTACTACAGTACACACAGAGTCAAAAAATCTCATATTTATTTATTTTGCATTGGAATCGTGCATGTGAGCACATAATTTCTTGGTATATGTGAACATGAACTACCATTACAGTACCCTGCTGCAGTGCCCATGGTGGGATCTCCAAAGTGATCTTCAGTACAACAACTTTTCAACAAATTTCTATCGTTATGAATGCATGATTTCCTCTTATACATCTTTCACGTTAGCAGTCCTGCGCGTCACAGACTCCTTTTCAACCGCCAGTTAAACTTATGCAATCCGATCATTTGCTTTTTCATCTTAAAATTTTCCAATGAGCTGCACACTAAGAAATTAATAATTTTTATGGAATCCCTTTTCAATCTTAATTATTGAATTCATTCTCCTATCATGATGGCATAGCGAAATGTAGATTGGACACACACGTAAACAGTCAGTCCATCTGTCTGTTTGTTCCAGGAAATAAAAAAAAATAGATTTAAGCTCGAAATGTGCAAAACCGAACAACTCTGAAAGCATGTCATTCAAAAATTTATTTACTATTTTATGTCATAAACATAATTTACATAAACATAAATTAAATTTTTCTTCGTAATAGAAAATTGCATTTTCCTATAAATTTAAAATTTGATGGAGAGTACAGTTCTAATTTTAGTAGGAAATTTGTTTTTAAAAAATTCAACATTTTTTAAATTAATTTCTCTTCGATACATACTTTCGTGCCGTTGATAAATAAAATACATTCGCCATATAAAGGAAAAGTTTATTTATATTAAAACGGTTTTCATGAATTTTATTCATACATAATTATTTCAAAAAATTATCTTTTAATTATCTCTCCATGATATTGTATCTGTAAACTTTTATATAATCTTGGACATGAGAACAAGCTTCTTTAGCGATGCAAACGACTTCTGGAGTTGCTTTGACTTATTTTGCTTATTAGCTTCAGTACTATTTGGTTCTTTCACAAAGTTATATTAAAAGTAGAGATTTTATGGAGTTTTATAAGCTGGTGAAAGTTTTGCAACACTGTAATCTATTGAAGTTACACTGCACGTTAGAAAACAGGGTATACATATAAATAAGTGATTACTCTCCGGAACAAATGAAAAATTATTTTATTTTACAAAAAATGGTATAAATGTCAGTGAAAGGCCATTTCGGCAAAATAAAAGAGCATTGCAGAGTAATACTTACCTCTTTATTTGATGTCAATGAATAATTTAGAGAAATTTATTTAATGGTATCAAGATGCCCCAGTAATTTTTATAGAAATACTGTCAGTTTTTATATTTTGATAAACATATCATTTGGTACGCAAATTAGAATTAGTTGTATAATCAGTGTCAGTCATAGAGGAGTTAACCCTTATTTCAAGCCTTCGCTACTTTGCGTATATGCATCCTTTATGAACTTACAAGAGGAAGGAGGTGGTGGCGATATAAATATAATCCCCGTGTACATAATCAAAAGAAAATATTAACAATATCTAAAAATAATTTGAAAGTGAGTTTTAAAAATTAAATATGAGAGTTATCTTCTGCTGTGTATATGATTAGATGATAGCAGGGATAAATAAAATAGAACTGATATCAGCAACTATATTATGTTCATACTAATGAAGCTCCTTAAAGCGACGGCGTAGTAGTCAGTTTGAATATTTAAAATCCATAAGGACAATGCAAGAGCTTTCCATAACAGACTTATGTAACCGGGTTAATTCGATCGTATGTATTTCGTTCAAATGTTGTGAAATTAAAAAGATATTTCAATTTTTTACTCTAGCGGCATTAAGCAGAATATCAATGTTATTTATTTTTCTCATGCGAGAATCGAACTCACAATTTTTAGAATCGGTTATAGATGGAGAATAAAAGTATTTTGAGAACTTTTATTTTTAACGATTCTAAATTAAATCATAAATATAAGAGGAAAAAATAACCACCTCGTCCGGGATTTGAAACCTGGACCTTCTGCTTTTTGGGCGACTGTTCTTACCTCTGAATTAACGAGACATTGTTTTTCCCTCTTGTATTTCTTGATTTTATATAGCCTATTAAGCCAAAGTTATTGGTTAATGCCAGCTGAAAGCAACTCTTGCTTAATAGGCTATATAAAAACAAGAAATACAAGAGGGAAAAGCATCTGCCTCGTTAACTCAGAGGTAAGAGCAGTCGCCAGGCAAGCGGAAGGTCCCGGTTCCAAATCCATTACGGAGCTGTTATTTTTTCCTTTTAAGTTCCCAAATTCTATTCTCCAGAATATCAATGCTCTATGCTATAGGTAAGAATTCTAAAGATAACTGGGCACTTTTGACTAGAGAGGTGAAGACTTATCAAATCAGTGGAGTCCAAAAATAAATCAATCGCAGTAATTAAAGGAAATATTCACTAAAATAATCCACCTTGGAATACAAATCTAAGGCATGTCAGGAGCAGTGTTTTTACAAGATTAAGACTAACAGATGCTAAGATGATTCCGTCGATCCAAAGTCCCTTAAGGCCCGCTGTAAACCTTTTTAATAAACGCATTAGCACTTTACGTTTTAGTTAAAAATAACTCCAAGAATTGTAACTTTACTTAGAGTGGTGGCTATCGGAAAAACCTACGATCAGCTACACTTATACAATCGATTGTGATACAACTTTTTTGCGACTCTATACCTGGTAAAACCAGCCACAAAAGTTAATGAATGTCAAAAGGTCGTCCAACTCCTTGTCTGCTAATTCCTCAATTCCTTCTACAATTGGCAAGGCTGGGGCATTCACATAGCAGGTGTTGACCGTCTGAACCTCTTCCTCGTCCATACAGCTTATGCATTATGGTGGAGCTTGCATGCGCTCTGCGTGCTTGCAAAAGAGACAGTGTTCCGTAATAACTGCAATAATACTCCGCACGTCATTATGGTTCCTCTTTAGCAGAGTTTTTGTCTTCCTATAGATGCTGTTTTAAAAGTCACATACTCGACTTTCTTGTTTCCAATGTCAATCAATTTCTTTAACCCACAAGTTTATTTTGTCTAAATTATCGTTTATGCGTGCTATGAAATCTTCAATAAGTCCAATGGGCTTTCTCAAAAATATTTGCATATCAGCGACATGCAAATACACGTTAACAACGCGAGCTATATGAAGTAGATAAATAGCAACTGGTCCAATATAGAATTCTGTGGTACACCGAACAGTAGACAAATTAAATTGGAAAAGTGATTGTTTCCGTTATGAAAGCAGAAAGTTGTATGTAATCAAATTGAAAGTAGCAGAAAGTTTATTCAGAAGGAAAAATTCTAGCGGTATTATATTTCTAAAATTTTTATAATCTAAGCCCAATCTTACGTCAGTAGATACACATAACACCGCAGTCTTCCAACTGCTGAAGTATTTATCAACACATTCGAATCCATTATTTCCAAGATAATAAAGCATTTAGTTATACATTAACTTTTCCAATGCCTTAAACAAGAAACTTTGAACTGATAGTAAACAAGCGGTTCAAGAGATCTCTTCTTTGGTATTCGTAGAATTATTACAGTTTTCCAGTTTTACCTGAACCATTGGCGTCATTAATCATCAGGCCCAGTAACATCAAATTTGATTAATTAAGATTAATACTATGAAAATAAAAGGCAAACGGACATCAAACAATTTAAGACTTTTCTAACATCAATAAGAGAATTACATTCAGCAATAATCGACTGGAGTCGAGATATGATGAGAACTAAGGGCAGTCATTCACTGTCATAGTAAATCTATATCTAACAAATACATATTTTTCTTATAAGTGTTGACTACAAAAGTTTTTACTACACTACAAAAAAAAGTAAGAAATTGGTATTATGCAAATATCACTTCATGATAGTTTGAGGCTCTCCGCGCTACCGATTTTCATCAGCTGCTGGTTGTTATCATTCCTCTTAATCTGCAAAATGGCATTTCTTGTAGTCACGATGTTATGAACAGGACATATTGTGGGCAACCCTTTCAGTTGAGATAATTTTACCACTTTATATTTGTAGTATGTAAATAGAAAATTTTCTGCACGGAATAACAAACGTACCTGAATTGAGCCGCTCACCCCCGCCAATACCAGTCTTATCTTTCTACAAAAAGTGTCAAAAATTGAAGAGATTGAATGTTCTATCAGTTCTACGATTTTGATATACAATTTTTTAAAAAAAATTATATGTATTGAAATTCGTTTAGTGAGCTAACCAATGGTGTGCCATCTACTAAACTTGAGAAATCAATCTTTCAAGTTATTGAAAAATGTCATTTATATCAATGTATTTTCTCATAAGAAAAGTCTCCAATTGCAGAATGAGTTTTTGGGAAAGGCTTAGCTTTGTTTTGATTGTTGTCCTTGGCTATTGAGTTGATTCCTTCTTTCTTTTGTTGCTTAATATTTGAAAATTTCTTATCGTCCATAGCAAGAGATAACTAACCCACCAACAGGACCGATTCACATCTCAATGGCGCTATTTTATTTTAGCAGATTACTGATTAACACGATGAGAGCGCAGCTTAATTAAGTGCTTTAGAAAATTTATTTTATTGATAAAGATTTTTTTGATTGACAGCTTTTTCATCCTTGGAATTGGCTAAGTTCTATGTAGATAAAATAACTAGATACATTATTTCCAATTCTTAAGGCCGTTACACATGCTCAAGAATCGTACGACTTGACATGAGCAAGCTATCTCAAACGGAGCTTGAGTTGAGACTGAAGTCTGACATAAATGAAATCAGGCAAAAATATGGCGTACAAGTAAACCTGACGACTTTGCTCTAGAATTGCACTAAAGTCTGCACAAAATTCGTTGCGTGTGGAGGCGAAAGTTAGCATTCGAATTTGTCTAGTTCAATTCTATAGGAAAGTCATCAGCCTTTCCTACACTAGGCTAGGTGTACTCAATATGCGACCGGCCCTATATATTAGACATTCTATCTTCTCTAGTTTCATTTTAAAGCATATTTTTTGTGGTTTCATATATTTCCCATCCAACTAATTTCGTTTGATCCTAAAATATTCTACCAAAACTACCAAAGGATGATATGTACCAAAAAAAAACGAGTATTTTTCCACCTTGCTACGTTTCCCATGCTTCTCCTGTAATTTCCACTTCGAGCCTTTTTTCATTATTTATTGATATTTCTAAGGCACGCATAATACAAGGGCAAGAGTTCATAAATGAAACGAAAGGGATTTGTAATTAAAATTGTAATTACAATTAGAGTTTTATGTGATAGCAATCTTCCACTTACCAATTAACTTGAGTCAGCTTTAGCGGATTCTGAAAGCTTATTCCAAGAAATAATTTGAACTTTGACCTTTCTCTAGGACATCCCTGGAAAAACGGTCACATAGATGTTGAAGGTCAGACAGTTAATTTCCTCAAGTTTATGGTAATATAGAATCGAGCAATTATAGGCATCTCAAGTGGGTTAAATATGTTTCAATTATCTACATTTTAAAGGGTTTTTGATTGATGAAATATTAAAGTTTGGTAGATTTTAAATTGAGTTTGTAAGAAAAAGTGAATATCTCTTGGACTCTGCTAGGCAATAAAACCAAGCTATTTTTTGCAAGAATAATTCAATGCGCACGGATGGAAAAGCTTTTACTCTTTTGCTAGCGAAGCTTTCCCCATTCTTTTGAGAAAAATTCCCCTTATCAAAAGTTGCTTTATGCCGATGTCGATGCTGTAATACTACAGTAGAGGCCAAAAAGAAATTTCTTCATTAAAATATTGTTTTCCTAAGATTAATTTAATTAATTAATTAAATTTTGCATAAGCTTGCTGACATAATTAATTAATTTCCCCTGTAATACCTTAAAAAATGAAAATGACAACTCATTCCGGGCCTCACGGTATCTCTTCAAATATTTGTATCATCACGGCTGCACCATGTAGTTCTTGGTCTCCCTGCATTGTGACTTCCTTCCGGGTTCCAGCCAAGAGACTGCTTTGTGTTACATTATCACATACTGCCATAGCACGTAGCCAATTGAATTTTTAGAATTCGAAGTAAACAGATATATTTTCAAAGATTTACCTTGTAAGTCTCGCAATCATACACCAATACTGCTTTTACATGGATGTTGATAAATAATTGGTTTCTTTTAATTGAGATATTTATTGTACTTTATATCCGAGCTACTTGAACAGATGCTTTCTCGTTCCTCCATTTATTTCTTATTTGTATGTTTAACTGGGGTAGATACAGTCTGAGTAATTTCGTTTGAATTTGTTTCTATGTTACTGAAATTGGTCTCAAACAAGCTGAACTACTTTCTGCTACGAGATTTTGTAACATTTTATCGTTGGGCCAGCAAGCAGTGATGATATCATCATTGCATAGTTAAAATCCGGAATTTATATTAAAGATGTCGAACAGTCTAGAATTACATTACTGGTGTAAAAAGCCTTTATCGATAATATTTTTGGGTGGAGCTGCACGACAATGCAACGCATCCATTTCCCAGTCCTGTCTCTTCATAATAAGCAGAAGTCAGGCATATGAAGAATATGTGTTCTAAGTCTAAGATGATATGACCTTTATGGAGATGATATGACCTTTATTAAGATGATCTTCTAAAGGATGCCTCTTCTAAAAGACTTTCGTTTTGAAGCCTTTTCTGCTGTATGTTTATGCCCAGGTCTTGAAGAGGTTGATGAGATAGATGAGTTAGAGCGTCTCGGATCAAATCGGTAAACGTTTTTCACATGAATTCGTACAGGATGTGATCGGGCGTTGTCTATTATCATTTTGTTTGACGAAACGGGCTTCTTTTTCACATTGTGATCACTAATGGAATCCACTGTAATCACCTGTCGTTGCATGAATACATTTTCGGCATCTTCGTATTTGTATCTACCTGAAGACTGGGTTCGCGTAATTGTGAAGAAGATCATAAAGGCTGCGATTCGAAAAAGACAGAACTTTCTGTGGCACGTAATTTTTTAATTTTTTTAATTTGCTTTTATATTATTCTGTTTAGAATATGCCGACACTTTTTCTAAAATGACAATTTAATTATTTCAAAAACAGAATATTGATTATATGCTTTTCAAAACCACCTTACTGATCGAAGCAGTGCAGAGATCATCATTAAAGTGGGTTAAAAATCGGCGTAGATACCTCAACATATTCTGAAAAGCGGAGTGCCTTGCGTTTTGTTTGATCGAATTCAGTACAAAGCTACCTCCTTCACTTTGTCAGAATGTTCGAGTAGTGTAAATCCACTATTAAGGCAGATACTTTAAGCATTTACAGAAATATCAAAACTAGTTTCTCCCTCTTTTTCTGTTTTATTTTTAATGAACTTTATAAAAATTTCAGTATTGCGTAATCTAGTAGAATTCGATTTTGAAGCGACCAGAGTTGATCAATAATTGTGTCCTCCCTTAAAGTGGTTAAGCCAAATCTAGCCTTCTTACGAGCTCGATTATTGGCTTGGGAGTTAGATTGCAAGCCTTATTTGGAGAGATAAGTGTTTCGCCGGTGATTTCCATCCTTATAGTCCGGGAGGTGGCATTGCATTTTAGGTAGTGTTTTTATGCCGATCGATTGTTATCTTTTTCGATAGATCTGGTATAACTAATAAGTGAACCACACGTCAGTTGACGCACCCGCGGTGGGTGTGAGTGTGTGAGGCTGCGAAAGTGGTAAAAAAAAAGTTTTTTGTAGTAATTGTATGCCAACTGAAATTTTTTTCAGAAGCAGTTGATATCATAGTGAGTTCAAAAAAATTAACAGCTGCATCGCGGAGGGTGGATTATGCGCCAGCTGCTTGCATGAACTTGTAAAAAAAACACGTAAAATAAAGTAATAGTAATAGCCTGAGAACGCGTCGACGTAGAGAGCTCAAATATGTTACATGATGTTTTCATAGCAAGAGTAAATGAAATTTCGAAAATGGGCTTAATTCGTGCAACCTCTTCTTGGTGTTGCCATATAAAAATTATGGTTTTTTACATATACTGTAAAAACAATCAGTCCTAGACGTTTTTACTGTTGTTGAAGTGGTTTTTCGCATATATTTCTAGAACGGTTCATGGGACAGTACAATAAAAACATCTAGAACTGATTGTTTTAACAGGATATGTAAAAAACCAAAAATTTTATATGGCAACACCAAGAAGGGGTTTCCCGAATTAAGTCCATTTTCGAAATTTCATTTACTATTGCTATGAAAACATCATGTACCATATTTGATCTGACAATTTTTTTCTCACTATGATGTCAACTGTTTATGAAAAAAAGTTTCAGTCGACATACAATTACTAAAAAAACTTTTTTTTTACCACTTCCGCAGCCTCCCACACCCACCGCTACTTGAGTAGCTAACGGTCGGTCGGTTCACTGATTAGTTATACGAGATCAATTATCGATATCAAAATAAGCCGGCATACTATGACTTTTTCATTTGCAACGCTACCTCCTGGACTATTAGTGCTGCAAGTACGGGACACTCACATATAATATGCTTCGAGGTTTTATCTTCCATTTCGCATAGTTGACACAGTTCACTGTCGGATTTGCATATCTTCTTTAAAAAAATTACGAGAATGTCTGGAGAGGAGGGGGATATTATATAACAATTGAAAGGTACGCTAAGCTAATTTGATTTCCGTAACATTGAAATTGTATTCCATTCAAAGCCATCTATCAGGTCCACTTCGTAAAATTTAAAACGTCTACAATCTCTTGTCTTTGATTGACAAAAAAAAACTGCAAGTCAGTATTCGTCTAGGAGATCTTTGCGAAAAACCATTGCAAAGTACGCTAAATTATATTCTAAATTACATAACTTATCAACTAAGAAAAATGTGTGTACAAAATGACAGCTAATTGCATATCACAGTATACTGCAAAAATCTAGTGAACTCAGTTCAGCTGAGCTAAAGCATAAAAACAAGTTGTGAACCACTTTTGACTTGAGCTACAGCCTACCTTGCTCAGGTTCAACTGACAGAAAGCTTAAAACCTATGAAACCGTGCATAAATGTATCTCAAATATGGCTCTTGCAAATTAAGTAAAAAACAAAAAAGGCCATTTGAGTTAATAAGACGATATCATATGTGAAAATCAAAAGCCTAATACCCTAGGAAGACGGACTAAATCAATGATCATTCATTCGTAATTCCATTTTTTTTTTTCCTTCAAAAATCAAGTTACTCAAGAGTTTGTGAATTGAAACGAATGTCCTGTCAATTTTTATATGTAATTGACAGCACCGTTTTAATAATTAAAATTCAAATTCAAAGGTAAAGCGATTTTTGAAAATTTCAAATACGAACGAATGATCATTGATTTTGCCCGTCTGCCTAGGGTATAAGGTCGGTGAGGAGTTGCATTCTCAATATTTGCTCATTTAGTACCAGTTTCACATCTTCGATTTTTCTGATCATGTCTCATGTCCCTGCTTCTACCTGCTTCTTTCTGTCTTTCAGTTTTTTCTCGTCTTAATAGAATACAACATTGTGCCAACTGTTCCGATCTCATGAAAAGTTAACTCCTTTTTCAAAATCCTATAATAATTCTTTGCGAAATGTGAAGCTTTATAGACTCTTGTTTAGTTTATTTATCCCAATTGAAATTAATTTTTAACAGCAATGAGAGGCATGCCTAGATCCGATCAAAAATATATATACCTATATAGGTACCCATTACATAAATTATATCCTAAAAATAAATTATAAATCGAAAAATAAAGTCAACCCCAACACATTACAGAGTTATTCAAAATTTGAATAAAATTAATTTGCATGTTGACAACAATTCAATTTTATAATTGACTATATTTTAAAACAACCAGTGCATGATTAATGTTAGGCTCTACTGTTAAATAATTACATTCAATCGCTATAATACGATTATGTATCTTTGGAAATCCTATCGAATTTAGTAAATCTCTCACCAATCTCTTGGCTCGTAATTCGAGTTGTGAGCTTTTTAACACATATTTTGTAGCTTCGGTTATTCTGTTCAAGCGACAAATGTACGCCTGCCTGCCTGTCATAGCACTAGGATTTTATTTTGTTGTATTAAATACAGCCCCAACAAAGAAGCTAACAGATCTGCAGCCCTCTTCAGGTTCTCATGGCCCACATTTAACCTATATAATAAAAGCTCTAGTTGTGTTTTTGGAGCTCCTCTTCTAACCCACCATTAGCCAGGGCAAGCTCTCTTTTTGCTATCTCAATACAACCTGGCGTATACCCTTTACGCTAAGTGGCGGTTGCTTGCAAATAGCAACTTCTAGTTGTGCCGCGAATCTAACCTAACGAGGTTCTTCGGTTGAACAAATGCTGCGGCACTGCTAATTTTCACCTAATGCAAAAGACCAGTTGAGATAAAATGGGTAGAAACTGGAGATTAACAACGTAATCCCACAAGATAAGACCGCGAATCATTCGATACTATAAAATTTAAAACTCGTGTTAATTACAATGGCAACAAACACTTTACTGAATTCTTCAATTTTCCAAAAAAGTTTCTTTCTCTCTACCTGTCTAGTGAAACAATATATAAAAAAGTGAATATATACATTTCCACCACCGAGACAAAAATTCGCACAAGATTTCTTCAGGCGAAGATTAATCGAATCTCGGTGTCAATTCATTTCTTTTATTTCCTTCGAAAAGCTCAAGCCTCAGAAAAGTTTGGCCTTGCACCAGGAAAAGCACAAAAGGAAAAATTTGATATCGATTTTGCTCAATTTTTATATGAAATAAATAGTTAAGATTTTTTATTGTTGTTATATTTTGCGATATTTATCATTTTCGGTTCAAATTGGAATCGTTGTTGTTATTGTTGTTGTTGTTGTGTTTCCCATAATTTGTGAAGTAATCTACCGCGACGGCTGTGGTGTGCTTATAGCAACATTTTAATTCTTTTTAAAGAACGATATAAATAAAATAAATTTGACGGTAAACAAAATGTAAAAAAAAAAAAATAAATAAAAAATGCAAAAATATTTTTGTGCCTACAGCCAGCAGAGTAAAAAGTCCAATCTTTGAGCAAGCTAAAGGAAGCCAAATTTAAGTGTAATAAGTTTTTCTTTACACAATCCCTGAATATTTTTTCGTGTGATAATTTTTAAAAAAATAGTTTCAATTAATGAAAAGTGTTAAGCATTTTTTGTATGAAAGAATGAGTAGTGATAGTAACAATAGTAACAATACAAAAGATTCCCCCACATCGCCAAATTCCTTTGCTACCTCCAAAAATTTAACCAAAACACCATCTCCGATATCAATAGCAGCAACATCGATATCCTCATCCTCATCACTACCTCCAACTGGAACCTTTACAAATACATCATCCACAGCACCAGCTTCTGTAAAGCAGCCGACAGAAAAAACTGGCGTTATCGGATTATTCTCAACAAAATCACAGAAGGCGCGGCGAAAGATTTCACTTCCATGGTTTCGTCAAAATAGTGTTTCGGCGCCACATCCAGCACTCTCGAGACAGCATACAATCGATTCTCCCGGATCCTTCAGACTATTTCGCCAGTCATCAAATAATTCGCAGGTTTTTATGCTTTCATTAATGTTGTCAGGCTATCATTACAGATTTCGTAATATTCTGTGCTATTTAGTGTGTCCTTAATGAGATCCTAGACGATTAGGCCAAAACCGTTTTTAGATTTAAAGGTCTAATTTGACAAATGCTTTTTAAATCTTCTTTTCTCCTAATATGTAAATCCTTTATGTTCTCTATTTCTTTATATTTTGGCGTATATTTTCTTATTTAATTACATTTTAAGTTAATTACCAACGCTTCTCTATGGACATGTCTTTCCGCAGTTGTCATCATAAGAATTTAACGAAATGTGCGTATATACTTTCCCTTTTGAGTTAATTAAATTGTAGATAATTTGGTATACTTTTGACTTAATAAATGTATTAAAGGGGATACTCAATTCGTAAATTCTCTGCATTACATTGTAAAGCCTGCTCGAGTTGTTAGTTATTAGTTTTAGGCTTAAGATTAGGTACCAGCCAGAGCTCTGAGTTGCAAATCTGTTTTCGACAGACTCCAAAGGAGTCTTGTATTTTGAAGAATTTATATCTGCTTGATTGATATCCTTTTAAGTTTTGTCGAAATTTTCTTTCTTTTCTCTATTGCATTTTAGCTCGACAGATATGACATCTTTGGTTGAACCCAAACCTCATAATAGGGTCCCTCTCCGATTTTATAATGTATACACACATATATTCGATTGTGCCAAAATCTAACGTATACACATATTTTTTTTAACGGCGGACAAACGATGTTGGGGTGTGAAATCAATCCCTTGAGTTTAGGAGCTATAAAAGGTTCGTACTCTTAAATTCACCACTTCAAATTTTGTTTTTTGTTGTTGTTTTCGTTTAAATCGGCGAATGCCTTCTATGGAAAAATACAAATTCATTTTTTAACAGGGCTTTCACTCCACAAACCCGTTTTATATATCGAAAAAAAGGCTTAGTTTTCAATGGTCTACACTCTACAGCAAATGTAGATGAGTTTCAATAAAATCGAAGAGAGAACATCAGCATAATGTTCTTGGACCATTTGGCTATGATTGCTATATGCGTCCTCAGCAAATATTTAGTAAAAATGTAAAAAGCAAAAAACCCAGCATAGATATTCTCCTTCCATATTTTTCTCCATTTTTCCTCTATTCTGGCGACAATTATTAAAGCCAGCGTGGAAATCTCATAGGTGCAATTTCAAGAGCTTCTCCGGCACAAAAACTGGACGACAACAATTAAAATAGCGAAGAGCACATTCTTAATAAGTTAAATTAATCGAGTCCGAATTATTCTAGGCTTACATACTTAACCGAGGGTGTCCACATTATAGTATCGCTCCCTGGACACATGTTGAGGCAATTAGCCATAGATCAGACTGAAATTTTCTTTGTTAATTTCCAACAGCTAGAAAGTCGATAAAAAATTATTTTAAATCAACGAAGAGCAATCCTAATTGGAATTGGAAGTTTACTAATTCTTCATACAGAATTTTATCACTACATTGCTGTATTGCCAATCTGTACTCCAAATTACAGTTTGCATTAAGATCCCGCTTTCTATCAATGCAAGTCTGAGAAAATTTTTGTTTATACAAAACTGTTCTAAATTCGCACAATTTGAAGTAAGAACGAATCCTTGATTTTCGCTATATTTTGTATCTCAGTAGTTTTCTTGAAAGTAGGCAAAGTATCAGGGAGTATCATTTTGATGGATACGTTTTTGGTATGAATAGAATCAAATAGTCCGAGGAGAGTTCACAAAAATTCCGAGTTCGTCACTTTTTAGGGCACCGTACCCAAAGGGTAAAAACGGGAACCCTATTACTAAGCCTACGATGTCTGTCCGTCCGTCCGTTTGTCTGTCTGTCTGTTACCGGGAATCTCATAAACCATAATAGGTAGGCAGTTGAAGTTTTCACAGAGTGTATTTCTATTGCAAATAATAAAAATAAAATTAAATTAAAAATTAAAGGGAGCCCCCATTCAAGAAACGTGATTTCTCTGTGTTTTTTTTTCTCGTTTTATTCTGATTCAATATTATCATAAGTAGGTAGGCGTTATTTTTTCAAATGACGCCTACTCTCATTTGGAAAAATAAATAAAAAGTACTTAGTGTTAAATTTTGTACGATGTAGGGAACCGTTCGTGTGAGAGTCGGACTCGCACTAGGCCGCTTTTTTTTATTATTGCGAAACTGACGAAAATAATATTGCTTTCTTCTGGCTCTATGGAACCTAGTCTGCAGTGACCATAAATAATTTCAGAATTATGTTTTTACCAGCACGACTATGACCAATTCGTCAAGCTCTATATAATATAAAGATGTCGGAAAACATAATATTTGCTGTCCATGAAACAATACTTTATAGATTAGATTAAATAGGGATATGTTTTGACTGGCATAAGTTATAGCATAGATGGAACAAGAACTAGATGTCGCATGGAGTACCAAAAAAGTATACAAAATTTATATGGCTGGGTGGTCCATACCGGAATGGACCACAACATTTGAAATGATCTATACGTCGAATGATTCATATTTTTTTGTATCTGACGTGTTGAGGGAGTCGATCAAATGTATGCAAAACGGCTATTATAAAAACATTTGCTTTCGGCACGGTCTAAAATATGTTATTGTGGATTCCAGAATGCACTACCCATTTCACAATCTGTATACTCTGCTCTAGTATGCCATGCGACATCTAGTTCTTGTGCCATCTATGGTTATAGTCAGTCATTTTTATTTGGATTCTAGCTTATAATTTAATTTTCGGATTGAATTTGAGTGTCTTTAAGACGGTCATACAGTCCTGACAAATTTACGTCAAAAAGGGGACAAATTATGTAGTTTAAAACTTTTCTTAGCAATAATAATAATTGTTGCTGCACACCATGGGTGGTCATGGTCATGCTAACCTCTAGACAAGCTAGATAGCTATTAATATAAAGCGAAACAACATAGTTTTCTCCCGAACAATAAACCCTAAATACAACAAATTACTTAAAAAATCCGAATTGATTTTATAAAAATATCACTGCTCAGTAAAGGGACGTGACATTTTACCAGTATAATAACAAAGCTCTCAAAACTAATCGTAATATTTATTTAAGTTTCAAATAAAAATTACGTATAAATTTGTGAGGTAAATGTTATCAAATTTGAAATTTACCTGTGTGTGCATATCTTATCAAGTTTGATAAGACGTCGCTATGTCTGTACGCCTCGCTTATAGGTATTACTGTGTCTTCGATTTAAATTTGATAAGGAAAACTGTTTTCTTATGTGACACTAACGTACTGAATACGTATTTGCTAAAATTTTGAATCATTCAGAAGTCTTATTCAATGTACATATGTATATATGTACATAGTGCGCAAATAGATCTTGTAAAAACACAGACAACAAATTTTTTTCATATCAGAAAATACAACATAAAAATGTTTACCTTTCATTTCATACTGTAATGATGAAATCATTCAGGTCATCCAGGTCGGAGTTAGCAGTGTTTTTTTTTTAGCTAATTATTGCAATTTTTTAGAATTACTTAAAATTCTGAGATTTTCATTGAAAATAGTAAAATTCATATTCTATTTTTTCTTACACATTTATTTAAGTTTATGTTATTGTGAAATCTAATTAATTATTTTAACCATTCCGAGATTGTAAAACTGCCTATCATTAAGGGATGGATATCAATCCATCCATGATAGATTGAAAAGATGTTATTGGGGCCCCGAAGGGTCCACGGAACGTAGGCCAGAGCAAGGTCCATTGTTAACCCTCCAGACTTATGAGAAATTACTCATAAGTCCCAACCGGACGCACTTACAAAGCTAAGTATCCCCCCCCCCCCCCACCCCACAACTTGATGCAGCTCGTCCAGGAGATGTGAGCCAAATAATCTATAACGCTTTCCTGAGAGAGGCGGACAGTGACAAAGAAAGTGAATCACCGTTTCGGATTCCTCTCCGCAGCCCCTGCATATAGGATCATCAACAAGTCTTATCCTTTTAAAGGTGACCCCTGAGAAAAGAGTGCCCAGTGAGAATTGACACTAGGACTCTCAGTGTTGGCTTGTTTAGTCCTAGTAGTTTATTCCTTAGGTTTGGGTTAGGTTTACCCACAGTTCCTTCGTAGTACTATCCGAAGGGTCATTGAGGGGGATTCCTCCGCGGCTGCACCAAGACGAGCAAGCTCGTCCGCCCTGTCACCCATAGAAAGAGTACTCTGGTAATCCGAGGGAGGAATTTCAGGGTGGTTTTACACTCCAGTACTAGTTTGGAGGCTCTGAAGGGTTTAGATAAAGCCTTGACAGCTTGGCGTCTGAGCAGATGGCAATCTCCTTATTCTCAGTGGCCGAGTTAAGCATATACCTTCCTGCTTCCAGGATGGCCGTGTCCGCCAGGACATGTTTTTCAAGGTGTGTGGCAATTTCCATGTGAGGCCCCTCTCAGAAAACGCCTGGTCCGGTGTTTTCCTCGGATTTGGAGACATCAGTGTATATAATAGGGGTTTTCAATGGTTGAAGCACAAAGTGTGATTCCCATTCTGAATTAGATGGAATTCTAGATTTAATTGGCGCATGGTAAATAAGCTCAAAAAAGGGGAAACTTTATCTGATGCACGCAGTAGAAGAGATGTACATAAGACAAGCATAGCAATTTTCTTATAAATGGGATAATAAACATTTCTGCCTAGGCTTCTGACTTGGAGGGTTACACAAAAGCTGAAAGAAAATAAGTAGATAAGTTAGAACTGATCGAAGATCAATTCTTATGACACCCTAGTATGAATATCCGTATTTAATTTCGTATGGTCACCCCTCTGTGTAAGTTTGTTTGTTAAAATGGTTTTTCGCACATATTTCTGGAACCCTTAGCCTTGGTTTTGTAAGCTGGTTGTTCGACCAGGCGTCACTTTTTTATGACCCTATGTTTCAGAGGGCAGTTTTCATGATAAGAAACTATTACGGCTTCTTAGATAGATTCAACCTTCAATGTCCCCTTTTGTTTTCGAGTAAATTCATTTAGGGTAACTATACAAAGCTACTTCCCTGGAATCATATATAATGCCAGTAGGTGGGGATCAAATCAAGTATTTTTTTTTAAGATACATATTTACAAAACGTTTCTAATTTCAACGGTTCAACACGTAATTTAACCTAACGTCGTTTGTTTATATCTGAGCTTCTGTAGATGAAATGGTGGGCATTTGTGTCGGATCCCATTATCAGTTAGATGTTCAGACAAGAAATGACAATTTATTTAAACTTTAGCGATGCATGTATTCATTATAAATGGAAAATTGAAACAGACCTTCCTTTGGGAGTTTGTTGTAAAATTACGACAATTTCACAAAGTTTTTCTTTCATATGACATCTCCTTTAATTACTATTGTATTGCTTTATAAATTTGCAAGTTGTGCTAATTTTGTTTAAAACATAATTGAAAATATTGAGGACTTAAACCGAGAATCATTGAGATCATCGTTGCCATTAAAAAGATTAAATTTGAGACAACAGAGCCAAATTTTATTTCACTCACTATTACACATTTTCTTCAACAGATGTCTCACGCCAATTTAATGTCCAAAACTAATTCTAAAAGATCCTAAAAATGTCCATCCTATGAGTATTTAATGGTTTGAGAAAATAATGCTGAAGCAAATATTACAAGATACTGGACTAAGTATAGAAATTTCTTATAGTTGATTGGATCATAGTTATACATACTAAGTAGCATATACAATTGACACTTTTGGACTTTTGACAGTATTATAACTCACCCCAAAATACTTTGTGTTTGAAATTTTTTGAATTTTTCTTCTTCTTGTCTGCATCTAATCGTAAGTTTCCTTGCGACAAAAGGACAAAATTACAGACAGTCTATCAAGCATTTTGTTTCGCACCTGTGAAGTACCCCAATGATAAATCCTTAGGCCACTTTTGCTCTGAGTTTATAAAAATAGCCGTCCATAGATCTCGTTAATTACTGCAAAATAAATAAGTATGCGAACGATTCTATTTCAGATGTGGGCCTATCGAACTATCGAATTATAATAAGTTGGTGGTGAGTCCGCAGTATTTTTATATGAAGCTTTCTGAATGCCACGGGGTCTCCCGATATTATTTTGTATGGATCATTTCTTTTCTTCGACGACAATGTTTGCAACTTGGAATACTGCGGATTAATCTTTCAATAACCTGTGGTGACCATATTAAATTCTACCAACTGCAAAATATAGGACACCTGATGTTTACTTCAATTTCACCGCACAATATACGATTTAAATTGGCGATTTCACTAAATTAAATTGACGAGTTCTTATATCAAGTGGCAGTGCCATATTCCCATGTTTGAACTCAATTTGCCAAGGTAAACTGTATGTCAGTTCCTCTTCTTATCATCACCGAACGTTATATAAAATTGTACAAAGGAAAAGTCCTTGTTATATGCTTGGCGATCTTTATTTCATGGCCTCAGGCAGATACATATACAGGGTGTTTCCCACTAGGAGGTCAGTAAAGCGGGAGGTGGTAGTACTCACTTAGACGAACCAAAAATTGTATGGCAGGGGGGGGGGGGGCCATATCAACCGTTTAGGAGTTACAGGGTGATTAAGAAAAAAACGCCAGTTTTTCACAAAACATCCTGTATCTTATAAACTACAGGGTGTACGGTCACACTTAAGAGCTCATTGTATGCAGAACTTCATGGCCTTTCCAACGACTGCTCAATCACCTCCACACCCCTCTCCCATCAAGAATTATGGTTGTCTAAACTAAAAGTTTCGGATTTTCTTACCTTTTTTTTAATTTAACCTCTATTATTTTTGCAAAAAAGCTCATTAACATTTTTTTTTTTTATAAAAACTGTAAACTGTAGACTCTCCCCTTTAAGTTGACCTATTACTCAATATGTGTTAACTGTATCCATTAAACAGTTATTAACTCATAACCTATTCAGGTCACACCGAAATTAGACGATATTTTTTTAAAATGACGTGTTGAGGGAACAAATTATCGTTGATAATAGGTTTGAAAATAGGTTTGAGAATAGGTTTAGGGCTAATAACTCTTAAAGGGCTTCAGCTAGGATATTGGGTGTAATAGGTCATATTAAAGAGAAGAGTCTACAGTTTACAGTTTTTATACAAAAAAGGTATTTTAACAACCGTTTTGCAAAAATAATAGAGGCTAAATTAAAAAAAAGGTAAGAAAATCCGAAATTTTTAGTTTAGACAACCATAATTCTTGATGGGAGAGGGGTGTGGAGGTGGTTGAGCAGTCGTTGGAAAAGCCATGAAGTTCTACATACAATGAGCTCTTAAGTGTGACCGTACACCCTGTAGCTTATAAGATACAGGGTGTTTTGTGAAAAACTGGCTCTTTTTCTTAATCACCCTGTAAGTCCTAAAAAGTTGATATGCCCCCTCCCACCTGCCATACAATTTTTGGTTCTTCTAAGTGAGTACTATCACCTACCGCTCTACTGACCTCCTAGTGGGAAACACCCTGTATACTTAAGGATGTGGTACATATTACGATTCAACGTACAAGTCCTATCAACGAAGTGAATGATCATCAGGTCCTATGTCCTTTGTGGGGGCTCAAGTCAGAGTAGAAGATTGTTTTAAGCTCAGTTGAAAAATCAATCCGCTCAATTTATATCTGTTAAGATGCGTACAAAATAAAATTAGCTGGCTCCTGTTTGTTATGAAGAGCATACTAGAGTTGCAACATTTAATGTGATTTCTAGCGGTGAATATACGAACGTTGAAGTAACCAAACAAGTTATTATTTTTGATTTCAGCATATTTTTTCCATATCTGTCTATATTCTATCTACATATGCTAATCAGAAACAGAGCAAACATTTTGATCTCTTATCCTTCAGACCACTGAAATATTAATAAAGATGCTACAAGTTGGTATCGAAAATAAGCTTTCACTTAATTTCTAAAAATGTTAAAAAGAAAAGTCTCTTTTATTTGCATTTGCGAAATGGAATCTTCTCCTCGAAGATAAAGAACAACCTTAGACCGTTCAACAAAAATATTTGCTAAAATCCAAACAAAGCCTCTCAATTAATTTAATTGAACTGAACCTAAAGCAGCTTCGTACTGCACATTTTTAGCTTTGTTTTGCCTTGGAATGAGACAGTGGGTCGTATATCTATATATGCATGTACTACATAGCAACACTAAAGAAAAATTTAATTTGATTAATACGCCTCCGCTGTCTTACAACCAGATAAGTAGTAATAGAAGAAATTGAAAATCTCATAAAACAAGCAACTCACTGTTTCAGCTGGGAGCCAGAAGAAGCTCAATTGTTTAAGATTTCCCTGGAGAATTTATCATTTTTGCGAACTGATAACAATTATCGTTCAATTGGGCACACACGCTCATAATTTTGTGCAAACATTTGAACAGCTCAAATAAAGCAAACAAATAATGTTTCAGATATATACATATTGCGCTGAAATGTTATTTGGACGAGGGAGTGTACCTTAGGAATTTGTTGGGGGGACTTTTTTGAGGTTTTCGAAGAAAAACCTCTTTAGAGGAAGTAAAGACAAAAGTGATTGCACAAAAGTTAAACATTGACCGTGCGCGCTAAGTAACAATTTAAAGTGCTTATGAGAAATTATTAAATTTTCACTAAAAAATTGTTTTGTGTTAGCTCGAAATTATATTAGTTTCCAACGAAGATAAAACAATTGTGTTTCAATCTTAAAAGTCATAAACCACTTTAGAATTGACGTGGAATCGAGTACCTACTAATCAATAAATCTCCAAGGACAAAGATAGAAGAAAGACGAATTGAGCTGTACAAAAGTGGCATTGAACATTGAAACATAAAAGGAAAAATGTGGGAAGGACTTATGTATAAAAAGAATAAAGGAGATGCACGTTTTGTTTTTTTGTTTTTAATTTGTTTATTAATTAGCTATTTCAGTTAGAGTCTTCCATGAATTTGAGAGAGAACAAACGTTTTATCGAAGCTCGAAATATAATCAGGGTTGGTTCTTGGTATAGCGCCTTAATTAACTTAAAGCATATGCGTGATAATTATATATACACATATACATATGTATTTATGTGTATATTTAAATTAACTACATTTTATTTGAAAATAACAAACTACAATCAGGTTAGAAATCCAAATGCATATGGGGATGGGGTTGCAAAAGAATTTATGGAAGTTAATTAATCTTCCTGGAATTTGCGGTTGTTTTAAATTTTCGATTTATAAAAATGAAGAAAGCTGAAAACTCACCAAAGAACCGTTCCAAATTCAATTCCATATAATAATTGTGGAAAAGAATTAAAAATAATTTAAATGAAAATAATCAGAAACATCAATCATCCCTAAATATTTTCGAAATTTTAAATCATTAGTTCACATTGTCATCTGTAGGTAGTTTCGATTTGCCATGCGATACTGCCCCGATTAATATGTAAAGAAAACTTTCTATTGTGATAGCTACTTTGTTTTACGTTTATAATGAAAAGAACTTTATTTTTGTAATCACGTGTATGAAATGCTACCAATCAAAAACATATTTAGTTCCAAAATTAGGCAATAATGTGAAGAGTTTAAGAAACTTTCTGGGGACATCTTTTTACAGGAGAGTTGTGTCTACATGTTTCAGCACAATGTTCAAATCTTGTGAAAAAACACATTTTAGCTGGAAACTTTGACAGCTTTGAAAAAATTATCGGACTAATCTTAAGAAATTTTCCACACTAAATACTGACACAATGTGACTGAAGATCTCGTGTTGATTGAAGATAAAGAAGGGCTTTGTCAATTATACTTTATAGCCTGTCTACCATTCACCATTTCTAACTCCAATTTGATTGTTATTCAGTGTTCTTTTCCCCTATATGCTTGTACATATGTGGTTTTTGGGCCACATTGGACTGTTATAAAAATTAAACAATTTTTTAGAAAGGCCACCAGATATAGTTTGGTACTTGGGGTAGACAGATAATGTAACATAAATTTTTGGATGTTAGTGATAAAAGTGAAAAATGTATATGCAGGGGCGTTCAGATAGTCTGCCATTAATGATTTGATAGCTGGGCTTGAGATATGCAAAAAATTATAGAAACAGTTATTATTAAAATTTGTTGAAATTACAACCGACTTAAACTCTCTGAACAATCTTTGTGATTCTAGCTTCGAAAATATTCCAACCCAAGTTATGATGACCACTTTTGGAGCAGCAGTTTTCACTTTTTCTGTTCCCAATTGATATCACACCCCTATCAGTTCATTCTTCATTGGACTGTTGATATGAAAATCGTATTGTAACAAATCAGCATTATAAGGAGGTTATTCTCACACTTGCCATTTGAATTGAGCGAGCAGATCATTCGTGGCATATGTTGAATGTAACGTTACGTTATCGTGAGAGAGCTCAACTTCTTTTGACAGCTTTCCAGGTCATTGGATTTTTTTCTCAACCTCCTGAACCAACTTCTTGGCATAAATTCAACATCACTTTTCCAGTTAAGTCAACAACTTCGTATTTATTTGGACAAAAAAAAAAAAGTGTCTCTTCGCTCACTTGAATTTTTCTTTTAATCAAGTTGGAAATAGTGAATCACTATCCTTTCCAAAAATTAATTTCCTTCACTCTCAAAATGATGCAAAAATTAGTTCGCTGCTTGCAATAACGATTTTTATGTTCCTCTGCCAGCAATAGCTGTTAGATTGAGATGATTTTGACCTTGTAGACTTCGAAGAGAACTTCTGGATATTTTTCTTTACTGTAAGTATTTTCATATTTGTTCAAGAAGGCATTTTTTTTGATTCTCCGGTATATAGAAAAAGCTAAAAAAATTGTTATTTGTTTGTAAGTATTTTCATCCGAAATCAGCTTTAAAAATAGAATATCTCAGTTTGGAAATTTCATCTTGAGATAATTATGGTCATTATGACATTTCCTTTGAAGATTTTAGAGACTCCTAACCCTCTTATTTTGATTATTGTCACTTCACATGACAAATACATATATCCTGTTATATACTACAGCAATTTTCGTACCCTAAACTGTCTATAGTTTGCCACTAAATAAGAAAGATAATTCTAAACGCTTTGGAAGTATACTTTGAACCTAAAAAATATAGGATTAAAAGATTTCATTAAATAATACATATCCGCGGATCCAAAGGAACTGAACCGTTGTACTATTTCACAATCTCTTGAGGCTAGTATGTACGGCCTCATGGTTATGAATGGTTAAGAATTTTCTCCATTCATCTTTTTAAATATTTTTGATAATGACATCCTGTTTGGTCATTCCGGTCTAAACACAAATTCTACGGGCTGCGATAGAATTCGCTCTAAATTCGTTAAAATAACATTTCCATACATAATTTGTTCTCTCCGTCATATTTTAAGTAGGTCAGATATGGAAATACTCTAAAATTGTTCCTATTTCGAATGGTAGCAGCATATATCTCTGTACCACCATGTATGCTAAATCTATGTTTTACATTTCTCTCAAAGTAGGTACATATATCTCAAATGCCACTCTGTCGTCTATACCTAAAATTAATTTTGAAGTGTCGCCCTCTTAACTATCTATTTGATAGAATTCGCATTACGTCGCTGACGAGTTTTCTTACTATTATTCCTCCAAGATTTCAATCTCTAGCTTCTGAAGACCTGCTGAATGTAAATCATACTAAATGTTTATTTTGAAGGGTTTTATTTCTTTTATTCTTGTATTTTTATACCTCTCTTTTATATCCTTTGTTTGCAGTTTTGAAAAAACAAGTATTATCAAAACAATTATTAATACTACTATCACCAATATTAACAAGAGCTGTAGTCGAAGACAACATTCAGTTCAACTCCTAATTAGAAGGACCAGAGTTTTTCAAATTTAACTTGACACCATAGAGAAGTTGGTTATGATGACGGAGATGTCTATCAAACACTTGATGTAATTAGGATAAGTTGCAACTCTGGGTTACTCCCGTGTGTAAGCATACACTATGCACTCTCACTGAAATATATTTGATCTATAAGAACAAAACCAATTTCACAGCGCATCTCTGAAAATTCATCTAAATGATGCAAAAATCTTAAATGCCTTTTCACACTTAAGCTCATCGCGCCACTTCAAATAATCGACATGATATTAATTTAGATTAAATTGGTAAATATGTATAAAGGTGGCCACTACCATGGGAAAAGCTTAGCAATAAAATGCAGACATAAAATCAAAAATTCTTAATGTGGAATAATGCAATTTATTTTACTCCAAACAGATTTTACATTTTGGTTGCAAATATTATGTGAAACTGAAGAAGTCGACTAAAGACCAAAAGTTCTCCTTACTTCAACATTTTGTTTTTTAAAGCGTGTGAAGTGTAATAAATCTCTATTTACACCAAAATGAAATATTTTTAGAAATTTAATTCTTATTTTATGGCTTGATATTAGAAGCAGCTACCAACAAGATTTATGCTGTACTATCAATAATTTTCTCTTTCGTTTCCCTCCATTAAGCTATTTTACCGTAAATTCGGCAATGATACAGCTCGTTCTGTATAAGTAACTTTATTGCTGTACGTAATGAGTTGGCTAATTATCTGTATACACCTACAAGAGCAATATCGAAGTAATCAGTGATGGATCACAAAATAGCTCTGTACGTAATATCAATAATGGGCATCACTTTACACACTCTTATATATACCGTCCGGAGGCTGTAATTAACAGGAGAGTTTGTCATCGCCCGTATAATCAAAATTGCTTTATATATGTGCAGAGATAGTTTAACACCTTAAGCTTCACAGGGCACATATGTACACACCTATGAAAATTTATTACCGTGCTGATCTCTGCTGTCTGATGCTGTGAAATAATTTCTAATTCCATGCTGGATATGCAAATTATTTCATGTTATGAGGCGATAAATTGTTTATCGACATAATGGCTAATTTCAAGGGAGCAGCAATTTTCTAAGTCACTTCTACTCGGTATTAACAAATGCGATAAAATTAGAAATAAATCCCACCGTTGGTCTTGTGCCAGCCAGATTTAGAAGAACCCTGAAACATGTCTGCCCGATATGAGGTGTAATGCGTGGAGATATTGACCGCTAAATAAGTAAATATATTTATTGTAGGTATTTCAAAATTAATTAAATACTGAAAATTAACCTCGTTTTACAATCGAATGAATTTCAATTTACTTTTATTTTTTGTAAATATTTATTTCAATCTGATGCTGTTATTAATACTAGCAACTGGATTTCGGGAGCACTGAATAAATTCCAATTCGTATAAAAAGTCTAAAAAAAACCTCGAAAGTTACAGCTTAAACGAATATTATCTGCTAGAATGCGTTAATATCATTGGGTCGAGATATATTAAAGAGATAGCCATCAATTCCATCGAGCAAGTGGTTCTGGATTGACTGGAATTGAATTATTAAGGTACGGTTGCAAATTGAAACTTTTAGGTTACAGTTGTAAAAGTTGCAGCCGGTGCTTAGACGTACACTATGCTCAACTACAATGTTTTGAGCAAAATGGAAAATTTAACATTCTTCCTTCTTCTCTCTTCAGACTCATACTATAACCATTTTTCAGCTTGAATTAACTCGATAAATAGCCGCTACCTTGTTCTTTTACCTTAGCCATTCCTTAAAAAAATATACAAATAATTCAATTAAGAACGATTCGGGCTCGCGCTGTTTGGAAAAAAAACTTTTTATCGACCAGTAAATCGACCGAATTTAAGCATATATAAATCAAATTCAAATTTTCCTATGATAACTGAATAATATTCAAATAGGCGCAAGCAAGAGCAATTTTAACACAAAAAAACATTTTTTTCCAGCAACTATGAGACTGACGAAAAAGCGGCACTTTTCCTGTTATCTATGCCTCAAGACCAACTAATCCTGATAATATCAAAATTTTAGTTTTAGAAACCTAGAAGATCTGGGGGACGGGCCGTTATTTTTCGCAAAACTTTGGGCCTGTATCTTTATAATCAATTAACCAAAAATATTTTTTTTTTTTAATCCTTGACAGTAGCTCTTTCAAACGAACCGCATACGATACAAAAAAATATATATTTTTAGGGTACCCAGTCCCAGGCCCGGATATGAAGATCCAGGGTCCCTAGGAAGTTAACAAACTCAGTGGCCGCCTTTTTTTAAATAATTGGCAACAGATTTAATTTCGATGAGAATTTACAATACTCATCATAAACCACCTCACTTTCGACCCATCTACAGATGATAGTTAATTATAGTTGTAAAACATTCTTTTTAAGTTCTATTATTATTTTCAGTTTTCTGGAAGCCATTGAAGGTAAGCAATTGCTTTCAACTAATTCTCTCTTATATTTTTCCCAAAGATGCTATTGGCATGCGCGCAGCTAGGTAGGGGCACGGGTTTTTAGATTTTAGTACACTTTTCAGTCTGTTAGGCATTGATTGCAAAAGTTTTTTTGTTAAGTTGGGACTTATTTTGTTCCACTCTTCTTGAAAATGTTGTTTTAACATACTTTTGCTGGAAATGTTATGTTGAGCTAAGGACCTTTTTAATTCTGCTCATGAATGTTCTATGGGATTCATGTCCGGCGACCGAGGAGGTGTTCCCAGCTGTTTACGTACTTTATAAAGTTGCCATTCCTTGGTTTTTCTGGCACAATGTTTAAGATCGTTGTCTTGTTGGAAGACAAAATTATTTCCTAATCCTAACTTTTCTGCAGTGGATTTTAAATTATGCTTTAAAATATTGACATAAGCATATTGATCCATCATTCCATCAATGAAATGAAGACTTCCAACTCCATACCATAATAGCACCACCTCCACGTTTAATTGTTGGTTGCAGGTTGTCTTCGTTGAACTCAGTTCCTGCCTTTCTCCAGACAAATTGTTTCCGATATGAGTTAAATATTTCAAATTTACATTCATCGCTAAAAATGACAGTATCCCAAAAGCTTTGAGCCTCATGAACAAATGTATTAGCGAACTCGATTCTCTTTTTCCTATTTATTTTATTTATCCACAGTTTTATTCTTGCAATCCTTATCGTTCGGCTCACTGTTTCAACACTTATATTTTTGCCAGTACTTTCGCGAACTTCTGCGCATATATCTTTAGCACTAGTTTGAGGATTCACTTTCGATCGCTTCAAAATTTTTCTTTCTTCTCTGTCATTTAGTATCCTTGGTTATTTATTAATATACCGTCACTTTTATATTTATTAATAATGTCTTTTACTGTACTTCGCGGTATTCCAATCTCCTTTGAAATTTTTCGTTGCGAATACCCTTTTTCAGAAAAAGAAATAGCCAATTTTCTCTCTGGTAAACTCGTTTCACGCTTTTTTGGCATTTTGGAAATTTAAATGTTTAAAAGAAAACTTACTTAAACGAAAAATACGATAAACTAATCATTATGCTGGGACGATACTCTGCGTACACATATTTATCTTAATTTCTTGGAAATTTACCCTATTTCATGGGCGGATACTTTTGTGTCTTTGTTTTGTGAGTTGATTCATCATTGTTAGTTTTTCTCAGAGCCAGGCAAGTACCAAAGAAAAAGTACTTAAGTACAAGTACAAGTATTGAAGGCCTGAGTACTTTAGCGTAAGTACAAGTACCGCAAATATGAAAAGTACTTGTAACTAACTACTAAGTCTATAAAAAGTACTGAGTTTTTTTTTAAGTATTTTTAAAATACTTTTTTTAGAATCTTTGTACGTTGGTAGTAATATAATGAAGTTTATAGAGTTCAGTTAATAGATATTAATAAATAAATACCTTTTATAGTTTTTGGCGCAGCTCGTAGAGTAAAACTTTCACCTCTCATTCGTACCCTCATAAAAGCTATTAGAGGTCCACCCAAGCACCCATTGTCGCCTCCAATAATGTATAAAAATTCTAAGGAAAATATTTCCAGTAAATTTGTAAGACGAAATTGAGGCCTTCCCTACATCAGGTCGAGGCATCGTCGATTTTATATTCGAGCGAGACGTTACTGGTTTTTGTTCTACTTGCCCAGTCTTGTTTGTATGCTATTAGTTTGCCTAAGGTTCTGCCTGGACGCGTGCTTTAGAACTTAACAAAAAAGGAGTTAAGCTAAAGACTGTGTTTGCTTTTCTACGAAGAGTTAGATATTTGTAGGTAATTACTAGACTCAGAAATACTTAAGTAAAAATCTTGGTACTTAAGTAAAAAACTAAGTGTTAAGTACAAGTAAATATAAGCAAGTACTTATGTTCAAGTAGTAAGTAGGGGCATTTCAAAAGTATTGAGTAATATGTCTTAAGTAACGAAAATGTACTTTAAGTAGTACTTAAGTCTTTTTTACTTAAGTATTGCCCAGCTCTGGTTTTTCTCTGGAATTTATTTATTATATATTGTTTTTGAATGTGAGAAGACATAGTACACATGTTGGAGTTTATAAATGTATATTTTTTAAATTATTAGCAAATCAACAATCTTATAAATTACATGCAGTTTGTCAGGAAGATCAGATGGGCGGATACTTTTGTGACTAATTGTATATACATACAAGTCGAAAACGTGGCTATACAAGTGCCGATTCCAGATACTTGTATCTAAGTGTAAACTCACCTTAACAATGATTTACCTTCTCCATTTCGACCGACTGATAATAAATCAATCAGAATTATTGTCAACTCAACATTTCTCCACTCTAAAGCCTTGGTTTCCAACAGAATGTGGCGGCGCAATTGCAATTGCGCCGCATTCTCTTGAAAACCAAGGCTTTAGCATAATGCAACAACGCACTACGCAAACCCCCTCAACACACCGATTCTGGCCATGTAGTGGCACTGGGCTGTCCCTGACTTACCATACAGCCAGTGTATGCTTGTTTTAACCATATGTGAAGAAATATGCGTAATGTGCCTTATGTTTGACCTACAAATTGGGCTCTGTATATTGTTTTTCTATGGTTTTCCTATTTTCGCTCGCTTTGCTCATATAGAAAATACAATGCGCAATATGTATGATGATTGACCCACATACTGAAACTACATGATCTTTTTGTTTATTTGCCATTCTAGCCAATAGCCTGCGTTTAATTTTCTTAGGCATAGGGGAAAATGTTCCATTTCGCTTGTATAAGCGAAATAAACTATTTCCAGTATTCAATTAATATATAAATCGCGGAAGACGTACCCTCTTTACTAAATCTACTACTAAATCTTGCTGGATCACCAATTATCGAAGAAAATCGATCGATGATCCTAAGTAAAAAGCCGGTGTGTCGTTGTAACTTAGGCAGTAGTTTTTAAAACTAAATCAAAAACGAACCAAGAGAACCCCGACCCACGGTAAGGTCTCTTGTTCCCCTAATAAAGAGCAAAAAGGAAAATTAAGAAGTAACTAAACAAATGTTAAATCAATAAGTCAAAAATAAAAAGCGTAATAAGAAAAACTTAAGTTCTGAGTTTAGAAAGTCAAAATGTCGAGAAAGAGATCTGAATCGAGGCTGGTGAGCTTCTTGCATAAAAGCACCCCCAGTCCTTGCTGTAATTGGAAAACGTAACCTCACAGCAGCTTTAACAACTGGAAAACATTAGCAGAGGTAGGGTAATTTCTTGAAAATTCCTTAATTTTCTTGTAAATATGATGACAAATTTCATTCATCAGTAATTATAAAAAAAATCTTAAAAATTGATGCAGCCTTGGAAGCTACAGCGATGGTCATTTAAAAAATTATGAGATAAATGCTGAAGATATGAGAAAAAATATTAAAGAAGAGTATAAACTTTCTAAAGCGGCAATATTACTCCCAGTGAACTCCGCTGGTTGTGAGAGAAATTTTTCTGCTAAGATGCGGATAAAAACGTTGCTTAGTAGCCCAATGCTTCAAGAACGATTCTCCCACATGTCATGCATGTTACTGCTCAACCCAGAGAATGCCATTGTTAAAAAAAATAGTAAACTAATGCTTATTTAATTGGTTTTTGGCGATTTCTGTTATGATTATGACGATATTAATTTAGAAGGTAGTGATGGGTGATGACGAATTCAAATTAAATGATAATGCACTGAGAGAAATTTTCACTGAGAATAAGCTCTGTTCCATGTATATCAAGAAAAGTTAGGTGCGATTTTGAGCTTAGCAGACATTTCCTGGATGTAAGAATACAAACTGCTTCGTCTTATTCAAATGAATATAGAAAAATTAGATTATTAGTAGTAAATATATTTTCTCAATTATCTCCGATTATGATAAAAGCAGAAAATTTTATTACAGAATATGAGAAAAGGTTATATATCCTAAGAATACAATTGCTTAAATGTAGTCTACTTTTCGTTATTCTAGAAAAAGATTTATTTTATCATGTAAAATGTTCTTTGTTGTAGCAAGTCATATAATAAGAAGAATTTTTCTCGTGTTTCTACGCATATTAATCAAATTTGGTTTCTATTAGATCTACGGTTTTATTGCTGTTAAAAGGAGTTTTCTTCTTTGTATGAAAGTTTTCTCACTCCAGTAGAAATCGTAATGCTAGTAGATTTGAAAAAAATCATAGGTATTTTGTATTCGATCTAAAAAACAACGGTAACCAATAAAATAGTTTGCTTGATGTAAGGAAACTTGGTGTTAACACTGATTAACGTCTTAGAAACTTTTACACATTTTTGAAAAACAATACTTGATTGAAGAATATTCTTTTTCAATTTTTGTGTCACACTGGCCCCTATTATGCCCACCCCACAACGAAACCCTGGCTACGCCCATGGCTATTGGCGCTGGATACTGCTCTTCTCTTGCTAAATAGTCAATATCTGTCGTTGTAAAAAGCTGATGGAGTTACGTAATTATGCTCTTCAACTATCTTCTTTCTACCTTTTTTGTCACGACTGCTTTTGGGATTTTCCTATACAACTCCTTTCGTATGATTTTTCAATATCAGGCAAGCCAGTGCTGCACTTTGTAGAACTCCGCAACCTAATCCTTTTATATGACAAGCATGGCATACCTTAGACATATTATTCTCCCCCACCCCACCCTTGTTGTTTCAGACCAGTTGCATTAAAATTAATTAAAAATACACACAAGAGTCGGTCGGTAAGCAGCCTCAAACTTTTTCTATTATCGGGTCTGATGAAAATAAAGCAGTTGCCATTGAGTTCCTCCAGATCTGAAGAAATTCTTTACTTATGGCCCACATTTCCTTCATGGCAAAGCCGCCGCGCAATTGCATCATGAGGTATTTCCTGGCGCTTTGAATCTCCAGCATAAGAAACTCTCGTATTCCTTAAGAGAATGGGCGGAGTTCTGGGGGGACTGCATAAGAATTTACCTAGGAACTGTATATACCTAGCTTGGGCTTGAAAAATTTAAGTCTGTTCAATCGGAAATGAAATATGGTTTGAGCATCCTCAAGGTACGGTGCTTTCATCGTCTAAATTTAGAATCGTTAAAAATTAATGACTTTTTTCGTTTGACAAAGTTGTACTGCACTGTATAGAATAAGTGCTTTTTTCTATATTCGCTTTGTATCGTAGCAAGAAAACTGCAATTGCAACATGCAAATTTAATTACACTTCTTGCAAAGTTTCTTATTCTTATGGAAGGCCAAGTTCTACAACATATCAACAAGACAGTAGCATTTAAGTTAGGAAACAAGTAGTTTTCTATTTCTGTCGGAAGTTTATCTTTACAGGAAGTCAAACATTCAGCACAAATCATGTTCTGCCAAGTCCACAACTCGACAAACTACTCCGGATGAAATTAATAATTATATTCGTTTCAACAACTTTGTGTACTTCATAATGCAGCTTAAATGTTCTCCATAGCTGCCATTGTAAATGTGCCTCCACTTCTACCATATTTCCTGTACATTCATTTTATGACAAAACACCTCCGGGATCTCTGTAAGAGTTTTCCTCTCGAGTTGCTTTCCCTTTACTAATCAATTCGGGAAATGATTTCGTGAATAATGAGAACTCTATGCAGCGATATTCATATATTTTTTTTTTTTTGGTTTGTGACTAGCTCTATACAGAGCTACAAGTTTTGCCCTAGAAGTGATAAATTGCTTCCCGGTTTCCACTGTGGTGAAGTCATTAAGTTTTTTTCTGAACTAAAATGAGTTGATATTACCTTAATAATAATTAATTAATGGGCGTAGTATTTTTATGTATAATTAAAATTATTTTATCTTTCAAATTTACAGGTAGGAAATTTGGAAGTAACGTGGGTGGTGTCTGACTACACGGCAACGCCTGGGTCAAATGAGCTCACCGTGGCAAAAGGTCAACAGGTTGAAGTTGTTGAGGTATCATATGCTGGCGAACCGGAATATTGCTTGGTGCGCTTAAATCCACAAACGGATGATGGTGCTGCACAAGAAGGGGTTGTACCTGTGTCTATACTCAAACCACCCCCGGGATCGCAAAAGTTGAACACTCGCAAAGATGACAATCTTCAAGAACAAGGTAATGTGAGAAATGTTATTTTATACATTTTCACGTAATTCATAGTGAATTTCATTACTTTTGAACAGGTAATAATCGGGTAAAAGGGGATCCATTAACATCATCATCGTCTACGAAGCGAAGAGGCTTCAGCGGGTAAGTTTGTTTGCTTTTAATTTCCAAATTGTTTCTTCACAGCAACTAAATTAATTTGATATGGCTCCATTTTGAGTGGGTGTGCTCTGTTTTAAGTTAAATAAGTATGCATTTTATACGTAAAAGGCTCGGATGAATACTTAAATAATGAAATTTTGTGTTGTTTTATATACTTTTGTTAAAAGTTGTTTAAAAAAATATTAAGTTCTGAGGAACACTTAACTGTGGACTCATCAATATTGATGTTTAAAATCTTAGTCTAGTACAATCATCGCCATATGATACTTATGAACCGCGATAAATGGACAACGAATTTCCTTGTTACACAATTTTGATGATTAGGAACTTTTCTGAGGTGCAAATTATTGCCATGGATTCTTCCTAGACATATGTAGTCCCACGATCTTTCGCGGAATTCCCATACTTGCCAACGCAGATCGTAATGAAAGGCTGTGGACGCTGTCGTAAGCTTGCTTACAATCCAAGATTATGTGCTGTATGCTGTATGCTGTATTCCCAAAGTTTGCATTATTTGGAGTACAGGGAAAATTTGGTGGGTAGTTCATCTTCCATTCCGATTTCTTCAACGTACGGTTTGATGTGTCTAGCGATGATATGCAGCATTTAATTAAAATAATTCAATAATTGTTGTACACTCCCATTCCTCTTTCATGAATGGAAACCATGATAGATTCCTTTCAGTGGTGGTGTAGTTTTTCCTCATTCCGCACGCCTATGTAAGCTCATAAGGAGTATTTCAGGCTCCCGGTCGCCATTCTCTGAAAATGGAATCAGTCCTAGTTTCTTAATTTCTTTACGCAAGCCATGACCAAAGTCATCTGGCTAATACCTGTCTTCGGCTTGTCTAATCAGAATACGCGTAATTTCATTATTGGTAATTAGGCAACTATTCAATATCATGTGACTTATGTGTCTTTTGATTTTATGAGACTCCCAGGTAAGGTTTTTGTAACTCAATGGCGAAAATTTAGAAATAAAAGAAAAAGCTAAAACTTTTCTTGTTCGAGTTACAAAAATTGTACCAGTAGTAAATCAAGTGACATCCCTTTACGATATTTTTCCTTTCTTCTTATAATTTTTAACAGATAACAATTTTATTGCCGAAGATACTTTCTAAGCCATGACTCAGACGCTCTCACTAATACATATCAGCTTAAAGTAGTTCCAATGGTATAGCGTGGTCCTAAGTTATGATAAGTAATATGGATCGGTTGTTTTGAAAAACTAACTGATAGTAAAATGTAAAATGCACTAATGCTTAAACAATTTAAGAAACTTCTGTAACAGTAACCGGAAATTACGGTTCCAAGAACAATGTATTCTAAAACAAAGCCCCATATATAAAAACAATGGTGGTGTGCATGCATATCTCTGAATAAGACTCTAATAACTAGGCATTTTGTTACGCTGATGATAATTAGTAGTTACTAGTGACTGAATTATCCCAAAATATGTCCCAAACTAAATACAAGCTAAACCCAAGACTAATAATTCTACGACAATACTAAGAGTTTACAGTTAACAAATTATACAAATTGAACATAACAATGATGATTTCTGACTCCTACTAACCTATCCCAAATCATAAACCACGTAATATTAGACAGTTAGTTCTCTAACAAACTTGAAATAAACTTACATCTATGATTAATTGTAGTGTTCTCAATAACTGTCGATTATCAGAAATAATTAATATGAAAAAGTATTAAAATTTAAAAAACCATTAACTGTACAGATAAGACAATCTAAATCAAAGCAATATTCCCAGAGAAATAGGTCGTGCGAAAAGTGTTTCGATGAAAATGTCACTTTATACTTAGCATGTCAAGTGAAGGTTATGCCCACCTACGTCTAATTAACTATTTCGTTAGTTTCTCAACAGTAACACTGATTAACTTACCTTCAGCTTCAGTCCAATTCTAAAGGTGGAAGGTGTTAAAACGGTGTCGTTATCAAAACGATAAGCTAAGAACTCAACTGTGACGCGAACAATAATTTTGTAGTGATAAGCGAAACTTTTATTTGTGATTCAATTTCGAATTTCAAGTAGGTACTAACTAGTAACTACACATTCACATGTCGAAAACGTATCCTTTCGAAACACTGGATAAAATAGGATTGTTCAGTTAATTAGTGGCGGTAATACGGATTATTGCAATTTTTAATTAGAGACTTGAGTGGAGTGGTGATACAAACATTTCTGTGTTTCAAAACTCTTTTTATTACATACATATAAATACACACATAGATAAAATACATGTGTTGTTGTTGTTGTTTATATTATCGGAGGTGATTACAAATTTGTAATTAATTAAATAAGATTTGAATATTTTTGAAGGTGTAATGCTAATTAAATTTAAATTGACATAAACTAAAATCATAATAAATTAAGTAAGTCGTAGTTTATGCAACTTTTACTAGTAGATCCGGTCAATTGCGCTATCTATGCAGAAGTCTGCCTTTACTTTCGAGCTAGAGTGACGTAAACCAAGATCAATGTAAAAATTCAAACCGAATTCATCTTGTATGTATGAGGCGGTAAAAACGTTAATATTGAAAAAAAAAACAAGTAATATAGCGTATTATATCAGATAGTGCGATCCATGAATGAAAAGTGAACTTAAATGGAGAAAAGATCTGATTAAAATGATCCGACATCTTGGTACTAGCTTAGCGTTAAAGTGCTCAGAATAAGATTCCTCCGGTAGACCAAGTCATTTAGAAAATAAGTTCTTTTATGATTTGGTCATTTCACAATTTTTGTGTCGATCTACAATGGTAGGACACTGGATATAAGAAAATTGTGTTTCAAAAGACTCGTAAAGTCCTCCAAAACTGAACGAAAATTTGTTATATTTTCGAAATTTCGAAGGAGCATTTATAAAGATTGCCTGGACAACAGTAGATAGTTCCTTTCAGTATGATCAGCTATCTCCTTCTTTCAGTATTCATATAATTTCGCGCAATTTTATTTTCGGAGCATGGAAGAGTTTTTGACAATCGAAATCAATTGTGCTCAGTGATAAGGAATAGTTACTAAGCTGATCGTCACGAATTGTTGTACTTGTTTTGTCGAATGGAATGGGCACAAAAGTACAACTTACACAGTATGAAGGTCGCTTGATCATCGGTGACCCAATATTTGTTTCCGATTCCCACATGTAAATACGTACATGCATTCACACATATATACATATGTATATGTTTCTAATAAACTTCAAAAATATTCTTGCTTGTGTTACTCCACAGTGATCTAGATTCATTCACAGTTTTAACACAGTGAACAGTTTCAATGTCTTCGCTCTAATTATTTGTATACCCTAGATGAAATCAAATGCATACAAACAATTCTGATTGAGCAAAATGGTTTGGACACCCAAGCATAATATTAAAAGTTAATTTAATTTTCGCATATCTGTCCGTCTGTCTCTCTGTCCAGAATGCATTTGCTTAGAGAGCTGAAATTTTGCCAACGGCCTTTCATTTTCCACTATAAAAGAAAACCTGATTTAAGTTTTCTCTGTACAGACAACTGTCGTCTTTTTGAGAAAAGCTTTAAGCTGTTTGAGCAGTGCAAAATTACAAAAGAATTTTGTAACAGTAAATAAAGGAGCCTGATACAATAGGAAGAGTAATCCATAGTTTGATATGGTCTCATTGTGTGAACTAGACAAACAATAGGCGACTAGTTAAAAAAAAAAAAATTTAATAGACCTATTTGGTGTATAGTTTGAGTTTATCTGTATTTTTTTCATTTTTGTTTGAAAATAAATGCAATTCAATCACTAAGTAGAAATTGTTAGCATGATCCAAGTCTGTGAGGTGATCAGTATCAGTCCATAGTCAAGTATCTAAAATCCAGATTAGGGGTATTAGACTTATGACCTTACTGAGTTCCGTATTAACACAATCATCGAAACTGTTACCTTCGTGTTCTTTTGTCAATTTCACCCCATATTTGGTGTGTTTTATATTGGAACTAATTGCAATTAACTCTAAGCAAGAGTAGTCTGTTGCATTACTGTTCGGGCAACTTTTGCGGACCAGAGTTTACTCATCTGGGCTAGATTCACTACTAAAACGGAGAGTTCTTTTGACACTTAACTCTCCACTCGGAGCTCTGTAGCTCGGGGAATTTGTATTGAGAATTATTATCGAACTCTTTATTCCACTCGACAAAACTCGGCTGTTTTAGTTGTGGAGAAGTAAGAAGAATATTTCTTAACTGACAGTATTGTCTGCTTTTGTTGTATTTTGTGAAGGTATCTAGGTACCTAGGAATTTTAAAATTACATTATGGATTAACTGCATTGGCTATATTTACAAAAACAAATTATGGTAATCCTTGCAATACTTAGTGAGAATTATGGATTTTGGTCTTTCAAGGTACCCGCTAAAAATTTTAAATCTTGCGAAAATGGTCAATTTGGACGTCTTCCAGTACAGAAGAAATGCTATAAAAATCAAAATTTTAAAATACAAGCGATGAAATAGCATCTATATTTTGCCCCTCATTGGATATGTAATTAGTTTTTGAGTCCAATAAATGGTTTTGGAGATAACTGCATAAAAAGTGAATCAGTCCTTCTTAAGAAGAAAAATTTGCCGTTTTTTGGTACAAAAATGAAAATATTTTCAACTCATCAAGTCGTGGAAAGTCGTGGAAATTCACTTTCCATTAGAGAAATGTTCACAACAGAGTACTAATGAATGTGTTAATTTCATACGCAAGATGACGTATTTTGGGCAACCTCCAATGAGGGGTGATACTGCCACCTCCCTCAGAAATTGGTCACCTATATTTTTGTATTCTAGACCTTAAATCCGTAAGAAAAAACCCAATGCTCTACGACCCTCTCACACAGAGTTAGCCGTCCTTCAATTTTGCGACACTTCTCACGTTTTCCCTAACTCCCCAAGTATGTGTGTTAGAAAATTACGAATGGATAGTTAGGGAGTTTCAAACTCCGCAACTCTCCGTGTTATAGAATCCGGCTCCAGGTGGGGAAAATGTCTCACATACCAGAAATGGTTTTCGTGTGCATTTTAATTTTCTGTAACTTTCTAGCAAGTTTGACTTTTTGTAAAAAGGATACAGACCCAATATTTATTTAAAACGCATACCTACTCGGCACTTTTATTCCGTCTATTGTAATCGGCCAATTTAATACCAAAAATGTGAAGTTTTTAACTAGTCACTGATTTACCATTTCTGTAAACTCCTGCTCGCAATGGGAATTACTAAAATGCGTTTTAGATTTGCAAATCTTTCCTTGGTTAATCTGATGCAGGATATGTTAATTTTTCAACGTCTATTTAAATTTATTTAGCTTTAAATAAAATTCAAAATTAAAACTCCTCTATAAAGATACGTTTACCATGTAAATCGAACAAAAAATCACAAATTTCCTCGCTACATAAGTATAGCTGTAGCCGTAAATCTAAGTAGCAGTCCGAACGGTGGCAACGATACATTTAAAACTAGTGCGACTGACACAAGGAGAGGCAATAAACAACTTCTTGAGAAAACAACAAACAACAAAAGCCATTTCCCACAACATTCCCGGAGCTATGATAGTGCTGCCCAGTGCCCAAGTGGTGCTCCGTGCCAGCATGGCATGTTGTGATGGTAATGATGATTTGATTAGTGGTTTGTGGTTAATTTATGAAGCACAGCTTGCGATGCTCGTACAGCTCTAATCGAATCTTATATCACAAATCGATTGTGTCGTAAACTGATACTGATACGTTCCTCTGGTTGCTTTAGGGCGATTTCCACCTTATTGCGGAGCCGGCAAATAGTTTGCGGATTGGATTTATCGAAAATGTTCTCGTATTGTTAGGTGATGATATTGCAAATCGAATGTGTATTTTTTTTTTATCTAAAATTTCCTTTTCAATTGGCTTAGTCGATAGTAATGTCATTTTTTGTACTCTGATTGACTCTGAGTAAACAAATTATCACGTTCATACTCTAATGCACCGAAAAGCTGTTAAAAGACTCAGAAAATATGCAGATATCAAACTTACCCTTCTTTCTATCTTAAATTGTTGGGTTCTGTTCAAGAATAATCAAAGTTTCAATGTACTTCTGATATTTGACAACTTCCTGGGAGTTACAGTTTTCCTTAAGAAAGTCGTAGAATGAAATTACCCCAAAAAGACACCTATCGTGATGATAAAATATTTGGTTAATCAAACTAATGGACCCATAAATTACAAAAGAAATCTCTTGTTCACATTTTTCATTTGAAATTATTGAAAAATGAAATCAAAATAAGTTCTTCTGTTAAGCTTCACGAAACAATCTTTAGTTTTAGGAAATGTCAGCAAAGTTTATGTTCGTTTGTACTAAAGAAAGCTACGAGACATTGTAGGAAACTAACTAACAAGGCTAAGTTGATGGAGTTGAATCAAACTCCCTTCCAATCGAATCCGGAGTTCAACAAGGTTCCAGTATAGGTCCTATACTTGTCAGCTTGCTCATAAACGATTTTCCGCATGTTGTAAATGGATGCAAATTTGCATACACATGCATATATATATACACTGGTGTGCAAAAAAAACGCAGCACTCGAATTTTAAGAATATATTTGATTTACTGGATATTTACATTTCAAGGTTCATCGCGATTGTTTTTAATTTGGCATTTATTCTTAGGCTAACAAACATGAGATGCCCACGTCCGCGTGAACAAAAACATCCCCAAACCATAACTTCGCAATCCCGAGGTGATACTTCTTGTACACATCTAGGCAGACTTCGCTCTCCTTTCCTTCTCCGCACGTACAGCCTTCCATCAGAAGAGTGGAGGTTGAATTTGGAATCGTCTGAATAAATTACTCTATTCCACATATCCTCTGTTCATGAACGGTGTTCGCGTGCCCATTGGAGACGTAATTGTTTCACTCGAGCTGTTAAAGGGGGCTTTTTTACCAGTCGACAACCGTTTATTCCTTCTTGAATGAGTCTTCGTCGGATGACTGAGGAGGAAATATCGACGTTATGCGCACTCATTAGCTCTTGTCTTAAATCCGGAGATGTTTTGAAACGATCCGCCAAAGATCTAAGAAATAAAAACCGATCTTGACGAATGGTAGTCTTTCGCGGTCTTCCCGATCCTTCACGACGATCTACGCTGCCAGTCTCTTCGAATTTTTTAATTAGCCGCACAATAGTGGAATCGGAACATCCTAACCTACGACTTATTTCACGCATAGAAAGATTTTCCCGCCACAACGCGATTGCCACAGCTTTTTGTTCACTACTTAGTTGAACCAAATTTAACAAAATTTTCTTTCGAAACACAAATGCTTTCACTAACTCCACACTAAATTGAAAAAGAAATCAAACTCGCATCTTTGGCATCTTATATAGTCTATTGTGTCATATTTTTCAGAGCCCTTCGCGAGACTACCTACTAATTAGGAGAAATCATGATTTTCCAAGGATACCTGCTGGTACTGCGTTTTTTTTTTGTACACTACTGTATATGGATAACGTGCAAGTTTATTTGTCTATACCTATTGAATTGCAAGAAGACTGTATTGCTCGCACTAATAGCGATTTAAGACGAATAATTGCTTGGACTGAATCTAACCGGGTTTTGTTCTTCAATCCAAAAAAGTCAACCTGCTTAGCCTTTTATAATAGGGTTATAGACACAAGGAAACTACCTGCAATTCTGCTGAATAATTATACATTAACTCTGAGTTATAATATGACTATGTCGAGAGACTAGGTCACTGTCGCTAAACCTGTTAAAAAATTAAATGTATGAAAATCACGAAGCGCATGTACAATAAGCTGTTAAAGACGTTGCTAATGCATTTCGCAGTGCTTATAATTGAAAATATTTCAAGTTGAGACGTGTAACACTTGATTGCAATTTATTTTTGCGAAAAAGTGAAATTGTGAGTGAAAATAATAAGTTTTAAATAATTCTACAGTATTCAATAAAACTAGTTAATTTATGTATTTACAATTTAATGACTTTATTTAATGATGGAACGAAAATTTAACACAGTTTAGAGCGTCATCATTAAAACAGTCACTGCGTCCACGTCAACATCAGCAACATCTTTCGCGACAGTGTCAAATTGTAACTAGCATGGGTTTGAACTGACGGTCAATACTGACTTCGTTTGTTAATTTACTGACTAAAAACGATTTGCGTTCGACCAACTGACTAATCAGTTCACTATAAAATTTTCGTCAAACGGTGCAGACATTCCTCTTCTGTATGCATTGTTAATAATTTCTTCCTTATTCCGTCATTTTTCTCAAAAAAATAAAGATTACAATGTATATTAAACATTTTTCAGTCATTTCCCACTCAAAAGAGAAAAGATTATAAATATAAACAAAAATTTCCACTAACATCTACCTTTTATTTTACTTTTGATAGTTTACTAACTATAGTCAGCACGTGTAAAAGCCGAGTCAGTGTTAGTTGTACTGAGTCGTGTAGCCCTCTAGCCAGCCTTTAGAGAGGCCAGACCTGAGGCTTGATTGGATATGTTTCTGTTATAAGGCCGGCATGTAATTTACGGCGACACTGTCATCGTAAATGTCACCGAATTAACCCAATGACAGAGTGACATTCTTATGTTTGTTGACATCAATATAATAGCTGCTAAACTTGTATGTTTATTAAAAGAACGGGAAAGATATATAAAAAAAAGCTATTAAAAATATTACAAGTAAGTTGCTTGGCACACATAAAATTAAATTTGAAGAAAAAGGACATACTGGTACCATGCCCATTAATTAATTAACAAACTTTGGGCGATTCGAGAGTAACTATGTATGTTGACTGAAGCGCGCGCGGTTGAATTGTGCAGTGTTAACTGCAATAGCAACACCAACAATAAGAACATTCGCTTTTTCGTTTAAATCACTTCGGGAAAAGGGCTTAAGTTCAGATTAAGGAAAACTCTCAGATTTTGTTCAAATTTTGTGTAACTTGCTCCAATTTACTCACAAATCACAAATATGATATTTATTTTAAAAAACTTTGAAAAAAATAAAATTGATTCAAAATAAAATTCCGAGATGCTTTTTTATCCCGAATTGTTCGAGTATGGAACAGTCTACCATCTTTCCTCCGGTATACAATCTGTGGAGGTTTCAGAGTGACATACATCAGCACCTCCGCCACCCTCCTCATGTTACCTAATTGATTTTTCCTTCCTGCCATGCTTTGCTTTGCATCATAGGGTATCCCCTGAGCTTGGCTTAATAATATATAAAAAAAAAATGTACTCTGTCTTTAATTGGTAGGTACTAATTTGGAATACTTGTAAAATTTGCTATGTAAGATACCTAAACGAAAAAACTGAATATGCTTAGATCTCCATTTGATTATAAATTTTTTCATTATCCTCGCGTGCTTTTAACTCATTTACTTACTAATCACTTTTGTGCGACTTCATGCAAATACCTTTTTTATTATAAAAATTTCTCTCTAAACTAAAGTTATATTATGACAGTTTGTTGTCGTGTCTTCCTCACGGATAACAACATTCTTGTGTCTCTTGTTGTTTACCCGACGTCTATATTGGCTTTTCCTACTGTTTTACCATGCATGTCTTCAAAATGTCTTGTGTAAACCATCCGAACAGTTCCATTTGTTTGTGGTAAAACAACTTTGGTTAAACGGTTTCGTAGACACCTGAATCAACATTTTATTCACACAGAAATTTGACATTTTTGGAAAAAAATGTGGCGGAAATTAAATTTTCTAGAATAAATTTTAAAAACATAAGAAATTTAGTTACTCTGGAAATAGTTGGGGAGTTAAATTATGTAATTTCTATGGATTGGTATCGTTATCCTCTTGTAAAAATTAATTTAAAAAATTTTATGATTTTGGAAATCTAAGGTCTAACCACAATTGCTACTATGTCGTTTTATGCACAAAACCGTTGAAGTCGCAAGATTGTGTTTAGACCTTTACAATATGCGGTTTACTTTTAGAAGGGATTAAGTATAGGGGCAATCCAAAATTGTTACATTTACGGTTCGATCATCACTGTTTATTATGTAATTCAAAGCTTTGGGAAATGTCGTTGTAACTTTGCAGCATTAAAAGTTTATAACTCCGGAAGTATTCGAATTTAATCATCTTAAAAGCGATTAACTGAATTATCACCATAAAAAAGAATTCACTCAGAAAGCTTTTCGGGAATAATGCCACATTCACATTGCAGAGTGAAGCAGAGTGAGCTTTGAGTCAAGAGCGAAGCTGTTCATAATACAGCTCAGTGTGAAATTCGAACTTTGAAATAAATATAACAAAATGCCCTAGCAACGCTAAATCAACATGCTTGTCGTTAGCAAAATAATAAATTCGAAAAAGAGATACATGTTGCACCATCAGATTGCTTCGAAACTAGATAAAAATTAACGTAATCTTTTGGTTTTAAACCATTGAGTTTGCAAAAAATACCTCTTTTTTTATTAGCATTCATAAAAAATATTAAATCAGAAAATAACATTAAAACATGTTAGTTATGATAAAAAGAAGTATGGGGCTTTTTGCATGCCATCTACATGTAGTAGTTCGAAATTTTGTAAGCTTTCGGAAATGCCAGCGTGAAATTAGATAAGAACCTATTTTCATGCAGCTCTGAGCCAAACAGAGATAGCCATATGCACTACGCTACTCTACTCCACTCTGCATTGTGAATGCAGCATAAGAGTTGATTCCTTTGTGATTCCTTCGTTTGTGTACTTATTGTTCCCAAAGTATAAAGATGGTATGGTGATTAATGTATAAGAGGGGAAATTTTAAGTGTGTGTAAGTATATACATGCATGCGCAGCCATTCCATGCGAAAACTATTCCTTTGGACTGATGAAAAAATCTATTTCTCGAGTACGGAGCAACTTTTTCTGATAAAATGCCAAATGAAGCCAAATGGTTTACATAAAAAAATGCAGCAACACTGAACAAAATTTGGAATCATAAGCTATGTGCCAATAATTGTGGTGGTGCTTGGCTTCGTTTTGGAGATATCAATTTTTAATGTGAACGTATATCCAAAGTACCTGAAGCATTATTGGATCACTATTATGTTACTTAGATCCTGCCATATCTTTGAAAAGACTTATGCATATTTAAATAACTACACTCCCTTTCAAAAACGAAATATTGTCAAATTTGAGGAATAAGAAGTGACTTTAGAGATAGGAGGGAAAGTCTCGAGTTAAGGTGCGACCGAGACTCTCCATGGAATCCATTGGCATACTGCCTCCAACTAATTTTCTGGATAATTTCTATATATAAAAATAACTAACAAAACGTTTGATTTTAAAAATCCTCGGACGATATCTGGATACTTACTACACATTTTTTTTTAATTTTACCAAAACCTTTACAGGCAATATAATTAAAGCCCTCAAATTTGACATTTCTGCGTAATTAGAACTACTATATTTGATTTTTAGTTGTTTTACTATGAATAATGTGGTCACAGTAAGAGACAGGTATAGAAATTTACGTTTATTCAAGTTTTTATACGAGACGGGAAGTCTATTTGTATATACATGTCATTCGGTCGGACTTGTTAACATTAATTAACAAAACTGTAATCTGTAACTGATATTTACACAAAGTCTTTAAAATTTTATTATATGTTTTATTTATTATCATATTTATCATACCTTAATTTGGCATATAGCTCTGCAAAAATCCATGGGGGAACCTTTTTTTTCTGTGTAAAGAACATTTTGGAACAGACCTTTTCCCTTCAATTTTCAATCTTAGAACGACATTCGTTTCCCTTCTTTTGATTTTACGAATGGAAAAATCCCCACTCGTTAAATAAAGAAGGGTTCAGCTTCGTAAACTAACGAATGCTGGATTCAAGGATACTACGTGTGCTGTTTACCAGTGTTTTTGACAGCTTGACCAGTAATCACCATTCGTTTTTCAGAAATAGGACCCCTGGGCACAATTTCCCGACCTTTTTAAACTGCGGTATTCTAGTATGCTGATTACCAGATATTTGTTAGTGCTATTTTTGAGCTTCGTTTAACGATTTCGAAATTTTATGATAAGATTCTTGGGGCATTAATTAGGATACCTGTATGATACACGGAAAACGAGGAGGTAGGGGCTGAAGTAACAGGAAAACACCAAATTCAACATGTATATACCAGCCTCAGCGCAACCAACACTCTTTTCAAGGAAATCTTCAATAGAGGATACAGAAACTATTATGATCAATATTCTCTCAGAAAAGCCGCAATTATCGAATCGAATCGATTTGAATTAAAATTGGTATGGAACTGTCTGCAAGAGGTATTAAAACTGGCGTACACAAGCATAAAGAATGAGACAGAAAAAACTTGGCCAGTCACTTTGACCAAAAAAGTAGGTAAAGAAATGAAAAGAAGAAAATTCGTTTTAATAATTTATTTCACTATAAAGTAACAAAAATAAAATACACAAAATATATCGTAAATAACTAATTATGGAAAAATGCTCGTATACTTCACCTTTAATCCCCTTCATAAGAGTTTGCATATGTTTTTCTTTTATTTTATTGGCAGCTGCAGTCCACTTTGGACGAAAAGTTTTCAAGTCAGCTACTTTCGTTTTTGAAGTTTTCAATTTTCTTTAATTTGGGCCCAATTTTATTTTTTAATTACATTTTGAACAGTTGACCAAACCACGCGTACTTTACAACTGAAAAATTATATATGAGTAAGATAAGAAGTCTGTTATTGCTTGTGAACAGTGCTGCCAATGCTCATCTTATATATTAATATATATGGCGGAAGGAAAGTGGCAAGTTTTTTCTGATTCATTCTTTAGTTACATGCAAGAGAATATTTTGCGGAAACTGGGGACTCAAACCCAGGGTGATACACAGCCATAGTTCGGCCCATCCTCTGCTACGGCTCCACGGTCTGGTGGACGGCACTGACGAGGAAATGTAACCTGGATGTGCTGTCAAAAATCCAGAGAGCCGCTTGTGTGGGAATAACTGGGTGTCTGCGCACTGGAGGTCATGCTTGACTTATTGCCGCTGGACCTTTATTGTAGAGGTTTGGCGGCAATCTGCGCTATCCGGCTGATGGCGGGGGGCTGGTGGATGGAGAGCGGTTTTGGGCACTCTAATATACTCCAGAAGATAGACAGAAGTGATTGCAGGGAAGAAACAGACTACCAAGTATCCATCTTGACTTTTGGTGGGGGTGTCAATACAATGATGCCCACCAGGAGTGACTAGAAAGATAAGGAGGTGGTCGTAACATCCGATATTTCTATTTTTACGGATGGACCCAAGACTAGTGCGGGGGCTGGCGTGTACTCTAGAAATCACCAGTGGCACGGGTTTTATAGACTGCCTGACAAATGCAGTGTTTTTCAGGCAGAGCTCGCAGCGATTTACCAGACGGCAATATTGGTATCCATGTACGGAGAGCCCGCACGGCACATCTGCATATATACTGATAGCCAGGCAGCCATTAAGGCGCTGGATGCTGGGCTGGTAAAATCAAAATTGGTGCAGCTATGCAAGACCTGTCTTGAGGAATTGATCATAAGGCAGAAGGTGACCCTATGCTGGGTACCTGGCCATAAGGATATCTCAGGCAACGAGATGGCTGATGAGTTGGCTAAAAAGGGCTCCAAATTGGATATCTCCGCAGCAGTAGCTTATGTGAGGATCCCAATCGGAGCTTTAAAAGAGGAAATCATCAGAGACGCCTATCAAAAGGCAAGCTTCCGATGGACCAGTACGAATACCTGCCGTATGACAAGTGAAGTGCTTAATGGGGTCATAACGGGTCACTGGGCCATAGGGGACTATGATAGAAGACTGGGTATAGCAGCGAACGATTTCTGCTGGAGCTGTAAGGACTCGGAGGATATCGAATCCGTCCAACACATGCTTTGCGAGTGCCCCGCTTTGATGAATAAAAGAGGTAGGCTATTGGGTAGCTACATCTTTTCAAGTCTGGGGGAGCTGCAAAGTGTAGAATTTACATGTATCCTGAGTTTTCTGAGAGAAGCACGCTGGATGTAGGTCAAAAGTCTCAGGTAAATCCTGAGTTTCCTAAGGAAAGCAGGATGGATCTGAGGCTTTTAAGGTTATCCAATGAGGTCTAGGGGCACAATGGACCCATTAGAGGTCTAAAGTGATGCAGGCTAGTCGTCTGGCGGCACCCTCTTACCTAACCTAACCTTAGTTACAATAATGTGGTTACCTGGGGTTAGGAACATTGCATGCAACGATAAAGCAGGCCAGCTGGCAAAAAAAAAAAAACTAAGCTTCACGAACCTGATACCTTTCTGCAAGATCCGACCACGGCAACAAAAGAAAGATTATCGAAGTAGCTAACAACCCAAGCCGAACTCCACAGAAGAAAAAGTAAAGACTGAAACAGATTACACTTTAGTGCGCGGCAAATTGAGACTCAAATTGCGATAAGAGCGCAGCAGGGTAGATACAGCGCTCTTATATTGGTACTACATATTTTTATGAGAAATTGCCTACCCCAAATATAATTGTTTTGTCGGTACAACAAATTAAGGATTAGAAATGGCTACGCGGCAAAAATTTTCAATGTGTGATGCACAATAAGGAACACATGTTCTCTAACATTTTGCGGCATTGTCGCGCCCCGCACTATAGTGTAATCTGTTTCAGCTTTAAAAGGGTTGTGGACAAAGCTGTCTTGGAAACTACTCCACAAACGACACAGCACCTACGGATTATGCACAGTCGAAGTCTTTGCAACTGCGAAGTTTTAGCACACAGAAGATTCAAACTTTTTGGGCAATCAGAAGCATTGAAGAACATTGAAGAAAATACTGGAGTTCATCGAAATAACTCCATTCAATGAGCTTTAAAATTGAGAGAATCACAATAAACCCATGTTGGCCACAGTGAATGGGACGTAAATCCACTTTCATTACTCAGATAAAATCAAATTGGATCAAACCAAAGCAATTGTATAATTAAAAGGGATGTTTTTTTGCTAGATCCTGTTGGAGATACCACAAACACGGTAATTATAAAAGTTGTAGAGGACAGAGGGTGATGTCGGTTGGTAGCTCTTTGAATGACATTGAAAATCAATTGTTTTAAAGTAATAAACCCAAGTAAGGTTTTTTGAAAATTGCCACATACACTTTAATTCTGACACATTACTTACATTAATTGAGCATTTTTCATTTAAGTATCACAGAAAAAACAACAAATTTTCCCTGCAATAATTGCATCTACCTTGCTCCAGAACTTCCATATACTGGAGAGAAGAAATTGCTCGGTCGATTGAAGCGAACTATTTGTGCTGTTCGCTTCATTTAAATATTTCTATTTATCTTTTGTTCTGCTCTGTTCTGCGGTCACAAAAGAACACAGCTAATGTTCAGAGACTAATATAAATTAATTTTATTTTTTCTGCATGCTATTGGGTCATTAATTATCTATTGACAATGCAAAATAATATTGGTAAGCATTGGTGAATTGGTGAGTCAAAAATGGCTACCGGCGAAATGTAATAAATCTGTGAATAGCTACAAAATCCTAAACAGATTTTTTTTATGATAGAAAAAACCCTTAAACATCATTACTTTCTTGCGTTCTATCCCATTTTCATCTGTAACCATGCGTAGAGTAGACAATTTGAAGCGTTTTCCTCATTTTTATGATAAAAACTAGTATTGCAATGGGTATTTACGTTAAACCTAAAACCGGATGTCAGGAATTCATCAGAAAGAAGTCTAATCATTTACAAAATAGAATTGCCTTCAAATGAACATACTTCAGTACGATTATTTCTGCTATACGAAGAAAAATTTATCAAATGATGATGTTTTACTAGTGTTAAGCGTGTTTTCTTTGAACTAAAACCATTCATGATACATTTAAGTCGAGATTTTATGAAACTATTTTACTTAAATGATTGAAGATAAACAAATCCTGAAGATAGTTACATATATCCGGTCTCCACCCATTGATTGGCGCCACTAATAAATGCAACAAATAAATTCATAGGAAAGTGTACCCGAAGTCACCGCACAAAATGGATTTCATAAATTATACGAAAACTGCGCCTACAATAAACTCAGTTGCTTCGAGAAATAAATTTTAATTAATTCACTTTAAATGATGAAAATGCAACTTAGCTTTGATGCAACTTTTAAGGCGACACCGCTGCAGCTGCATTCCTCCGAAAAATGGATCTGAATCAGAGCAGTTGGCGTAAAGGTCAGGTTTGCACTTATGCACTTGCCTCAATGAAATATTGTTATCACAGCATCAGTCCCGTCATTCAAACAAACAAGCCAAGCCGTTCGTTGTCATCTTCCGGCTAATGAGATAACTGACAATGATCCGGAATACTCTTGTTGTCTGAATTTGCATTCTCTTCCACGACTCTGCCGGTTTGGTATCGCATATATTTTGCTCTGTTGTGAAACACATTTCAGCTCAGCGCGCCTCGGTTACTTGTTGTGCGGAGGATGTTGTGATTTGTTCTTCTTTTTTTCGCGCGAACTAATTTGTAAATAATACGACGAATATATAATAAAGCAAAAAGTTATGCAAATTGCCATTTGTGTAGGTATTGACTAATATTGTGATCATCAGTACTAATTGTTTTCAGGCCCCATATTGCCTGCGTGATCTCTGGTTGTGTGTGCTTAACAAATAAATTTCTCAGATATCTACCTACCTACCTAATTTAATAAATTTTGTTTTTATTTTCCCACAATCACAATCATTTCTTGCTTTAAAACAATTAAGTCAAATTTTTTTTTAATGATTTCTAGGCGAAAATGGCTTCCACAGCCGCTTAGAAAACTGTCCCAGGGCAAAGTTGACAAGCCACCTGCCGAGAGATCATTGATAAAGAAAGGTTCCGACAAGAACATGCGGGTAATTATGATTAATAAAAAAAAAATGTTTAGATTCATTTAAAATCTGTAATGATTTATTTTTCTTGTTTATTTTACAGCTATCAGAGAAACAGCCGGAGCAAGATGATGATTTAACCACTTCCAATTCTACTCAGAATACATCGCAAACAGATTATGAAGTGGAAGAGGAAGTCGCTTTGGAATTACCACCGCCCATGAAACCAATTCAGGAGCCGTGTGTTATCTCAAATGGACCGCCAGTATTCAAAGACCTGAAAGAAAACTCAAGCAACTTGGTAAAAATTTTTAAAATTGTTTCCCTTCATCTTTAGTGAAGTGAAAATTTACATAAGAGCGCGAACGTCTGTTTGTTGTTCGTCGCCCGCTATCAGACTAACTTCAGCTATTTTATTAATATGACATACATATATATTATTACGAGACGACGCGGGATATTTGCATTATTTTTATCATTATTAAACTGGTACAAGCGGGGAATCTTGTTCTCTGACATTTTCAGCATTTTATGCTCATCGTTTGTCGTGTCTCATCTCACCTTTGGGCTTACAACAAATGTGTGTTGTATAAGCTCGCGCACCTTTTCATTATCTAGTCAACTAGTGGCTCTCATTAAATATATTTAGAAACGTTTTTTTTTTTTTTATTATTTTAATTCCAAAGTGGGCAAAGCTCGATGTAAAAGTAGTTTGTGATCAAATCATTGAGTTTTTTCGTTGTTGTTTTATATTTAAATAAACACAAACAAATGTAATATTGATGTAAGCTACGCGCTGTGATTTCGCCGTGCTTAAAAATTTGATAGATTAATATTTGAATCCCAAATGTTTAACACGCAAAATTGGTGCAGTGATGTTCGTGTGGTGTACTTTATTTCATCTTTTTTTCAATGTGAGTACGGATGTTCAATTGCAAGAATTTTAGTACCAATAATACTGCAGTAAATAAGGGTTATCTAAAAAAACAAAGAGTCTACTAAATTTTGTGATTACATATTTATCAGTACATTTTTTATAGTGAAGATATTGGTTTATTTTTTTTTTATCTAAAGTGCGTTTAAACTGTTGTGGATATTGTAATCTTTGTCCATAATACATAATTATGTATTGCATTCTAGCTCTTGAAATTATCCCAACCCTAAATAGCATCCTTTGGCAAAAATTAGACTTGTCTAAAGTATAGCAATAAAAACGATTCAATATGCTTTATTTGCCTAAACTGATTCCATTTAGTTTTTAGTTTTTTTTTCCATACTTTATTTATTCTTCCTAAAGTGACGTTCGTTTAATCTTACTTGCAAAATTACTGCATGTTATCACTGGAAAACTTGTTTTACGATATCTCCATGGTCTTTACTTAATTGCATTATGTATATATTCATTATTACATATAATTGAGGTGCCTGTCGCGAAGCAGTGATTTCAAAGTAATATAATTAGGAGTAATACGGTAATATGTACCAAGTTTTGCAGTGCGAACAAGAACGCCCAAAGTGGATTCTCAGAAAGTCCTAAATTAATATTGAAAAAATCATTTTAATAAGATTTCTGCTTTTGTACCTTATTAAGGATTAAAACATTTTTTCTTTGTTTTTTTAATTATAGTAATTTTTAATAAATTTTGGGGCGAGAAAATATTGCTTTAAGATTTATACCCTTTTTATATCTGATAGTTTAGTGTCTTCGCAGACTACAGTAACTCTCCCTGGTATCTCGGATCACTTTGCGGCTCTTGTTTCGTTCGCTATTGAACTTTTGAGAAATCCCACGAATGATACTTTTTTTTATACAAAAGTTATAGTATATAGTATAGTATATATATATAGTATATAGTATACTAAACGTTTAGATAGTATTAACTTTGATCATATATATCTAACTAATAATGTTGACACGCAAGTATCGATGTTTAGAAATACAATCATTTCACTCATTTTGTTCCACTAAAAAGGATTGAAGTTCGTGTTGAATGCCCTTGGATGAACTCTTGTATACAAAAACTAATCGCGGAACGAAATTTTGCTTACTCGCAATGGAAACGGTTTGGTGGTGACTATCTATGAATCCGTCTTTCGTAAGACTAAGAATGAATTTATGCGAAAGAGACTTAACACTTCTCTTCCAGCTCGTAAATTATGGCAAAATATTCGCAACTTAGGTCTAACCAAAAATAATGTCAGTTATTATGTTGATCCTGATCACCTCAATGCACATTTTATTCGACATTTTTCATCTTCCCCCTCTAGTGCTATATTACTTTTCTCCCTGCTTGAACTAGTTAACCATGATGTGGATCTAGACAAGGCAACCTTTTCTTTTCATTTTGTCTCAATAGTTGATGTTATTATAGTATTTAAAAGTGTTAATTGTAATGCCATTGATTTGGATGGTGTTGATCCAAGATTCATTAGAATTATTTTGGCATTCATTATAAAACCTGTAACTCGTATTTTTAATACTATTTTTACCACTTCCAATTTCCCTGCCTTATGAAAGTCTAGTCGTTTTACACCTATTCCAAAGGTATTTAGACCTTCCGTGTCAGCCGATTAAAGTATTTTACCTTTCTTAAAAAATTATATCAACACAGATTACCAATTTTATTGAGAAGAGTAAACTTCTGTTGAACTTTCAATCTGGATTTCGTGCAAAATATAGCACCGTATGCTCCCTTATATACCTGGCTGAAAGAATTCGTCGTAGTATTGAAAATACAGAAGCAACGATATTTGCACTGATTGACTTTTGGAAAGCTAGACTTTTCTATTCTCTTGGATAAGCTTATTTCTCGTCATCAATTTAGCTTTGTTGCTGTTAAGTTAATTCGTAATTACTTAATAAACCGTAAACAGACAGTATTGTGTGGATCTTGTTACTCTATTGGCCTAAATATAACTTCAGGCGTCCCGCAAGGCTCTATGCTTTGGCCCCTTCTTTTCTCCCTATATGTCAATGACCTACAGTCATGTACTTCCGAATGCCATACCCAGATTTATGCTGATGATGTGCAGATTTCCCTTTCTGTTCCCGTTTCAAACGCCTTTTAGTGTCCGTCTTAGACTTTTTAAAACACTTATTCTTGCACTGATTATTTACGGTGATGTTATTTATTGTGGTTTTGACATCCACAGTCGTATACGTCTTAAAGTAGCTTTTAATTCATGTGCTGGGTAAAATTTTCTTGTGAAAAGATATGATCACATATAAAAGTTTGCTCGGCGAATCTTGGGATGTTCCTTGGATATATACATATTTACAGTATCGTATTTGTTAAATGATCCATAAAGTTTTCCACGGCCACTGTCCGGATTTTTTATTAAATTATTTTAAGTTTTTATCATCTACTAGAACCAGACAACTGTCGTCTCATTGTGAATGCCCGCCACTTTCAATTCAAATGCTACATGTCCTTTCAATCAAATTACGTATAATTAATCATAACATGCAAACCTTTATCCTTTTGATTTTATCAGCCTACGTCTTGATTACATTATTGTAGTAGTCCTTCATCATAACTGTGAGGATTTCATCTTAAAACTCATGTGAGAATTATCGAAAATCTTTTTTTAATCGATTATGTTTAAATTCGTATTTTAAAATGCAGAGAACATTAAATACTTTTTCGAATTAATTACTCCAATATGTATACTTGTTCTCGCTACACTTCTTTTCTATACTGACGCTAGCTGACGAAATACCATGGAAAGTGTTCACCAAAAGCTTGTCAATCGAAAATCTGAAATTCCGAAAATTCTTTTGGAGCCATTTTCCTCGCAACTATAGATACATAGATAGTACTGTTTTGAGTGCCTACAACATAACTTTCAATGGGATAAGAAAATATTAACCTAAGGGCCAAGTCTTCTTTGTGTCAGTTTCTTTAATTTACGTTGAAATGATTTTTTAGTTGACAGTGTCCTACCAGCAGCCCTGTTAAGCGCCGTACTTGATTCTCGTTCGATCTTAGTAGATTTTCTGAGAATATTTTTGATTCCTTGCATTTGACAGCTTCTTTACAAAGGAGTTTCGCTGGTGAATTCTCACTCTTTTGATAGCATTTCTCTTGTAGCCAACATCGGGAAGTCACATAAAGGTAAAGGTTTCATGAATTTCATCAAATCGAATAGTGTTAACTGTTATGAGAATAACTTTGGACCTCTTTCATCAGATCGTGTTGAACTTTTAAGTATTTTTCTGATTTTCATCTTGAGCTATCATAAATCAATAGGTTATTTGTCTAAGTTCTTTTCGGACATTTACAGATGCACACAAAAATAGTAGGCTTAGTATCGGCTCCAAGGTTACCATAAGAGTTGTGCGCATTACTCCTAATAGTCCTACTCCGGTCAATCACTGTAGTTTCTTGACTTCTGTCTGTATTTTATTTGTACCATTATGCAAGCAATCTCTGACGCTTTTCCCGAGTAGACTTCTGCAGATCCAAAGTATTCACAGTACTCTGTTTTATGTATTTAATTTTTCGTCTCTGGTTATCCCTAGAAAGTTTACTTAAAAAACTCAAATTTTTTTAACGAAAGAGTGTTGGGACGAGCCTATCATTTTGCTGCTGTTTTTTTCTTCGTGAATTCAAAACTTGTGTTATTTCTTGATCGGTATATATCTCGGATATCAATGGTTTTCGACTGGTTAAAGAGTTGCCTCTCATCCCGCTAGTATTTTCTGTATAATTTCGTTAGCCAGTATGTCTGCAGTGTCATTCCCATCAATTCCCGACTTTGCTGGCACCCATTGAAGTGTTATGTGTGCCAAGGTTTGTTAATGCTTATCTGTATAGATATATTTTTTTTTATTAGTGTAAAAGCGGCTGAGGCTTTCGTATGCACATCTGATGACGGTATATACCACTGCCTGGAATATTTAGGCGTATTTTCTTAGGCTTTGATAGATTTAAGCTCTTGTCCTTATATCATATATTCCTGCTTCTTCACCTTTTGGGTTTTAAAACCATCAGTCTATCAGTTTTTCCGGATAAGCCCCTCACTCGTCTGCATGTTTGTCAAAAACTGATTGCATTCCGTATAGAGACGTGCATTTCTATGTAAACACAATGATCGTGTAGACAAAACCGTATATGTACCGTATTTCAGGAAATGCAATGGCAAGTGCATGTGTATTTTAACTAATAGCTTTTTCCATTGATACTTGATGAAAGTTAGTGAGCAATCAATAGTAACTGGTGTCAATGGAATAACTTAAGCAATGGAAATGTAGTAGTGCACTTTTCCTAAACAGATCAAAACGCATAAGATGTTTTATAAATGTATGGCCGCAAATGAGATTGTTATTTTGATTTTTTTTACCATGATAATTACCAAGTAATTCAAAGTTAGCATTTCTGTTATACTAAGAAAATGACCATGAATTAGCAATTATTTATGTCATTAACTCAAGCCCGTAAGTTTATTTTTTAGACCCTTTTGAAAGCACACCATGGATATGAACATTCCTGCATAGATCTGCATAGATAAGCATAACTGAAAAATTTACTTGTTAAATTAGAAATTGTTTTTATCTGCTAATAGTAGGTTCGCATTGGACTTTTATCACAAAAAACATCTTTCTCTTTTAGTCAAATACCTACAAAAAGATGGAAAGTAATACGCCCGCCGATTTAACAGAAATTGAACAAATTGTGAAGGAAAAAACTGTAAGTTCGTCATGGTTTATTATTTTCACAATTAACGCTTTTTTTATTCAATTGTTTAGGAACAGCATGAGGTCAAGTCTAAGTTCCTTAAGCCCCTAGATATAAGTAGTGATAATACTAGAGATTTAGAGCCATCCTATTCGAGTAATGACAATGCAAATGACAACAATGATGAGGTATGCGACTTAGTTTTGCATTTAAAACGCTATTTCATAAATAATAATTTTTTCTTTTATAAAGAATAATACAGAACCAAATGATGTAGAATCAGCACAAAGAAAACGACTGTGTGCCCTGGGTGAGCTAATTTCAACAGAGGAACTTTATATTCAGGATCTATCGGAAATTATAAACGGGTAAGTGCTCCTCGCTATAATGTTTATATTCACCTGTCTTTGATCTTTATTTTATTTTAGTTGTGCCATAAATTGTTTTATTAGAATTTCTACTATAAAATCTACTTTGAAAGTATTAGCGCAACAGAAGCCAAAAACTAACTGCATTGCATATAAACTTCTCCCATTAAAAAACTGTTCGCAGGCTCATTCAAAGAAGGCTTTAAGCTGGTAATATCTGTCTGGATGGCAGCCAATCTTCCCTAAGCTCCTGTAGACTTTGTAATCTAATGGGTGAAGGCTTAACTTCCAAATAGTTAGCTTGACAACTTGATGTAATCGGATCCGATTTCATATAAGCTTATTAGAAGACTATTTAACTATGTATTGGCAATTATTGGTGACTATCATTCGAGAAAATCGGGAACCCTCTCGCTATGTAGTATTCTTGAAAGCAAAACAAAAATCCCTGTGATCGTAAATTACAACTAGACTCTGCTACTAAAATGTAATCCGGACAATTTTCTTAGATGAAATTTGTCACCGTAAAATGAGAAAAATCCTCCTTAATAATTAGAATTAAATACTCTTTTCTCCAATAAAAGAAAAATTCTTGCAGCGCTTACTTTGACCAAATATGGATCTCTAATATTTTCCTAGCACGCACGAAGAACGCATGTGAAATCGTAAGATTTTCCAGAATCTGCTTATATTCAGATGCTTTTGACTCTCAAGCTGAAAAGAAACGATCATAATCCTTCGACCACATTATCAGAATTGATATTATAATAACATTATCGGATATATTCTAATCAGGGATCTGTAAGGTACCTTGCCAAATTGTCAAGTGGAAATATGTATGTCGATGTCAGCAATCGTTTCTTTCACAAATCTGCACAATTTCTGCTATTTACTCCACAGGGCACATCTCCACAGCTATGTTGCTATTACCTATGTTCGTTGCTATGATCTTTTGTGCTTTATAGTTAGTATACACATTTTCAGGGCCTTATTAAATACTTGGATTGTATCTGCATTTTCAAATGCTTCACTCGCGTTCAATGAAATCCCGTACGTGAAATTATCCAAATGAGTACTGCTTAGTGCTAGGACCTTGCAGTTTTTCTATTCTCACGAGTTCACTTCCAATTACCATTTAAAAACAGAAATTTCGCCCTATTTACCAACGCTTCAGATTATTTTCCCCGCTGCATCTTTTAATTTGTACAAAAAAAAATCCATTCCGCAAACAACCTCATGAACTTTATTGAACAATTTAAACGCCCGATGTCGCCAAATATAAATCCATTATTAAACTTTCAATTGGATGTGACTCTCTAAAAACCTATGATCTCATATGCAATTTTAATTCATTTTTTCAACTGTTTTTTCTACAGATACGTTGCGGAAATAAGAAACACAAACAGTGAAATTCTTCTCCCGGATGATCTCAAAGGCGGAAAGGAACGAATGATTTTTGGCAATATTGAAGCAATATATGAATGGCATCGAGAGTAAAAGCTTCCACAAATAAAATAAAAAACAGTTTTAAATTGCCCCTATTTACAGCTACTTTCTTAAGGCTTTGCAAAAATGCCTTAAAACACCGTCCGAACTTGGCCCAATGATTAAACGCTATGAGCGAAAGTTCCATATGTACATCGTTTACTGTCAAAACAAGCCGGTCTCAGAGCACATCGTTACGGAACACATGAATTACTTCGAACAAGTACGCCAAAAACTCAAACATAGGTTAGACGTAAGTTTTGCAATAGTCCAAGGGTACAAAATACATTGAATTCATTATAATATGTATTTTTTTTAGCTAAGTGACTTACTAATTAAGCCTGTGCAAAGGATAACTAAATACGAACTATTGCTGAAGGAAATTACAAAACAAACAGAACGTGCGGGATTAGTGGAGGATGTTCCCAGCATGCAAGAAGCTTATAATGTGATGAAAGTAGGATAAAATTTTCCCCTAGTTGAGACGATAATACAATTCAATTAATCTTACCTCCTTTCAACAACAGGTTGTCTGCAAAGCAGTCAACGATATGATGGATGTACGACGTCTTCAAAAATTCGAAGGGAAAATAACAGCTCAAGGTAAACTTTTACTCCATGGACCGCTGGTATGTGTGGAGGAAACAAAAAGCGTCGATCGGACGGCTAGCGTTGTACAAAAACCGAGAGAACTGCAAGTTTTTCTATTCGAACAAAGTATTATTTTTTCCGATATCGCAGGCAAAAAGACTCAATTCACGAGTCCTTCGTATATTTACCGATCGCATATACAAGTAAGTCAGAAGTTTATATAAAGAGATTTTTTTTAGCCAGACATTTTATAAATTCTCCTTAAATTTGATTCAGGTAAACAAAATGCAATTAGAGGAGTTATCAAATAATCGCTTCTTACTCAAATCCATGGATCCGCACAGACCCGAGCTAGTTAGTTTTATTTGCAGCGCTCCAACAATTGAACAGAACCGAGAATGGCTGGAGACTATCCGGAACATTTTGCAGTCACAGCATGATTTCCTGAAAGCAATTCAAAGTCCGATAGCATACCAAAAAGAACTAACAAAAGAATCGTGAATTCTCTGAGAATTCTTATCTACTTAAAGCATAAAGTGATTTTTTTTTTGGTAGGGGGTATTTATTTTTCTAGTCGCGTTCAATGCGATTGGAAGATCGTTTACTCTGGAGTGACGCGAGAGAAAGTCTTATTAAATTTTATCTAGTTTACAGTATACTTAATAAAACCTAACACAAAATTTACATATTTCTTTTATTTTAGGCGCGCCTTTGCAGGTGATTTCAATCATTTTTACTTTGTTGTCAGCTTGTAATCGTTTTCATTGTTCATTGTCCAAAAGAGCAAAATTTGTTTTTATTTGCATTATTTGAAAGGAAACATATTAAATGGGGTTTTCCCATTAACAAGCTAATTGCTTTTCTATTCTTTGAATAGGCTACAATTATTCGAAGTATAGAAGAAATGTAAATTATTAATGTAAACAGGATTAATTTCAAATAGATTAACAATAAAATAAAATGTCAGCGAATGTAAACCGATGAACTTTAAACATTGAAATCCATTTTGAAGTGAGCAACGACTGTTGTTGGAAGAATAAATGTTTTAAAAATTAATAATCAATGTCAACCTCAAAACCAACTTTTTCCAGTTTAGAAGTAATATTTTCAAAATCGAATTTATTTCTTTAAAGTTTTTAACATTGAAATTGATACTCTCGTTAAAAGTAATGATGTGATATGCGTTACGAGGCTGCTATAGATTTATGATGCAACTGGTCTTATGAAAACACCCGCTAAAATCTTGTTTGTGTAAACATACTGAATTTTTAATCCGCTGTCTGATACATTGAAGTTTCACATCGATATGAATCTAGCATGGTTCTTACAATAAATTGCTTTGTTGAATGTGACTCATAAAATTCTTCTATAGCTGAAAAAGGGATGTATTCCAAATTATTGCGCCCTCCTGATTGATAAAAGCGCGCCTGCCACTGAGCGTATTTCATCCTTATCTAAAAACAAATATGTGTCATAAAATTCTTCTATAACGGAGTTTATTTCTTGTATTTAAGTAAACTTCAACTTCTATATAACTCTTAAATATCGAAAAATTCTTTTTGTGATTACTGAATCAATCTTTCCAGGGTTATTTTACAAACTACTAACTCGGCTCACGATAAATGAGATACCAAGCCTTGAAAATCGAGCTGTAAATAAAATACTTTTAATTGCTTCTTGATAAGGAATACATGCATTGTATATTCTGAGTTCGTAGTGAGTGTCTCTTCTGCTTCTAATTGGGGTTGCATCTATTCAACCAATATAGACGCTGGATTGCATTTTGAAATTTTTTTCAATATACTATTATGGCTCGATAAGAGTTCGCTGCCACTAATTAATTTAAAAAAATTGACTACTATGTCTTTCATATGTAAATGTTGCATAAACTCCTTCTTTAGAAATGTTTTCATTGACTTGTCGTTACTAGATTTAATCAAAACATCAACGTAGAGGGCGAAGAAATAAAATAAAAGAACAAACGTAATTCCAGTTGCATCCATCTGGGTAAATCAAACTGATAATTGTCAGCTGCTCAGTTTTTTCTGAATATTCCACAGCCCTTCAGCTTAACCTCTACATGTTTTCCATATTAATATGTTCCAATTGGCGATGCCATAGAATAAAGTTTTTTGACAGATGATGGTGTAAAATTTAGTATACTTTCATCTTTATCTTGCCGATATTTCGTCAAATAATATTGCGGTGGCTCATAGCGTCGCCGTTCTTGTTGATGACTCATTAAAACATTAACGGTTATCAGGAAGTTGCCAATAGCTTTCACCTTCCGATGTTATTAGTTATCATCTTCATTAACGTCTTCACGTTTTTTAGGATTTTGAACTGTGTTGTGCTGAAATGTTTGCTGATGCTATACCAGTTAGTGCTATTGAAAGATTTTCGGAGAATATATAGTACATATAGTACGGATAACTCCGGTTGATCCCTTTTCTTTTGTTCGGGCAATCTTTTGAAAAATTGACAACGAACAGATTTAGATTTATTTGTTGGTCTGTAATATTTCCATTGTATTTGGGAAACGGGACCGCAAAATAAAACATGACTTCTGTGTATAAAGAGCAAGAGAGAGCTTTTATTCTAATAGTATTTCCATAAAGCTCATAAGCTAAATTTTCGACATCAGTTTATATAGAAACAATCAAATCAACTCGGATTCAACTTAACCGTAGCAAATGAGACATCAATGAAATTATGAATGTTATTTTTTTCAAATCCAGCTACAATGCATTCAGTGTTTGTAGATTAAAACTTGTTTTAATGTTTATCTATTTAAATAATTTCTGGGATATCCTTAAAATATTTACAGGGCGTTGTGATAAGAATTTAAATATAATTTATAAAGCATTATTCGGTACACCCATAACCTAGGCAAAAAATAGACATACGTGGATATGTGCTCGTTGCATACCTAACTTCTGCAACGCCACTTACTATTGTTTCTTATGGAAAAGCAACAACCGATTAAAATGTTCATCGTTCACTTTAAAAAAAAAACATGTATACGCCCATAGACAGAACTACCTTAGACTATCATTGGTGTAGTAAAAACGTCTGCTCCATGGTTTGGAAAGTATCAGCACGATATACCAAAGCCCGTGTATCTGTTTGAGTTCTTTACGCTTAGTTGACTTTTTTTAAATAAATATTAAAAAATCTATAATTTTATAATTATCTCTACATTGCACCTTGAACAGGTTGAAAAACTATTCCACCACTTCTAGTAGTGCGCCTATTATTCATAAGAACATACCAGAACTGAGTATTGTAGGCCAAAATATGGCAAATTTAAAGGGGCAAACACACATTTCCGATTCGATTCGTATAAATGTTAATTGGCTTACATGAGACATACGTGCAGTTGGCACAGTACACCGAAATGAATCAAAACGGTGAAGTTGAAGGTATTTCAACTTTTCCGGATGACATAAGTGAAAGTGAAATGAAAAAACTAAATATGGCAAAATTTTTACGTCAAGTCTTCGAAACCGAACGAAGCAATTGCGTCACAAACATTCGCTTGTGCGAAATGGATCGGATCGAATCAAATCGAACCGCTGGAATTACATTTGGTTGGCTCTGTATGAGGTAATGGATTTTCGAAAGAAAAAAGTCATCTGATCAGAAAGTCTTACTTTCAGTGAGAAGTATATCAAATTTCGCATCCAAAAAATGCAAACTGGAAAAGTGATATAAATCAGAATGAAATCAATATAATGCATCCAAATATTACAAACATCAGCAATTAGTTTTATGATTATACAAATTCAAAAATATCTCGTACATTCAATAAAATGCGAATTTTTCAGTTTTTAGAGGAAAATCACTTCCGAAAAACTCATATTTCTCCATATCACAAAAAGCGTATTATATTTTTCGCTCTTCGAGGGCAAGCCACATTGCCAAGTCTCTTATATGAATTTCGTATTATTCCTCAACAAGATGTTACTTAAAAACGATAATATTTGACTTTTTCGGTCTCCGATTTTCAAGTCTGTACATTGCTACTGGTCATCTGAGGTTATTATACTCTAGATTAAATCATGATGGTAGACAGAATAGATTGGAAACCCACGCAGAATATTAAAAGTTATTTTGATTTTTGCATGTCCGTCTGTTCGTTTGTGGCCACGATAACTCGAGAGCTGAAATTTTGTACAAGGGCCTTATAAAAAAAAAAGTAAAAATAAGTTTGAAAATGAGATAAATCGGGCGCGTTAACGTAGAGTGGTAAAATTTTGTACACGGTGTTTTCATAAAAATAGTAAATATAATTTCAAAAATGTGAAAACGATCAGTCCTAAACGTTTCTATTGTACTGAAAAGCTCTTCAGAATATAAAATCTTATGAAATTGATTATAATCATTGTTACTGTCCCACGAACCGTTCTAGAAATATATGCGAAAAACCGCTTCAAAATTCAAACAAGCACAGATTGGTGATCATATGAAATTACATACGGGCAGTCATCTAGAGTATCATTAGAATTGGTTTTAGACCAATTCTAGCTTTTTCATTTGTTTTTAATTTTTATTTTTTTAACATTATTATATTACGGGCTCTTTAACAAGCTTTTCATCAAAGAAATCTGCATAAGAAATTTCAGGTTATATATGTAATTGATTTGAAATTTCAAAAATAAGTAAAGAAATGTTTTCTGCCTCCATTTTTGTTCTATATGTGTTTTGATTTGTTTATGCTGGTTGATTTACTCACCAAATTCCATTAATTATTATCTATCAATATAATTAGTGCAATGCGCGTTAGTAATGTAAATAGTAATTCTGTTTTTATATTTTGTGAAAAATAATGATGATCTAACAGAGGTCATACCAAAGTAGTTGCGAAAATGGTTGCTTCCACTACTAAGTGTAAAACAATACTAATAAAAAAATTAGCTAATAATATTGCTACAATCATCAACATGCGATTTGATTACCATTAGATACGGGCATATAAATGAGCATTGTGTCTGAAGTACATGCGAAAAACGAAATAACTTGAACTACCTATCAGTACGTTTACATGAATACTTGATTTGAAATCCACTTGAAGCTCAAGTAGGGTTTTTGATTGAATTAAATCCAATTACTTGACTTGAAAGTTTCATGATATTTACCAAAATCACAACCTGAATTCTCTCTTTTTGTTCTCTTTACCATTTGCATAACTCGCAGACATGAAAAGTGTTCTAGTACTGCTGTTTGTTTACATGAATTTTTTCAAGTAAATTGAGCAACAAGTAGACTTGAAGTCAATACATGATATTTTGTTTACTTGATCTCTACTTGAAAAATACTTCAAGTATTCATGTAAACATACTGTATGACTATGGACCGTTGATGGTAAATTGTGCTTTCTCGAAGCGGTTCCTAATTTTTCTTCGGATCAAAAAGTATCGAATTTTGATAGTGTAAATTGTCGCAATTAGAAAATTTCTCAACTATGTACTATGGAAATCTTCAAACCATCTCCATCAGCTGGTGAATACTATCGTTGTACTTAGAAACTTCGTTGAAGTAAGAGATAATAGGTAGTTCCTGAATTATGATGTTAGATATATGGATTTAGTTTTCACAGTTTCATGTTCTCATTTAAGTTTTTTATTTTTCTAGATTCTATCGAATGGGTTTTATGGTTTATTAAATTTTGAAGTTATTATCTTAGCTATTTTCAATATTTGCCTTTTATCAAGTTTTAATTTTCACGACCTTTATATTTTACGCGTATCTTTTCCATTCATAATATTTTGCTATAATTTTCCAGTGAACAAATATATCTACTGCATGCGTACAAATTAAATGCGTTATTTTAGTTTGAGCTTGAAATTTTCAATTGATTATCTTGATTCTAAGAACAAACAAATTATCCAATTGGCATGATTTCAAAATTTATAAAAGAACCTGAAAAATCTTTAAGTTTGACGATTGGACAATTTGATAATTTTTTATCAATTTATAAAGCCGTGTATATTTGTGATTAATTGGTAATTGGTCCATTGGTAATATCCTCTGATCCAAATTGAGTCAAAATAATGCGTCAAGAAAGTTTTTTCCCTAGTTTCAAAATGTTATAAAAGTAACATTAAATTGACCTGAAGTAAATCTATTATATTTACATTGAAAACAGTTTTCAGTTTATTAAGTTATCGTTGTTTTATATATATACACGTGTTTGTTTGTATCAGTTTTCATTGTCCATTTACAAGATAACTGCTTTCTAAACTTCAAGCAAAATTTTCTCTATCTCCAGCTCAATGGGATATGATTTTAGTGGAAGGAATTCTATTGTAATGTTCCAATTTTGTCAGTATCAATTGAATGATTACGTGTCATTTTAGTTGATATTAAGAGGAGTCAGTACCAAGATTTGCAAGTTTCGTACATTTTTCAATGCTAATTTCTAGCAAACTATTTGTAGCAGAATAAAGATTTATATCTTAAGTTAAAGGTAACGAAGAAGTCTAGTAAATAATATCGGCAAAAATTAAAAAAAAATGTATTGGAATGGAGATATTAGCTCGAAGACTTGTAAAAATCAAATTCCTGTTAGTAGGTATTCTCATTTCTTTAGATTGTGACTATTTTAGAAAGATAAAGCCTAGATCTAACAAATCACGTCGTGTTTTTTTCATTTTTAGTGGCGCTTTTTTTTAATTATTTGACTCTAATAGTACTTGTCTTTTCGCCCGATATTTCATCGGTGAGAAATTGCAATATTTCGTTGAAAGTTGTTGAAGTACAAAGCAAAATAGTATATTTAACAATTATGTGCAAACAAATTTAGAAGAGTTAATTCTCGTTAAAAAATTTCAATTTATTTGAACTGCAAATATTCATTTTTCGTCTTAAATTGTCGCATGTTGTGTTTCTGTCTTTTACGATAGATGTCCCCAATGTGATCTTCACTCTAGGTCTAGGATAATTTTCTATGAATTTTCTCACTTTCAGGACTCAAACATATAGTAAATTTTATTGCCTACAGGCTCGCTGATATCTAAATTGAAACTTTTGTAGAGTACTGATCCCTCTTAAGCTTCGATCTATGTAATATTGTATATATGTATAGGGCGTTGCTACCAACAAATGTAAGTTCATGTGATCAGGCAATATCCACCCCACCCCCACCCCATTCTGTTCAAAGTCTTATATCCTTGTATTCTTTGTTATCCCTGAAAGGCCTTAGAAAGTCTTATGTATGATCAATTATCAGCTCATCGTATTCAAATTGGGCTCTTAACAACAGTGTGGGTAGTATCATACCGGATACAGTTGGGAGACATCTCCCCGTAAAATTTTAAACGATATCCGCTCTGCACTTGACAAAGATAATATCTGATAGCTTAACCGCCTAATTTTATTGAAAGTATTAATAGAATCAAGCATCCTAAGCTATTAAACAAATTGGTAAACATCCTCTGTTATGAACTTAAATTCCAGTTTTTTATCAGGGTGAACACAGCAAGTATGTATTGGTTGTGTTGCACATAAATTCTGATGTCCCGCAAGGGTCCTTCATCGGTCCATTGCTGCTCTGTTTGTATATATATATCTTCCTGTGGCGGTTAACATTAGTTATGCGAATGATGTACAATTATACATATCTAGATCAATCAGATTACGGAAAGATTACGTGCTACGACTTATTGCTAGTTACTTTATACCGATCTAGTATTAAACCCATCGAAATATACACGCATAATTCTCTGCGGGGTGGACATCGAAGTAAATCAAATCAAAGTCTAAAAAGCACGTTCTGTGAATGATTTGAAATTATATTAAATAATTTTGCAATTCGATTAAATTCGCTTCGAATTTAATAATAAGGCAGTTATGAATTAATAAATAAATGAATTATTTTTCACATTCAATGAAGATTATCTTTGTCAAAGTTTCATAAGTCATTCCTGAAATCTAATCTCTTCTTAGGTCGATAACTCATAACTTCTCTTATTTTTTTTTTTTAATCATTGTGAAGGAAGGAATATGTAAAAAAAAAAGTCTAAGTATACTGGTAAATCTCAAAAACTAATCTTTAAGGAAATGAACGCTTCTCAAGCACATAAATTCAATATTTGTGATCAATACTACCCAAGTAGATATAATATGACTTTATCGTTTTCTAACATTTTAGAGTATATTGTGTATAAACAGAAAAGCAAGAAATAAAAACAAAGGACCTGTTTATAAATGCCATCGAGTTAGTTTAATAACGTTCATTACTGAAAAAGTCTTGCACTCATGAAATGGACCAACATTTTTAATTTATTCAATCACAAAATATTTTACTGATGTTGAGTTAGTTTAGTAATTTAAAAGAATTTCTAATGTTAAAATAAATTGAACAAATGAAGTACAGAATTAGAATTGTCCTAATATTCCTTGCATATACATTTTAAATCCATCTAAATGATGATTACTCAAATGGAACTGTTTTCTATGTTAATGGACGTAGCCAAGACTGCTACTTTGCAATTGTTATTAATTATGAAGAATTCTACATAGCTATGCCTATAGTAAAGCATTCTTGCTTCAAATCACAAAGAGTTATTTTGAAGTGAATCGATTAAAGTAGATAGCAAAATGTTGATATGCCCGTGATAAAACCAAAACATACTCTGAACTTAACTGATAATTGACGTGTAGCTATTCATTTACAAGAATAAGAAATTAAATTAAAATCTTAATTAATTAGACACACATTGCATATACAATAAGTAGTAATAAGGTTATATTTAATTTTTTATTTCTTTAAGCACATGATATTAGCAAATATCTACCTTACGACGGTTATTATTGCTAAAAAAGCTACGGTTATTATTGCTAGAAGCTACTAAAAATTATTACGTGCTATTACGAGCTGAGCAAACTGACAGCTTGTGAGTTTCGCTAACCTTATCCTGCAGGACGACTTTAAATGGATGGCTAATTTTCAGTTTTGGGACAAGCATGAAGAAAAATCAGTACTTGGTCTCATCAAAATCTATATCTACATCTGTATGACTACTCTTTATGCATTCAAATATATTGAGTGCCTCTCATAAATCTGAAATCGACTAATCAAATCTTAGTAATCTTCACTGGGGGGCAGAAAGCTAACTATTTTGTTGCACTTTACAGCAGTGCTTCCTCATTGATGTCTAGTTTTAGCTGCATATGGGGATAAGAACTGATGAATTTTCTAAATTAACAAAAAAAACAATTATAATAGAATAGGATTTTTGTAAACTTTCGAATAGATTCATTTAGAGGTCAACAATAATGGCCTTCACCAAACAAGGATACAACACTGCTATTTTCTTTCTTTCTTTCTTTGGCATTGGGATGGCATACTGATGTATTCGCTAATAAATTTATATTAAAAGTGATTTTTGATAACAATAGCTAGGTCATGCCAATGTCTCACAAGTGTACCTTGGATAATATCCTCTAAGTAACTGAGACAAGCATTGAAAGAACGTTTTCTTTTTTATATGCAATACAATGTCTCTGCGAGTGCTATCTAAACAGGAATTATGGATAAGGATAAGGAGTCTTTCCTCTAGCACTGCTTTAATTGGATAATAAGAGCCATACATAGTTAATTTCACGTCATCGAATGAATTTGGAATTATGCTCACAAGGCACATTAAGAACAATGGATCCACATAAGATCTTGTAGATATAACAAGATCTTTTTAGATAGGAAAAAAAAATGCTTATTGACTTTCTCTGAGGTTTGTTCTCCTCCACATTCAGTAATATGTTCACCTTTATACCAGGTCAGAGCGTTCTATACACATAACTTTCTAAAATAAATATTATTTAATAATTGACAACATTTATGCAACCTGGAACAATTAACTTAAATGACTGACATATTGTATATGTGCATTCGTCGGCCTTTACTAGATACAGGATAGACATTTTGGTTCTGCTCGTTTGATTGAATATCAGTTGAAACATTCATCAAAGTACAGCACTTTATCAAAAAAGAAACAAAAAAGTCCCCAGCAAGTTCCTCAAGTTCCTCTACTATCGCATAATTTTTTTTTCTCGTAACGTAAAATGCTTCAAATTTTATTATGAAATTGCTTCGTAACTAACCTTAAATTTCAGTTTTATTTTGTATTCTAAAATTGTTGACATAATACTTTCCATGTTAGATTGTCTGCTTGCAACAAAAGAACTAGGTTTAATGTGTAAATTGATTTTGCCACAGGAACTTGATCATATGGAAACAGTATAGGAATACCCTCATAAATTTATCAACAGCTTTATAAAATAATTGATAGAATTAAAATACCCGATATCATCTAGAAACTAAATTACTACAGTCCTGTGAAAGCTTTTTCGTATTGATTCAGCTGAAGAAACTTGACAAACTGATTCCAAAACGTACTCGAAGCCATGGTTAGTACTAGAGTTTTGTATATTACCATTCTTAAATTTCACCAGGGGAATAACTATTTTTGTAACAGTGCATAATTGATTTATTTGACTGTTCTTAAAAACGCATGAAATACCAAAGATATCGACAGATACTTTTATAAAATCCAGGGGATAGATAGATGATAAAATAATAATTATTTAAAGATATAATTAAATACAATAACACTCTTCACAACTTATTATTATGTATGCAAGATTTAACACAAAAATTCAAAATCCAAAGTCTTCATCCTCCATTGGAACCTCATCTTCTCGTTGACTTCAGCATCGGCCGTTGATTCGACTTTGAAATCAAATATCAATTTGTAGTATACTAGTGAATCATTTGGTCTCCATTCTTTTTCATTAGCTGACTTGCAAGTTATATTATAATAGAAGCTGTTACAATTCACCTCTGCATTGTGTCTTGTCCCAAATTCTTCCAATACATTTTTTGTATTATAGTGGAGATACAATACTCCAAAAAAATTTTTTTAATTTTGCATTGAATTTGTGCAAATACTATATTGGGAGGAATAAATAAGTGTTCTGTTATGTTACTGAAAAATAGTTACTGGATAAATGCTCTTATTTGTTTAGAATCATTTTCTATTTGTTGATCAAATTCAGGCTTACATAATCTATACGGTAAACACATAAAACTATTTCGTTTGATCATTCGTTTACCTACTGCTAAAAACTGTTGGCATAGAAATAATAAAGTAAGCTCCAACTACAACGAAAATCCTTTCCGAGGAGTTCACCAATTTCAATGTTTTTTATTTGAAGCATAAGCCCAGAGTTATTGACACATTTGAGTTTTCCAATTCTTAAGTCTCGTTTTTGACGTGTCTCGGATTCGAAACTCTTTTGCGTAATTTCTTTAATTTTGCAAATTGTACTTATCGCAAAAACATAAAACGCCATGCTCCTTGGATAGATCGTGTTCAGCTCTTCGGAAAAGACGGAAACTGCGCAGCTCAAGTATACAGTCAAAAAATAAAATATTATGATTATTGATTCTGAGAAAACCTCCCATTCCAACCTAGTATCCCGCTTTACATGCCCAGTTCCATTCCTCCCAATGTTGTAATATAGATGTGTATATGTATAGCTTTCGGTGGAAACCTGTCAATAGCAAATCAATTTCTCTATCGAACGAGTAGTATTATTTATTGTAATGTATCTAGATATATTCCAATATTTCCCATGGCTATCATTTCAATTCTAGTATTTAAATCCTATGGTAACTTTTAGATAATTATATTCACGTCAATTTTCACACAATTACCAAGTTTGTCTAAGCTTTCAGTTCTATACCTGAAAAGCTTTAAGGAGTCACATACCGATTATTTTCGATTTCTGTGAGAAATAGCAATCTCTTCAGGGATGAATTTTAATCTTTTCATTTCTAACAATGAAAATTTTTTTTATTTATTTTATTCAAGATTTAATAATATCTAAAATTCAAAAAATTCAGTTTTATTTTTCTTAGAAAGCTGGAAGAACAGGAGTTATAAACCGGCCACATTTGTGTACTACGGTCGTTTGTATGGCTATTAACCGTGAAATGATTCCATACATTCTGGCCATATTGGTTCTGCACATTTTCATATACATCTAACGGATGCGGCGGATAAAGTTTTTGTCGCGACATCGTGGAGTATTTTTAAGATTCATTCTTTTCGTAATGGCCTCCATCCTCCAATTTTATTTCAGGAGCAACCTTTTGGCAGGTTTTCGATTTTTTTGCGGTGTTTCTTCACTGTTTAAAAGTTTTCCCCTCTTTCATTTGAATTAACGCTGTTGTAAGTCCTGCTTTAAACCAGTAAAGTCATATTTGTTTCTTCACCACATTTATCCAGACGTTTACTGTGGAAACGATAAAAAAATGGAAAGCGATCCTGTGATAAAACTTTTGACTTTGGAGAGCGTGAGGGTAGTATGCAATCATTCTGTCACACATATCTACTCCTCCTATAAACTGATTGTATCTTTGGACTTAATCTTCTGGCTCAATGCCTGCATATAAAGTAATCATGTGATATCATCTGCCCATCTTCTGACCTTGTTTGCTGATGTGACTACATATACTCATCGTCTAAAATGTTTCATCAAAGTGTTATTGGAACACTTTCCATATCTGTTTCTGTAATAGCACCCACAACAACAAAATATTATTTGTCTGTAGATGTACTATAGCGATAGGTATTAAGGTGAGAACGTTATCCAGAAACAGTTTGTGGTTCTTATTCTCGATTTCTTCACTTAATCTCATCACCGATAACGTCAAACCCTCACATTGTGGAGTGCGAGATTTAGTAGGTACATTTAAAACTTTGAGACTTATCCGTATTGGGTGGGGCATCCACTTTTCTGGGTTTTGATTTAATATATTGTTTGCCTCTGTGTTTGCCTTTGGAGGGGATGGAAGGAATTCAGTTGCCGTGGCGGCGTTAGTAAACGTTTTTGATAACATTTGAGAGCATCACGAAGCGTCTGCATTCCATTGATTGTATCAGCTATAATTCCAAACCATAGCTAAGAACTCGCAGATCAGTAAAATCGATAATTTGGGTAACTTATGTATATCATAAGAGTGTATCCCGAAGAACTGCTTCATTGCAGAAATACTGATATTGAATGCATCCTTGCTGTATTGTACAGCATAGGCAATATGGTTGAAAATGTCTTCTTTGGATAAAGTACAAGTATGGAGTATTACCACTGATCTTTATTTCATGAATACCTTAGAAAAATGGTACATATATTGTCAGTAAATTCGTTATCCTTGGCTGAATGCCATAAACTTATACATACGTGGTTAGGTTGACGTAACTGGTATAGAGGTGGTACGATCATCACTGCTGCAGTTGCTTTCTATCTAGTATTATCATCTGACTTGGAGTTCTCATCATTTTCTATTACATTGCTGACGTCACCGACTTTATCTATATCCCACACATGTTTTATTTCAATATCTTCCACATCTGAATCTAAAGAATTCCCGAGGGTTTCAATAATTTGTAGGGGTGTGTGATATTTTCGGTGTGTCGCCATTTTTATTCTAAAAAAAAAATGTAGTAGGGGAGCCCGGGGGTTCGATTATTCTCTAGATTTTTCTTAATTCCTTGAATCGATTTCTTGAAGTTTTAAACATACCAATACCAAATAGGGTTAATCAGGGACAAAATGTGATATATGATAATTACCGTCTAGCATCCTTATGAAGTGCGCTATTGACCTAAGTGGAGTGCTGACCACATACGGGGCATAATGACGAAGGGCATCAAGGCATAATAACGAATTATATTTAATACATGAAATAACATATTTTTTTTTATCAAAACATATTATTATTAATTAATGACGATAATGAGCTTTGCAGGAAAATTTCTTTTGTATTCATAGAACTCGAAAATATATTGTTTTTAAAATGTGTCGACTTCTCGGTTTTTGAGCAACCAACGTTCGAAGAAACCGAAAAATTCACAATTTACGAAATACTAAACACACTAATTGCTGGAGTCATTTTGCTGTACAAAGAATTTTCTTCTAATGTAAAATTATGTCTTCTGAATCCACTCTTCGTTGAACCTACCAGAATGTGAAAATTGATAAATAATAATGCCCCGTAAAGGGTTAGTCATTATGCCTCGCAAAAATTTCGTCATTATGCTCCACCACACACCGTACATATACTAGGCTTACTCACCACTCAAATCAAAACCCCTAAAATATTTCCTGAAATACAAACTTTGGCAATGAAGCTAAAACTTCTAAACCGTGTGCTGCTTACTTCCAACAAACATAGCCTAATGTGACAAAAATGTTGATCATATGTTGACAAAACTTAACCCTGCGTTCTGGGTATCATAGAGCGATTTTATGTCCTATACACACAGCACTCTTAATGAAGAAATAACTAACGACTCATTAGTCTATAATGATTTATTATAGACACACAGCACTTTTAATGAAGAAATAACTAACGACTCATTAGTCTATAATAATTCATTATAAACTGCGCACACACAGCCATTTCTTTAATTAAGTTGTGCTGTCAAACTGGTTATGATGAACTATTCACATTAAAGAAACAATATGGATCGAATTAACGCGATAAACTTTGTTTTCATTTATTTTATTTTCAATTTAACAATTTTCAAATGAGAAAAACATTATATTTAAAAAAATATTAATAATATAATTTGTGATTTGCATTTCTTTGCATTTCTTCTTCTTATTTTTCAAATCGGCAGATGCACAGCGGAGCTCCAGGCTTACATTATATGCCAAATCTAGCACATTTTTCCTCATTATAGCTATAATGAAGGAGGAAAACACTTCATTAGTGTACTTCATTATCATCTGATTTTCGAGCTATAATGATGTATACCATTTGACATACGTCATTTTAATGATTGGTTTGTACAAATGATTCATTAGTTTGTGCTGTGTGTCTAGGGTATAACACATAATATTCATTCGTCAGTATGCCCCGGGCTCCTATACAAAATATATCAACGACCGCTAAATGTAAATGTAAATTAAAAGCTCGTAAAATGCTTATAACTTTAAATATATGGATATTGGTACTATTTATCTTATTATTTTTAGTAAAAAAATAATGCACAATTTCATTGCTGTTTTGTTGTGGTATATTTTTATGATTTCCTCTAATAGATTGCAGCAGTGTTGCCAGAAAATGTTACTAGTCTTACCATATTTAAGCTACAAGTTACCGTTTTTGAAACTTTTCTACCATACCTATCCATATAAAGCGAATGAAACAAAATGTCATATTAAAGCAGGATTTACATTATCATGACATGCATTTTTTACAGAAATTGTGAATGAGATAGTTTATTAAAATTTAAATGCTGCCGAAGCAATCACTGCAATATCTCTCACGTACACTCCCCTGTAGTTTTTATGGTAGGTACAAATCGTAAACTGTCAAATTGTAAATTTTTTAATAGTTTGTAATAATAATTGTTATTAAAAAAATGAACGAAAAACTATATCTGAAATAACTTCTTCTATAAACAAATATGTAAAAACTTTCGATTTCGCAATATTTAATTATAAATTAAAAACTTACGTTTATTTTCTTCCATTTTTGAAAAAAAGATTTAATAAATATTTTCTATAAAATTATAGTAACAACAACAATATGGCAGCACGATTAGTCGAAATTGAAAAATTAGGGTTGCCAATAACAATGGTTTAATTTCAGTTACTATAAAAACTCATTATGCTTGAGGTCTTTTTATGGATCCGGACACGCACACATTGACAAATCGAGGTCTGGAAAAAATGCAGAACACGTTTGCTTCTCTCGTCACTCATAAATAAATTTACGTATATGATGTACTATCTCCATCACAATTTCTGTAACAAATGCATGCCATCATAATGCAAATCCTGCTTTATGCATAGAAAGTAATAAAAACAAATATTATACTCGTTTTGACCGTATGTATAAATAAATATAGGTAGAAAGACAGGTGAGCATATATCCAGCATTTTTTGAACGAATATAATTTTGTTTACAGATATCACTCAAATTCCTCAACCTTTTGGACAAAGTATATATCACGTTTCATTTTTTTCAACATTAATTAAAATTTTTTACAACCATTACGTGCTCGGCGTGCATTGTTTCATTTGCGATGTTTTGTTTTGAGTAGAACTCTTTTGAAAAAAGTCGTTCGAAATCAGCATTTAAGTGCGGAAATTTACCTGCACTTCGCAAATTGCGATAAATTTTTAAATTCATGTCGGTTTACTTCATCTATTATTTGAGCTAACTTAAAATAAAATTCGTCTACAGCAATACAGGGTGTTTCCCACTAGGAGGTCAATAGAGCGGGAGGTGATAGTACTCACCTAGACGAACCAAAAATTGTATGACAGGGGGGCATTAGGCATTATAGGGTGATTAAGAAAAAAAGCTAGTTTTTCATAAAACACCCTGTATCGTAAAAACTACAGGGCGTACGGTCACAGTTAAAAGCTATAGCCTTTCCAACAACTGCTCAACGAGCCGCACTGCTCGCATCAAGAATTATGGTTGTCTAAGCTAAAAATTTCGTTTTTTTTACCTTTTTTTTTAATTTAACCTCTATTTTTTTGCAAAAAGGTCGTTAACATAATCTTTTTTTTATAAAAACTGTAAACTGTAGACCTATTACACCCAATGTGCTATCTGAAGCCCCTTAAGAAGAGTTATTAACTCTAAACCTATTCTCAAAGATAATTTGTTCCCTTAGCACGTCATTTTAAAAAATATCATCTAATTTCCTGAGTAGGATATGAGTTAATAACTGTTTAACGGCTACAGTTAATACATAGGGTGTAATAGGTCGTTGGAAGGGCCATAGAGTTCTGCATACAATGAGCTCTTAACTGTGACCGTACCTGCCATACAATTTTTGGTTCGTCTAGGTGAGTACTATCACCTGCCGCTCTATTGACCTCCTAGTGGGAAACACCTTTATATCGGGATTTTTCAGTTCTTTCAGTAATGAATATAGAGGCATATAAAGAAAAGCATAATTGTTCATTCGAATTTTCCTGTTAATAGCCTAGTACTAAGGTCCGCGCTAAACTAAATTTTAGCAAGTCTCCATTATCGTTCTTTGTTATTTAGCAGCTGAAATATGACAGCGGAGAGTTAGAAGAAATATAATAAAAAAATAATAAAAAGAATATCCAATATCGTTGCATCTGCAAGAGCTTCTATTTGTAAAAATATTAATTTTAGATGGGAGGCAAAAAAACTATCTGCTCATTTTTGATTTTATAATAGTACTAATAGAATGGAATCACAATAAAATACGTACCTATTTAAATAATAAAAAAAGAAATTTTTCCATTATTTATAATATACTCGTTGTTGACATTTCTCTGAATTCTGAAAAAAAAATATTTTTGGCGCGAGGATAAATTCAAGCTAAATTGTTTGGAACACTGAGAAGCAAAATTTATCGTGTTACCTTAGTACTGGTCTTTCTAAAATTCAGGATAAATTTTCGCCCATAGCTCTTAGCGCGCTAAATATTATATGAAAACTTAGTTTATCGGGGACCTTACTAGGCTAATGTAAGTAAATAATAATTTTTATACATTATTATTGTACATACATTCAAACAAATTTACTAGAACACACCTATTAGATTGAATAAATTGTCATGTAAACAATGAGCAATAATACAACATCCCGATAACATCATATATGAAAATTCAATGATTAATATTAATTTACACAAAATCCATTCCTTTCATTCAATGTAAAAATTTTCTAAGATTGGGTACAGATTATGATAATTTTGATGAGGAGAAAAATAATAACAACAAATTTAAATTATAAGTAATTTTATTTCGTTTCCGAAAAAAAAACATTTACACACAGTCATACATGCGTGGAAGTGAAAAAATATTAACATTTTCAAAAATATTAGCTTTCTAAATAAAACAAATTTTCCTTATCTTAGCAACAAATCTACACATTATATGATAAATGTCCCTACTAATAGTAATAATAATTATAATTGTACGATAAATCAAACACATACATGTGGACAAAATGACTCACATACACAATTTTTACCTAAAAAACGTTAATAACAAATTGCTCTAACAACAAAGCAATCAAAGCACAGTGCAAATTATGTAAATGTATCTAAATTTAAAATTAGTGATTTAACAAAAAAATAAATAAAAAGTGAAAATTAACGCGCAAGTAACAATTAAATTTTCTTGGGTAAGGCTCAGAAGAGGATGTTTATTCACAGCTATATTTTTTCACAGAAAATACTCACATCCGTAAATATAATTTGCGTAGTTATAATTAAATATAATGAAATCGATCCAGAATAAAACAAAATTTTAATGGACATGTCGAATGGACTGAAATTGTAAAAAAAAATATAAAGATTAAATGAAAAAATAAAAAATAATAATAATATTATTATGTCGCATATTATTAAAATTAATAAGGAACACCAGAGAGAATAAAATTGTAGAAAATGTTATGCACATTGTACATACTTATAAAATATAATATAATATACAATGTTATATTCACAAAAGTTCATAATTAATTATAATATTATATTATGGAATCGGACAAAATGTATATTACGTACCAAACCCGAAGGGACAGAAATAAAAAGTAATAAAATATCTCTGCGAATTTATGGTGTTTTATTGATTTTTTTTTTAATGCAGGGAGACGAGAGTTCCCAAGTACGGAGGCCAGAGCTGCCCATTGTCCTGCTAGAAGCCCTATCGCCAAATCCTTCCTATCCTCTTAATGAAGTGCATCAGGTCTTGGTGAGGAAGGTTTTTCAACTCCTCTATAGATAGGAGGGTAGAACCTATATAGTAGCCAGCCTGCTCCGGGCAAAAGCCGAACAAACACATAAAAAGTGTTCACTTGTCTCAGGCTCTATTTCCAGGCAGGACAGACACTCAGGACTGTCAACAACTCCCAAACTTGTTAGATAAGCCTGAAGCGAGCTATGGCCAGTGATGATACTAACCACAGTTCTACATTGTTCCCTTCCGAACTCCATGATAAAATATCAGAGATATTCCTATTGGGCCCATCAAGAAACAGTTTTATGCACTTGCAAGTATTCAGGTCCTCCCATCTCTGCTGATGCTTAATATGTATATTGTATATTGAAGATTACTATTGTTATTATTATTATTAGGCATCGGGATGGGGGCTGGAAATCCGACGTCTAAACAGAAACAGTGCGACCTAAAAGATCTTTTGTACTATGACCCGTTCGTATTTAGTCCAGTACCGTTCGTCCTTTTTGGAAGGAAGAACTCATTAGAGACAGTTTTCCGGGTATCAAATAGAGTTATACCCCTTACCCAGCCAGTAGAGTCATTGTAGAGCAATTCCTGTGCATTCACAGAATTCGTGCGTCTGTACTCTTGGTCACTTTCTTAATCATTTACCTAATACAAATCTAAAGTAGGTCAATAGTCAGTTATTATGCCAGTGAATAGCCTGATCTGGTACTTACCATAGTTGATGATATTTTTAAAGTTTTTTTTTTGTATTTCAAATTTATAAACTTCTTCGCGTGTTTTATTGTAGGAAGACTCTCCCATTATACCTTATGAGTATTTTTTCTTCTATCTTGGATATTACTTCTCCTGCTAGGTGCCTCTTTGTATGACCGCGGAAGGGTCGGATCCGGTAAATGGAGGTTTATTAAAGTTTAAATTGTTATTTTTTTCTATCGCCATAAATTATTTTATTTACCGCATTGATTCCTGCCTAGCTTCAACACCTATGCAGCAAGTTTCTTCGGTTGTTTGTTGCCTATTGGTGTAAAGAAACGTTCCCACAAGATAGTCATTTCTGATACAAATATGTCAAGTCTCTGAGAAAAATGTCTCCTATAGAGAGAAAAGTGTCGATATATTTCTATCTGATAGCATATCACAAGTGTGTCAGACAGAACGTGAAGCTGAGATTAATACTATCCAAATTTGACACAACAATTTTCTTGAGTTCAGATCTCAGACATTAACTGAGCTGAAATAATCAGTCGAAATGAGACTTTTAAGGAAGACGGCTGCTGCGGCAATAATTATAATAAATTTATTTAAAAAAAACAAAAGCAAAGTAAATGGTCAGTGGATGAAAAAGGGGATTTCGAGATGATCTTAATATGTTGCATGTAATTTTTTAATAAGAGAACTGAAAATAGAGGATCGCGCAGAGTTTCCACGCTTTCAATATTTTAAATTTTAATTCAAACAGTGGTGTAAATTTATTAACTCTTTCACTTCAGCTGCCCAGTTGTACCCACTTTAACTTTACTCGATGCACTGTCGACACAAACTGCAAAACTGCAAACTGTGAATTTCTACTTCACTCTACTTCTGAGAGTACTGTCCGACAGTCTTTACATCAATTGCTCCCATTTAAGACACAAAGAATTTTTTTACTATCGCATCTCACGAGGAAGAAATAACGTAGAATGTGCATTTGTAATGTTTACTGTCAAAGGGGAATGTCGATTTTAGTCCCGACATGAACAGTCATCAGAGCTGCCTTAAACGATGCATTACGACATTCTGAACATATATGATTAACAATGTTTATTTCAATCAAGCGAGGGAAGGCTTGGGGTCAAAGTCTGATCTAGTACATTTTGGAAAATCTAGTACAGAATAAAATTCCTTGGGGTCTGAGTAGAAGTTTCAGTACCCACACTCCTATACTCGAAGGCTTAAATAGCTATCGCCATACTCACTTTTTCAGTATTTCCCTAATTTTTATTCGAACTAAGGTAGGTACTAGATTTTTCACACTTTAGATCGGCTCTAACACGGTAGGATTATGTTCGATCGGAAAACGGGTTTCACTGTTCGCCTCAGCTCATTACCAGCTACAATTCGTAGAAGAAAATTTTTCTCTTCATACCTTTAAGGGGGGGGGGGGGGGCTCCAATACGACATGTTCCATATCAAATTAAAAGTCTCGCTGAGTACTATCGGGTGGTATACTTTTTTCCCGATTCAGAAAAATTTCTGGGACGTTTTTCCCGCCGGAAAACCCATTTTCATGCACTTGGGTCATATACACCCCAGTTACTGCATTTAGCATATATTTTTGCAGTTCTTTCCACGGCCATTAGTCCTATGTTTTTAACATTATTCTCATAGGAAGTCGATTGTCCACGACGCACCGATTTCGCATAATCACGAGAAGTGGAAAAGTCAACTTTTCCACCTTAGAAAGTCGCTCAAGCTACATTCGATTGCCAAACCTTTCACCCCGTTTAATTGAAATAAACATTGTTAATAAAATATGTTCAGAGTATCATAATGCATCGTTTAAGACATCCCTCACGCCTGTTCTTGTCGGGCCTAAGCTTTCGAATATTTGAAACCCAAGGCAAATATAATAAAAGCTTCATGTATTCTGCACAACCTTATCAAAAAAAAATGTAGGGCTTTTTTCATCAATTAAATCCAAAAGTAAAGGGAACATGTGCTATTTCAGTACCTGTAGCCGAATCAATAGAAGCACACATGGACAATCAAACAAAAAATATGACATAATAGATTAACAAAGTATTTTTTACAATCTACAAATGACAATTGATTTATGGTTGTAATATATAAATAAACTGATTTTCGTTTGAAACCAATTTTTATATTTTTTGTACGTTCTGTACTGTCCTACTTCCACAGCGACTTCACATCAAGGATCAAGCTTTTTCCACTGTAATTTTTTTACAATAGTAGGTAGATCTCGCATCATACAAGCGGAGATGATTTTCAATGGCTGGTAGTAATTTTAAATACAATACAATACAAAAATGCTTTATTGAAAGACCCTGGCCAAGACCACGTCCATAAATGGTGGGTACATAGATCGACAGTAGTTACTTAATTATAAGCAGATACATTAGCAAAATAACAAAAAATAAGCTAAATTAGTAGGTACTCAAGTAGGTAGAGATATCTAAGAGCCAGTGTGGCAACTAAAGGTATACATATAAAACAAAGATATATAGAGACTTAAGAAAGTTATATAGTTCACAGATTCAGAGCTTCAATCGACCCAAATACCGGCCTTGAGTCTGTCAATTATCAAAGGTAAAGCTACTATAATTAATTACATGGTTACCTATATTAAATTATCCGAAGCTGCAAGCTAACGCTATCAGAACAAAAATAAAGATTAAAAATTTGAAGTACATACAACACGGTTAACAAAATTAACAAGTTATTAGGCCATTTCAATTAATAAGAAATAAAACAACTACTTCAACCGTCCAGATACGTAAAAGGTCTGAGACTATTTCTAAAAAGTCCGACAGTGTCAGTCTCAATAAAATAGTCTCGGACCAGTTGCATACCAGTTTCAATAACAGAGACCCGTCCCAGTCTTATATGAGTGTGTCTTTCTCCATAAGAATGAATACGTCAGATTTAGAATGAGACTGGTTGCAGACTTTTAACTAGGATCACAGTCTCGTCTGAGTCCCACCTAAAAGTCGGCAGCCAAACATTAGCATCCCACCTTTGTGACATTTGTATACCTTATGTACAGAATGCCCAGTAAATTATTCAAATCAGGAATCCCGTGTTTCCGAACCACTGGAATACTCTAGACAAGAATGAAAAAATGAGTTTCTTTCAATAACCAACAATAATATGGACTGAACTATTTCCTTTTCATAAATGTACTCAAAAAATTGAACGTTGCATTCATTATCTTCAGGCAATTGTTTCCCGTATAATTTTTGTAATATTCTCACTTCTGTTTGTGCTTTCGGATGAAAGATATTAGTTTAAAATTTGTCCCACAATTGTGTGGAGATATTCAAAATCATCTTTTTAAGGAATCTCCTTGTCCTAACAGACAAAACCAATAAACACGAATGATTTCTGTGCAGTACTTAGGTATAATTCATACTAATTACAGAGAAAACAATCAATTCCCCTAAGTAATTATTCTGAAATTTTCACACATAAACTCTCATTAAAAAAAAAACAAAAGAAAAACTGGCATTCTTCTGCGGCGACCTATTTATTCGCTAGGCATAACTTAATTCTCACCTATATCACTGCTAATCTGAGTGATGCTGTAGAAAGTGGATTAGGTGCCAGCCAGTGACCAGTGATCATGTTTTGTGCAAGTTTCTCTTCCCCTCAAACTCGATAGTGGACTTCATGTAGGTAAACTAGACTGGTCAGCGTTGAAGTTATAAATTTCGTGCCTTTCGAATTCACTAGACCAGAACCGATCTTGCCTTCCTGTGTTTCTACAAGTTTTTACTATTAACACAGTTTCATTACTACAACAAAAAATTGCTAGAGTATTGAATCTCCAATGCTTGGATGGGCACATGCCTCTTTTATGGGAAAATAAGTTTTAAATAATTTTAACGTTTCTCATTATAGACAAGTCAATTAACTTTAATTCCAAGTTTTTTTAAGATTTGATGGAATTTTGAAGGAGGCAAAAGAATAATAAATAAATCACTGTGGTCTGGAACCATTGAATAAATAACTAATAAGGAAACGACATATCGAGTGGAAACTGAAGCCACTCTTCGAAATGTATTAGTGTGCTGTTTGTATTCGTTTCGTCATAGCAGTAATGAAATCCTGCATTTTGAAGGGGGCATTTTTTATAATCCAAATTGCTATGTAAAATAACCAAATTTTCAGCCCCTGCCCTTATTTTCAGATAATGTTTCTTTGCGATGCATTTATATGACTGACATAATTTAGGCAGCAATTACAACTGACGCACAATAGGCAGTATGCCCTTCGACAATCCCCCCCCCCCCCGATCGTAGGTCATTCTGTAATTGAATTGCTTAAACACGTACACTGTATTCGCATGGTACCCCGCTTCCTTATTAGTTATTTATTCAATATCTGGAACTTAGACAACAGGAAGTGTTAATACCTCTTCTTCTTCTTCTTCCAGGGGGGCAGAGCACCGCAAGGCCCCTTTTACATATAACACACACGACAGGACTTGGCCAGCCTACGAGTTATCTGTTGCGCCAGCCAAAATATAGATTGTCTTCCGTTGAGACAAACAAAATAACGGAAGCATTCGTCACTCGGCATAGGTGTTTTTTTCTTCTTTTTTCTTATTAGTGGTTAGTAGATTTTGTTCTTGATTTTTTTTTTTTATATTTTATTTATTTCACTTTATTTTTGATTCTGCTTCCATACTAATCTGGATTGTATGTTTAAAAAACCATGTCGCACTCTTTGATATGTTTTATGAGAACTTTAGTCGCGTCGATATTGCCCTCTCTCAGCAGACTAATATGATTGGTGAATGTGTTGGGTCAATAAATGGAAGATCATTAAGAAGCTTCGTTCTTGCAGGCAGTGGGGTATTTCTACAGTGGAAGAGTTTGTGGTCAATATTTTCCGTGGCACTCCCGCATGAACAGGTGGAAGAGTCTTTTATGTTGATTTTGTGGAGGTGCTCGTTAGTAATTACATGACCAAATCTAAGCCTGGTTGTAGTTGTGATGATTACTCGAGGGAGCCCTAGGTGGGTAAACCAGGGCTTTTTCCCCACTGACTGCTCTAAGGAGTGGAAAGACCTGCTCATCGGTGAGCTGTTCCATTTAGTTTGCCACTCGCCGACCTTATCCTTCTTTAGGATAGGAAGGAGTTCATTTGGATAGATTGATATTTCGGAATCCGAAGAGCTGCTCGGGACATCCCTAGCCAGAGTGTCTGCAAATTCGTTTCCGTCTATTCCCATGTGGCTTGGGATCCACAGAAAGTGTATGAGGGTGCCTTTATTTTTTGCGCTGAATAGAGCATTTTTGATATCTAATAAAATGGGGTGGGGCTTAATGCAACAGAGAGAACAGACTTGCTGTCTGTAAGGATAAGAAAAATTTTTTACTGTCCAAGATGACTGCCATCCTAATTGCCTCCAGAATGGCTAGAGCCTCCGCGTGATAAATAGAGGATAGTGGCTTGAGAGGAAATACCGCTTCAATGTCCAAGTTGGGGATCCAGAAAGTTGCAGACGTTTTGCAGCTAGTTTTAGATCCGTCTGAACAGATGTTGGTGAACGTTTGCCAGCGTGTATTCACTAGCTTGTGGAATAGGGGGCAGCAGATTCGGGGGTGAGATTTTCCTTTTTTATGTTTGGTAAAAAAACTGGGGGTCTGAAATTAATTATATGTAGAGGGAATTGGAAGTAGTAGGGTTTCGGAGTTGATATGAAATTGGGTGAAGCTGCGATAAGTTGATATTGTTAGATGAAATATGGGACTTTAGAAGGGTTCCGAGGATGGCTGGACTCAAGGTATTTTTGTAGAGGGATGTGAATTGAATGCGAGGAATCTCGCATGAATTTTAAGACAAGCTTATCAGCGTTAAGTTTCCACCTTTCCTCAAGTGGCATAATGTTGGATTCAACTTCCAGGGACATGACATGAGTGGAAATCATCGCACCTAGAGAGGTCCTTATTGCTTTGTTTTGGATTCTGTCCAGTGGAAGGAGGGTGTTAATACCTGTAAAAGTCATGTGCAGGAGCGTGGATTTTTTCAGGGTCCCGTGAAGTATGTCAGCATTATATTGAAGAAAGAGACAAATCTAATTTAAAAGAATTTGAATCTAATTTAAAACTTGTGATAAAACTGAAAAGTGAAAGATATTGTTTTTTTAAATTACTGTTAATAAAGTAAATAGTGTAAGTAATTATCTGTTGATATTATAGTAATAAATTTCTAAATGATATTCATGTATTTTCAGAATGAAATGTTCAGTGAAAAATTGCCACAACAACACCAAGGTAGATACGACCGACGTGGCAAGTATAGTTAGTTATAGTTATAGTTGTGTACTTTACACACCTTTTTATATTAAATTAAATTAATAATACATAACAAAAAAGATGACATATCGAAAAATTCCTTCCCCCACCGAGATTTGTTTACATATTTGTGAAAGCTGAGAAACTCCCTGGGTATCCTGGCGTAGTATCATCGAATAAGAACATTTTCAACCATATACCTTGTTGCCCCGCTCTCTATATTGCCTTCACACAGCGGCAACAAATACTAACACAAGCAGAATTTGACTACGTTAAATTTGGCTTATCACACTTCCTGTATTCTCTATATTCTAAGGTCTGGAGCTTGTGGAAAATTTTAAAACAAACAAATTTTTATAACTTCCATCAAAAATGTCAGTAGTCTGGCAAACTTAAAGCAATGCTAACTTTGACATTTTCAGCAATGTGTTAAATTTGCAATCTACTTCGATCCTAGAGCATAATTATTTATTAGAAAATAAAACAAAATCCAAAACCGCTGCAAAATGGTAAAATAACTTTTACAAATTTTGAACTGAATTATGTTTAATCTTGGAACTTTGGCTATGGCCTATTACCCTACATAAAATCAAAGTTTGCATAGAAATAATGCTGGTAGGTACGGCAGAATGGATTGAACACACTATAAAAAATGTTAATGAGCATTTTTCGATGCTGTTCGCTAGTCCGCGGGATAACTCGAGAACACGTTGAGTTTAAGAACTGAAGCTTTGTAGGTATACGGAATTTAATAGAAATTGTAAATAGATATAGCAAGTTCGAAAATGAACGAACTCCGAAAAGTCCTTTGTAAGGTTCCCATTTCGTTTAAATTCTTTGTAGTGTTGCCATAATGAAATTTCGTTTTTCACAATTTTTGAACACTAATTGAAAACTTCTTGGCATAAGTAAGCTGAAAATTGGCTTACGACTCTTTTGTACAATTGAACAGCCAGGGACCGAATCAGTTTTGATTTTTTACGAATAAAGCTTACTTTACTTGTTATTCCTGACCGATAATAGTTTGAAGCTAAAACAAACTAAGCTGGAAAGGCTTATTATTTTTTTTTGGCAAAAAATAAAATATATCTTGGATTTTTTTATTTTTACCGAAAAAAAGTATCAAGCTGTTGCGCTTGCTTTTCTAGCTTCAAAACTATTACCGACCAGTAAATTAAGGGTTTTTCGTAAAAATTCATAATTGGTTCGGTCCCTGAAAATAAGAAGCCAGCTTGAATTTTTATACTTCCGGCTTCAAGACCGGTTACTTCCAGTTCGAAAGAATAAAAAGTCAAGCTGGCATTTTATATTTGGCAGAAAAAATAATAAGCCTTTCCAGCTTAGTTTTTTTTAACTTTATTTAAAAAAAAGTTAAGTTTTCAAAAGCTTTACAGGAATCAAAACAGTTTCACGAGACATCTTTTGGTACATTCCACTAAATTCCACGATCATAATATATCCCAGCTTTTTTGTTTAAAATTTTCAAAATAGCAGACGAATGCAATTCCCACACTCGTCTTATGGACATTTGGAAAACAGTACGTACATAACAAATGTTTTTAATTTAAGTTATGAAGAGTACCTACCCCGGTATATTGAGATCTATGATATTGGTAAAGGTGTTTTTACCGATCGACGAACAGTTCTTCAAAGCTATGGGAAATATCAACTTATAACTAACTATATGGTTCTTGTTTTTTTATAAAGGAAACTAACCGAAACTGGGAAATAAGTGATAATATTTGTCGATACCTTAAGATGACCTTAGTAAATATATGTATGTCCTTAGATTGATAAGATATGCTTGACGTGTTACTTCCGAATATGGCTATTTGGATGGATGAAATGCTCATAGCCATATTTCATAGGTTTTTACATTCCGAAAAGCTCTCTCTTCATTTAGTACTTTTATTGAAATTGTATGGCATTGCATGTTATCCCAGAATATACGTGAAAATTCTGAATTTTTGTATGGCAACCCTACTGAGAAGTTTCCCAATTTGGTCATTTTTACAATGCCCATTTGACAACACAAGCAGAGCCGTGAATAATAACGATTTAATTAGGTCCCGACTTTGGGAAAACTCATTTTGTGCATTTATGCATTTATAGTGAAATAGAGGGCGAAAGGAATACAAGAAAGCATCTTCATTTTTGAAATCTCATTTAGAGGATATTTAGACGGTAATTATAGTGTAGAGAATACTCATTTAGAAGATATTTACGGAGTCATTAGAGGCCAAAACACATATATTCTGGATTTTGATAAAACAGAGCTAGGAGGGGTAAAGAAGGATTGGAGAGAATTGCCTAATTCTAGGCATTTACTGAAATTTTACGGTGGATGTGTTTAAAAAAACAAAATACGGGTTTGATAGGTCCTTTTAATGTAAAAGCTTTGGACCTTCTGAAATGAGATGTTTATATTTTTGAAACATGTTTTCGAAAGGGAGGGAATGAGGAGAAAAAGTTATAGACTATTGGAAGGCTCAAATGATTATATTATATCATTAATTAAATTTCTTAAAATATTTGTACGTGTGATTGGAAACTGGCCTTAAATCTGTCATACTATGTATATCTCAATATTATAAAATTCATATTGTTATATCTAAATTTTCATTTGAAATATTGTCTTGTCAGCATCACTTCCACTGTATACTCTATATATGTATATGTATGAAAGAATAAAATAAAAACATCTTTCTCTCGAACTTTTTCGTTTCGATACACAACACACAAACAAGTCACATCTAGCAACACGTGCTTATTTCAAATTAAAATAGACATTAATCTCATCAAAAATGGTGTGAATAACAGTTTGCATGATGGCATTACACTTATGTTCTATCTGTGACGGTTAAGGAGTTATTAGCTCTTAACATACTCAGGTCATGGATAGTTTTGTGTTGTATGCCTTAGGGTTTTCATATGTAATGTAGATTGATGAGGATAATGGACTAAACGTCAGAGAATGTATTGTACGAACGAAGCAAGCACACGATTGCGCTTGCGCTCCATTTGTATATTATAATAAAGTATCATAATCATAGAATAATAACCGAGTTATTATTTAATCGTAGTTACATAACAAGTTTGTTCCATTAGTATCTGAAAACATGTAATTTAAAAAATATATCGTCTAATTTCGGTATGACCTGAATAGGTTAAGAGCTAATAACTCCGTAACCGTCACAGATAGAAGAAAAGTGTAATAGATTATATTAAAGAGGAGACTCTAATCATTAATTACCATAATGAATATATGATGTCGTGGAAGACGGATATCCAACCTCTAAGCACTGCCACCGGAGAGATCTTTTGTGCTAAATCCATTACTATATATTTTACTGTTCAGAAATTAGGGGGGGAGGCGGGTCGTAAAGCATGGAACTTCAAGACGACGCATTTTACCTCCCCTTTTCTGCATTTCAAACAATTCACTGTTCATTTCGAACCTACTATTGATCTTGTTAACAAAAGCACACTCCATATTGAAGTGCACATGTTGTTCTGTTCTGAAAATTTAGAGAAGATACTTCTCAAGATCATTTTACCTTAGTCTTCTATGAAAACATAGGGGTGCTAAAATCGTTAAATATTTGCATTTTTCCATTTCTTTATCTTAAAAGCGGGTGAAAATTAAATACCAGTTAAAAATACCTAAAGTGATTTTGAAACATCGCCCACGTTCCCATATCAGTAGTGCATTATTATGTAAAATTATTATCAAATGAACATCAAGAGTATTGCCAACTAGTTACTTGAACTAAAAACCATTTTCTTTTTTGTAATGCTTTTGTTCTACTCTGTACAGTGGGCACAAAAGAACTCTAGCCAAAAACATTCTCAAGAAATTCAAATCAAATTCATCAATGTAAAATAAACAAGAAAAAAAGTTATAAGTGGTCTAAGACCAATAACATAATACCCTAGATGAAAAAAAAAAGTTAAAATGCGAAAACCCAAAGCGTTGTATGGCAACACCAAAAAAGAGTTGCCCAATTTAGCTATTTTTGAACTTGTATTTGCAGTTTTTATGAAAACGCCGTGTAAAAAGTTTGAGCTTCCACGTCAACATATTCTCGGGGAGTTTCCAAATAAACAGTAAAAAACCTTAAATTTGTGTATGGCAACACTATGAAGGGGTAACCCGATTTAGTGTGCCCAAATATGTACTGAAAAGCGAAATTTTTGTATGGCAACCATACGAAGGAGTTGCCCGATTTGTCCCATTTTCGAATTTAATTTTATAATTTTTTTAAATGGGCCTGGTGCCAAATTTCAACTCTCTAAGTGAATACCACGTTCTCAAATTATCGTGAGGAAATACAGATTTACGGACAGATGCAGATGCAAAAATGAAAATATCTTTTAATATTATGGGTGGGTGTCCAAATCATTTTGCTCTACGTGAATTACTTCTGTGCGGGCGGAATGACAAACCTGTATACCGTACGGGCCGGCGTACACCTTGCCACGTACTGCACGCGCATGTCACTTTTTGCTGATAATAGACAGTCGGGGGGAGGAAAATTTCCTGCCCACAAGTGTTTCTCATCAGTAACAAATGCAGCGTGTACGACGGCCCTATAATTTCACTTAAGGTATAAAAAATAAAAAAAAAATAAACAGAAAATACCTACTTACTTCACCAGACAGAAAGAGCACATTCATTAAACTAAGTATAGGATAAAGGAAACAAACATTATCATAGCAGATAAAAACTATTTTAACAGCACAACAATTAATATAAACAACCTAAAAATTTATAAACAAATCAAGAGGTTCAAGTTACTATGAAATTAAGAGAACTGATTAAATCACCTATGGATGTACCTCAATTTAGCATTAGTCAGCTGCCGTGCTACTTTCCTCTGCATTGACCGATGTTAGGACGGGTCCTCTTTTGTACAAAACTTGTTAGTAGGATGATTGTTGGGGCCGGAGATAGAAATGAAGTGCATTTGAAAATTTCGTATTTTTGTTGACTATTATGAGTCACGTGATCTATCCAGTTTCTTTCAAGCATTGCAGTGTGTAGTTGTTACAATTTGTCGATGTATTTCTTCCACCGACTGAAACGCAGCAAGTTGACTGACGTGATCATGAAATGCATTTGGAGGTGCATAGATACCTCAAAGCGCATCTCATACTGACCGGTCCAATTGGGTCATAGACGAACAGAAATTTAACCGGTTCGGCTAAGAAGAAAAAAGAAAACCAGCATGCAGCGCGCATATTCCGTTATAATATAGTTGACAAGCAAAAATTCCAAATGTGCAATTTTCTCACTGAATTCCAGTGGAAAAAGTGACGGCATCCTAAAGCGTGAATTACAATTACGACTGATCTGTCGACTGCGACTTGATTTTAAGTCGAAGTCGACGCTGAGGTGAAATTTGTAATTAAATTAAAGCTTCAGCTGCTTGAACAAACCAGAAGTCCTGTCTTCTTCTGCGATTGAACTGAAGTTGGCCGCAGCGAACACCAACTTTGCACTTTGAGCAAAGTTTAATTTCAGTCGGAGTCGCAGTCGAAGGCGAAGTTGCAATTCTATCTTGCGACATGTATTTACCATTTGTGCAAAGTTGAAGTCGTAATTCTCGCTTCACACACACAACTGTTTTTACACGCTACAGCGAACGCAAAACCCTCGAGAATACTCCAAGCCATGAAACAGAAATCTATATGTATGCGTGCTTAGCTCGTTTTCTAAAATGTTCTATATTGATACTTATGGAAAAGTGCTAAACATTGGCTTTATATATGCCATAGAGCCTAAACTACTATCCATACAGGAAAATAGTCTTCTAGTAATTTACAGCTTGGTTGCTTACCTTCCCAAAGGCTACACTTCCTATATACCTTACTTAACAAAATATTAAAATAGTTTTTATTGCAAAGTAACCTTACCAATTTACGCTCAACACCTCTCTGCTGAGTGATAATTGCATGTGTGTATGTGCAGCCGTAGTCCGAATATGTAGGCAGCTACATTCGATATCATCAGTCCACGGCATGCCATGACGGCACAGCATCATTTACAATGATTACTCAGCTGATAATTTTTGTTTGAGGAATTGTAGTCTATTGGTTAAGATAAATTTTTTTTAATAATTTTGTTAGGAAAGGTATGAAAATTTTATTACGGTTCGGAAGATAAGAAAGCAAGCTTGAGATTAACAGAACGCCATTTTTCTGTATGAATAGTAGTTTAGGGCGGAGGAGCTATTCAAATCAAACTTTTGTCACTTTTACATAAGAACACTGCAAATATTTTAGAATGTAAGGACTACGTTGGGCCTCGCATGGGGTAGGGAGGGAGTCTGTTTCATGGCTTGTGAAGTATTCTCGAGGGTTTTGCTTGTGAAGTATTCTCGAGGGTTTTGGCGAACGCCATTTTCAGCTTTACAGATGTGTTGGAGGTATACGAAAAATTGTTAATGGCTTATAATAGCTGTGTTTTTTTGGTTCCGTGTAGTGTTCTGCAAAACACAGGCGATTGCTAATTGAATTGATTTGTAGAGTGCAGTAGAAAAGTTTTGAAATTATAGAGAAAATAATCAAGGTGCCATGACTTGAATTCTTGCAAGGATTCAAGTCATGGCAGTTTGATTATTTTCTCTATACTTTCGAAACTTTTTCTATTGCTTTGCATCCTACAAGTTATTTATGCTCCCCTGTTTGATTGAAAATGCGGAAAAAGCTTTGAAATCCCTAGGAATTACATATAGAAATGCCACGGAAAAGTCTGGGAATTCCATGCAATAATAACAAGGAAAAAACATGGAAATCTGATAGATTTCCGCGTTCAGTTTCATCTACCAATGCAATGAAAGACTTGGAATCTCGACGCAGTTTCCTTCGGCCAAAGAAGCGGAAATCCGTGCGCAAATAGTACGGATTTCCAGGTAAACCCATTAAAAATGACAATGAAAACGACCGGAATTCCATTCGAATTGCTTATTGGGTTAACTCTCAAAGGAATTCAATATGGTTTTTAGAGTTATAAAATTTTTGGTCGATTTCATTTAATTTCAGCAAGGCATACTTTTTAAGTTTAATTGCAAATTCTCTGTTAACAAGTCACATGCATAACATGGACCGTTGACGCTGCTGAAATTGCTTACATTAACACGGGATCACTTTCCTATAGTTTTGTCTTTTCGGTTTAACTACTTTATTCCGCTGAACTTCAAATAATAAGTTCTATATGTATACGAAATTCACACCATAGGTCAGTGGATTTTCCAAATGAATATATAGAATACAAATACATAGATAGCAATACAATAATTGTAATCTTTTCTCTGCCCGCATACTTACTTTTAGGGTTAAGCTAAAAAATATTGCTTAATTTTATTTCTTTAAAAATCGGACTTATGGAATATTTGATGTTATAGAAGATAATCTTCCGCACGCCTACCAATAGAATTCGTCCCACAGCCCCACATGAAATTGAAAGTGAAGCAGTCCATGTTATGCATGTACTATCGCCATTATTTCTTGGTTTGACTCGTTAAAACAGGCGTATACGGCTCCAAGTGCCATATATCAAAGGCTCTATAGTCTCTACCTCTGGACATGAGGGCCATAAAGGCAATGAAATTGCTGATGGTCTAGCCAAAAAAGGGGCGGAAACTCCCTTTGTCGAGCCAGAGCTATTTTGTGGCACTTCAAAGTGTTACCTTAGAGTTACTCTAAATAGCTGGAAGAAGATACAAAAATTACTTTATTGGGAAAGGCTACAAGGACTTCGTCAGGCAAAAAAGTTTATCGACACCTCTGCCAGAAACAGAAAGAACTCCTATTCCTTAAAAAAACAAAGATCAAAGTGATTACTAAGCTCTTCTCAGGCCATTGTCCCATTAGGTATTACCTAAAGAAGATGAGCTTGACTGAGACTTCATCCTGCTGCTTCTGTTAGGACGCTCATAAATCCTCGGAGCACCTGCTCTGCAACTGCGAAGCATTGGCCAGGCGGAGACTACTCCACCTCGAACATGCTTTTCCTCCAACAAACTACGTGTGGGGAAAGAATTCCAGAATGGTTCAGAACTTTATTAAAAGTCTGTAGCTAGAAATTGAGTAAATTTAACGGGGACTCACAATAGTTCTTTTAGGTCGTAGTGATTTCGAGGCTAACGCCTACCCTTTCCTTCACAAATCTAATATAATCTACTTACTAAAATTCGCTACAATCATAGCAAATGGATGGCTACTTTGGGCAACGTTTGGCTATACCCCAAAATCCTCGAGAATACTTCACAAGCCAGGAAACAGACTCCCTTACTACCACATCAGAGACCCAACGGAGTCCTAACATTCTAAAAATATTTGCAGTGTTCTTATGGAAAACTGAAAAAAAATTAATTTGAATAGCTCCTCCGCGCTAAAGACTATTCATACAGAAAAATGGTGTTCTGATAATCTTAAGCTTGCTTTCTTATCTTCCCAACCGAAAAAAATGTGTACACCTTTCCTAGCAAAATTATTTAAAAAAATTTATTTGACTACGATTCCTCAAACAAAAACTCTCAGCTGTAAATTACGCTGTGCCGTCGTGGTATGCCGTGGGTGGGCTGATGATATCGTATGTAGCTGACTACAGATTCGGACTCCGGCTGTACATACAAAATTACAATTATTACTCAGCTGAGAGTTAGTGAGCACAAAATGGTATATAGTAAGTGTAGCATTTGGAAAGGTAAGGAACCAAGCTGTAAATTACTAGAAGACTATTTTCAGGCTCTATATTATAAAGTCAATGTTTGGCACTTTTCCATAAGTATTATATCAATATAAATTTTAGAGAACGAACTCCCAACGCACACATATAGATTTCTGTTTCATGGCTTAGGAAGTAATCTCGAGGGTTTTGGATACTCCCCTAATATTATGGCTATGCTAAAGAAGTTTTGAACATCTTTATATCTTTATTTTGAGCTCAGCACTTACACTGCTAAGTGCAGTATTGTTATTTATGCTAGCTGATTATATTTTTAGGACAAATTATCTTCCCACTGAAATATTAATAAACTAATTTTACACGCAGGTATATGCACATTATGAAAAATAAGTTTTTTAAGACAAAGTTTCAATTATACAGGGTTATATTTATGTAGGGTTTTAAGCTTTCTATAATTTATATACATATATATATTATACAGGGTGTTTCCCCTTAGGAGGTCCATAGAGCGGGAGGTGATAGTACTCACCTAGACGAACCAAAAATTGTATGGCAGGGGGGGGGGGCAATATCAACCGTTTAGGAGTTACAGGGTGATTCATAAAAAAAGCTAGGTTTTCACAAAGATCCTGTATCTTAAAAACTACAGGGCGTATGGTCACAGTTAAGGGCTTACTGTATGCAGAACTTCATGGCCTTTCCAACGACAGCTCAACCAGCCCCGTACCCCTCTCCTCTCAGAAGCTATGAAGGTTATGATTTTCTTTCCTTTTTTTTTACTTTGACCTATATTATTTTTGCAAAATGGTCGTTAACATAACTTTTTTTTATAAGAACTGTAAACTGTGGACTCTCTTCTTTAATATGACCTATTACACCCAATGTGCTATCTGAAGCCCTTTAAGAGTTATTAGCTCTAAACCTATTCTCAAACCTATTTTCAAACCTTTCTCAACGATAATTTGTTCCCTTAGCACGTCATTTTAAAAAATATCGTCTTTTTTCGGTGTGACCTGAATAGGTTATGAGTTAATAACTGTTTAACGGCTACAGTTAACACATAGGATGTGATAGGTCAACTTAAAGAGGAGAGTTTGCAGTTTACAGTTTTTATAAAAAAAAGTTATGTAAACGACCCTTTTGCAAAAATAATAGAGGTCAAAGTAAAAAAAAAGGAAAGAAAATCCGAAATTTTTAGTTTAGACCTTCATAACTTCTTAGGGGAGAGGAGTACGGGGCTGGTTGAGCTGTCGTTGGAAAGGCTATGAAGTTCTGCATACAGAGAGCCCTTAACTGTGACCATACGCCCTGTAGTTTTTTAAGATACAGGGTATTTTGTGAAAACCTAGCTTTTGTTATGAATCACCCTGTAACTCCTAAACGGTTGATATTGCCCCCCCCCCCCCCTGCCATACAATTTTTGGTTCGTCTAGGTGAGTACTATCACCTCCCGCTCTATGGACCTCCTAAGGGGAAACACCCTGTATATATTTACTATATTTATGAAAACGCCGTGTACAAAATCTCAGCTCACTACGTGCGTCGACGCGTTTTCATGCAGTATCCAAATATATAGTGAAAAACGGCCCCCGAAGAAGTTACCCGGGGCGTGTATCCTTTTTCCGCTCTGTAGATCGAACAAATTTTTTAGAATGTTCATAGCACTCTGGAAAAAAAGATACAAATCCAGAATGCTGTGCGCGTTCTGTTCGTGTTTTTTTTTATATTATAGCAACACTTGTGATTTGCGAAATTATTTTAATTTTGGCAAAAAAAAAAAATATTTTAATTTTTGCAAACAAATTTTTTATTAATTTATTAAATTTTGCAAAAATTAAAATATTGTTTTTTTTTTTTTGAAAAATTAAAATATTTTTTTTTTTTGGAAAAAATTAAAATATTTTTTTTTGCAAAAATTAAAATATTTTTTTTTTGCAAAAATTAAAATATTTTTTTGCAAAATTTAATATTAAAATATTTTTTGTAAAAATTAATATTGATAATCCAAGATTATTTTTAAAAATAAATAAATAATGGGTGAAAGAAAGGAAGGAACTATGGAATTACAAAAAAAAAGTATTCACATTTTCAACACGATTTTTTTGCGTTCTATGGGCAATACTAACGGATTGCTCTAAATTCTTAGAGGGCTACGATTTTTTTTAGCACTTCGAGAAATAATAAAGATACGTCATGTTCAGAGCGCTCAGAGCACTCTGAAAGGGCTGGTTTAGACGGTGTAGTTTTTGCGTTGCGTGATCGCCTATTCTGTTTTGTGCAAGATGGGAAAAACTTGCTGTGCGTTAATACGGTATAGTTTTTGCACGGCGCCACGAAAACAGAAGAAGTTCTTTAATCGCTTATTTCGTCATCTATGACATTCTTCTCTGGGTGGCGTTCACAATGACTTGAAAGATAGCATTATAAGAATAACTTCCTAAACTCAAATTATAAAAACATCATTTCGTTTTTAGACATGAATATGAGTTCAAGCTGAAGAAGATATGGCTTTGAGTTTAGAAAATGAGTTTGGAAAAAGCGAAGAAATATCAGAGGTTCATTCAAATCTTTAACGGTCGAATTAACTGCAGAGGACCATTTTTCATAGATGCTGCAATTAATCTCATTTAGTTCGCATATTGTCCACGCAATACTTGAATTTTATTGCGTATGTATTGTACAGTAATTGCGCTATTACTTTTTTGTAGTTCACTTCAAAGTACTTTAAGAAATTTTTCTCTCTTGTCTCTTTTTATATAGTCTTTATATTTTGTATTGTGCCAGCTCTCAGTCAGACCCTTGATAATAAACAGTTTTTCAACTAATAGGCGGTTCCACCTTAAACTTATTTTATTCTTTCCTACACAAAACCATCACCTCATGGTAATAAATTTTTAGCCCTCGTCGCTAGGACTTTTGTCATATCCCAATACAAAAGTTACAAACGATACCGCCACTTAGTAAGTATAAAAATATTAGTCAACATAAATAAGTATAGGTATGCCAAATTTCTGAAAATATGTAAAGTCAATCATATTGAGCTATTTCATACTTATTATACCCTAAATGGTTTCATCATAGGGTATAGGTTTGTCATTCCGTTTGTAACGCACAGAAATAATGTGAGTAGATCAAAATGGATTGGACACCCACGCATAATATAAAAAGTTAGTTTGATTTTTGCATGTCCGTCTGTCCGTCGGTCCGTGCGCACGATAACTTGAGAACGCATTCACTTAGAAAGCTGAAATTTTGGAAACGGACTTTACGAAATTTTATACGGGTATTCATTTAGGGTATCAAAAGAATTGGTCTTAAACCAGTTCTAGCTTTTTTACTTGTTACTTCGTGGGGTTGCAATACAAAAATTTCATTTTTCACTATATATTTAGACACTGCCTGAAAACGCGAAAATTTATAGAGCTGAAATTTGCTAAATGGTGTATTCATAGTAATAGCAAATAAAATTTCAAAACAGAATAAATCGGGCAACCCCTTCTTGGTGTTGCCATATAAAAATTTAAAATTTATATTTCTTACGTATACTGTGAAACTATTAGTCCTAGATGGTTTTATTGTACTGCAATCCTATGAAATTGGTTGTAATCATTTTTACTGCCGAATGTACCATTCTAGAAATATATGCGAAAAACCATTTCAACAATCAAACTTGCACAGAAAGGTGACCATATCAAATTACACACGAGCATTCTTCTAGGGTATCATAAGAATTAGTCCTAGACCAATTCCAGCTTTTTTACGTGTTTTTATTTTATATATTTACTTCTGATTAATGGTTCCGATCTTCTTCGGATATTGGATATGTTTTAACATCATATGCGGATTACATTGTAATAACCCCACAAACTATTTCTACGCATCTAGAAACTGAAGTCTACGACATGCCTAACAGGAAATCTTGTCCAACTGGCCGTTGATAAGACCCTTGTAGATATTAAATAAGTTACTGTCTTTTCAGGAATATATTCAATTACCGAGCAATTGTCAAATTGTTTCTGCTAGAGTTTAGATATATGTCATGTCACCAAATAATCAGAATTCCAAATTATGGTATAGTGACATTCTACTTCCTTCGAAATCATTTTGTCATTTTCATTTGTCATTTTAATTTTATCAGAATCCAGCCACAGGTCCAGGATCGTTGATTTTATATTGGAGCGAAGAATTGCTGGTTTGTTAAGTCATGAACACGTCGAGTCATTGATCGTTGATTTTATATTCTAGCGAGACTTTACTGATTGTTCTACCTCCTTTTGGATGCTATTAATTTGGCTATGCTCTTACGGCTTATCCCTTGAACCCCGTCTGCAAGTTCAGTTGCAGAGCTTTTAGCGACTGAGCGTGAGCAAAACTGTTCAAAATGGTACAAGGGGAGCCATCTGACATTAAAAAGCATTTCGCAATCACTATACAGGGTGTTTCCAACGACTGCTCAACCAGCCACGATCACTCTATCCTCAAGAACTATGGTTGTCTAAACTAAAAATTTCGGATTTCCTTACTTTTTTTTGCAAAAAGGTCATTAACATAGCTTTTTTTATAAAAACTGTACACTGTAGACTTTCTTCTTTTTGATCTATTACACCCTATGTGCTATCTGTAGGCCTTTAAGAGTTATTAGTTTTTAACCTATTCTCAAACCTATATGCAAACCTATTCTCAACGATAATTTGTTCCCTTAGTGACAGAAAGCACGCCATTTAAAAAAAAATATCGTCTAATTTCGGTGTGACCTGAATAGGTTATGAGCTAATAGCTGTTTAACGGCTACAGTTAGCACATAGGTTAAATTAAAGAGGAGAGTCTACAGTTTACAGTTTTTATAAAAAAAGTTATGTTAATGACCTTTTTACAAAAATAATAGACGTCAAATTAAAATAAAAGTAAGAAATAACGAAATTTTAAATTTAGACAAGAATAACTCTTTAGATGGAGGGATACGGGGGCTGGTTCAGCAGTAGTTGGAAAGGCCATGAAGTTCTGCATACAATGAGCTCATAACTGTGACCGTATGCCCTATGCCTTTTAAGATACAGGGTGTTTTGTTGAAAAACTAGCTTTTTTTATAATTACCCTGTAACTCCTACATAGTTGAATGACCCCCCCTGCCCCCTCCCATACGATTTTCTGTTTGGCTCGGTTAGTACTATCATCTCCTGCTCTATTGAGCTCCTAGGAAAAACCCTGTATAGTTCTATACACAAGGGTATAACCTAAGAACATCTAACAGATGTTAAGTTATATGTTCTTTGGTATAACCTACATATGGTTTCTTCATCTAGATTTTAGGGTATAACAAGTTAGGAAACAAAAAGAGTTTTACTGTTTTCCATTTAAATGTTAACAAGTATAGAAAAGCGAAAGAAGAAGGAAACAAAAACATAAAAATCAAACTCCGTTTGAAAATTTCACGAATAAAGACAAACAATGTGAAAGCGCAAATTACATGCAACGAAAAAGAGTGGCAAATGATTAATTCTCGAAAATAAATGAGAACGGAAATTCTGTGAAAGCACGTTTTTATTGAGAGATGCCACAAAAGTTGGACCGAAAGCTGCACAACAAAGCTTTTCGAAATTAAAATTAATTAAAAATTATCTTCGTTCCACAATGAGTGATTTAAGATTTCCGATTTAAATCTAGACATACTTGCCATAGAAAAACAACTAGCAGATGATATAAATTTTGATAATGTCATTCAAAATTATTCTAATAAAAAAGCAAGAAAAATAAAAGCACGCTTACACGTTATCTTTATGTGTATACAATCTGTTTAAATAAAAGAAATAAATTTCTCTATTTATTTATTTATTTATATACAGTAATTGTTAATAACCACACTTGATTGACTTAGGAAGGTCGGCAAATCGGAAACTGTTCCAGATGGTAATAGTTCCCTAGGTACGCCACTGGATTGCCATAATTAATTTTTGCTTTGGAAGACCAATATGATAAACAAAATAATAACATACAAAGGCTAACATAATTACCGTAAATCTGGCGGGATTAAAGAAGATGTTAATGGTCAAATAAAGAAGTTCTTTTCCCTAGATCTAAAGGCACTTTCACATCAAAAACAAAAGCCGAAAAATGAAAACCGAAGAACTCAATTTATTCCCATTTAAAGCAAGATTTTTGCTCCAATGATTAATAAAATCCAGGGAAATAGGATAAACTAATAATTTTACTAATAAAATACTATTTTATTATTTACTAATTTATTAGTAAAATTATTAGTTTATCCTATTTATACTATTTTATTATTTACTAATTTATTAGTAAAATTATTAGTTTATCCTATTTCCCTGGATTTTATTAATCATTGCAGCAAAATCTTGTTTTAAAGTGGAATAAATTGAGTTTTTCGGTTTACATTTTTTCGGTTCTTGTTTTTGATGTGAAAGTGCCTTAACAGAACAAAAAATTCCACCTGACTATTAGAAAAGAAAAGAAAGCAAAAATAAAAAGCATACACAAGACCATAAAAAAGCAACAACAAAAAACAAAAATAATCAAATGTAAATAAAAAATAAAAACAATAAACAAAAAAAACTATAATAAGAAATTATAAAACTAACACAGAAAAAATTACTTTTATTCGTACTTTATCGAAGTTAAGCAAAAATCAATGGGGTCTGAATGGTCATTAAGGCTCTCAACATAGAACAAATAGGCTGATTATAACCGTAGTTAGTGCGATGATGAGCTACATACACCAGGGTATACCAGTCAGTCCTCAAAGTTCGTGGGCGAGTATTGAAGTTAATTTTAGATAAGAGCTCAGGAACATCAACGACACCAGTAATTATTTGAAACAAGAAGACTACCTTAGTTACCTCACTTCTTCTAGTGCGGGTAGGTAGCTCAAGCAGATTTAATCTCTGCTCATAAGAAGGAAGCGTGAGCGGAATTTCCCATGGGAGACATATAAGTGCGAAGCGAATAAATCTCCTCTGTATATTAATTCCAAGCGTCTTAGGTGAATATCATAACAGGGCCACCAAACGGGGATCGCATATTCAATAAGAGGTCGCACAAAAGCTAGATCAAAGGTCCTTAAAGTAACAGAATCATTAAAATCAGGCGTCCATCTTCTAATGCGGCATTAGCCTTCTCAATATGTAGTAAAAAGCTAAGTTAGGTGTCTAAATGTACACCAAGGTCTTTAACTTCTTTGGTTTTGTCAAGATCGATACCATCGATAAATAAGTGAACAATTTTTACGGGTAAAGCTAATGGCTTTTCACTTGTCAATATTTAGGTACATAAAATGTTTATTACACCAAATGAAAAAACTGCCAATAATTTATCGACCGTCAGCTGTCAGAATATCAGATAGATTAATAACGTTTGGCAACTCGTTAATATATAAGATGAAAAGCAGCGGACCAAGATGGCTGCTTTGAGGAATACCGCAAGGTACAGGTATTTCAGAAGAGACAGCCGACATAAACAGAATTTGCTGCATAATATTTGATAAATATGACACCTAGCTTGAAGAGCAAAAGCTTGTGTGGAATTTTATCAAAGGCCTTACGGCATTCCATTTTCCATAGAGTTGAGACAAACCGAGGTAAATTCAACCAGGTTCAAATGACGAATTTTGAAAACGTTTCGACCAGGAAAGGATCGATAAAATAAAACGAAGAAAATGGAAGTGGATTGGTCATAGCCATATCCTGCGACTGTAATCCACAAAGAACCGATCGAGCTGAAGAACTGAGAGGTGTTTATAATAATAACTACTGCATATATAACTAGGAGATTCTGAAGTGTGTTGAGAACTGCAGAATAGTAGGAAATCAAGTCCTACTGACAGCTACTATTGAAACCATATGTCCCTTGATTGGTTCGAGGAGCTTTTATGATCAATTGCGTTTAATTCTAATCGTAGAAAATGGCATCATAAAACAAAAAAGCCTGCAACCCTTTCACTCGAAGTAGGACACATTTTTTTATTGTTTTCCTTCGACGACTGTTTATTTTTAATATATTGATGCTAAAAGCAAAGCCCTATGTTCCGTTTTTCATACTTCAAAGTTGAAGTTTCAGTTTACCACATAGGTTAGTCACAAGGCGATTGCTTTCGGTTATAACTGAATATTTCATCTTTTTATACCGAAAATATTTTCTATAATTTTTCTATTTCGAGAAAGCCGATAATTAAATACTTTTTCTTCCAGCTTTGGTTCCGAAGCAAATATGATTTCAATAAATACGTTTCATATAGAAAGTACCTTCTACAACGATAACGAAAGGCATGTAGATGTAGGTCTCTCTCGCTGCCTGTGAGGATACCGACAGAGAAATGAAAATAATTATTTCAAAGCTACTTTTCTACACTTTTCCTTTTACGCTTTTTAAAGAGGACACAAGCAAATTATGTGTAGCCTATTCTTACACAAGTGCGCGCATGCGGAAAAGTAATTTACTCATTTTCGCGGCTTAGCAATTAATTTTTAAGGCAACAAGTAAAATTACCTCTTACATTTATTTATTTTATAAACTGGGAAATACCTTCCCCAACTTTTTTAGTTGGCGATCTGAAAGCAAGCGCCAAACTGAGAAGAACATCCTAAGTCACAAAAGTTTTCATCAAATTCCAAGAGTCAAAAGCTTAATTATATAAATAATCTAGATTACGTAGGCTAATATGATATTTGCATGATTTAAATGATTTCATTCCTAGATCAGAGCTTTTAACCCTAAGATAACTATGTATACTAAACGACAATCACGTGCCACCAGATCTATACCAGTCGGTTCACAGAAGTAACTATAATTATAAAGTCTGGTACGCGAGCACCTTAAGGCCTAAGTTAATTATAAGATTGTTTTCACTCCATGGAGCTGGTGTCTGATTTGTGTAGACTGTAGAGCTCCACTTACACTAATTCACTACGGAAGCAGAGAGGAAAATGTTGTTTAAATTTCTCCAATTCTCGCTGGCAGTCAGCTCATTTTCTTGGCCTTCTTAAAGATCTTCACTCTTGAATCATTCGAATCAATGGCTCGTTAGGTATCGGTTGAGTCTTGGCTATTTGGATGATTATTTTTTTAAATCTGGATAGCTAACTAGAAAAATATTAGACTTGGACGGAGGAAGGTGTTAATTGATAGGCACGTGCTTTTGTTAGTATAAATTTGTATGTTTTCGGTGTTTTATGTTTAGAAAATGTCGAGCTTATCGGTTTTGCAATCCTTGAAGTGTGCTAATAAGTTTACAGTGCTTTTAAGGAGTAGTGAATTAATATTAAATACTCCAAGTTTATCTGCCCTGATTTCAAGGAGTGTTTTCACGACTACCCATACAAAGGATATTTTTATTCCAAAACAGGTGCAAAGACACGACTGGAATAGAGCTGTTAGTGAGGCGGAAAAAATTGTTGGATATCCAACATCGTTCTTAAGTTTGAGATGGCTTTTAAGCGATGAAATCGCGAATGTTGCACTGCATCTTCGAAAATTGGTGGGAAGTAATCATCCACTACTGAAAACTGCAAAGTATAAATCCACACAGTTCTACTTTAAGGAATAGGTACTAATAAGGTAATATCTGTGCGATTTTTGCAGATATCTTTTGTATAATGGAAAGAATGCCACTCAAGCGTGGGGCTTAATTGTACTTCTGATATCTAAAGCGGCAGGTCATGCATCATCAATACCGGACGTCGAACAGGATAAAAGTGCTGGCGTATTGCATTCACAGCGTGCCCTAGCCGAAATAATTGAAATGATAAGAATTTCGCACCTAATTCAAAGAGTAATTTATATTTTTTTTATTTTTTTTTCCATTTCAGAGACGTCTTCATTAGTTATACTTTTAGATTTTTTTTTTTTTAATTAATAGGTATACAATCCCTGCAAGTCAGCAATAATATAATTAAGAGACTGGTGCCCAAAATAACCGTCTGTGTTCACTGCGCATGGATAAAACTCAATAAGCTTAAAATAGTATATTTAAAGAGAAAAGTCATTTTATAATTTACTCTAACGCAAGCGGTCTCTCTGCGAACTTGCCTGCCAACTGCCTTCGACGGTATTTCACAAAAACACATTTAAATAGAAAACACAACTCAATTAAAAACAAACAGCAAATTCTGATGACAGAATTATTGTTCGTTAAGAGTGGCTAATCATGGGTAATCAAACCTGGCAAAGATCATTTTAAAAATAATCTGGAATTACAAAAAAAATCTCGAAAAATTAAACACAAAAATAAAGTATTGTGGTTTGATATTTTTATCCTATTTGGTATTTTTTGTTGTAGGTACAAATGTAGTAGTGACATTTTGCATATGGATGAACAATATCGAACTATATCTTCCTGTTAGAAATGATTTTTATCCTGTCCTAAAAATATTTCTTATATATTTCTGCCATTGAAAGACATTGTGCTATCAGTTTATATAGAAAAATGATTCAGACTACGTTTTGTTCAAGATATTTGTTTGAATAATGAATTAAAAAATAAGTAAAAAACGAGTTTTCAAACAAAACTGAGGCCAAGCCGCATGAAAAAGTAGAAAATAAACTATTTTTCACACACAGAGGTGAACTCAGATTTTTTGATTGGGACATTTCCCTTGAATATTCTATCTCTTCATGAATCAAATCACTTATTACCTCTGATTGATCAAACTGAAATATATCGGTGATTGTCAGCGAATAAAATCTGAGTCCACCTTTGTGTGTGAAAAAAAGTTTATTTTCTACTTTTTCATGCATGTGGCTTGGCCTCAGTTTTGTTTGAAAACTCGTTTTTTACTTATTTTATTTTCTGCCTTTTTCACGTTAACTAAATTGTTATTACGTACTGCATGGAGATATTTTAAAACAATTTTATGACGGCTGAATAGACACTGATTTACCAGTTTTTCAAAAAATTTATTCCAGTAAAAATTATTATGCAACTCATTTCGCTCTACAAATTTGTCTTAGGTTGCAAAACGCTCAAACGCTTCCTTGGTCGGAAAAGCGTTTTGCATGAATTTTCCTCGATTTTTTCTGCAAGTTTTCACCATTGTCGGTGAGAAAGTAATGATGCCAGTTGATAGGTAACTTGATCCTGCATAATTTTGAAAACTTGTTTACCAGAAAATTTTCCGGAAAAGTCGGAAAATTCCGGAAAATTTTTCGGAAAAATCGGAAAACTCTGCATTTTTTCTGAAACGGATTTAACACTAATCAAATTTGTACCAAATTTTCAAATGATTTTTCCCGATTTTCCGGGTTTTCCATGGAAATTTCCGGTTCAAATTTTGATAGATTCAATTGTCACGCGACATGAACCTGTGTGCCAAATTTCAGCTCGCTTCGATGACGAAAAGTGGGTCTACGAGAGTGTCGAAAATAGTAAAGAAATAGATAAATTCGTGTACGAGTTAAAGGGAATAGCTGGCCTCAAAAAGAGAAAAATTGGTAAATGAATGTCAAATGCGTAGTTGAGGCATTAAAATTGTGAAATAGAACTAAAATTTAACTCATAGCTGAGTTGTTATCATTAAATAATAAACAAGTAAGAAATAACCGGAATAGATCAAGTTAAAAAACATTTATATAGAAGACAAGAAAAACAATTTAAATTTGCATCGATTAATGCCAAGATTAAGGATAATAAAGTTAAAACCTGTTTGTATTGTGTCGTTTACTTTTTGGCAGTTTTTTCTCTATTTTATTTAAATAATAATACAAATAAATGTGAAGTTGATAATTCAAAAGCAATATCAAGCAAGGTTACCTACTCTAGTATATATTAAAGTGGCAGCTGTTTTAAGCGCTGATCAGATATTGCAAAATATGTAACCCAGGTAAGCAATTGCGAGGCAATTGAACTCTGAAGGGTATGTATGACCTGAAAGATGTCGATTGCTTACTTTCGCAATTTGATGTATGCAAAATTCATGCACGATTAAAGAAAATACGGAAAATGTGTAAGTTCATGCAAATGCATCATAACGCATTGTCTCACAAATCAGAACGCCAACAGACCTAATGTTGACCTTAAAGGTGCGTTGCGTTGGTTCGTAAAATAGTCTACAGTAGAAATGTGTTGGAAGAAGTATGCCGTGCAGAGTGTAATTTGCAAAATGGATCCAATAATATTAGCTTTTTTCCACTTATTGGCTCCCACCAAAAATGTTCAGTTGCATATTTCTTAACATTTTACTATTTTATATACTATAATGTGTCGGAAAACAAATTTACTTTCTTTAATATTTGATAAGCCCACGAAATTGCGAAATCTTGTGATATGACTATAAATTACACAACTAGGGAAATAATCCCTGAGGAGCTATCACTGATCGCCCATACTAGCAAATTACAGTTGCTTTATTTTGATTTCGTGATTAGAAAAAAATGCAAAACCTTAACAGAAAATTTACGCTGTTTTATGTCTAATAATATATTTATTGGGATCAAAGTTATATATATATTGGCTGATTCTTGAAAATTTGGACATCCTTCCCTTAACAGTTATATACATGTTCACACGTCACATAGAAAAGTGACTCAACTCGAAAAATGCAACTTTTCAGGGCAACGAAAAAACGAAATACTATAAAATTTATTGCCGCTTAACGAAGTAGTTCTTTTTTAAACATTGTTTGAACTCTTAAATTTGTTAGTAATTTTATTTGTAAAAGACAAAAAGATAAAAGAATTTTTAAATTTTTGTTACCACAGTTAGCGAGGTTAGTTATAAATTAAATTAAAATTAATGCTTTTAAGTTGTGTCGCTTTTCTTTGTTACTAAATATGGAAAAATGTCATAACTTAAACAAAGGTTTATAAGAATTATATTCCGCCATTAGGATTTTCGGGAAAACTAGCACAACTTAAAATAATTCTTATTGAAGATCGTCTCAACTCAAAAAATGTCAATGTTCTATGAAGAACAGAGATAAACCTTAAGTAATAGAAAAGTGACACTATCGCTATCTAATGGCAAAAAAGAAAACGAGATAGAAATAAGTATGTCATATGATTGAATTAACTCAAAAAAGAGAAAGTTTTAGTTTTGTCATTTTTCTAAGTGACGTGCGAATGTAGAAAAAATTGTATTTAGGTAAATCAAGAATGAAATTGTGAGTCCTACACGCAGGTGCGGACCAAAGGAATCCGTTCTGTCAAAACTCTCAAGAAATACTTTTCAAACCATGAAACAAAAATCCATATTTGTGCGTGCTGGACCGATTCTCTAAAATGTTTTATATTGATTCTTAAGGAAAAGTGACTAGACATGGACATTGGACATTTTATATATGGCTATAGAGTCTAAACTACTATCCATACAGGAAAACAGTTTCCAGTAATTTTAACCTTGGCTCCTTACCTTCTCAAAGGCTACACTTGCCATATACCATACATAACAAAATAATAAAATATTTTTAATTAAAAAGTAACCCAACCATTTTACGGTCAATAACTCTCAGCTGAGTAATAGTTGCATGCAGTTTTTAGCAGATTCATTCGAATTCATCAGACCATGGCACATTTACATAATTATGCAATTATTACTCAGAGAGAGTCATTTCATTAAAATACATATTCTACCCTAGATGAAATCATAGGGTATACAAGTTTGTCATTCCGTTTGTAGCACCTAGAAATAATGAGGGTAGAGCAAAATGGATTGGACACCCCCGCATAAAATTAAAAGTTATTTTGATTTTTGCATGTCCGTCCGTCTGTAACTCGAGAACGCGTTCACTTAGAGTACTGAAATTTTGGTTTTAAAAAGAGTAATTTTAAGATCGAAAATCTTCGTAGGGTTGCCATACAAAACTCTCGTTTTCCACTATATACACTGCCTGAGAACGCGTCAACGTAGAGAACTGAAATTTGATACGTGATGTTTTCGTAGCAATAGTAAAAAAATCAAAAATGCACTAAACAAGGCAACCCCTTCTTGTTGTTGCCATATAAAAATTTTACATATAATGTGATCAGTGCTAGACGTTTTTATTGTACCTAAAAGTTCTTCAGAATATGAAATCCAATGAAATTTGTTACAGCAACTTTTGCTGTCCGACAAACAGTATATATAACAGAAATATACGCGAAAAGTCACTTCCAAAAGATGTGTGACCATACGAAATTACAAACAGGCATTCATCTAGGCAATGGTGGCGAGCTTATGACCCGCGGGACAGACGGTGAACCACGCAGGCTTTTCAAGTGACCCATGCGATGATTTTTATAAACTTATTTATTAGCAGAAAAGAGAGAACAGACAATCAAAAATATTAATCACTCAGTATTTTAATGAACTGAATAAAAAAGTTCAAGGAAATGGACAAATTGCTTTAGTGATGTTTGAAAATATTAAAATATTTATGGCGAAGCTGGACATCTTTACTAAGGATATAGAAATGAAAATCATGAAATATTTTCCTCAATTACATACAAACACAATTTCAAAACTAAATAATTTTTGGAAATACGCTTGACGTTCAAGAAAATGCAATTCAAAAATATTTAATGATTATACAGGAAATAAAACATGCCTTTGAGGAGAAAAAATTTAAAAGTTTGGAAAAATCATTTCAGTTTATTTTATATCCATACAAAACCGAATTCGAAACATTAGTTAACCGAATTTATTGGCTAGATATCCAATGATTTAGAAATGTAATTAGTTGAATCCCAAAGCGGCGCGTTTGAAAACTTGATTTCCGAAGTAGAAGGAAAAATGTCTGAAAGTAGTGCAGATAGCAGATAATAATAATCCCTCACTAAAAATTGAAAATATTATATTATACCTACGTACGGATTCTTTACCAAATAACAATGAGGAAACATGCTAATGCTCTTTTAACGATGTTTGAGTTCACATATTCATGTGAAAATTGTTTTCTTCAATGAATTTTACCAATAGAAATAAACTTGAAAATGAATCCGGAATATGAACTTAATACCTATTAAGAAACTATCGGAAAATAAACAATATTAAATAACATTAAATATACTTCAACTTTATGATCAGCTTTACTATGCATTCACATATCTATAACAATATCTATAAATAAATAATATTTCATAATTACATATAATATTTTCTTTATTCCTTGTTCATTCAAATACTCAGTGCAGGGGCGACTCCCGACTGGACATGGTGTCACTTGGTGTGGTATTTCCGGTATCATCCCATTTAAATAAATGTTTGACGTCAACCTTTATTTTTTGCTCTTCACTTGCAAAAGCAAAATTTGTAAAACAAAAAGGCAACGTAAAATGTTTAGAGGGTTTTGAAAGTGAGAACCAAAAAAAAGTGGTTTTTAACCATCCTATCCCTCCCCCTTTCTAAGTCAGTCACGCCAGTAACCCACGAGCTAGTATACTAAACAAAATAACGAAAAAAAATTGACCCACTTCTCTAAAAGATTCGCCATCACTATTCTAGGGTATCATAAAAATTGGTCTTAAACCAATTCTAGCTTTTTTACTTGTTGTAAATAATTTTGTTAAGATAGGAATACAAATTTTGTTACGGTTGGGAAGATAAGAAAGCAAGCTTCAGATTATCGGAGCAGCATTTTTCTGAATAAATAGTAGTTTAGTGCGCAGGAGCTATTCAAATCAAACTCTTGTCAGTTTTACATAAGAACACTTAAAATATTTTAGAATGTTAGAACTAAGTTAGGTCTCTCATGTATTAGTGAGAGAGTCTGTTTCATGGCTTGCGAAGTATTTCTCGAGGGTTTTGGTTCTGGTCTTTGTGATTTCTGTATGTGAAAACAAAAGTGGCGTCCAAGCCCAGCGGGAAATATGACAAATGCTTGCAAAGGGAAGCGCTTCCACACCATATCCAGAAAATACCTTTTTCGAAACGCTCTCTTAACTTACCCAAAGCAATCTTTCCGGAAGCAGACCTCTTCACTGATTTTAGGCTTAAGCCTTAAATACAATGAGCGCTACGCATTTTTCACGTCCGACAAAATGACTTTGAATCAATGGTTTTCATATATAGCTTGATCCAATGTAAGCCACACAGCATTGTGGCGCCACAAGGTTTGATTACAGGGCTCAGAAATAACGCTATTTATAACGTTAAAATTTCGTTATATAGGTAAAGTTATAACCATGAGAGAAAAATAACGTTATTAACATAACGAAATTATTTTGTTAGAATTTATAACGTTATTTAGAAAACTATATTATAATTTCGTCATTTCAATAACGTTATAAAATATATGCATTTCGATTCGTTTTGATTACAATATCTAAACACAGTTTCACAGTCTGAGTTTAAACCAAATATTTAGTTTAAACTCGACGAATGAGTTTCACAGTTTGGCTTAAACCCCGGTTTAAACTAGAGTTTAAACCGTGCCCTTCCTCGGTTTAAACTCAAGATAATTATATTTTGACAGTAGCATTGCTTTTTTTGTATCAAGTAAATAATTTCATCATGGATTTAGATTTAGACATTTCTAGCGATGAAGATGATTTTTTTGAGTTAAATTTACAACTCTGGCGACGACTGAGAGTAATTAGAAATCTGCCAAATCATTTTAATTAGTGGGACGACGTTGATTTTTATGCTAGGTTCAGTTTAAGTGAAGAACTTTGTCACTTTGTCTTCGAATCTATTGTCCGTCTTCTTGCGCTCTATTATATATCTCTTTTTTATGCATTAGTGAAGGCAACTTCAACTTCACTTATGCTAAAATTTTCATCCTTTTTTAATGTTGGCATATTTAAAATTAGAAAATATAACCACATATTTTTTATTTTTTATTTCTGATCTGTTTACTTTTTCCGATTGACAGATTGATTCATTGCAAAATTGCTTCACAATGGTGGCGATAACTAATTTAATTCACAATTTAATCAGTACTACCAACATTACTAAAAGAATGCACTGTGAAACCCGATTTGGTTTAAACTACGTTTAAACTTGGAGGGTGGTTTAAACTAAACCTTGGTTTAAACTCGACTGTGAAACTGGCCATAACAGTTTAAGGAAAAAATACTTGCTTTTTCTTAATTTAATATAAGCAGCATAAGATTTTCGAGGATCGGTGCTCATTGCTTCTGTAATCATTAAGTATAAATGTTAAATCCGATAAACATATTTCCACGCTCACTTAACTCGCAGGAAGTGCGTGGACTACCGATGTCAATTTATAAAGTAATCCATCGGAGAAACGTTTGCTATGGCAGTATTTAAGTGCATCAGTGTTTTCGCAAATTTCCCATAGATCTTAGATGCATAATATCTAAGCTATTATGTGTGTGTGTGTGCATGTATGAGTTTGCGTGTGAGAGAGTGTTGCTCTCTACTTCGACGAATTCTCAAGCAGTGCCCAAATATTTAGTAAAACACGAAATTTTTGTATGTCAACCCTACGAAGGAGTTGTCCGATTGGTCCCATTTTCAAACTTAATTTCCCCTTTTTTAAAATAAGGCCTATGTACAACATTTCAGCTCTTCAAGTCGACGCGGTAGGCAGTATCCAAATATATAGTGAAAAACTAACATTTTGTAGCAACACCAAGAAAGGGTTGCCTGATTTACTCCACTTTTGAGCCTGTATTTGTAATTTTTAGGAAAACGCCGTATACAAAATATGAGCTTTTCATTTCGACGCCTTCTCAGGCAGCTTCCAAGTTTATAATGAAAAACCAATGTTTTGTATGGCAACACCAAGAAGAGGTGACCCGATTTAGTCCATTTTTAAAATTTTATTTACCATTGCTAACATCAGGTATCAAATTTTTTGTATATTTTTTATATATCGCACAAATGAAAAATTTTCAACTACTGAAGTAGCGTTACATGAATTTTTTCAAATAAATCAAACAAAATTTTGTAATTTACATACTTGACTCAAGTATATTTTAGCCAATGCGCGTTTACATGATATTTTGATTACTTGATCTCTACTTGAAGTATACTTCAAGTGTTGATGTAAACGTATTGTATGCGCCTCAAAACTTGGATTCTAGTGCGCCCGATGATGAAATTTAGCACATCGGTTGTGTTGTTCTTAGCTCAGATTTCATTCTATGCTACTATAAGATATAATAATAAATTGAAATCTGTGCTGATGAGCTCAGATGATGATTCGACCGAGGCTCAGGAGTCAGGGGTGCTTAAGTATTTCGTTGGAATTCCATTTGTTTTCCATACATTTTGGACGACTTTACCGTACTATTTTCGGACGGATTCCGTGCTTCTAACCGACAAGAACTGCGTCAAGATTTCAAGTTTTTGATGATAGTTGGAATTGAACGTGGAAATCCAACGGATTTCCATGTTTTTCCGTATTATGTTCGCATGGAAGTTACAGAGAATTCCAAAACTTTTCCATAGCAGTTCTATATGCAATTCTTAAGGATTTTAAAACTCTTTCCATGTTTTCTCAATAAGGAAATCTAACGGATTTTTATGTCTATTCCGTGCAAATTATATGGGGAATTTCTAAGGATATCCAAGTTTTCTCTTTCCAACTCTTATACTTTCCTAATAAAGTGAATTTCGAAACACATCACTATAAGCGTACCGATACAAAATCCGTTATAGTAGAGAGGCGTTGATACGTATAAAATTCGTGTACATGAGCGTGACTTTTCTTAGAGGTTCTTGAAGTAGGACAGAATATATTGAAGAAAGAGATACCTTATGAAAAATGTATACCTATCTTGTTGCCCCGCTCTCTATACTGATTCATACTACACGCATGTACATGCAATTCGCAATCGACGCAGCATGCATCATGATGTAAGAGTTTGGAAAATTTCAAATTTTGATGCATGCTGCAACAGTTCTGCCAACATACTGAGGTAAAAAATAAATTTCATATCTTATTTATCTTATATTTCCTCCGGATCTATTTTTTTTTTAAAGAAAAACGACTAAATTAAAATTATGCACAATAGAAAAACTCGGTATTAAGGTGTTATGTTGGTAAATAAATGTGAATTGGTCGGCAAAATCTTTGCAGCATGCATCATGATGCATGCTACGTCGATTATGAATTGGCCTTAGCGTGCCGGGTACAGCATGCAGTAAGAGCTCACTCTCACTGCTTTTTGTATACTCGTCATGGAGGAAAAACTAAAATTTCATCTTAAACAGGTCCTAAAGCCCAAAAAAAATGAAGTTAAAGCAAATTTCAGCCAAATATGTTTTCTTTCTAATAGTTAAAAAATATAGCATGTAGAACAAATTTATGGAAAGTATAGCGTTTGAACAATATACAAGCAATTTTTATGTGAAAAACTCCTGGAAGAAAACTGTGGATGTCGTCTGCTGACTCTCTTTTTTCGACTTTGTCCATGGCTTGTATATTTCGGGACGACTACACTAAATTTGGCATCCAATTCCCGTTCTCTCTTATTCTAAGTTGAAGCTAAAACAGTAAAAAAATTTTAAGCTACAACTTTGGTCTGCGCAATAGATAGTTTTTTTCATTTTTTTTTTTTTGTAAAATATGGAAAGCATATGTTTTTGTATTTATACGTCTTTCATAGCAACAAAAATTCGGAGCTAAATATTTTTTTTAAATGTGCGCAATCTAAATAGGTTTGTAAAGCATTTTTCGTCCAAGTTGACATTGTAAACTTGAATTTCAGCTTCAATAGCAGCATGCTTATTGGCAGTGATAAAAGGAAGCACTTATCCCAGACATCATTTTTACAAAGGCACCTAGGTACCTAAAGGTACTTCTATGAAATAAGTATTTGATGTCGTAGTTAAAAGTGCGTCCATAATTCCACTAGAAATAGAATTTTTAGTTTTCTACTTGTAATACGCATAGATCCTCTACAAGTTTAAGTGGCCCAAATATTTTCTCTAATGAAAGTGGTGCAATTCTTTAATTCTTCCATTTTAAATTATGGATTATGGGGTTTCTTTCACTTTCCAATAATTCAGATGAAAGCAAAATTAAATATAAATAAAAATATAAACAAAAAAATAAATTTTATATACATACAATTGTGTAATTAAATATGTATATTATTATTATTATTATATTAGCCGACCAGCAACAAGGTGATTATTATTTTCACCCATCGATCAGTCGGTTTATATTGTGGGAAGCGCCCAACAAAATTTTAAATTTAAATTTAATCATTAATTTAATTAAATTAAATTTCATTTTGTATACTTGTAGTAACTCTTTTTTCGGTTTGACATTTTCTATAAATATTACCCATTTCATTCATTATATCATTTCGTATCCTAAAAAATATTTTGTAAATTTATATCATTAACTCTTTACGTAAGTTACCTATCCTCTGATAATACTAGAGGAAGTGATTCTATTCCATTCTGACCGACAGAACTTTCCCTCTTACACTTTGACACCCACCCAACAGAAATAGTAATAATTATCGTTATATTAAAAACTAAATATATATATATATAAATATTCTTAATACGTAATTCTTTTTTCTTTCTTCTCAGAGCTTAGCTAACCTGCAACCATCAACGCGAGCAGCACAAGATGCAGCATCAATTGCTGATATGACTTTTGGTAACAAAATAGGACTGCTAAGTGGTGACTATTTGCTAGCCCAGTCGTGTTCAGAACTTGCGAATTTAAGAAACCAGGAATTAGTAGAGCTGATGTTGTCCGCAATTCGTGATTTTACCGAGTCAGAATTCATTGGAGAGAGAGATGAACAGAATAATCCAATACCATCAAAACCGCTATCAAATGCAGAAAAACCGGATTGCATTATTGATGAAGATTACGTAGAAACTGATTTAATGATTCCGATGGATTTAAAATCCTGCATGGGGATACCAGACAGAGAATGGGCTCTAAGGCATATTCTTAGTGGTGGTAGCCTACTAGGAAAAGGTTGTCAGGGATCATTGAAATTAGCGTTACAACCAGAGGAAATACAAAAGCAAGGCTTCTTGTTCGGGAAACATTTGTCCTTAGCTTGGCAAGCGTGCTTGGACTTAGAGCCATTTAAATATGATGTTTTACCACATGGTATACATGCGTACATATATATTAATATATTTTTAATTTAATAATTGTTAAATTTTATTTAGATGGCTCCTTCAGTTTAGTCAGCGCTCCAGTACTTTTTCATCTTGAACATAACCCAAGCCTGTATGCTGAAATCGAGAAAGGAAAGATCTCCATAGAATTTATAGACTATAACAAAATTCACAATGAAATCATTTACGGACCAGGTCTAGAAGAAACACGAAGACTTCAAGAGAAGCACACATATGCTGCCATGAGAGTTTTAGAAAACTTCCCACCTTCTGATGGGCGCACAGCATTAACAAATATCCTGTTGGCTATGCAGGATTTATAGTCAACTATACTTAGATGTAAGTAGGTATGGGCTTTTACAATCCCAAGTATTTCAGTTTCGTTTTGTATTGTAAGGGTTTAAATCGTTGTAATTGTAAACAAACATGTAAGTTTTAAGAAAAGAAATAATTAATTATTAGATGATAATAAAAATAATAATAATAAATAAAAAAAAAAGTTTGTATAGCAATACCGTGAAGGGGTTGCCCAATTTAATCCATTTTTGAAATTCTATTTACAATCTTTATAAAAACGCCATGTACAAAATTTCGGCACTCTATGTCGACACGTTTTCAGGTTGTATCTAAATATGCGTATAGTACTAAAATTAAATTGGCCGAAATACATTTATCAAAAAGACACTTTGCCTAAAGCCACTTAACAAAAAATGATTCTTGCAAAAACTTAATAAACAAAAAAGGCAGCTTGCAAAATAAATCAAGGATATTTGCAAACGGACACTTAACAAAAATACATTCAGCATAAGAATAATTAGCATATTTAGTTCTTCGCCAGACTATCAAATTTATGTATACGTTAGTGTTCGTTGTTTTTAGATAGATACAGATATTATTATTGTAAAAAAATTATCGAACTACCTAAATGAAGTAAAATAAAAAATAAATAAAATAATTTTAGCTTAGCGCCTTAAAACTTGAATACGACTTTTAGCAGTTTTTGACTCCAAATACAGTTTTTCCTTATTAACAGTAGTAACAGAAAGTCAAGCATTTGGATTTTGTGACCTCTGCATTCATCATTTTCAGAAAATCAATCTGGGTCTATGTTTAGACACAGCTTGAGGATTGATTAATGAGAATAATAAAAAACAATGGGTGAAAATATGTACCCTTTTTAGGAAAACCAAGTCATAAAATTAAATCAGTAATTTCGAGGAAATTGCAGGTTAGTGTTTCATTTTATTATAAATATACCTTAAAGCATTTACTTGTTAATACAAAAGAAAGAAAAACGGATAAATTGTACAAATCTGAAGTATATGAGATATAATTTGTGAATGTAACTACATTGGTCAGACTGGAATCAACTTTAATACAAGATATAAAGAGGATATGAGCTCATTAAAACTAAATAAGAATTCTTTAATAGCAAAACATGGCATGTACATTCTACACACACACTTGTAAAATAGACAATTTAAAGTGTTGGATGTAGGAAACAAAGGTCGAAAACTAAATTTACTTGTAATTTCTGAAATTCAATTTAAGAAAAAACAAAAATTTAATGAACAAATATATGAAAATTATAGTCTGGTCTAATAAAACTGTTTCTGTAACCTGTCAACAACAAATTTATATGTGTTCTTTAACAACCCAGTGAGAAAAGTTGGATACGCTTCATTTATGGAAATACTTCCTATGCATTGTCGCATGGAAGTTATGTGGAAGTACCTACTTTGTTTTTCACAAAAACACTTCTTTATTAGGGATCAAGTTTCAGTAATTATTAAATACTTGAAACGTGCGGCTCAGTACGACATTATCTTTTGGAAAAATTACACACTTATCATAATGTTGAAATACAGACAAAAATATTTAACAGGGCGCCCTTGTTTGGGATACGAAATAATTCAGAAAAATCTTACCACAAATTTAGTTTAAAGCCATTGTTTCTTCTCAAGATTGTACGTTTAAGCATCTCTTCTAGGGATGCTTAATGTCAAATAACTGTATAACAGATTTCACCTGTTCATGAAAAAGAACACCATTCAATAGAAGATTAACCTTAATCTGTCGGAAGCTCGAAGTGAGACATTAGTTGCAAGTCGCTTCTTCTTTCTATCCTAAGATATCCAAGATAATCAATATCTCTTCTGACTATGAGACTCTCTCTAAGCTTTTATATATTTTGGGGTTGGTTTAGCGTGGAAAAGAATTCAAGATAGATAGTATAGATGCTCCTCTACTCCTTGAAAATTATTAACATCACAAGACCGTTGCGTAATCGAACAACTTTGTTGACTATATCGTCCCAATTACTTCAATTAATCTTAGTCCCCTAAATGTTTGCACTTTCGGAGCTATGTTTAATTTGAAACTTATATGTTCTACTTTTCCTACAACCTCATTTCATTTGATGGTGAAACTACTTCATAAGAAATGTTACTGAAGACTACAAGACTATGCGTTCAGGAAATATGGAATCCATTCCGAAGCTACCTGGCACTGATTGGAATATTGCAAAATAGTCTCCAAGCTCATTAAGTCTAAAGCCGTTGCGGCACTCAAGTGTACACAGATACTTACGGAATCGCTTGAAATTCAAATCGTGTACACTTGCAAATTCTGCACAGTTGCGGAATCCAGCCCAAGAGCTAGTCTACCTTACACCACAGCTGTTTAGTGGTCATATACTCATATTTCGTCTAAAAACGCAATGTCTGCACATACGCTTTGCATTCCTCGGTTTAAACAATTTGTTCTATCGCAGTACATGAAAAGTATCTCAATTTTCAGGAGTTCTGAAAACTTAAAAATACAATAGGTCGATTGCGTAATGTACGAAACTCTAAATACTTTTATTTAATAATTTTACAACAAATTACACCAAATGTGCACTCCATAATAACCCCCAAGGCTCTTGAAATTTTCAACCTCCCTAACATAATACTTTTTTGAAAATAAAACTTTATTCTGGACAGAAGACTTAACAGTTTTTACATCGATGTCTGCCTTCATAAATCTTGCATGGCCAGAATAATATTTTGTAGAGCTGTTCGAGCATCTGATGGAGGAAAATTGTCCAAGACTTTCATCGCACCTATGATGTGTTTTCTTTGCAATTCTTTAGTTTTTTCTAATCCAGGTCCACGACAAATTTCTGCATGTATTTTCTCATAATCAATGTTCTCCACAGAAATTTTTCCTTTTTCTATTTCTGTATATAGGCTGGGATCGTATTCCAGGTGAAATAAGACTGGAGCACCAACTAAGCTGAATGTTCCATCTAAAAGATAATCGTTGTGAAATAATATTCTTCTTTTCAGATAAGGAATTATCTAACCCATCGGAAGACTGCTGCTTTTGAATGGTTCCGCATCTAAACATGCCTGCCAGACGAGAGACAAATGTTTTCCGAACAGATAGCCTTGCTTTTGTAATTCATCAGATTGCCCCGCCAATTTAAGAGCTCCTTGGCAACTTTTTCCCAGTAAGCTACCTGCACTAAGTATATGCCTTAGCTCCCACTCTCGTTCTGGTATTCCCATAACACTTTCCACTTCCATGGGTATCAAGACATCGGTTTCAATAAAATCATCATTAGCCAGTTCCTCATTCCGCCCTTTTTTGCTTGGAGGTTTTAGAGGGAGTGGATTATTTTGTTCATCTCTTTCCCCAATAAATTCTGATTCCGTAAAATCGCGAACTGCTGAGGAAATCAATTCCACAAGCTCTTGATTTCTTAGATTTGCCAATTCTACACAAGAATGGCCAAGTAAATAATCACCGCTGAGAAGTCCTATTTTATTACCAAAAGTCATATCGTCATATGTCGCGGTATCTTTTCCAGCTTTCGTTATTGGTTGCAAATTCACCAAGCTCTACAAACATAACTTGTAAATAAGAAAATCATTATTTTTCTATTTTCATATAACCTGATGAACCAAATGGGAAATCCGTATCATCTCAGTGACTTCCGCAAGAGCCCGTTGCGAATGGAGGACTCCAGCACTTTTGTCTTGCTCCATTTCTGGAATTGATGGTGCGTGACCAGCTGCTTTTGAAACCAAAAGAACGATGAGACCCCATGCTTGCATTGTATTCTTTCCGTTATAAAGAAGATACCTAATAAAAACATATTACAAATTTTCAGATTTATCGTAAAGAATAAGACTAACTTAGCAGTTTTCAGTAAGGGATGATTGCTGCCAACCAATTTCCGAAGATGCAGGGCGACATTGGCAATCTCGTCACTCAGTAACCATCGTAAACTAAGAAAGGATGTAGGGTAGCCAACGATTTTTTCAGCTTCACTTACTGCCCTATTCCAGTCGTGTTTTTGCACTTGTTTTGGAATTAGTCTATCCTTAGCAGTTTGACTAGTAGAGACTCTCCTCCCACTGTCCATTTGGAAAATACATTCCAATCCTGGTCTTACAAAAGTCACAGGAAATCTAATTTTACCAAATATGGACACCGCTAATTTGCTGTACATTTTCAAAAAACTAAATTTTTCTGAGCTAATTCAATCACGTTAGCACATCACAGTTTGATCACTTTCTATGTGAAAATTCCAAACCCAGCTGTACGTACTCGATGGAGAAAGTAGCACATATTAGTGGGTGGGGATTGGGAGCGCCGCCCGCCATATGCCAAAGAAAGTCAAAGTAAGACTCACCCTACGGCTTGTTATTCTAGATTATATTAAAAAAAAACTTACAACTATTTGAAGGCATCAAGTAGAAATTATTAAAGCAATTACTTCATTAAAATTATAATTAAAATTAAATTGTTTACATTTAACTAAAAACGAATCAAACTGACCGACGATAAATGTCAAAATATCGACAAAACGTCAAAAGAATGGCTGCATTCGATCACCTAACCAATTCAGGTAGATGCACATGGGCCTTCCCTTATGAGAAGTTTTTAGGGATGGAAGGAATTTTCTCCAGCACAATAATGTTGCCTCGCCTCACGTAGTTCCGGCAGTTCCGGCATAGCCACTAACTTATAACAATGGACTGAGCGATTTACTATTTCATGTGGTACAAATATTGTGTTTCTGTATATCACCGTTAGAGCAGCCTTTAAGACTTTTATTGCATAAAAACATGTAAAACTCAACCAATCAGATGAAATTTTACACCCAAAAATCGAATTAAATTAAAAAAATATATTTTCTTGTGTTCAAAAGATATTTTAATCGCTTATAAGGAATTAAACTCATTCCGACCTTAATTTTCAAAAGTTATTCTTATCTAAATTCTGCATATGGGCAAGAGATTGCATCTATAGCCAACATAAAAACATCAAATGGCATAAGAAAACGTTCAGTAAGCAATATTTTGTGTTGGTAGCTCTAACTCTGCTATAGCGCGAAAGAGAAAACTTGTGCCATTCTTTCCTATAGGAAAATGGTAATACGCTACGCTCAGTCAATTATTTTAAGTCACTGGGCATAGTCCTCCGATCAAAATTTCAGAATTTTAAAATGGCCGAAACTTGCAGTAGGATTGGTATGCTGCTCGTTCTGTAATTCGAAACTAGGCATTTTGGAATTTTTTCTCCCCCCGAATCACTCGTATGAAGTGAAGCGTGTAGGCGTAGGCATAGCTTATTTATTTATGTGACAATTCTTGCATCAAATGAAATATTTTATTTATCAATAAAATGAACTGGTTTAGTTAATTTGTTTATCTTAATTATAACTTTTAACATAATTATAATAGATAAAAAAAATTTCAAATAAAGAAATTCAGGAAATGAAATAATATATGTATTTACTAGCCTATGCCTAGACGCACAGGCTGCACTTGGCTCCTCTTGTTCTTCCAATTCTGTTCGATCTCCTCTCCTTATTTATACTACTTCTCTCTCTCCCCCACCTCACTTTGCTGTACCAATATCGTCTTCCTTTCTAACCTAATCTTTGTATTTCCATTCGCTGTTCGTTTTCCACACCCATTTCATTTCCTTTCAGACATTCATTTCCACCACCATCGGCCTCCCATTTCTACTGCCAACTTCCACCCCCTTTGTCACCTCATTTTACATTCACTCCCTTCCCAATCACCAGCCCACAACCTGAAGCTATAAAATAGCAAGTCTACCTTTTCCGAATAGTTTCGTCGCTATGTATATTATAGCTGTGCTCCGTGCAGTGCACTGCAGAACACAGCACATTTCGAATAGAACTGACTTGTAGAGTGCATTGTGTTGTCATTTTGACGTTTAACTCTATATAAAAAATTTTTTTGAAAGCATAGAGAAAATAATCTAGGTGCCATGACTCTGTCCATCCGTCCTCACGATAACTCGAGAACGCGTTCACTTAAAGATCTAAAATTTTGCGCACGGGCTTTATAAAAAAAAAAGTAAATTTAAGTTCGAAAATGGGACAAATCGGATAATGCCTTCGTAGTGCTGCCATACATAAATTTTGTTTTTCACTATATATTTCGGCACTCCCTGAGAGCGAGTCGACGTGGAGAGCTTAAATTTTGTACACAGAGTTCTCATAAAAATAGTCAATATAATTTCAAAAATATGCGAAATAGGGCTACTCTTTCTTAGTGTGGCCATATACAAATTTAGGGTTTTTACGTGTACTGTTGGAAAAGATCAGTCCTTGACCATTTTATAGTAGTGAAAAGTTCTTCAGAATATGAAATCCTATGAAATTGGTTATAATCATTTTTACTGTCCGACGAACCATTCTAGAAATATATGCGAAAAACTATTTCAAGAATCAAACTTAGGCACTTTTTCAGCCGATAAAACATAAAAGTTGTGTTTTTCTTAAACATTGGACATAAATATAACTATTTTCTCAGTCAAATTCTTATTTTTTATCCTATTCCCTGGATTTTATTAATCATTGGAGAAAAATCTTGTTTTAAAGTGGAATAAATAATTTATCACAATTAATTATACTCAAAAGAATTGTCAGAGAAATATGAACCACATTAAGGATATCCCTGTAGGTTAGAAATTAAAAGAGTGGACATTGCCTGTAATGCCATATATTTTGCGTACCGAACGTGGTGCCTTCTAATGTTCTAACATAGGTATGCTTACATCTCTGTCTGTAACCTAGGTTTCACATTGTTTTATGTTCGGTAAAATATTCTTAGCACAAAACCATAGGCGAAACTAAAACTTAAAGGTTTTTAAAAATTTTTATATTCTTATATGTGGGTTAAAATAGATTTACAACAAAACAATAAAATCTGAAGGCAATTTATTGGAAAACCGAGGATGGTAGGTAGCATACTGGTCATCCAAAATACGTGGTAGCGAACCTAGATATAGTATCTCAAAAGGTTGTTTTATATTCACTATGCTGCTGCTCGCTGCTGGTATTCAATTTTGCTTCATAGTTTCAAAAACCGCACCAAGGTCATCCGCATAAACGTTTCTGCCATCCTCCACATGCATTGCGCATTTTTTTATAGTGTGCGTATAAACTTACACAGCTTTAAGACTGGCCACTGTCATATATATGTCAATGGGACTGACACTAAAATTTTTGATGATGGGACTCTCTTTAGTCATTTACTCGTAGGGTTACCCTAACTTCAAATAACTTCTTCGATGAGTACATAAAACGCGCCATTTGTAGAGGAAAATTTACTTTAGTGCTTGACACCACGGTATACTGCAGTATAATGTATGACTGCTATGGTAGGCAATCTTGAGCATCGCGGCATCTAACGATTGTACTACAGGACTTTTACATTAATTAACTTTTAATTTTATATTTGTATTAATTTCAGCAATCATTAACAAAATATGTTGTAATTTCTTACCTGATCCCTTGCAGAAAGTATTAGTTAGGTTAGGTAATTATAATTTTTTTAAATATTGTAATTTTATTTACTATTATTATCCTTTTTATTTTTCCAAAGCTGTTACCAAACAATTTCTTTTAATAAATAGTATTTCTGAATTCTTCATATATCTTGTGATACCGTGACGTCACAGCTCAAGTGTCAAAATAACTAGTAAGCATAGCAACATAGCAACATGTGATATGTACCTATATTTGCATAGATTCTACAAAGCCAAAGCTATATTTGTCAAAGCTCTAGTTGCATCAGAGGATGGAAAATTCTCCAGAAGCCTTAAAGCAGCTAAGATATGTTTCTCTTGAACTTTTCGTGTTTCTTCAAGACCAGGTCCGCGAATGATTTCATGGTGTATTTTCTTATAGTCTATGAATTTTTCGGATGCCTTCCCTTTCTCGATTTCAGCATACAGGCTTGGGCTATGTTCAAGATGAAAAAGCATTGGAGCACTAACCAAACTGAGGGTGCCATCTGAATAAAAGTTAAAAATTAATAAATTGAAAATGTTTCTAAGTACATATGTACCACGTACCATATTCATGAGGTAATACCTTATATTTAAATGGCTCCATATCTATGTACGCTTGCCAGGCTAAGAACAAATGTTTTCCAATAAGGTAGCCTTGCTCTTGTATTTCCTCTGATTGTAACGCTAAATGCAAGGACCCTTGACATCCTCTTGCTAGAAGGCTACCACCATCAAGCATTTGTCGTAGTGCCCATTCCTTTTCGGGAATCCCCAAACAAGTCTTTATGTCCATTGGAACCATTAAATCTCTTTCTACATAATTTTCCTCGTCAATTTTGCAAATTTGTATGTTTCTATTTGTTAATGGTTTTGATGGCAACGGAATATTGTGTTTATTTCTATCCCCTATAAAATCTGATTCAACCGAATCACGATTTGCGGATAAGATGAGCTCATATAGTTTATGGTTTCTCATAAGTGCAAGGTCTGCATGTCCAGTCGTGGCAAGCAAATTATCAGCACATAAGATTGCTATTTGGTTTCCAATTATCATGTCGGCAATTATTTTATCATCTTGTTCAATTTGCGCTGAAGGATGAAGGTTGACTACGCTCTGCAAGAAGAAAATACACAAATTAGCTCTAAACATGAAACTAGCCTCCAGACAGGAGATATGTCCGAAACGATGCATTATGATACTCTCAAAATGTTTTATTAACAATGTTTATTTCAATTAAGCGGGTGAAGGCTAGGGAGGGAGCGTCAAAGTTTAATCTACTACATTTTGGAAAATCTAGTACAGAATCGAATATTCTTCGGTCCTGAGAAGAAGTTTAAGTACCCACACATCCTATACTCGGTTGCTTAAATAGCTATTTATAGCCATCCCCATACTCACTTTTTAGTACATATTTCCCTCTTTTTTATTCGAAGTACTACATTTTTCGCACCTTAGATCGGCTCTAACTCGGTTGGGTTATGACCGATACGGGTTTCACTGTTCACCTCAGCTCATTACCAGCTACAATTCGTAGAAGAAATTTTTCTCTGCATATTTTTAGAGTTGTGGATAGGGTGTGGTGGGCGGGTGTGGTTCCAATACCGCATGTTGTATATCAAATTAAAGCTCTCGACGAGTACTATCACGTGGTGTAAATTTTCCAGATTCAGAGAACTTTCTCGGGACATTTTTCCAGCTGGAAACCCCATTTTCATGCACTTTGGTCAAATACACCACAGCTACTACATTTTACATATATTTTTGCAATTCTTTCTTCCATAGCCATTAGTGCTCTGTTGTGAAAATTTTTTTATATGAAGTCACTCACCAATTCTGCGCAATCACGAGAAGTATAAAAATTCAGCTTTTCACCCAAGAAAGTCGCTCAAGCTACATCCGATTGCCAAAGCTTTCTCCAGCTTAATTGATAAACTAATAAATATTATATTATTAATAAAATGTGTTCAGAATATCAAAATGCATTGTTTAAGACATCTCTCATGTCTGGCTGGAGGTGTTGGGCCTAAAGCTGTATGAAAAGTGGGCATTCCCCTTTGGTAGTCTAGTTGAAAAGTTGTGTTATCCTATAATAAGTTAAGTTTGGTGACACTGAAAGTGTAGACCTAAGTATATTTGCAGGCTCGTGATTGTAAGCGTTCATCTGTTTTCAGTTTCACATAATAGGGATTTTCCTTTTCTCACTTTTCGTCTGGCAGCAAAAATTATTATAACCAATTTCATAGGATTTTATATTGTGAAGAGTGTTTAAGTACAATAAAAACGTTTAAGACTGATCGTTTTCACAATATACGTAAAAATCCTAAATTTTCATATGGCCACACTAAGAAGGGGTTGCCCGATATAGCCCATTTTTAAAATTATATTTACTATTTTTATGAAAACATTGCATACAAAATTTCAGCTCTCTTCGTTGAATTATCGGATTTGTCCCATTTTCGAACTAAATTTGACTTTTTTTTTAAAAAAGGCAATGTGCAAAAATTCAACTCTCTAAGTATATGCCTTGTCGAGTTATCGTGCGGACGGACAGACGGACGGACATGCAAAAATCAAAATCTTTTAATATTACAAATGCAATGAAAAACTTAGTACTCATATCATCATATCATTGTGGGTTCTGTGCAACAGTGCTGACAAGAGCCATAGTGAATAGCAATACAGTGTGATTGGATGAAAATGATGTTCTTGAAGATGTAGTACTGTTTAATTAGCAATTTCACAAATATTTACTTACTCTGTGAATAAGATGCGCAATCCTCATTGTTTCCACTACCTTTGATAAGTTACGTTGAACATGCAGTATGCCACAATAATCTCGATCATCGTCTGGCATTGATGGTGCACATCCTCCTATTTTTGATACCAGAAGCATAGTTAAACCCCACATCTGCATAACATTTTTCTTACTATTTTTTAATGATCTGTAATAATCGTGCAGCTATTAATATCTGCCATCTATTTATTATGTTTGAAACATACTTTATGGTTTCCACCACTGGATGTTTAGTCATTACCAATTTCTCGATAATGTGATCAGCATTTTCAAATTTTTCGCTGATTATATCTTTGAAGTTTACATCCAAATTTGTGTATTCAACAAATTTAGCAGCATCATTAACAACTGTATCAAAATCTTGTTTTTGTACTTGTTTTGGATTAGAAACATCCATTGAAGTTACAGTCGAAAATAATTTCCTTGAAGCAAGGACAGGTAACTTGTAATTATCTAATACTAATTCACCAAACACTGTGATTTTAAAATTATTTTTCAAGCACTGTAAAACCGTTAATCTTAACATTTTGAAAGATAAATGGGTCAATTTATGTACACCAAGTACACTTTCGAGTTGAGTTATTATCTCTTTGGTTAACAAAGTTGCAATCGATACTGGTGATGTATGTAGTTATTCGAATCACTTCAACTTTAAGAATGAATCGTTTATATACTACAACTTAACTAAAGCTGATCGTGAGATTTTTAGAAATGTTCACTGCCAAGCCAACATGAAAACTCGTTCACATGCCAAACACAAGATATTAGGTATATTTATTTTATCTATTATTTATCTATTAAAATCGTTTTCTTTTGCTAATTTTCATGTTTTTGCTTGATTACATGATAATATCTAATATAAAAAACAACAAAAATACAAACATAATAGCAATAACAACCAAAGCCCTGTAACGAGTCTCAATTTAAATCTGACTAATAGTGAAAAATAATATGCTAAATAGACATTACAAATCATTTCATTCCATTGATATTTATTGAAAGATGCGTAAAAAAAAATCTCGTTTTTCGCGCTGTTAAGCGAACTTGTAGCAATTTAATTAAAAAAATATTTTTTGTATTAATTATTATAAATTATAATAATAATAATAATATATAAATATTATCAATAAACATTGCAATGACGTTATTCAGCCATATCTAGTCTCCTCCTCTGTAGTCCATTTTTACGGTTCCGTATCTCATGAACCGTAATAGGTAGACAATTGAAATTTTCACAGACTGTGTATTTCTATTGCCGCTATAACAACAAATAATAAAAATAAAATAAAATTAAAAATTAAAGGGGGCACCCATACAAGAAACGTGATTTTTTCGGCGTTTTTTTTTCTCGTTTTATTGTCATTCATTATTATTATCATAAGTAAGCATTTTTTTTTCAAATAACAGCATTATTTTTTCACATGACGCCTACTCTCATTTGAAAAAATAAATAAAAAGTACATCGTGTTAAACTATGTACGATGGTATGGAAACCTTCGTGCGCGAGTCCGACTCGCACTTGGCCGGTTATTTTTATCAGACCAAGAAATTAGGTACTAATAAAAATCAAGAAATTTGATGAACAAGTGACACAGATTATCAACCTCATTACGGATACAGGTGAAGAGACTCATCAACTTAATACCGAAGACAGACTTGCAATTTCAAATATTGATATATTGATATTACAATTGTGTTAATTGCTGTATAAAAGTTCATTCACACACATGTGGTTTACGCTACTGAGAAATTAATTAGAGAACTTATATTTGATTTATCACTTGACTTGGAAAGTTCCGCGCACGTATAAAATGCGAGCAAATATTGGGAAATTATTTGTCTATATGGAAAATATAAATACGAAATAGGCACTTCCACGCAAACACTGCTGATGCAGTACGGGAAGGCAACGAAACATGTGCCGATGTGCAAGCGGAATATGCGGTAGCAATGACGCGACGCTGCAAAATACCAGTTGGCTGAGGTATATGGAAAGTAGATAGGTGTGAATATTGGATACAGTATAGCGACATGGCACGTCTTGACAAGAGTCAAATATTGAATGTCAGAAAAAGTTGCAGCCAACATTGCAGTATAAAATTCGGTTCTACAAGGTATTAAATGATTATGGTTTATAACTAGGCTCATATTGCAATAAGCTAATATACCACGTACATTTTTCCCAATTTCGATATTGAGTTCAAATATACTACTATATAGAGACAGAATTTCCGTTTAGAACAAATTGTAATATTGAAATTGTAAGTCTGTCTCCTGTATAAGGTGATTCAGATATTCTCGTCATTATCCATACAGATAACTTTAACGGCTTCTATAATCAGCTCAATTGAGAGAGAAGTGCTACCGAAACAACTTGCTATCATCTTTGAGGTTGCCAAAAAGTCAAGCGCATATCCTACAACTTTATAAATTAATAAGTGTTGAAGTCTGAGCAGTAAAAAATTATGGAATTTTTAAGCTCATGATACCGCTAATCAATTTAGAGAAATTCGATTTATTTAAGACATAGCCAATTCCAATCTATGTTAACGAAACATTCATCTCAATATGATCATACAAGCAGGCGACTGGATATACAGGAATACTACTAGCTATAATCTTAATCATAGCGCTGGAATTACTTTATAAGCATCGAGAAGACTTGCGAAAATGCCTTCACATCGAACCGAACTTCTTACCGGGACAACGGAAGCGCCGTGAAGACTTCGTAGTCAACATTGAATAAAAAGTAGGTTTCTGGAGTTCATCGGCCGGCGGGGAGAATGTTAAGATCCAGACATAAAATAATTTCAGTTTGCTTAATTAGAATAATTTAGCATTCTCAAATTAGTTCTATCAGTATTCATTTGTCGTAATCACATATATATTTAGCATTTGCACATTTTTATACTCATTAAGCATTGCATTTTATTTATCGCTTTCCATAGCACCAGGCTGCTTGAGTATTGTGTCCATGACTTGGATTATCTATTTCGCGCGAGAGCTTTATGCCTGAACATTTAAAGCGATTTGTGACTTAATCCGAAGTGTTTTTATACGGGCTAGAGTACTGTACTACTTTATGTAGACAACGTCATTACCACATCAGTTCTAAAAAACCCAAAACTCGCCATAATCAAAATAAACCGAGAGCTTCAATCCAGAAGAACTAAGTCCTCAATATTTCGACAGAAACATGTACATCCATCTATCCAGACAAAACCATTAGATTCGGTTCACAAGCCCAAAGTCTGCAATTAATCAAAAATTGAAAATAATCTACGCATGAAACGCAATGCATTTACAATCTCACAGAATCAGTTGTTAGACGTTGCTTTGGTTCTTCCCAGGAATCCAAATTTCTGCTATTTTATCGGTAACAATATTTTACATTTAAGGGCAGAGATTGCGAGAGTAGATCATTATATTATTAAACAAACTCTCAATTTTTCCGGCAGATTAAATAACGCCGATAATCGCCAAATGGTCACGTGCAGACACTTTTCCGCGGATTACCTATAATTCGGACAACACCAGTACCAACGGCCATTCATCATTCCACGTCTACATACCCTGAGCTCCAAAGATTTCAACGAAACAAATGAAATCATTTATTAGACCTAAACAATCTTAGTCTGCCATATCAGATTTACAATACTGACCAGGAAAAAAATTAAAATCTTGTCGGTACTTACACAGAAAAAAGACAGCGCGAAAATATTAAATTTCCCGTTCTTAAGTATACATAGATTATCCACAACACTAAATATATAATCATGCCTAGCGGAATTATTAATTCATATGACATTATGTAGTTTTCTTAGCCTTGGCACCTTTAAGTCTTTACTTACTAAGAAAATTAGCTTAAGACAGGTTTTACGAGTATGTTTCATTGCTATTTTTTCATATGTATGTAGTTAAGCTCGGTAGCGATTTAATTAAAAATTTCATGGTTTTAATTAAGTAGGTATTCATAAAAATAAATTGAGGTAAAGAATGGTAACGATTCTATCTAATCATCGGCATGTATCTGTGTTGAAACATTTGGAGGAGCGAGCAAATTAAAAAAAGGCATCATTGAATGCTTCTGTTAACATAGGCATGTCCGCCGGAAGTAAGCTTTGTTTCCGATGGCCTCAAACTGTCTATGAGTACTTCTGAAGATGGTATCCAGAAGCATTCCGAGTAATTAAAGGGGAAGGTTACCTCAGCGAGCAAAAGAAGCATTCAGTCACGCAGTTAGAAGCCGTCTTTTGGAAGCAAAGGATCATTTCTCTTCGTATCCAACTTCCCTTCTTTTAAAACGGACATGTCCTCAGAAGGAAGCCTTCCTATCCGATGACCGCAGATGCCTTCTTTAAGGGCTTCTTATGATACAATATTTGTTGAAGATAGCTTCTTTTTGGGGATCTCCGGTATAACAGTAAAAGTGAAAAAATAATTTTATTCTATATTTCATCACACAATCTATTGATTTATGGCAGCAAGTTTCAAGACTTGGTTTGAGTTCATCAACTGGTCCCGGATAGCGAAATTGAGTGACTCGAACGAAACAAACAAAAATAGAACGAGTAAAAAAGCTAGAATTGATCTAAGAACCAATTCTTATGATATCCTAGATCAGGGGTGGCCAAATTTTAATCACTACTGACGACCTATTTTCTTAAATTATAGGCGGCGGTCTACCCGGATGAAATCATAGGGCATAAAAATGGAAAGAAATGAACAAAATGGAACACTTTTAATATTTGGAAAGAATTGAAAAAATTAGATTCATATACTTCTTCTATTTAGTAGTTCGCTCCTGCCGGGAATTAATAAGGACAATTCTTTTGGTTTCTTTTCAGACTTTTGCTGCTGAAAATAAAGAGCTAAGGGCTTTCGCGTACTACTGATATTTTCGAGAAACTTTTTTGTTTTTTTAAATAAATGCGCATCGTCGATATTTTAGTTGGCTAAAGTTAAAAATTAAATAAATCATTGATGTCGAATTTTTTATTAATGACGCAAAATAATTGGACGGGAATGTAAATTTTATTGGCGGAATTGTGTGAAGAGTTTATAGAAGATGATTGGACAACATCGACTGAAAAATAAAGACGAACAAGTGGAGTTAAAGATATTTATTTCAAATCATACTATACATAATACGTATACAGTTTTAACTTTGTTACGTTGATTTGTTCATAGTAGTTTCCTTATAAGAAATAAAATATTTTTGAAAATAATCACTAATTTTCATACCTCTTATTCCTGTACCAGGAGTTTTTTTCTAAATACATAATAGCTTTGATATGATGTATCAAAAAAGCGTACTCGATCGTGTTTTGTTATGTAAAACGCATTATTGAAAATTCGGGATTTGTTTCCATGCAGCTATATAGTGAGTCAAAGGAACATTTGGAAAACATAAATTTTTATAAGCTTAAGGAATTATCACCAATAAGCAAAAAGTTCATTTTTTAGTTCTATTTTCATGATTTGGTAAATTTGGTGGGCTCTGGTACATTCACCATTTTATTTTCCAGTAACTGTTCAAACTTTGTGTTTTTAAATTCATAAAAGTCGCTTGTAGAGCCGTAAATACCAATGTGTTTGGAACTAGCAAATCCCACGTATGTTTAATTATTATATGTAAGATATTCATACTGAAGAGAGATAAAGCTGTTTCCAGTCAAATATTTAACTTCATGCACACCTTAATGGTAATGTAATCCTTCAAATAAATAAATAAATAAAACATTAATTTTGAATATCTGGTAAATCACTTTGAATTGATAAAAATGTAGTCCTTATGCATAATAAAATGAAAAAAACACATTTTCAGTAGCTTAGCTAGTGCAATTTAGTCGGGGGGAATTAAATTAAAAAATTTATTTTATATAAATATGTTTATAAGCTACAAAAAATTATAATTTAAAATTATTTATAAAAGTATTATTTTTAAAATGTCAGTGGCTTACGCAATTATTTTTGGGATTATAAATTTGTTCAGTCCATGATTATTTTCAAGACTCTTGATGAGCGAAACGCGTCGGCTCATTGTGTTTAAAAAAAAATGTTAACTTAATCGATTTTAATATAATTTTAGTAGAAAAATTGATAACAAATGGTTTTAAATAATGCCTTTTCCAAAATTAAATATTTTCCACTAAGTAGCCAGTATTTACTCGACAAGATGATTGTTTCAGTTTAAGTCCAGCAAATTGAATTGCAACAAGGGGTGATCTTATCTAATTTTCTACGAATCTAAACTATGGATTTTTCTACTATTGACGAAGTATCGCATCTCTCATTTTTAATGTGATGTAGTGGTTAGAAGTATGTAATCTGAAGTTTTGGTTAATATACGTAAGGGAAAATAAAAAGGAGAATATTGGCTTACTTAATAAACTTCATAAGATTTAATACCACAAATAATCATGAGGAAACATAAGCGCTTTACTATTGTTCTCTGGCTTGAAGGCTCTTATGAGATTAAGGAAGAAACACTGCGATAATTATCCAAAAAGCTCATATAAGCTTGCGAAAAGACACATTCAAAAAACTTCTTCGGTCATCGTTTAGAGCGCTTCTTAAGAGCAGCATTGGAGCTCTTGCCTTTGCGGACATGCCCATGTTAAAAAGCAATGAACCGAGATAGGCAAAAGAAGCGTTACGAGATTCCAGGGAAGCGACGAGGGCTCTTAGAGCGCTCTTTTTTCAGTGGGTTTCGAAATGCTCTAGAAGTCTAGAAGAATTTATATTCGATGGCGGTCAATTACAAACAACTGGAGGCACAATTATTGGTCAGCTCAATAAATAAGCTGGAAAATGATTTTGTGGAATAAGTTCAATGCAACGAACAAAAGTTTGTAAAGTTAATATGTACTTCGATTTGGAAACGCTGGTGAAAATAATAGCTTCGCAAAAAGGCGGCAAGCTATGACCAATATTTGGTTACCTTAGCTTTTCTGAATAAACTAAAACTTAAATCTGAATTGGGAAACGATAAGCTGAAATTTCGTGCCAACAACTTAGTGAAGGTATTCATTTTAGATAATTCGTAAAAATTGAAAAATTTCCTTCTGACATTTTGTTTTCGACAGTAAAGCGTGTGAAAACTGCACTTAAGTGAAAGTTAGATTTTAATTTTGGACGTTGCATGCGAAAAGTTGTAATTGTAAATAATATGCTGTCGGATTGAACGTGTAGGCATTTCAGAAGAGTCTGATTTGTTTTCAACTTTTTGCTATAAGTTAGTAGTATTTTTCAACCTCTTCAAACAACTTCCACCTTTTCCTCTGGAAATAAAATAGAAATACACTGAAAAGCCCCATTCCAGCGTCGCGAGCGTCGCTGTGGTATTGTAATACTCACTATCTAACAAGAATGCATTTAATATTACCTGTCTCAGCGTACACACCGTATGCTATGCGTTTAACATTTTTAATCTGATTCTCGCTTCAGTCCATGAAAAGTTGAATGACATGACATGATAAAAAAAAGTTTTATCCTTGTAAGCGTTTTCCTTATTATACCCTAGATGAAATCTATAGGGTATACTAAGTTTGTAATGCACAGAAATAATGATGGTAGATCAGAATGGATTGGACACCCACGCATAATATTAAAAGTTATTTTAATTTTTGCATGTCCGTCCGTTCGTCCGTCTGTGCGCACGATAAGTCGAGAGCGCGTATACTTAGAGAGCTGAAATTTTGTACTCGGACTTTAAAAAAAAAAGTAAAATTAAGTTCGCAAATGAGACAAATCGGGCATCGATATACAGAGCTGAAATTTGGTACAAAAATGGACTAAATCGGGCAACTCCTTCTTGGTGTTGCCATATAAAAATTTAGGTTTTTTATGTATACTGTGAAAACGATCAGTCCAAGACATTTTTATTATACTAAAAACTTCTTCAGAATACGAAATCCTATAAAATTGGTTATAATCATTTTTTCTCTGCGACAAACCGTTCTAGAAATATGTATATGCGAAAAACCACTTCAAAAATCAAACTTGCATAGATCGGTGACCATACGAAATTTAATACGGGCATTCATCTAGGGTATCATAAGAATTGGTCTTAGACTAATTCTAGCTTTTTTACTTGTTTTTTCTTAAAGTTGTTTTAATAGTTCAATAAATATAAATACTTAGATAATAAAATTCATTTATTGTTTCACAATTTCGTATGTATGGAAAAGAGAGAAAATGGCGGTGAATTTCGAGAAGATCATAAGTAGCTAAGCTTATTTCAATAAGAGGCATGTGTTTTACGTAATTACTATAAAGAATTTATTGTATGATATGTAAATTACTAAATTCCATACTATCACAACTATCGCGGTTAACTCGTACTGATCTGGCAGTGACAAATAAAACAGTATAGAGGACTATGCACATATATGTAGGTACGTATATATCCAGTTAAAAATATTTGTGGCATTAGCTCATTCTGAAGCTCTGTAATTTTTTTTCTTGAATTAGAAATAAGAACCGTATTATTTCTAAATAAACTACCAAAATTACAGAGCTTCAGAATGAGCTATTTCCAAAAATATTTCTAACAGGTTATATAAGCACCTATGTATGTGTGCAAAGTTTCTATAAAGGCAAAGCTGTAAATACGTTCCTCAGATGATGGAAAATTCTCCAAAACCCTTAGAGCAGCTAAGATGTGTTTCTTTTGAACTTTCCGTGTTTTTTCTAGACCAGGGCCACGAATGATTTCATGCTGTATTTTCTTATAGTCTATGAATTTTTCGGATGCCTTCCCTCTCTCAATTTCAGCAAACAGGCTTGGGCTATGTTCAAGATGAAAAAGCATTGGAGCACTTACCAAACTGAGGGCGCCATCTGAATAAAAGTTAAAAATTAATAAATTGAAAATGTTTTAAGTACATATGTAACCACGTACCATATTCATGAGGTAATACCTTATATTTAAATGGCTCCATATCTATGTACGCTTGCCAGGCTAACAACAAATGTTTTCCAATAAGGTAGCCTTGCTCTTGTATTTCCTCTGATTGTAACGCTAAATGCAAGAACCCTTGACATCCTCTTGCTAGAAGGCTACCATCATCAAGTCTTTGTCGTAGTGCCCATTCCTTTTCGGGAATCCCCAAACAAGTCTTTATGTCCATTGGAATCATTAAATCTCTTTCTACATAATTTTTGATGGCAACGGAATATTTTGTTCATTTCTCTCCCCTACAAAATCTGACTCGGTTGAATCACGATTTGCAGATGAGATGATCTCTAATAGCTTTTGGTTTCTCATAAGTGCAATGTCCGAAAACGTCTGGCTAAACAAAAAGTCACCACATAATAATGTCATTTCGTTTCCAAATCTCATGTCAGCAATTAATTCATTATCTAGTCCAATTATTGCTGAAGAAAGAAGGTTGATAACGCTCCGCAAGAAGAAATACACAAATTAGCTCTAAATTTTATAGTTGAGTTGAAAAGTATTGTTATGCAATAAGAAATTAAGTTTGATGACTCTGAAAGTTGTAAGAGTTCTTTTGTTTTAATTTGCACATCAAAGGGATTTTCCCTTTCTCACTTTTATGTACATTGAATTCAGTTAAACTTTACTTAAAATATGTTTTGCGCAACAACAACTTTTCCAAGCAAGGAAAATAGTCCGTATTGATCTAAGACCAATTCTTACGATACCCTAGACTCTAGATGAATGCCGGTACGTAATTTCGTAAGGTCACCCCTCAGTTAAAATTTAATTGTTAAAGTGGTTTTTCGCACATATTTCTAGAACGGTTCGTCATGCAGCAAAAATTATTATAGGTATTATAACCAAATTCATAGGATTTCATATTCTGTAGTGTTTTCAAGTACAATAAAAACGTCTAAGACTGATTGCTTTTCAGTAGTATACGTAAAAAAAAAAACAATTTTTATATGGTAACACCAAAAAGGAGTTGCCCGATTTAGTTCATATTTAAATTTGTATTTACAATTTTTTAATAAACGACGTGGACAAAATTTCAGCTCTCTTCATCAACGCGCTCTTTGGCAATTTTAAAATATGTAGTGAAAAACGAAATTTTTGTATGACAGAACTTAAATCTACATTTTTTTCTTTCAAAAGGCCGTGTGCAAAATTTCAGCTAAGTGAACGCGTTCTCGAGTTATCGTGCAAAGATCAAAATAACTTTTAATGTTATGCGTGGGTGTCCAATCCATTTTGTTCTACCAGCGTTGTTTCTACGTTACAAATGCAATGCAAAACCTAGTATAGGTTTTTAAATAAAAAAATCGAGCTATAATCCCGAAATTTTGACCATGTTGAGCCATAATTTCAAAACGGATAAGAGAAGGGGACAATTTTATAGATCACGAGAGAAGTTCAACGAGTATCAAGTGTAACGTTCAGAAGTTACGGAGTAATCTATAAAAACACACCCAAATATCTTTAAGTCCCGTTATCTCGGAAACCCTAAAATTTTTTCTTTGTCTAAGCATAATCTATCCATAGCCTTCGGGTGGATGACCACATACGGGACACCCTGCATATAGAAGGCCTGTAAAGTACTTAAGTACAAGAGTCAGTACCAGGACCTGAACTTAAAATAACTGGAGTTAACTCGAGAACGTGTGTACTGAGAGAGCTGAAATCTTGCACTCAGGCTTTTTAAAAAAACATGTAAATTCGAAAATGGAACAAATCTGGTAACTCCTTCGTGGGGGTTGCCATACAATTACTTCGTTTTTCACTATATACTTGGACACTCCTTGAGAACGCGTCAGCCTAGAGAGCTGAAATTTTGTACACGGTGCTTTTATAAAAACAGTAATTATAATTTTAAAAAATAGGCTATATTGGGTAACCCCTTCTTGGGACTGCCTATAAAAATTAAGGTATTGTTGCGCACGTGGCCTTTGATGCCGGCACGACTATTTGCATTCGGAACGATTTACCGTTAGGTGCTTCCCACTTGCGTTTTAATATACCGCATTCAATATGAAGAGAATTCCATTGAGCCCAGTAGCTTTTCAGCTTTTCACTCATCCTCGAAATATCCTTCCATTCTGGTTTTTCTATGTCTGCTTTCCAAGCAAGAATAGGCGATATGTCCGGATCCTCTCGTTGCGCTGTTTGCAAACTCTCGATGTCCCAACCTGTTGATGGCTCCACAGTTACCAACTGTATAGTAGCTGTTTTCTCATTTCCTTTCTCCCAGCCGTAATGCTTACATTCAGGTTCCCACTGACGTTGTACCAAGGCTTCTGCATTTCCATGGATACGTCCTTTCCTGTGTTGGCTCTCAAAGCCATAAGGTTGGATTCTAGTCTCCCTAAGAATAGTTTGCTCTCTAGCTCGCCAATTTGGACATTCTACTCTCCCTTTCTTTTCTGTTGATTCCTTTCGATGGCGTTTCCTGCAGTCGCTTTGAAGGTGTCCTAATTTATTACAATCCCAACATCGAAGAACACTACGTGAAGGGGTGCTCAGTGATAACTGCAATCTATTGCAAGTCTGCTGCTCAGCTCGATATCTTTGCAATTCCTCTTTCCGTAAATGACTTCAGGTTCGGAGAATCGATTATGAAAGTTCAGGAATAGAACAAATAGAATGGTCAAGAAGCTTTTGGAATAGAACACTCCAGAATAATCCGGAGTGTTTCTAGGGTATAAATATAACAGTTGTCATCGCCAGAAAAGGAGTCTTGTCTTAGACGTTGCAGTGTTAAGAAGCGAAAGCAATAAAGAAGCGATAGTGTGTAATTTGATTGCGATAATTGAAAGTACAGCGTTAGCGATAATTAGAGTTGAGTTGATTAAATAAATGTTTGTGAACTTTATAAGTATAATAAAGAACTTATATATTAATTATTTAATATTGTGTTTTAAATAACGAACCAAAGGCCACGCTCGCAACAGTATTTTACGTATAGTATGAAAACAATCAGTCCTAGATGTTTTTATTGTACTGAAAAGTGCTTTAAGATATGAAATCCTATGAAATTGGTCATAATCAGCGGACGAACCGTTCTAGAAATATATGCGAAAATGATGTGTGACCATACGAAATTATATACGTGCAGCAGTTATCAAGGGTATCAAAGGAATTGATCTTAGACCAATTGAAGCTTTTTTACTTGTTTAAGTATAATAAGAAGAAACATGTTCCATGAGCTTCAGTGCTTCACTTCACTGCCAGAAAAAGTGGACCACCGTTAGAGAAGTGCAACGTCGGTTTTGTCCAATCGAAATCGACCTTAGTTTAAGAACGGTTTATTGAATTTTTTTATCTCGTTTTTCAAATTTGTCAAATTTTCATGTTTTCAATTAAATTAATATTAGGTCTGTATGTTAACTTTTATGTATAGATATCTAACTAAAATGAAGTAAAAACTTCCTTTCGATATAGGGAATAATCCTAGATGATAATGAAAAAAGTTAACAGAGGGTAGCGATCCCTCAAATTATCGACCAATTGCGATCACTTCGATTCTTTCAAAGGTTTTTGAATCTATCATTAACTCAAAATTAATGAAGTATCTAGAAACTAATCATCTTATCAACGATCGCCAATGTGGCTTCCGAGCTGGACGCTCATCTGGAGACTTGCTAACCTTTCTTACGGAACGTTGGAACCGTAGTCTTCACAATTTTGGTGAGTCTAAAATCGTTGCTCTAGATATTTCAAAAGCCTTTGATAGAGTCTGGCATCCAGCCCTTTTAGCCAAACTTAAAGCACTTGGTCTCTCCCCTCCTCTTCTATTATGGATTGAAAGTTTCCTATCTAGTCGCCAAATACGTGTTGTATAAGATGGCGTTACATCTGAACCGCATCCCATAAATGCCGGTGTGCCTCAAGGCTCTGTTATCTCTCCAACTCTCTTTTTAATTTTCATTAATGATCTGCTTTCCCTTACTTTCAATCCCATCCATAGTTTCGCAGATGACAGTACTCTTGATTTCGCTTACTCCTTTGACACTCTTGCAGGACTCCATGCTGCATGTGTTAAACGAGATTGCATGATTAGATCATTGAATAACGATCTTAACAATATCCTCCCTTGGGGCAAAGCGAATTGCGTCGAATTCAATGCATCTAAGACCCAAAGCTCATCATCATCTCATTAAAACAAAATCCTAACTTAACCACATCCATTTCTTTTGATGGAGCATTAATTTCTGATTCACCGTCACTAAGCATTCTTTGCATTAATATTTCCAGTAAGTTAAACTGGACAGATCACATCTTCTTTGTTGCCAAAGAAGCATCGAAATGTCTTGGAATTCTGAAAAGGTGTACGAAATATTTCAGCCCGTCAAATCTAGCGCTCCTCTACGAGTCCTACATTAGACCTAGAATGGAATACAACTCCCATATATGGGTCGGGGCTGGTCGCACAGCCTTAGCTTCATTGGATATTTCCAAAAGAGAGCCTTCAAGCTCATTGGCGATTTGGCAATAACTTGTCATATCGACTCCCTCGAGTACCACCGCAATGTTGGATACCTTTCGGTCCTTTATGGTCAGTGTTCTGATGAAATATCTAGTCTAATCCCTTGTAGAATGATTCCTGCACGCAATACTCGCGCTGCAAACCGCGCACATCCTTTAATCCTTCAAATTGCTTTCGGCCGTACAGCAAAATTCCGTGATGCTTTTTTATCCCGAACAGTGCGAATGTGGAACAGCTTACCATATTCCGTTTTTCCTCCGGCAAACAATCTGCGGAAGTTTAAGGGCGACATACATCGGCACCTCCGCCACTCTCCTCATATCCCCTAATCCTTTCCCTATCTCCTTCCTGCCATTCTGTGCTTTGCATCATAGGGTATCCCCTGGGCTTGGCTTAATAATATAAAAAAAAATATATTTTCCCAGAAGCTACGTTATCTAGAAAGGACACTTTTTTCTTTGGAATACATTATTCTGAAAATATGAACAGTAAGTTAAGTATAACTAGGAAGTAGAAAGATATAATATTGTCGCGGTAAAGTATCTTAATGTCTGCATCTAATTATAATTAAATTTACTAGGTAAAACTACTTTCGTTAGTAATTTAGCATCCATAGTAAGTCAATAAAAAAATTTGTGTTTACAAGTTGGGTTTTCTCATAATACCCACCAACTCATATCTTAAAATGAATAGTTCTGAAAGATATTTTGTTTAGAAGTCCGCTGATACTTATTCTATGATTCTCGGACTCGAATCAGACATATTGTCCTATATTGGTTTTTATGTACCTACATTTTCTAACATGTTCCTGAAGAAAAGTCATCAATTAAACAATGCCCTTATAACTTTTCAATTGACGACAAAAGCTTAAACAATTTATTCCGAGGATTTTTGATAAGGGTGGCTAGAAGGTAATGAACACAATCTTACATATGTATCTAAGTAGAAAGGCCAAAACCATAAATCCATTTATACGTGATATTTTAACAATGCTTTATTATATATCTATACCCAAATATGTTTATTCTATACAAATTTTTCATTTTATACATAATCATTAAATTTAGGATTGGTCTGTCATCTTCAAGAAACATATTTCGAACAAATCTTAATTGCGCAATATAAAATCGTATCTCTATACATTTTTAAGTTCTTCCTTTTTTTTTTTATTCAATATTTTAATAAGAGTTTAAAAAACAAAGTATAAAACAGGGTAAATTTATGTATTTATTTCACCTGACATGTTCTTCATCTTTACCTTTACAAGTTCGACTATGTATCTAGATATACATAAGTAATATTTCTAGTACACTGCCTTATACATCGTCGAAAAAGTCTTTCTTAAAAAATATTCCTCTAGTCTCTACTATAAGTATACAAAGCACAAAAAACAACGTTTACGAGTAAGATAGAGGTAAATTGTTAAAAATATTTAGCGATGAAATTTCTACAATGTGTGGTGGGTGAGCTTCTATATACTCAGAATGCCTTCGCAAAAGTGATAAATAAGTTGCACTTAAGACTATCTATAAAAAAAAAAAAAAACAATTCTAACAAGAATTTTAAAGTCTTCGGAACAGGTACACACGTACTTATGCGAAGAGCAAAATGAATTAAAATTAAATATGTACGTAGAAATATTAAATTATAATATTAACCGTTGTTAATCCTATACATGTTGTACTTAATAAATATTTTTCATTTCAGAACTATACGATAAATGAACAATCGTTTAACAAGTCTTACCGTAATCGCGTACACTATGTACTTTTCGCTTACACTTAATTATATAACTTATGCGTAATAATGTATGTATGTATGTACTCTTATTAAATCTTCGTTAAACATTAAAGCTCGACTGTTTACTTTCAGTTTTTTTCTTCTTTTTATATCCTACTACTTAAGTTTTCAAGTTCTAAGTACATTTCTAATATCGGCGATTTGGCATTTTAAAATTACAGTTCCAAAATGACCTGGATTTTCTTTAAATAAATTGTAGTAGAACGTGTGCATTTCTATAGGTAATTTTTCTATGGAATCACAAATTTAAAAGAATATATTTAACAGAAAAAAATAATAGTAATGCGAATTACTATTTAGATTCATTAATGAAACCAAGACTTCCTAGCAGAACCAGACCGAATAGAGTTGCATTAATAAAAACAAAAAATCATTAAACTTGCTCATTAAATTCTAATTAAATTGAAACCCAATGCGCTTAGATTTAAGTTGTATCTCCAAGTTTCATTGGTTCTTTGAATGAGAATTTGGCGATATCATTAATTTAAATGAGATTTAAGACTCCTTAATTAAATTCGTCAAATTCGTACTGGATAGAACTGTTTGCATCGAAATTATTAGTTTTATATATTTTCTGCTTGGCTCTGCTTATTTTTTTGGGAGTAGAGTGGCATTGAATTAGCCTTAAGAACCCTATAATCATATACATAGCGAACAAAAAACATTATTCACAACCCCTGGAGAGTTACATTTGAATTTTTTCGTTCTGTCTAAACGGTCCGCTTCTATGCTTAAAAGGTTATACCAGAATAAAAAATAGTGGGAATAACTGGTATAATGGCAAAAATGTTGAAAGAATAAAATTCAGAAGTGACAAAATTTTGAAATAGGAAAATCCAAGTCTGTTTCTTAAACCTTTTATCTTAACGTTTCGCTTTAATTGGTGGGAAGCAGCACTTTTCTTGAAGATTAGGTATGTTCAGGATCGTCTTTAGACTAATGAGGCCCCATGGCAATTTAGGATATGAACCTTCTCTAACAGAAATCACTTTCTTAACTACTTTGTGTTATCAACAAGAACAATAACGTAAAATAGGCAAAGAAAATAAATGTAATACAAACTACAGGCAATATCAACACTATTTACTGTGTTCACTTGGAGGTCTTTGGAGAATGATAAAGTGTAGTTTATTACAAATTCAATTTGAGGAGCGGTTGGATAACCCCCACAACATCTTGATATTTTTACATTTTTTTTTATTTTTATCTCTAAACGGTTATATTTTTTAACACACCATCTGCGGATCACTCACAGATCGAGCTACAAAATTCACAGTCGATTCAAAATTCGTGCAGATGTAAAAATAAAATTCTACATCAATTGTTTAATAAAGAGAAATTAAACTAGTTAATGGATTCTTTTCTCTTTTAATACTGATTTATTGTATCTGGAAATGCACATGTGTAGACAGATTGTTTTCTTAGAACGAAGAGTAAGGAATAGATCTGCGGCTTGTTCGGCAAGTAATCTTTGTTTTTAATTTTTATATCGAGTAATTCACGAACTTTTATAAATAGGCAGCATCCTTGACAAATGAATTTTCATAGCAAAACTCTCTATGAAATGCTAGTTCCGCATAGGGCTAAATCTTGCTAGGCATTCAAGTAAATACGTACTATTTCGCCTCATATAATTCACACTTAAAATTTCCAAAGTAAAATAGAATCGCAAACTTAAGGGATCGTTCTGGTTTAGATGCTCAAAAATGGGGTAGTTTTGTAATTTTTTTTTAAAAATTTGTTGTCCTTAATAAATATATCCTCGAAATACGTAAAACAATTTTTTTTTATTTATTTTAAACACTTTTTATACACAAAAATAACAAGCAAACATAATTCCTCGAATAGTAGATATGTCACCGGCGGTGTTGATATCTCGATAACGGCTCACCGAAAACGAAAAAATCAAAATTATTTAGATTCAGTATGACTGTGGCTCTCACGCATTCTATGTACATATATTAATATTTGGCGGAGATTAAAATAAAAACGAGTTTTTTTCACTTTTTTGGCAAAAAAAATAGTAGTATAAATTCAAATTTTAGAATACACTAAAGATATTCATTATAGAATAAGTGGTTAAAATTTCATAAGAATCGGTTCAGTGGCTCCGGAGAAAACACCGCCGCCGACCGAAAAAATGTTGTGTTGAGAAAAACGCGAGTTTTTTTTTTAATAAAAAGCGAAAACTGATGTTATTGTAGCTATTCAAACGTTTCAAGGTCTCTCTGCACTTGTAAAATTTATCAGCAATGGTTCAATTCTAAGAAAAAAGGCAAGCAGCTGAAAAGCCACAGAAAGCGAATTAGACAAAAGACGGGTCGGCCGAAGGAATTAGCCAAAAGGCAGGTCGGGCGAGCACGCTCTGGTAGTAAAGGTAACAACCTAAAAGTCACAGAATAAAATAGTTAGTCAGACTGCTCCGATAGTTCTAAAATTTTTACAAAATACTTTTAGATACATATACAATCGAAAAATGTAAAAAAAAAGGAAAGCATTTTTTTTTTAATTATAAACCAGAATGATCCCTTAATGCGAGTAAACTGAATTTCAGTCCCAAGAAGAAAGTTGACGGAAAGTGGCGCTAAGCGGATTCAACGTCCGAATACCGTATTTAAAGGAAAGACACTCCCGTACGTACGAGTCAGCTGTTTATAGTTTTCTAATCAAATGATTTAGGGCAATAACCTTATCCGACAAAATTGCCAGTATTATGTTTACATGAACCATAAAATTACCATAATTAAAATAGAGTTTGGCTACTGAAAGTAAACCATGAAAAAACGGAGAAATTAAAAAAAAATACTGGACCCAGCGGACCCATATATGCGCCATCTTTAGGTACGTTGATATTACGTTACAAATAAGTGCACACGAATTGGGTCGTATGCGAAAAGCTTTATTTGTCTCAAATCTAATTTTATATAGTTTTAGATCATCCTTATATGAAAAATAAAACTATTCAAATTTCAAAGATTAAGATTTATCTTCTCAGCTCTAGACACAGATCTCATTTTCTCATTTTGAGTATGCACATAATTTAGCTGCGTCTAAAACAAAAAACTGACTGAGTGAGACTGCATTTTATCGGCGTGAACTCTAGTTTTTAGATTAGTAAGGAGAAGATTTAGAGATTCGCCAATAAACTGTTTAAAGAATTGTAGCTGAAGTATCGGAAAAAATTGTGCAGAAAAGTGAAAATTGGATAAAATTTCCAATAAACGCGAATGAGCTTGAAGAGACAAAATCTCATCTAGATTCAGATTTCCATCAAGCAAATCCATGCAAAACCATGATGAATATATTAATAGAAAAAATAACTAAATGTTTCGATGTACATAATTTTCTAATAGTCGTTGTAAAATACGTTGGATCAAGCAGTCCTAACTTACTTCCTGTTTTTATAGGGTATAAAGTGTATCACTCATTATTAAATGTCCAAGCAACTTGTAATGCCGGGAAGCTGTTTACTAGTGTAGAGATATATCAAGAGCAAAGTTCATGTGTATACTAAATTAAAATTACTCATTAATAATGAAGCAAGTGTTTTACTCGTTTTCGTATGTCATACATTTAGGAAGCCTACACCATCTGTAGAAACAAATTTTAACGCTGTGCTTACTAGAAAAAGTGTAATAATAGAAAGAGTTTTCGGTCACTTAAAGCAGCGATCCCTTGACTATAATACAAGTTAAGATTTTTAACTCAAAATGTACCAAATATGTGGAGCATAATATTGTTAAGTTTTTAATGAATGAAAGCATGGAGAATATTGTAGTAACACATAAAAAAAAAGAATTAGTTAATGAATAGAAATTTTCAAAAATTTATTTGTTTTTCTTTTTTGAAATCATTTCCTGTCACATTATTTTTGCTTAGGTTCTCATCTAAAATTTAAGTTAAGTTTCTTTTCATGAAATTGGGTTTTAAATGAATTAAATCTGTGTAAGTTCGCAGTGGGCTGAATTAATCTGATTTCTTAAACTTCTTCCAATCATTTTTTTCCATTTCTTTTTATTTTGCTATTTTCATTGGTTTATTTTTTCGAGTTTGGGACCTGTTGATGAATCAAACAAGGACTTCAAACTTTGCTGCTCTAAGTCAAAAATTGTCTCATGGAATAACAAATAATTTTTTTACTTTTTCTGTTGTACGGAAGAATCCGAAAAAGTAGCAATCTTGTACAATTACTTAGAATACTTATGCCCATAAGGATATTGATCGAAGATCTTCATTCAGTTTACCTACAGCATCCATAAATCCACACGGTCTTAAAATGTATAGCTGACAATCATCAGCATTTAAGTGAAATTTTCAATTTCAAATTACTGAAGAAATATCATATGAGAACACTGAAAATAGTAACGGCCCCAGGACTGACCACTGCGGAACACCACTACATACAAGAAAGAATTTAGAGAGCTACTCACCACAGTAAACTTTTTCTGGTGATCTTTCAAATATGACCAAATAAACATACAATCACAACTAGAGAAATTAAAATTGTCTAAGCTAGTAAGTAGTTAGTTAATAGTTAGAAATGTAACGACTGAAATTTTGTACTTTATTTATATTTTATAGTGTTCCATAACAAAGGAAATTCTACTTTCTGATTTTCCCTGTTTCACTGGTTGCAGCAATAATAACTATTAATAATGAGACACTTTCATTACAAATTATGAAACATATATAGGTATTACGAGACAATGACCAATGTAGAAAAATATTACATTTTTGGGAAAATTATTTTCTCTCCTCCATTGTTTTGGACAATTTATGAAAACTTTGAATTATCGAATATTTTTTGTTTTTGATTTTGTTTCTTCTGGATTTCTGGGCCTTGTCAATCTGGATTTTGATTTTTAGATTTCATAAACCTACCCAATCTCGAATAAGTAGATTTCATTATTCCACATTTGGGTTAATATCAATAAGCACATTTCTCAACAATGTTCGATGCTTTGCATATGATGGCATATAAAAACTGTGCAGATTTTCAGAATGAAATAAATTAAATTTGAACTTAAAACAAAACATGTGATATTATGGCAATATTAGCTATAGAAATGACATCGAAAAAAAAATATTACTTAATAATTTTATTTATTTATATAATAATAAATAGCGAAATCTTCTTGACTTGACACCAAGATGCAGGCTTAAATGTTTTCTCTCATTTTGGAAAAATTTATCCTTTAAGATACCCTTACAATTAGTATTTCTAGTAGCGCTATAAATAATTAACACGAAAACAATTGTATACAAAAATATAATTTTTAACTCGAATTGAACAAATTTCGCTTATCGAGTCTGTTTGATTGACGTTAGTGCTTCGTTCATTCTAGATTTAATATAAATAGCAACGTGAATTGACAGACAACGATAGAACGTTTTCAAATGTTATCTTAAAAATATTCTTATTTTTCTTCTTAAATTGCTTTTTGTATTAATCGTTGTTAACATGACTCTTATTTATGATAATGCAGAATAAAAAAATATTTACGATCACAATAAAGAGAAAAGAGAGATTTGGTCCATCGTAGTGCCTGCGAAGTCTTAGACGTTTCTCAGACTTTATCAAAACACATACTACACTATGGATCGGAGATAGTGGTTCGCAAGCATTTTCAGTCAATCAAACAAAATGAAAAAACAATTTACAAAATAAGATTTTTTTTTGTGTAGGTGGCTTGAATTCACAACATGGAAATTTCTAAATTTCCGATTAGCTTTGATAATTTCGATAAAAATAAATATTTTGAATAGTTTTGTGGTGATCCTGAATGTTCATATCTCATCACTAGAACTAGTAACGCTGCTTTCGATTTTTCATATATAATTCGACTCGACGCTGGTAGATGGCGTACCCTCAGACTAGATCTATGAACTGCCCCATGAAAAATTGAGATCAGTAAGTCTTATTATGGTCTTATGATTATGATAATGCTGCTAACTACTAACTATGGTAGTTTTAGTCATTTGAATAGTGATAATAGCAAAATATTTAATTTTAACCTACTTTTGCAACTTATATGCTAAATAATGTGTTATGAGTAAAAATATAGAAAAAATTAAAAAATTAAAATCGATATTTTTACTAGAAAGCTGAAATAATTTTTTTTAACTTACAATATCTTGCACTTTATATGCCAGCGCCAATAGAAGGTAGACATGAATTAAACGACTTAGCCCATATGGTATATTTTACGGGTATTGCCGCGGAAATGCACGTGCAGCAAGGATGGAATATGTTTCCCTGGGAGACTTTGTCCTTCTTCAAGGCTATTTTCTATTTTTATTTTTTAAATAGATTAATGTTGGAAGGATCGCTTGTCACTCGACGAGAAACTTTAGGCAGGCCTAGACGTGTAAGTACAATTGTTATCTTCAAATTGAAATTTTTATTAAAATTAAAGTTTTATACTTTAAGAGAGTGGAAGACATCGAAAACATTTTGGACAGAAGTCGGCAAGATGACTCCTTAAGTACTAGGGCTCTAGCAGTGGACTTTAATGCAAACAATCTCGCACTAAACTCGTCTTTCGAGGAGTCATAGCCGTGTTATAGTATTCAACACAGCCATACATTGTCACAATGTCATAACCGGGTGGTTCTGGTGAAGTTGGGGTGCAAAGGGGTACCCATCAGTTGAGCCAGGCCAACTTTCAAAATGTTTAAGCCGGCGTTCACGCCTCGGTTCCACATATGTAGTACAACATTTTGGGCAAAACTAGTACCGATGTGGCGACCGAAACGGCCTCACTGGCACGCAACAATTGGCGCACAGCTTGGTGGTGCGGAATTCGTTCACTTCTAACACTGAGCAATGCACCTTAAGTGCCCGCAACAACTTTTGGTTTGGGGTTTTTATATAGCCCCGAATCAGCGAATTCGCCGCTATTTTGGTAGAACCTATACAGACTTTTACCAAGCGGTGCGTTGCTCGTTCGGTGCAAATGTATTGCTTAAACCGTAAACGAGCAACTTTTCGTTGACCATACACCGCTTGGCGTTGGGTAAACCACTTTGGTCGCTCTTTTGTGGGCGCTACATAATCTAATTGCATGGACGATTGCGTGGTTGTTATTGCACTTTTGGGAAGGGGTTTCGTATATTTAGCAAGTAATACTTTTCTTGCATACATTGATACGAAAATTAAGAAGTGTGCAGTAGGATGCAGCAGCGCGAAACACTTATTTAGTGTGACTTTAATTTAGATCATTTCTTTGTGTGTTCGGCACTTCTGTCAAACGACCTTCAAAACCGCGTTGACTTCTGCAGGCTTATGTTAGAAAATGATAGGATAGATTCCAGCTTTCTAAGCAACATGCTGTGGATTGATGAGTCCAAATTTACAGATCATGAAGTGGTCAACTTCCACAATATACATAGATGAGCTGAAAGTAACCCTCACACGAGCAGAGAATAAACACTCCTGACGCTGTCTGTCACTTTAAGTGACAACGATAATAAGGCTCCGAGGAAAACTGTCACGTCACACTGTTCGACAACGACAAAACGAAAAGTGAAGTGAAGTGAGTGACTGCGGAGCTTGTCACTTCAGTGAGTCGACAACTATAATACTATGAATGCAGTTTCGCACATTTCATGTTTTTTGTATGGTTTTTAGGTGACTGCGATTGTGCCGGTAAGCCTGGGAAAAAATAAGCAATGTGTGCACCTCTTATTTTTTTAATTGTTGTAATATTTTATTTTATTTTATATTTATTGGCAAAATCAATGGATGGATCGGTTATAGAATGGCCGTCTAGACAGAAAGAATGGATTGATGTGATGTAATGAATAAATGGTGTTGTCTAAATGGTTTAGATGATATGCCTGGATGGGGGATGATTGACTAGACGAGATCGCTATAGGTGGATTTGATAGGATGGATTAAATGGGTCGATAGTGTGGATAGGGGGATATGGTAAATAGATAGGACAGATACATGTGGTTTCCCCTGCAACAAATGGATGGATTAAATGAATGACTAGATGAATTGAAGGATTACTGGAAGTATGAAGTGGCTAGATCGATTGGATGGTTAAATGGAATGAATGGAGGAAAGGAAGGATAGGTGATATGACGGACGCGACAGAGGAAACGAGAGAAGTAAGGGTGAATTTTTGGTCGCTTCAGGTATGCATGGTATGTACGGGAAAGCTATGAAACGGCATTGGAATAGCGTTGGTAACAAAAACTTTTGCGACACATTACGTGCTCTTCTTGCCGCTTCTTGTAGTTTTATTATTTTAAGTTATCACTAAAAAATTATGATGAGAACAAAAAAGTGCAATTTTTGTTGTATCTTCACATAATTCTATGGGAACGGAAATACAATGTTCCACACACAATTACGGAGACTATAGACTCTAATCGGTCAACAGTATTGGGGAGATATATTTATGTCCTATGTAAATTCAAGCAGATAATTTTCAATAAAAATAATTAATACTTACCTTTTCTAGCCTCTATTATTAAAATTTTTTCTTACTTAGGCGATGAGATTTAATCAATTGATTTCACAGACATTTTATAAGTTAATTTCCAGTGCGCTAATTGTAAGTGAATGAGGATAGATGTGGAGTTAGTGTTTGTTCATATGCACCAATGTATATGTATGTTCAGTCTGAGGGTACACAATCCGCCAACTTGGAGTTGCGAGGATAATCTTTCCTAGTTTTATGGAATCCTCTAAGAAAAAGGATAACTTGCATCACTAACTAGTTCAGGTGATGACATATTTATGTATGCACACTCAGGACATATAACAAGAGGAAAAATTTTCTTTTTTTTTCTAAATCTTTTATGCAAAATGATGAATTTAAATTCCTAAAATACCTTTGGAGAATTGAGTTTTTTTTTTTTTAATTTACATATTTATTGTAAACTTTATTTGTTTAGTATTATTTGAAAATTAATCAATTCAAGATATTCTTTGTTGAAACAGCTTAAGACATTGTTGAAGACTTCAAGTTTAGAAGATAAAATCGATATTTTAGTTTTATGAATTTTACTTGCTTTCACTTGAAGACAATTCAGCTTAATTTTATTGTAGAACGTACCTTATCTGTTAAAGCCATCTGTTTTGTGAATTTGATACTGATTTTGACTTAAGTCTCTCAAAATCCTTTTTTTTTTGTTTTTTTGGTTTGCATGCTTTAGTAATTTTCATAATATTATTATGTAATAGATGTGTTCAAGCTTCAGCTTGATTCCAGCTATCCGCTAAACCCATTCGTAGCTAAGTTAGCGTTGATTTAGTTTGTAGCTATTCAGGAAAATTTGAGATTAAAGCAAAAAATGCATTAAACATGGGCTTTATTTTTACTATAGTGAAAAAGAAAGAAATATCTACAATTTTTCTTAAGGAGTTACATGGGTTTCGAAGGCTAAAAAAAAGCGTTTGGTCCCTTTTTTCGGTACGCCCCTGGTTATTTGGGACACATCATAGTTGGTGTGGCATAGCTATTGCATGAAATTCATAATGAACACGGGAGCGGACTCAGATACGTTTCCCCCACTCCTCTTACATTACGCACAATTTTGAAGCTTATTTTCCAGCTCAGTTAAAAAAAAACTCAATCGCTGAAACAAATGGACCGAAACAAAGGTTTTGGAATAGTGCGCAATTTAATATTGAATTGTCACGCTACAAGTTGAAATTAGTTTTTTGTATCTATTTTGTATCAACATATTCTTTGCAAAACTTAATAGTTTATTTTAGAATATGTTTCTTAGTCAAAGAGAATTACTGTTTGTTTTTTCTTCCTTAACTAAAGCAAGGGCCAAAGAATTTAAATCTCATGAAAAAACCAAATATGGACTTTATAAAACTTACCGACAAAAAACGTGCAAGTGGGTTTTTAAAAAGTAATAATCCAAAAATGTATGAATTGTTACAAATCGGTATTCATAGAAGTATGGATTTGGCTGGATCATGAAATCAAATTCGTTCTTTGAATTAAACCATAGCCGTAGCTAACAACTATGAAAGTGAAACACATTGATATAAAGACAAAGACTTACTATCTAATAACAGCAAATATCGAGAAGTAGTGGAACCACTTAGTACTTAGATATTCTTAAATAATTATGATGTAACAGGAAACAGACGTCTGTAATATAAGTTGAACATGTGGTAGTAGGGTGGGACTTGCAGGTCAATGTGTTACATGCTAATGCTACCGACGATTAATGGATTAAATTATTCTCTAATGATCTAGTTACTGCAAGCACTAACCATATTGATGTAAGGCACCAATACCTGAGAAACTCAGTAAACACTAATGTATTGCAATAGCTAGGAAATATGATTGCACATGCATTTTAAAATGACCATTAAGTTCAGATACCGATTGGGAGGTAGTGAAATAAATCGTCAATTAGGGTCTTGAAATACATAATATAAATAATTACGATATAATGACTTATACTTAAAGGCTGACTAAGAAAAAACGGGTAGATAGACTATGAAAGTGTGATTTTAATTGTTATCAAAACAAATTATCTAGGTAGATAATAAGTATCTCTTTTTTTAAGAAGTCAAATGACAGAGATACTACCAAACAAAAATTTACGTTTAACATTTGCCCAGTCGAATTAAGTAAAATTCACGTCAGCCATTTTATTGCTCTAAATTTTAGACGGGGGTCACTGGTAATCTAAATTCAAAATGGCGACCAAATTTTGCCGAAGAGTTAGCCGCCATCTTGAATTTATGGGCGAATTGTTATTGCTCAATATCTTGATCATGTTCAACGTTTCAACAAAAATGGTAATGATTTAAGTTATTGTAAAATTGATTCTATACAACTTGAGTCCTTATACAATATTTATCGTGCGATTGATAATTTTCGAATTAAGGGGGCGAGGAGGGGGGTAAAGTATAATTATAGAATTATCTCGTTTTTTATTAACTTTAGGAGGACAATTTTGATCTCAACGACTTTTTTCCTAGAACCAATATTTAAGATCCTACGCTTGCGATAAAGGCACAGAGCACCGTAAAAATTATATTTTGCGAGCTCCTTTCCGCACCAGTACAGGGGTAGAGTTCAAGGCGGGTTTTCCCTACGAACTTTTATCGTATCCTCTATCTCAGCATGACAAAGATATTGAGCAAAAACAATTCCCCATTAAATTACAGATGGCAGCTAACGCACCGGCGGAATTTGATCGCAATTTTAAATTTCGAATACCAATGACCCCTTAAAGGTTACAGCAATAAAATTGGAGACGGGAATTTTTCCCAGGTAAAGCTTTTTTTTTACTCATCCGACTGGGCTACATGGTTTCACCCCTAAATTCCATTAAAATGTCATTTCGTTTGAATTATGATTATTCCAATAGCATATAACTACAATTTTAAAATTTGAATTTACCTATTCTTTCTGATTTAAAGATAACTCAATTCTCCAATCAGGTATTAGTATTAAAAACAAAAAACAAGTGTAGAGCAATTAGTAAACCGCGAAAAATACATAATATGTGTGTATGTCAAAACGTGTAAGAAGCCATTAAATATCATAAATATAACAAAATATGTACGAAAATATTTTTAAAAATCATTTGCATTATTTTATATTTGCAAACTTTTTTTTTACGTAGTAGGCACAGTTTAAAGTTGCACATTTAAATTTAACACATTCAGTTTGTTTACAATATTCACAGAAATGTTTTTTTATCTTAATCACAAATGTAAAAATAGCCTAACATTTTTTTCTCTTAAAGTTTACTTTATTTTTATTAAATTTGTTCGTATTTTTCATTTTTTTTCTGTTTTTTGTTTTATAAATTCATTAATCGTTGCCGATAATTACTAGTTTCTTTTCCTTTTTTATGATTAAGATAAAACAATTTTTTATAAGGAAATTCTATTTGTAAATTAAAAAAGTACAAAAATTACAATGTCTGAAAATCACAATATTGCACCATTTCATGTTTTGTTTTCTTTTATTATGTATTTATATTTATGTATATCTATATTGTATATACTTTATATATGTAGTTATATATAGTTTAAACTTTATGTACCTTTTGTGTATATATATACTTTCTATACCCTAGATACAATTATAAGTAATTTTTCATTGTAATTATAGTAATAATAAATACACACGATTTATCATATGATTAGTAAAAATATAAATAACTTCCTAAACCACATAAAATTAATCGAGAAGCATAATATTATAAACACAGCAGTGCAAGCGTAAAATATTCTATATTTACAAAAATTCAGAATATAAAGCCAACAACGTTTTTTGTTTTTATCTTTTTTTTAGTATATTTGCAATAAAAAATAGAAGTCGGAATTAAACATGGTACTATTGTAGAACTAAGGAAACCGCATTATCTTTTCCGGGGTATTTACACATTTCGTAATATATTGAATCGCTTGATGGATAAAATGACGCATTATTGCAACATTATTTTCCCTTTAAGTCTTCTTAGCATTTTTCCAAATTCTCTTACAACAATTTTCATCAAATAACCTGAGGCATTTACAACAACACTTAAGTAAATGTCTTTTGTTTTGTTTTATATATTTTTACTTCTATTATTTACTGTTATTTTTTGTGTTTCTCAAAATTACATAAATAAGTTTTTCACTATATATTCACAACTGCTATGCGTATTATTGGCGTATTTACAAAATTGTGCATTTTGTTGGTACAAATATTTTATTATTATTATCATTAATGAAATTGCAGAAAAAGAGGTAAAATTTAATGAGCAGCCATCGATTTATTAATGCATTTAGAGATTAATCGCGAGGTAATTTCTTGTTTCCAAAATTTTATTCAACTTCTGAAATGAAAATTTATTCAGATTTAATTTGACAAAATTTGATACAATTATGTAAATAAAAAAAAATTTTGAAGAGTGCAAATGTATTGGATTTTGCTCAAAACTATACTCAGATATTTAATAGAAAAAAAACTGGGCTTAAATGCTTTATACTATCTCGTAACGGCCCGGGCGGTACGTATCTTGGTGCGGCATTTTTTATATTTCTGTCTAAATTATTTAAAAACTAAAAATTAATAACATAATAATGTTGTAATCCACAGAATCATTTATACTAATAAGTATTTAATTAAACAAAAATGCAACCCGTCAGTCCTTGTCGACGATGAGATTTTTAAGCTTAATCACGTATGTAAACAAACATCAGCTGTTAATACTTTCTTTAGTGACATTGTTGTTATTGTAAACAGAGCCCCATTGGTCATGGACATCGCCAATACGTGGTAGTTGAACAAAGTTAACTTAAGAACAAGTTAGGAAGTAAGAACGATACAATTTCTTAGAATTTGGAGACTTTGTATACATGATATATGTAGTTATATTTAATCACCTTATAACTCCTAAACGGTTGATATGGCCCCCCTGCCATACAATACAACAAATTTTTTGTTTGGGTGAGTACTATCACCTCCTGCTCCATTGACATCCTAGGCGGAAACACCCTGTATGTATGTCTTATACCAATATTGTCCAAAAGAATTCGTTTTGACTTCTTAATTAAATTAATTTTATTATTGAATTTCGTAAATTTTTTTTATGACTAATGTATTGCAATTTCATGAGCAATGAGACGAGCAATAAACATTCATTTCTTCTTAGGAATTTACAGAAAATATTTCGGCAGATTTTTCATTTAACTTGGTTGGCAACTGGAGTTATTTTCAGTTAAATTTTGCAAAAATAAATTTTTTTTTTTAATAGTTTTTGTCACTGGTGAAGGTGTTAAGCGCAGTGTAGAAACTCGTTGGAAGACAAGAAGAGATGCGGTGACGGTGAAAAAATAACATTTATTAAACATTTTAAATGCTTTGGAAAAATTGACATCTGAGGAAGAAAATATTAAAACGAGATCAGACGCTATAATATTACTCAACTCAATGCAATCTTTTTCTTTTCTGTCCTACCTCCAATTATGGGAATCCGTCCTTTGGATAATTAATGACGCGCAAGAATACCTGCAAAAAGAGGGATTAAATATCTATCAACGTGATTTAAACCTGAATTCTTTACAAAGTATTTCATTGGACACAAGGACAAAAGTACAAAAAGCAGTTACAACAGCCAAAAAAATATGTAAAGAGTTGGAGATATCCGCTGAGCGTCGAGTTAGAAGGAAAAAAATTATGAGTGGTGAAAAATTTTCAACACTTGAGGCTGTCTTTAGAAGAAGAAATACAAAGAGAAGTGTTTTTGTCATTGGATAGAGTTATCCTGGAAATAAAACTACGGTTTGAGCAACTACATGTCCTTGCAGCGAAATATTTATCCAATCTTTTAAATGAAAATTTTGAATCTCAAGTAACTAACAAACATTGACGAGGAATAATTTCATTTTGAATGAAAAAGTATCCAAAATTTTATGTCTCTACCTGATGTACAAGAGCAAGCAAAAGGTTATAAAAATGAGGGAGGCCTCTTGAGCTTTTAATATTTGGAAAACTCTGTTCCCAATATAGTAATATTATTACGAATTTGTTCAACAATAGTCAAATTAAAATTAATTAAAAATTATCTTCGTTGCACAATAAGTGATTTAAGATTACGAAATCTAGCAATACTGTTCATAGAAAGAGAACTAACAGATAACATAAATTTTGACAATGTCATTCAAGACTTTTGTAATAAAAGGGCAAGAAAAATAAATATATAAATCAAAATACGTTTTATCATTGTGTGTACAATCTGTTTAAACTTTAAACAAAATAAATAAATGGTTTTACTCATTTATTTATTTATGTTCAATAATTGTTAATAACCACTCTTGATTTTTATTAAGTTAAAAAGTGCGGCAAATTCGGGACCGCCCCAGGCGGCAAAAGCTCCAACTACGCCACTGAGTAGCGCCTTAACGTCTATCTACTGTCGATGCTAGCAATTTAAAATAACCAACCCAAAAGCAACTAATCGTAGAATAGCTATCTCCAATCGCATTTACATTACAGAAGCAATTAATAATTTCAGCAACGTAGGATATTTATAAAAATGTCATTTTTAGTGCTGTTGCGAAGCCAATCCGATAGATGGATGAATTTGGTAAATTTTATTCATTTTGATTTACATTAATATTTCGAACAAAGTTTGGAATTTTATTCTTATAAAATTGGTGGAATAATGGTTGTCATATGAAAGATTTTCAATTAAGATTCCATAAAAATTCTTCCCTTCTATTTAATTGTCATTATCTATTACTTTTTATGGGCGATGATAGCAATAAGAAACAACACTGATGAGATACCCTTCGTATTGCATGCATTCATTGAGAAAACAATTTTTATTTCAATTTAACCCTAGGCTAGCAGAAAGCAAGTCATACAGGCACTCAATTTAAAAAGCTAAAACATCACTTGGCTTGCTTTGATTTACAATAGAAGCAAATGCATCACCAAGATGAAAAATTTGGATAAGTGAGCATGTATGGAGAAGAACAATTTCACGAAAAAATCCAGCATATGGAGGTACACTTTTCTTATAAAGCTACATACTTGAAAGCTATACTTCTCTCTTGCTTACTAGTATATTCAGTTAGGCTTAACTTTAAACTTGATTTAGTAGTATCTCATAAAGCTATCTAGATCTGATAAGTTATAGTATACAGCAAAGAGATTCACTGGTCATATATTGTAGGTACATATTTAGAATGCGAAATTGGAGTCGGACTGTAAAACTGTCTCTTCAAATCATTTTCGTCCCAATTAATCGGAGATTTTAATATATTGAATAAATAATTATGTATGTATATCGGTTCATTTTTTCCAAATCTTTATATGCTAATTGTTAAAAAAATAATTCGAAATACGATAATAGACAAGGATTCTAATTATTACCTCTCTTGCAAAACTGTCTTTGAACCATTTCAACCCTATAATATGAGCAGTATCTACACATATTTGAAAACTAATTAAATTTCCTTATTTAAGAACAATAGAAATTCGAGTTGCAGTCTTTTGATTATCTAGTTTTTCTGACACATCGAGGCTGCCCCACGGCAAGCTTTGAAGTCTTCCTCATAACACAATCGAATTGGTATGATTATTTCTGCTCTCGTTTTGCCTAACTTTCTAATAATGATACAAAAAACAAACATAATGCTTAAACAATTAAACTAAAAATCTAAGCAAACCAAATCCCGATATTAAGCAATTTTATTTTTACAGAAGTAAGCCAACATTCAGCAAAGAAAGCATGCTTTTCGACTGGTCCGCAATTTGGAATCTAAACCAAAGTAATCATTTTGATGTTGTCCCATTTAAGGTAATGTAATCGAAATTTTGACAACATTTTTATGAAGCTTCAAGACTATAAGAATGTATTTCTTGCTTTAAGGAGCGTTTCTTCAGCTTGGAATAAAACTTTTCCGCCTTTGAAGTAGGTATACAATTCATAGAAACAACTGACAAACGAAATAAAAATCGACAACAGCAACAGCGAAAACTGAGAGAAATGTTCGGTGAGCTCTCGACTTTTGTCACTTACTTTTTCTTATTGATAATTCACACTTAATTCTCAGAATATTTTCAGTTAAAATCGATCTATTCCTTTTGTTTCCTTTCATTTCTAAGAATTTTAATAAGGGTAAAAGTGTTATAAACCTGTTAAATTCGTATATAGAGAGAAAAACTAGAACTCGATAATTAAACTATAGAATTTTGAACTTAATTGTTTTGATTATTTTATATTACATTTCCAAAAAATATATATGTATAGCTTGTTTGGATAAGTAAATGAATTTCAAACTATTAACAAAAACAATAACATTTTAGTTATTCCCATGTTTCTCATAAATGATTAAAGTGTCACATCGTGATATGATTCGTTATAAAACACGTGGTACGATTGAGGTTAAAAGAAATTTGGGAAAATATAGAGAAATTGAATCAATGCATCGCATTTCATTGTAGTGTTCTATTAGTTGCCTGATATACTTCGCTGTAGAAAAGCAGATATTTTAAATAGCAGTGCTGCAATTAACCCCAATTTTGCATTTTCCATATCTTTCCACACAGATGCAGTACATAACATGTGATAATCGTGTGGCGCTTATACAATATTTGATCAAAATCCAATACAATTTTGAGCAATTTTTAATTTTGCTACAACTAGAGATCTTAGACTACAGTTTATAATAAATATTACAGAATATGTACCAACATTTTTGATCCTACTATAAATATCTTAAAAATGTTATACTTAATTGCTAAGTGTGGCGCATAAGTTGGAAATATTAAAAATTCACTAACGTCTTTCTACAAAAGCAAAAGGTCAAATGAGCATTGCGCTCTACAAAAATACAACAGGGAAAATTATCGAACAAAGTGTAAATATTTTTGTAAAAACGATGACAACAGTAGTTTTGTGTGGCACTATTAATTTATTTTAAGTTGTTTTTAATTTAAATTTATTTAAAACTTTTTTTTTTGTTGGTTTTGTTTATTTGAAAAATTGCAAGCCAATAAAAATCCCTTATCAAAAAATATGCCTCAATTAAATTTTTATTATCTTATACACATATAACACCACTTATTCCACATTTTATTACTTAAATAACCGTTTTTTTGTTTGTTTTTTATTTATATTATTTGATTAAATGTGGGACTTTAAAACCCTATATATTGCTCGATTGTTTTTTTTTTTTCTATAAAGTATTTAATACAATTTAATCGCGCAGCGGTATAATGGTATTATAAAACACTTATTTTGAGCTAAATTAAGTTTTAATAATTTTGCATATTCTCAAAAACGTACTTTGGTGTAGTAATAAAACATAAATTTCAATGAATGCAAATATTATCACAATTTAAGGCTGTGTGCCGTTTTTTTTTCGTTATAAAATACTTTCAAGTGAGATGTTTCAGGCCAAATATGCATACGTTCTCTTTTGATATGTTTCCAAAAACATGGAAATTTCATAAAAATTAATTATAGAGGACAAGAGGGTAAAACGACACACAATCAAATCAAGGCAGAAAATCTAGTGCAGCTCATGTCATAAATAAAATCAGTTTGCTTTCAAAAATAAATAAATAAAAATGATATGTTTTATTAATATTGGAATTGCTGAAAGAATCTCAATTCGTTTTTTCGCGTTTGTGAATTTTTAGAGCAAATCTCTTTTAGCCATAATAAATTGTTGAGAAAGTGTGTTCCCTTTTAAATATTTATTCAACTTTATAGCGATTTCTTAGATTTAACTATGTATATTTCTACTACATAAATACTTGAAAATTTAGTAACTTTTGAACTGATTGCTGATGTCAGGCTACAAGTAAGAAATTAAAGGAGGCCCATCATCAACAATTTTCGTGCCAATCTTAAATATGCGTAAGTTTATATGCACACTATAAAAAAAATTGCATTGCAGGCGGATGGAAAAAAATATTGGTGGGGGTTTTGGCGCGGTTTTGGAGAGTAGGAGGCAAAAATGTATACTAGTAGCATCATAGTGAGCGCTAGTAATATAAAGTTTCATTATATCTACATATATCAAGAGATTATATTAAAAATTAAGTGATTTTATCAAAATTACAAACTTTCACCAATATTCTAATTCACTGTTTATTATTAGAGATCTCTTTTGAATTTACTAGATTGTTTTTCTCAGAGTTTGGTTAATAAATTGGCCTGATTTTGATTAGCACTCGAATACCGACAACATTGAGTCTGTTCAGACTAGTGAATTCGAAAGCGCTTTGAAGTAACTCTCTGAATTTGACGATAGCGTAAAAAGCAACTTGTTTGCTCTGAACAAGGAAAAGTGAAAAAAACGATTTTAAAGAAAATATTCACATACACGGTGAGAAAACAAACCAAGAAATGCTTTTGACAATTCACATATTCAAACATGAAAGTGACTATTTTGATAGCACTCCTGAGTGCTATCAAGAAAAGTGACTTCAATAATGACTATAGCGTGCGCTCTGAACACATTTTTCTGTTAAAAGCGAGGGGAAAAAGTTCCTTTTAGGCTGCTCTGAACGCAAAAAACGGCTATAGTCACTATAGCGTGTTGCTCTGAACAGATTATAAAGATATAACAGATCTTGGTTTTGAGGCAAGCACAATCATTTTGCATAATGGACCTTTAAATAATCAACAAAATTTTATAGGTTAAATAATTTTAATAATTTATGCAAAAATTGACCAGAATTTGTTGTGTACTTGTTGGTCATCAACCCAGAAAATAGTGGTGTTTGGATATTTTCGATTTTCAGAGAAAATCTTTCAAATATTTGTTATTTTTTATGTATTTTTTTTAATTTAAAGAAAATCAATGCCACTATTACTGTCACGAAAGCCTACGTTCTGCAACATTTCGAAATAAATAGCATCTTGTGATCTGGTGGTGGGATTTTACAAATTCCAAATAGTTTTCTGCTTGTTAACTCCGACTGCCAATAATTAGAATCCTCACAAACGTGCCACATTCATTACTTTCAAAGCTACGCTCATACAAATCTGTGGTCACAGATAAACTAGTGATAACAGCAAAATTCAAGTTATTCATTATAGCCATTTAATAATGATATGATTAAAAATTAACTTAAAATACCGTAGAATATATTACTAACGTAGCATAGACATTATAGGTTTTCTATTGAAGATGGAATTATCACGAGCAGAAAAAAAACTGTAAGTCAGAACAATTGGAATCACATTTATTATAGAAAATTCTCAAGTTTAGAATTATCATTAGTTGATCAGCAGCCACAAAAATATATGATAGCTACAAAGTAGTCCTGTGAAGTTGTATATCCTGGTTCTTTGTGATGGGCAACATTGAAGCGTTCTTATAAAAAAAGTTTAGAGTTGGCTTCTCAGTGATCTAAAAGTGATCTTATACCTACCTTCCTTAACAAAATTATCACAAAATTTTAGTTAAAACAAAACACTATAAATTTGCAAGCAAAACCTCTCAGCTGAGCCATAAATTAAATGTGTTTTTTTACATTTTTGTGGTGTAAATTGTAGCTTTTATCGGTGGAACTGAAATTGTTAATAATTTTTAATTGGAAATTAAGTTAAAAATCACAATTTTATCACATAAATGATAGTTAACGCAAAAGGATAATTTACATTTTAATTAGATGCTGCTTTTCCACAAGAAACGATAAACAAAGTTGCACAAATTAGAAATATCACGACCACGTATGCATTTCGCATGTTTATGACTAACATTAGTTGCATTCTCGAATAGGAACAACATTATCTACGATTTTTTAAAGTAAATTTCAATTAGTATTGAAAAATATTTGAGAGGAATATCGGAAAAAGAAGAAGAAATATATCAATGCAGTCTAGTCTAAGCAAATTCATTATTCAAGATGATTGGAAGCTAACCTGCTTCGCGAAGAATGCATATTTTCAAGTCAATTGTAGCCGATTCCTCGGATAAATATATTTCCGTTATGGTCGCTACACACTATCGTCGTTACTCTACGTTCATCAAACAACGACTATATTTATCGCAGGCAGAATTACCTAAATCTGAGATACTGCTGCGTGTAAATAAACACAGCCCGAATTTATCAAATGTTTATATTTATTTCAATAACAATTTTTGGGAAAGACTGGGAGACTGGTAGAGCAACCCCACGCAAATATTAAAAGCTATTTTGATTTTTGCATGGCCGTCTGTCAGTCCTCGATAACCTGAGAACGAGTTCCCTTAGAGAGATGAAAGTTAAATCAAGGCATTTGAAGAAGAAAATGTAGATTTTTCATTTTATATTGATTGCCATACAAAACTTTAGTTTTTCACTATTTATTTAAGAACGCGCCCACATACAGAGCTAAATAATTCGAGCAACCCATCGTAAGAATTGGTCTTATACCAACATAATTTTAAGAGTAGATAGGAAGTTTACTTTCGAAATAAATCTTAGCAGGGTAATAAACGTTATTTATACATCCAAAAAATTTAAGGGAACTGCGCAATTTTTTTTTTTTTTTGTAGTGGGAACTTTTTTTTAAATTTTGTTAATAGTGGTTTCTTGTGATATTCCTAATGCGACGTGTAAATTTGTTTCTTAGAGGAAATAATCGAGAATTTATGTCCTTTATTACGAAGGAAAGTCAAGTAAAACAATTATAATACAGCTATTCGTAGTTATTAAAAAAAACATAAAATGGATAATAAAAGAATTGCCAACATTGTATCAAATACTACTACAAAAGTTGCAATGGCATTAAAAAGATGTAATTTATCTAGAAAATAAAATATAGTCTTTTAGCAATTATATTTAGATAAATGCTGTTTAGAAAATAGCCATAGGGAAAGTGGAAAACTCTTATATGCATTCAAGACATTTAGATCCTTATTCTTGTATATATGTACATATCTCATGTATGAAAATCCTCTTCCTTTAAAAGGCTCCTGTTTGTCAGATATCTCGTCGACACGGAAATCTAAAAAGTCTAAGCAATTAATCAAAAACAATTTAAAAAGATAAACTTTAAAAATTTAAATTGAACGAGATAACGTTAGGGCATCTTTCCTGCTTCAAGACATTCAATATGTTGAACTCTAGTCTTCGATAATGACAACTCGACATCACATTCGTTATCGAATTGAGTTCAGACGCGTGATAGTCTATACAAATAATACCTCTACGTCTTCCGTATTTACCCAGCGGGAAATATTTCAAGCGCTTCTACAACATAACTATAAAATATCTTTTTGAAACAATCACTTAACATACGCAAAGGAGTCTTTGCGTAGGCAGATCTCTTGATTGATTTTGGGATTATTTATGAGCTATAATATTACTCGGATGCATCTGAAAGGGCAGAAGAATTTTCATTTTTCAGTAGTCAGTTGAATTGTGTATTTTCCTTTAATTATTGTTGACAATATTTTCTTTTTGTTTAGCAACATACCCTTACAATTCTTACACGTTTGCAATCAAAGGGAGATTAAAAAAAAAAAAACAAAAAAACTGAAATTTTAAATAATCTTCCTCTTGATTCAAGGAGAATACGGTGGGGAAGTGCTCAGAGTTTCCGAAGAAGCCCTCTTACATTCGTCTTTTTTTCTGGATATTTACATTACAAATTTATGGTAGAACAATTGATTTGTGGTCCAGAAAAATTTTCCCAAGCAGCTTATCACGGTATACAGAAATCAAAGTACTGCTGCGAACTGATGCTAAACTCAACTCAACATGTACGGTAATATAGAAGATGGAAAATAACAACAAAATTGCAAAAAAAAAGAAAATTATTATTAGAAGTGTAGTGTTGTTGTTATTTATGAGAAAGTAGTTTTTCCTAATTTTGTTGTTTCATATCATGTACGGTCTTATACATACTATAGAAGCACACAAGTATTAAACATAAAACAATTCAATCCACGAAAACCTCATTATATGTAGGTATATAGTCTGTACCTACCTTCTGAACTAATCAATAGTCATTATGTAAGACTACAATGGTGTGTCCAAACTCAAAGGATTATGTGAAACTAATATATCACATATCAAGAAATCGGTATCCAACACACGTTTGACCCCACTGAAAAAAGGGAAGAAAGTGAACAAATCTTCTATTTTGACATGAAGCGCTCACAGGAAGAAAAATAATTATGTAAATATCGTATGCTTTTCTCTTTTTTCTGCTTCAGTCTAGAGATATAGATGACATCATCATTTGGATGGAGAATTCCATTGGACAAAATTATTTGTATTGGTTTTCCGGTGGTTGATGAATTTTATTACCCAGATCTGCCATACGAGTAGAGTACAGTACTAAATTTGATATACGAAAAAAGTGGAGAAAGTTCAGCTTTCTTGGTAAAGACACAAATTATTAATTTTATAATAAATTCTTGTGCTATAATTGTGGAAGGAATCTATAAAGGTGACTAAAAATGAATTCACTACATTTTATAGTCCGATCAGAGAAAGGCTTTAATCTAGCATACGTATAATTAGATCACATCAATTTTAAGATCTATATAAAAAGAAAAGCCTTGTGGTGATTGTTTCCAGCCTATGATTTTTATGTAATGAAAATTAACAACGTCTCATCAAGCAGCTATGAACGTTATTCTCATTTCATTTGACAATCATGGAATGGGAACTCTTTGGTTGGTCCATGCAAGGACCAATCTGGGTTATTATGGGATCAGCTTGAATTTTTTTTTTGCGTCTGCAATAAAAGAAAAATAGGCTCTTGCCCTCTTAAATTGATTTTCTTTAAATTTTGTTTACAAAAGAAGATTTCTAAGCTCCTTTCTCAGTTTCGTACAATGGAAAATTGGAGAATAACCATACTGAAATGCTGGAGAGAATTAAGGCTTGTTTAAAACAGAGTTCGATACAAAGCTATCGTTTTAAATATATTTTTATTTCTTTATTTGTAAGAAACTTAGACTGTTTTGCACATTATGTATAAAAACACTGTTACTTGAATAATAACAGGAGTGGCAGAGTGGCAAAAAATAAGCAAAAAAGAAAGAAATATACTAAGATTAACTTAACCAGGTAATTATTAAAAATCTAACTATGCTGACGAAGTTCACGCTTGTCAAAATCCATCCCGTCCAAAAAGATTATTCAAGAAAAAGAACGAGAGCTGAGGGTGCAAGCGCACTACCTAATATCACGCAGATCAGTGCAAGATAGGTGGATCAGTTATTCGAAAAAGATAAAAATTAGATGAGTATTTAGCCTAAAGAAAGAGACCAGTACGACCTCCGTCAACGAGAGAGTAAAAGAGAAATAATAGAATAGACAGAGGCGAACAAAAATTCCAGTGAGATCAAAAATAACAATTTTAAATAGGTACGAGTTACAAATAAATAAATGTGTAAATTTGTACAGTTAATTAGGGTTAGGTTAATTGAAAATGTCATCACTGCCGCCAGCGATTGACTGCATTGACGGCTCCTTTATAATATGTACCAAGAACTCAACTTGAGTCAGTTAGTGATAATTCGATTACACCCATACTTAGCTAAAAAATACTTTTCAACATTTAAATTATTCACAATTTTTTTCTTTTTAAAGTTTTATGACCATATTATCTTAAGCTTTAGTGAGTATTATATAAATTTAAAATAAAAAATTTGACTATTGAAATAAACTGAATATTATTTTTTATGACAGAGATATGAACAAAAAGATTTGCGCTAAGATATTACCTTTAAAATTGACTTAATAAAATGATATGTTGTACGAAAATAACATTGTTGTTGGGCATTAATAATTAATAACCTCAATGTTTTTGAAAAGAAAAACCATAATTTGTAATTTTTATTGTAGAAATATTTAACCTTAATAGAAAATTTACTTTGAGCAGCACTTAGACTTATAAGGCCTTAAACTTAATGCAAACAATTATTTTTTCAAAATAATTTTAAAAGATGACTAACAATTTGAATGTCTGTAATAGTAGTAGTAGAAGTAGTAGTAGTATAGTGATAGTAAAGAAATATGTTCATCCAACATTTGCTATCGATTTTCTTTTTAAAGTGTGAGATAATTTTTAATATACCCTAAAAGGTTCTTCCCCACAAATCTATTATCGAAATGAGGCTCGGATCATTTTTAAAACTGGTAAGAAAGTTTCTTTTACTTCTTCATTGCTTTACATGCTAGAAATATTTTCACATTGTTTTTTATTTACTTTTTATCTATATAGTACGTTAAATATTCTTTAAGCTTCAAAATGTCTATAAGATGTAATCGTACGGATAATATGTGTACTCCAAGAAATTATTTCCTAGTAGATACCTAAAAGTAGATAGAGATTATTAATTACACTTTATAATTACATCTCCAATATATGATTTTGAAAAATAGGGAACGGAGAAGGCCAAACATTAGATTGAGTTTTCGGACGTGGTGTGTAGTTGAGTTACGTTTACAAGTAACTTTTGCTCTGTCTGTCGATAGAGTCTTAAGGTAAAACCTCTCAAAGTTGTACGAACACAAACTTTTTTAACAATTCATACTTTTTTTTTATAAAAATTTTGTACCATAAGCATTACTTTTAAATTACACAACTCTTGAATATTTTCATTTCACACACATGAGAAAGGCAGAAATCTTAAATATAAAACAAAACAGGTAGTGGGATCGATAAACTATAAACTTAGAAGGGAAGACTTAAGCATTTTGAACAGTTTATTATCAAAATAAATGAAATTTCCCAGGAGTGACGAGAATTGCTTGTGTTTCAATTGTTGTCAGTGCGCAATCGATTTTCGTCGTCCAATATGATTTTTAAGATTATTATATATATATTTTTTTTAAATACAAAATTAAATACCCTGCAATTCTGCAATTATCACAGTTATTTGATAAAGAGTTTTGAAGGCAACTAGTCCTTTTTTGAGGCATATTTTTATTCAAATATGGATGTGCTTTGAATTCATCACTCGAAAAGTTGCTAAAGAAACATTTTGGAAATACATTTTTTTTAATTACTTGCAAATTTAGTTCTAGTTAACTCTCTTGCTCCCTAGATTTATGGGTAAACAGACGTAAATTGTAAAATCATAAATTCGAATTAATTTGCTTTAATTTCTTTTATAAGAACTTTTAGGATCATTATGAATAATCTGTAAAGGAATGTCGCCGGCAATTGAAAGTATGAGCAGATGATGAATTATTGAGCAAATAAGTATAATAATAAGAAATCGACTAAATTAAGTTCATCATGTCTAACCCTATATCAAAAAGATTATATAATTATTTAAAACGTTGTTGAAAGATGTTTTAAAAGTGCTATATCTACAACTGTTTTCTCCATATTATGAAAAAAAAAAAATTAGAAAGTGTAAAGATTATTGTTAGAAACTATGTTCAAAAGTTGTACGATATTTGGTCCTAAAAACGTAGATTATCCTAAATATAAACATGTTTTCATCACAACATCACGTATATCATTGGCAAAACAATTACTTTGGCATTTTCGTTTTTTATTCCTATAGACAGAAAAGTTCCGTCGCAAGAGTTTAATTTTTTTTTTTTTTTTGTTTTACAATAAAAAGCTAAATAAACATAGAACAACAACATTTGTTACGACAGATATGTACTTTTTGGAAAACAAATCTCATTTTTTTTACAACTATCATAAGCTCAATTTTAGTCTAAAATACAGTAGAGATTAAAATAATAATAAATCTGGTAATGTGAATATGTGCTCAAAATAAGGAGAAACATTTTTTTTCCTATGAAATGAAAAACTATAATAAAAACTCTAAAGCCTTATAAAAAAAAAACATACAAAACAGGAAAAATATATGAAATTAAAAACTTAATTTTTCCCAAAATGTTTCCGCATTTAGTGGTGTCACAACAATAGAAGTACAAGCAATTCCTACTGGTCTCTGCTGGTACGTCTAAAAATAAGAAAAGAGCTCGAAATAATACTACCAAAATGGGTGGCTCTCATACAAACAGAAAAAAAAGGAATATTTTTTATGAACTTTATATAAATGCTCCGCATTCATATATTATGTATGTACGTGTATTGTATCATCATGTGATATGGTTGTAACAATATCGGTTGGTGGTAGTAATAATCTTATTGTTTCTCAGATAGCAAGTCTTCATTGAGCTGTCATATTTTTCGTGTTTTAGCTTTATACTGTTAACTTCCAAGTGAATAGCAATGGAAATGTAAACCTTTAAACTGGTCCATTTTCCACTGCAGCTGTTTCAGTTTGCTCTGTAGATGTCGTTGTAGATGCTTCCAGACTAGTAGGAGTAGTAGCAGTAGTAGTTGCGTCCTCAAATAAATCTACTTGTTGTGGAGTTTCAGGAATGATATCCGGTTTTGTGCTGTTATCTGATACGATTGATGGCTCTCCTAGGGAGGGCTCTCCATCTGCACTTGAGTCCATAAATGATTGACAACTGGAAAATATAATTAACACTTAAAAAAAATCTTATATTCTTGTGTCTCTTTGAACTGTAAATAACTAAATGTTAATTGGTATAAGATTTATACAGCGACGAGTATAGAAGCTACACCAAAGTATGAAGAAAATTTATGTTAGTTACCATAAATTTAATCGTGGAAGGGAACCCGTAAAGAACCATCCCGGAGGATGGAGGATAGAATGATATCCTCAACAAAAGATTATTACATTGTATTGGCGAAGTAGACATCACCAAGAGCAGAACTTTAAAAAAATATATGAAATAGATCTGCTACGAGAATGTTTCTTTTGATTAAATTTGAAATCTTATTGATGATTGAAATTATATTGAAAACAGATTTGTTATTTTGATTTTCTTTAAAAACTTCCCCGATCTAGGTGCGCAGATGAATATATTTGGTGCTGAAACCCGGTACTATTCAGATTTTGGTGTAGTAATAAATGGTCTGACTTTATGTACATGTAAACTTTTCCTTATATATGTATACTGTATCTTATATTTGATAATTTTGTGTATTTTGTTAGGATTAACTCATAATCAATTCCAGCAGTAATCGACCAGTGGCGTGTCACATATATGTATGCTCAATAATTTTATTAGATATGAGTGCTTCCAGAGCGAGATAACAAAACGTATTGTAATTGGTCTCCAATGGAACAGAGCATAACAAGCCATATTTTCCAGCAATGAGGAAAGTGAAACCAAGTATTGAAAAGGTTGGTTATAATGGGTATTATATATAGAAGTGGAATTCAATAGGCTCTTTATTCTACCTAATAGCATTAGCTGTAATGTGGAAAATTGCATGAAATGCCCCTTCCTCACAGACCTTACGAAAAAAAATACTAATGAAGTCTACCCGAGAGGTTTGGAGCAGCTTCCAGTTGTTAGTGACTGATTCTTCAAAGTCATCGTCCTGATATACTTGCATACTGAAGTAAGCCAGCAGATGTTTAAACCAAACCAGTAATCAACCAAAAACATTAATTCAGTGTCTGAGGATTTTGCCATAAAAACAAGTTGTTTCAGTCACTTAGCAAGGTGAAAATAGAAATGAGTGAAACCAGTATAGAGGCGAACCATCAAGAGTTGCACATGAGGGAAACCGATTCCGCAGAGAACATTATCCCCACCAGATGTTTCCACAGATTAAGGACGAATTGGTTGAACTATTGAAAAAAGGCGAAATTTCGTAGAGTGCTTCTGATTACGTCTTATGGTCTAATTGAACAAGTGTAATTATACTAAGTTGGTCACTCCGTTTGTAACACATAGAAGCAATTATGGTAGAGCAAAATGGATTGGACACCCACGCATTTTATTAAAAGTTATTTTGATTTTTGCATTTCCATCCGTCCTCAGGCGTCGAGAGCGCGTTCAGTTGAGTGCTGAAATTTTGCACACGGGCATTCAAAAAAAAAATTAAAGAAAAGATCATACATTTAAAGACAGCTGCAGACGCATGCATAAGTTCACTTAAATCCCCATAACTTTTGTAATTCTTTGAATCTTAATACTAGGAATAAATGAAAAAAAAAATAATAATAACCGTCACCCCGTCCCTTAATTTACTAATTTCTTTAACTGTTGAGTTCTTTGTGATTCCGAAAAAGGAAAGCTTAAAACTAAACACAATTAATATGAAATACAATGAAAATCATTTAATAACTTTAGATACCTTTCTTGATTATCACATGATTCAGTAACTGGGCCATTGCTAACTTTCTCAGTTCCAGAGTGTCCGTTATTAACTTCATTAAAAATGCCTTCCTCGTCTACAGTTTCGTCGTTCCAACTATCAAATTCATTTTTATTATCTTCAAAATCATTTCCGTCTATCTTGAATTCACTCATTTGATATGGATCATTCCATTCACCAAAGGAGTTATCATTCTCCTTGTTTCTAGCATTCTTTAGACTTAACTCTTCATCAGATGGGTTGTCAAATGAAAATTTCTCAACATTTGCATTGTTATCACTTTTTTCAGCAATGAATTTTTCATCTGAAAGATCATTTGAAAATGAACCAAAGTGTGCATCAAAATCAGCAAAATTGTCCATCTGAAATTGTGCACCATCTTTCATCACAATATTATCTTGACTTTCCTTGGGATTGTTCGTATATAAACTGCCTATTGCGTTAACAAAGTGGCTAAAATCAAAATTCCTAAATAATCCTTCGATTTCGAAATCACTGAAAAAAATAAATAGATTAGATTAGGTTAGAGTCCACAAAGGTGCGATAAATAACTATAAACTCTTACTCAATCAGTTCCAATCGTGCTCGATCATTGCAGAATTCCGAAAAGTTCTCGTTGTGAAATTCCTCTGGTAAATTAACGCTGTATTCAGCGGAATCATAGGCACTACAATTGGCCAACGAGTGGGCTTGTGAAATCAGTTCTTTTAATAATTCACCATTTCTACTTATGATAAGTTTCCAGTTCTCTAACTCTTGTTCGTTTAAATTTGAATTTATTAAGGCATCGAATTGGTTTGATTCTATTATACTGCACCTAACGTTTTTTAATATGTGTATGAGATGACCCATGTAACCTAATCGCCGCCCAGATTTTGTAGATCTAAAAATAAAATAAAATACTGAAATAATTTTTAACGGTGTTTTGATCGAATTTTAAGCAGTACCAAAACTAAACTTGAAAAAAGAACCTCTTAAATGTTTGTGTGAATATTTTCATTCATTTTTTTTATAGAAGAAGAACTCGCATTGCTCTTACATAATCTTTTGGCATAAAAATTATTTAATATCCAATTGCCCATAGGGGGAAGATGGTGATTTGGTGGCTTCATAAAATCATAGCCGACGTGCGTTTTCACGACTAAATCTGTCCCTTGTTCGTGCTTATTATCTTAACTTAAATAGTAATAAAAAAATATATTGCAATCAGCATTAAAATAACACCTGTAAAATTTTTAAATCATGTGAAAGTTAATTTAAAAAGCTAAGACTACAGCTAATGTATAACATTATTAGCAGTGGTAGTGCTGAAATGGGCATTAGATTAGGTTAGAGTGGTGGCCATCGTAAAAGCATGTACGATTAGCCACACTTAGACCAAATAAGGTCTATTGTGATGCCACACCTTACTGGGACCCTACCTGGAGCAGATTCCTTTATAATCTCCATTGCTGCCATTGGTGTTGTGTGAAGAGCCCCTGTAATAGCTAGTAAAACTTTTCAGGTGTCGCTTTCTTGGGAACATTTCACCACACTAACATTCCATATGTGATGATAGGTTTTACAATATCGATTTACATCTAGTGCGCGATTTGCCAAGTTTTCTCGCAGGCGTACAGTGCAATGGCCGCCTTTTTAACGCTCTATCCTAGTATCACTCCTAGGTATTTGGTCTCAGTTTTGAAGTATTGTTACCCAGTTTGGGGGGAGCGAATGTCGGAATAACTCTCCAACGTGTAAGCAGGACTAGTTCAGTCTTTGCTGTGTAGAGCCAAAGACAAGAACTTATAGCCCAGTTATGAAGCTTTTGCAATGCTCTTTTGCTGATCGTCGATAAGAAGTTTCCCGAGACCAGGAGCATATGCTACCGCTTTTATACTTTTATTTAAAGATGAGAATTTCATTAACGACTAATAACCACAGTCGAGATGACACCTTCCTTATCTTATTGCTCCATTGGCATTGGACTTCTATTCGGTTCTAATGTTTATTGAAGCAATCAATTGAACTTAATCAAGTCTATCGGTGGAATCTGATTCAATTTCTGTTCCTTCACTCCAAAAATTGTCGATTCAACACTGGGATGAATTTGAACGAGTTGTTGTAATAAATTTAAAGTTAATTTCAGTACTACTTGATAATCAATTAATCAGTTAATTTTTACAGAATGATTGTTTTGCTGTATATTTAGGATAAAGGATTTTGTATTTCCTTGGTAGTTTTAAAGTAGCTGATGTACTGTATGGATAAAATATGGTATTTCTTTTAAATCAATCCTGCAAAGATTTTTGTCTGCTAGTATATATATAAATATATGTATAATACTGTATACAGGGGTGTTTTCATCTAGGTGGTCCATATCCATAGAGCAGGAGCTGATAGTACTCACCTAGACGAACAAAGAGCTAGTTTTTCATAAAATACCCTGTATCTTAAAAAGTACACGGCGTACGGGCACACTTTTTTTTTACTTTGACCTCTATTTTTTTCTAACAAAAAGGTCGTTAACATAACTTGTTTTTTATACAAATTATAAACTCTACTCTTTAATTTGATCTATTACACTCTATGTCCTAATTGTAGCCGTGTAACTAATATAATTTCTTTCCTTGTTAAGGAGCACATTTCACCCCATCAACATGACTTCATTAAGGGTAGATCTTGTGAGACTAAGCAGGAATCCTTTGCTAATTTCTCACTGAACGTTATGGAGAATTCTGGTCAAGTTGACACTGTTTACACTGATTTCAGTAAAGCTTTCGCTAAGGTAAACATTCGCCTGCTTCTTGGAAGCTGAGTGTCTTTGGTTTTCATTCTTCTTTGCTAAAATAGATTTCTTCCTATCTATCGGACCGGAGGCAAATGGTTGTTATTAATGTCATAACATCTCGTTCTATTCGTGTACTCTCTGGTGTACTTCAGGGAAGTCATTTGGATCCTATTCTTTTTATAATTTTTATGAACGATGTTTTTACAATTTTTAGTTTTGTTTCGTGCCTTGGTTTTGCTGTTGACCTAGGATTTTCATGAGGATTCTTAATACTGAAGATGTAGCTAACTTTAAACACGACCTTGTTAGTTTTGCTAGATGGTGCTGCCTAAATCATTTATATCTGAATTTATCAAAGTGCAACCATGTTACCTTCACTAGAAGGTCCTCACCGGTACTACTTGATTTATCCATTAATGGATCCCCAATTGCCAAATGTGATCTATCATCTGATCTTGGGGTCTTGCTTGATTCTCAGATGTCATTCTCTCAGCATATAGATTTCATCGTGAGCAAGGCTAACTCCCGTCTTGGCTTCGTCAGGCGTCGGGCTGCAGAGTTTTTGGACCCTTAAACACTCAAAAGTTTATACATTTCTTTGGTGAGACCAATCCTTGAATATTGTTCTGTTTTGCGGGATCCTTACTATACTGTTCATAGCAATAGAGTCGAGGGCGTTCAGCGGAGATTCACCAGGTTCGCCCTGAGGAAGCTTAACTGGAGTGCTGATCTACCTCCGTATCATGCAAAATGCCAATTAATTGACTTACAAAAATTGTCTACCAGACGGAAGACCAGCAATGTTATGTTCATAAGAGATCTGTTGGCTTATAAAATTGGTTCTCCTTCCCTGCTCGAATACATTCATTTTTACATTACGTCTTAACAAGAGTCATTTAAGTATCGGAAACTCGGAGAAATTGTGTGATACATTTTATGCTTTGATTGCGAGTTCTTCTTACTACACGTTCTTATGTAACTATACAATTCTTCAGTCTCTTAAAAAAATGTTATATAGAAAGTTTGAAAAAACTATAAAAAAGTAAACAAAAAATACAAACTTACTGCACTTCTTTGTTTTCCAACCAGCAATCAATGAGTTTGGAGATAATTTTAGATTTAACTATTACCTAAAAGTATTATTTCAATAATGGGTGGTTGTTATAGCTACTTGACATTTTCACTCACAAAAGTTTGTAAGGCAGACGGCGTCTTTGTATTATCTTCGGTTGTGATAGTTTGGTCAAATGTAGTAAAAACGTAGGTAAAACATTTCTCAACCTCACTGTGCAAAAAATTATTCCAAATATATTGCTTAAATAGTTTGAGCAAAGTATTGAAGTAATCTATTTCACAAATTCTATAAAAGTACAAAATAAAAATGAGTACGCTGTTCAGCATCAGGCCGATTCTGTGCATTACTTGTCTATAATATCCTTGTTTCCTGTTTGCAATAATACTGTAAATAAGCGGCAAATTTGTAGTCTAGTGAACCCAAATGGTGGAGAAAGTTTTGTCACAGCTGTAACAATTTCTTTAGTCTGTAAATATACGAAAAATTATAAATTTTCAGAATCATAAATGAACTAGGTATATGTTTTCACTTACAATATCGGGTGGATTCAAAAGTAATTCATGGAAGTCCTTGACTCTTGGCGCTGTTACTTTAATCACAGCAGAAACAATTTTTTCATGATTCTCTTTCTCCCTATCTAGAATCATTTGTAAAGCTTTATCAGACGCAGGCTCATCACTATATAGTGTAAAGAAAAATTATTTCTTGTATTTAAAACGTGTAAAATATTCCTTACACAATGGATTCATCAACAAGTGTAAGTACGATTGCAATGCCTGAAACAATAGAACTATCTTTAGCATTTGGCTGGAGCATAACATCCAGAAGTGCAGATACTGTCTTTTCATTTTCAATTGACAGTAACAAAGGATTACTCCCAACAAACGCAGGTTCAAGACAATCATTATCCTGATCGTTTTGCCGCATTGATCTTCCATGTTTAATCAATTCACAAAGAAACTCTGCAATATTGTTATGCTTCTCATGTTCGTCTCGTTGCCCTAACAAAAAAATCAGTCTCTCAATAAGTTGCTGCTCTGCAAGCCACTGTAAATTGGAAAATATTTATTTAATTAGAAATGAAATTACTGTGAAAATATGTTAACAGCAAAGTATACCTCATACAAATTTTTCTTAAGCGCTCCACCCTGCACTTCTTTTATTATTTGAAGAAACATATCCATAATAACTGGGGTAGCAAAGTGCTTGAACATCAAATCAAGAAAGTTTCCTTGGGCTTTAATAAACTCAAGCACTTGCAGGCACATTTTTTGGTATAAAAACCAGTCCTGATCATACTTTCTCCATATGAGCATGCTAAAAGTTTTACTAAAATATGAGGATAAGAGGGGATTTAACGGTGGTTCCAGTTCCAGATATGAGTAGAGCTTTTTTAATATTGCGGGGTCTTCTACGAGTTTTTCGTTAAGGGACGGTAAACCGCTGTAAAATTTATAAAATAAAATACAGCTGCAATTTTTTGTTACCATGAAAATACTTACAATGTTAAGACTTCACAAGCAACATTTGCATGCTTGAAGCGCTGAGCTAGTGGAAGGTCCTCTGGTGGTTCTGTAGTTATTATCTCAATTAAGCGTTTTATAACATCTGGACGAGTAAGACTGAAAAAAAAACAAAAAGGGATATAAAAATACAAAGCTATCCTAAATTCATAGTGAAAAGTGAAAAACATACTATTGAGTGAGGTTGTTCCTTTGTGTTTTGCATTCCTGCAAGAGATCTTCATCGTCGAGAAAATCTTCCACCGTGACATCCTAAAAAAAATATTGCTTTTACCGCAATCAAAATTATTTCAAGCGAACAAATTTACTTCTTTTTGCAGTAAAGCCCCTATATTCTCCGATGGCGTGTATCCTTTATCCCAAAACATCGTGTGATGTGTAAATTAATTTTCTATTATTTACTAACACAGCACTGTAACAAAAATTAAGATTAATTAGTTCTTGATGCCGATCTTGCAACTTTAATTTAAAACATTCAAGAAAATTGGAGAAGGTGCACGGTAGTGATCCTAATCTATGAACATCAATGGAAAATATACATATTAATGGTCTCAATTACGTAAAGAATGGTTTGCCTATTCTTAGAGAGTGTGTTAAGCCAAATAAACTCGTATTTACCGCGCTATATTGGAACAAAGAGGCGTAGTGCTGTTTGTGTCGGCATTTAGACTTAATAAATGAAATTGTTTTTTAATTCTGTAGCTGAGCATGTGGAACCGGGTCTGAATTACGTCATGACCATACAAAACATTCCTTGTTTTTGGTATACCATGAGAATGAGATTGACCGGAACTTCTAGTTCGTTATTTCCTTAAATTATTCAACTAACGACAATGTATCAAGATCAATGCAACAATTTTTGGCAAATATTGAATTTTTTTAAATATAAATCATTTTTTTATAATTTCGAACCATTATTGGTGCTTTAATATTGCTCCTTAATACATTATGTGAACAGGGTTGACTAAATCTAAGGCTTTCAATATGAAAAGTTGTTTGTAAAAGGTCTTTTTAGGCTAAAAAAAATACAACAACAACTATACCAACTACTTTTTTCACTGATGTTAATAGATTCAGATTAACGTGTAAAAAAAAACAATACAGTTCTTTTTACACCTTATTCTATCATTATGGAAAACTCAAGTTTTTTTTTTAAATAACGGAATATTAATGGCGTTTAAGTTTTGAAGGAGGTTTTTGGTATTTGTCATTCGAAGGGAGCATATCTAAAGTAGTCAGTTACTTATACACAATGGTTCCAAACCAAGTTGAACATTTTCAGCCTATGATCAATTTTGTCCGATATCCTTTCTTGGAATATAGAGAGAGAACAGGAAGTGTTGATACCTATAAAATTCATGTAAGTCCCACACCAGGCCATTAATGTACTGATTATCAGCAACACTAATATCTTAATTAGGCATAATACATTGTAAAAGGTAGTGATGTACTGAGGTGATACTGATCTGCTGATAATCAACAAGTGATTTGTATGTTTCTGATTTTTACTGACATCAGTCGATATCTTATTTTCAAACTAATTTAAAAATGAGTGAACAAAACTTTGTTTTACAATTAGTGCAGTGTTGAAAAACGAAGGTGCCTGTGGGAATCAACGTGTGAGTACTGCAAAAGCGATAAAGTGGAAAAAGCTTAGAGGGAAATTTCAACGTAAATTGGAAAAGTTGGTATGTTTACTTGCGTACTTACACTTACACTTTTATTTTATGATTTATTGGGCTAGGAATCATCTTAAGTCACTCTCCAAGGAACTGAACGTGACGTAAGTTTGGAGACCACCAGTAATTCCTTATTAAATTATACTCTGTACTGAAGAGTATCAGGGTTTTTGCCAATAGGTAACGTTTGTTCCAATCAGTTTTTGAAGTTCAAATTTGAAATTTACAATCATCATTAGCATGGCTTCTTTCCTTCATACATGGAATATAACTCACCTCATCAGCGGGGACAGAATCTTCACAACCAGAATTTGATTACACTAAATTTGGCTTATCACACTACCTGTTCTCTCTATATTCTTAGATACCTTAATTGAATGTCTGCAAATATAGTCAACCCTCTCTTCAGAAATTTGCTCTTCCAATCCAATAATTTTCATAATTGTTTCCCGCATTTATTTTTAGAACAGCGGTAAAAATGGTCACAATCAAATGAACCCAATTCGGCACGAAACTTTTTATAAAACTTCAAACAGGAATTTAATAACGTTCGCAACATTGCTTTTTTTTTTGTACTAAAATAAAAAAAAAAAAGTTTGAAAGGTGAAACTTTGGAGTACAGTAGCCACTTGGTTATATGAGCACATATGTTACAAGAGTACAACTTGCATGCAAGCTGTACTTTCTCTTGTAATCCCCAGATCACTTGGACCTTGCACATTTTGCACAATTTCTTCTAATTCATTGGTAGAGAAATTTAACAGAATATTGGCACTTAACTTCACACTATAATACATAAGCATATGCATATTCAATAGATTTTCAGCTGAAAAGGAGAGTTTATAAAGGAGTAGTAGGAAATCTAGAATGATTAACGATATTTTTATTTTTTTTTTAATATGACTATCAGAACCAGCTTAGCACAAGCTCGCTGCATGGACACTTTTAATAAATAAACGGTCAACAATACATGCGTTTCATCACTTAGTCGGTGTTAGTATTAATATGTTAAACTAAACATAGACCAAACACCGAATGAGATGACATGCAATGCGACATGGAAACAGAAAACTAAGTATTATATAGACGTTTTTTTTAAAATATGCTTGGAAATGTCAACGACGAAATGCTAAGCCTTAATATTAACAACAATTCACATGCGATTGATGGATTCATACATACTAAAGTTGGATCTTGCGGAGTTAACATGCAATAGAGGTAACCTTCTCAAATTGTGCCCACTATCACGGAAAGAGATTTTGCTAAGTAGCAGGGGAGAATCAATATTCGCGTTTAAAAGTTGATGCACAAAAGTTACTTCGGCGACCATGCGACGTTTTTCAATGGAGTGCATATTCAAGTTTCAAGCGATCCTCATAAGGTGGAAGAATCAATGAATTGTTCCAGGGTAGGTGACTAAGAGCGAAGCGCAGGAAGTTCCGCAGACTCTATGCGGTCGATGTGTGTACCGTAAAATGGAGACCAGACCTGGCTAGCATATTTAAGGAGAGGTTTACTGTTTTATATTGTGGGTATTGTAATGATTCCACGAATAAAGAACTAAAGAAGGGAAGTTCGTGTCCTTGAATGAAGTGTATCGGTTTGGTTCTGGCAAGTATGCACTAGACGACAAGGGGAATTGTTAAGAGGAATCAGAACCAAGATTTGCAAGTTTCTTGCATTTTTAAATGCGAATTTCTGGCAAATTATTGTAGCAAAATAATGATTAATATTTTAATGATTTTAAAGATAACGAAGGGGTCTAGTAAATAACGTCGGCAAAAATTTAAAAAATTGTATTGGAATGAAGATATTAGCTCCAAAACTTGTAAAAAATGGTAAAACTTGAAGTTTTTTAAATCAAATTCCTGTTAGTTGGTATTCTCATTTTCTTTAGATTGTGACTATTTTAGAAAGATAAAGGCTAAATCTAGCAAATAACGTAAGGTTTTTTAATTTATAGTTGTAAAATAGTAAGTTCAATAATTATGTTCAAACAAAATTTAGGAGAGTTAATTCTCGTTAAAAAATTTCAATTTATTTGAACTGCAAATATTAATTTTTCGTCTTAAATTGTATGGTTTCGACGCATGTTGGGTTTCTGTTTTTGGGGCAAAATTTAACAGACCAATCAGGAATTTACGAATTTGATCACAGTTTTTACCAAAGTATGTTATGTTGAGAGTTTAAAGTTGCTATGACCTTACCGTCTGCTATGCGGAACATTAAGTGTATTAAGGATTATATGCCTGCCTCTTTATTGCTTTAAAAGCATTAACATAAAAATAGCAGAACTCAAGGTGCTATATGACAAAATCTCTACAAAATTCTTTCTTAGCGTCCAGGAACGAAAAGTTCCTAGCAATATATTGGTCTCTAAGTTCTGTTCAACATTTTATGTGAAATTAAATGAAAACAAAATATGTAACCAAATTAAATTTATATTTTATTAGTATCATTGCATAGTGTGAAAACATTATTATGATAAATTTATTTAAAATAGCAGTCACGATTTTTAACAAAAGCTACACGCATAATATTCATTTATCTATTGTTGCCACTGCTTTGGAAAGAGATGCCTTTAGAGAGTCCAAGTTTTTATGAGGCTTAGCACAGACCATCTGCTCTAAAATTTTCCATATTTTGTAATCCAAGGAATGAGTCCAGATTGGAGGAAGGCCAATCTTCTTGTCTGATGAAGTCAATTCGTTAGTGGCTAATCACTTCTGGGTGGTTTTCGTCTTATGTTTAGGAACTGAGTCCTGTTGGAACACTCAATGCTGGCTTCAAAACATTGGCAGATAGATATACAGGTTTAAGAATTGCATCCTATTAAACTTGTGCACTATTTTTCACTCCTTTTTCACAGAAATACACTTTAGTAAAGTCAGAATTTGACACCCCCAACCAAAATATTATCGTGACCTCGTTGAAGGCGTGGAAGAGGTGTACTAGCTTCTTCACTACTGTGCGCGTGCTTCTTAACACTTTGACTATTGTGCTTTTTCACCGGTGAAAATTGGTTTGTCCAAAAACAGTATGCCTCTGTGCTTGTTTTTGTCGTACTTTTTTAACAACACTCGTGTGATTTTTCAAATTGTAACGCTTTTAGACGAGCAATGAGAAGATGTCCTTTCATTTTTCTAGAAGCACGTAGCACAAGGTTTACATTTAGTACCTACTTTTTTAACAGTACTCCTGCTCAAGCCCATCACCACAAGATTTTGGAAATTCGGTTAATATAGTCAAGTCAAAGTGTACTTATTTCTGAACCTCTGTTTATAGCAACATAAACCGTTGGGCTCTACGACAAACAATACTTTGGTTCTTAGATTAGTTAACTATACAACAAAACAAACAAAAATAAAATTAAATCAAGTAAATACGTATCTACCTACTCAAATGGAGTTTAAACACCAAACCTTTTTGTTCAAAGCAGCTCAAAACAAGCAAAAATGACGATAACAAATTTTAATAATGAAAAATATAAAATGTTTTGTGCCAGAAAGGAATCTCTTTCAGAGGTAAGATAGAAATTCTCGAAAACTTTATAGAGGAATAATTCGAGTTTTTAATTTTGTTCTGTTCTACCCATATGTAGGTATGTACGTTAGTTCCTGATAATATTTTTCCTTCTTATAAGAATGCATAACTTTCAAATTATCTTGTTTTTTTCCTCGTAGGTGCTGTGATTGCTTAAACACTGATTCATAATTAGCGAGCAAATGGTGAATTCTTTTCAACAAAACGAAACAGGCACTGAACCGAACCGGAATCTGTCAGATCTAGCCCTGCCTCGAACAGGGACAAGCTGAAAAGAATACAAGAAAGTAGAATATCCGAAAATATTCATCTTTTATGATTTTAATAAAAAATTAAAACCACTTTAATAAAGTAATTGTATTTTCACAAAATTTCACACAAATACTTCCGATTTGACGTTTAGCCCCAAACCGTAACCACAAATTTTCATGGTGCAAGAAAGTTTAAAACCGAAAGAAAGCTCAAACTACTATGCGAGGTCAATATTCAACATAATAGACCATAACCCTTCCCGCGCCTTTCGCATCCTCTGGCTTCCAGGCCATAGAGGCCTAGCTCTCAACGAGCTGGCGGACAAGAAGGCTAAGCAAGCTGCAGCTTTGGATCAGGTCTCTGAGACCTCCATTTCCCTTGACGACGCCCTAAAAGCTATAAACAGTCTCATTCACAGAGACTGGGATGAAGAATTCACCCGCATGTCTACCTCCTCTGGGTCCTTCTATAAAAATTTTTTCCCTTTACCCCGTTAACCCGCTTAGCTCGACTGGGACTTCACTCCCAAGGAAACCAGATTCATTAATAGACTTTATGCTGGTCACAGGTACGACGCCAAACTTTTTTGGTCCATAGGTAAAACTGATTTAGTCAACTGCAACTCATGCAACACACCCAATTTCATAGAGCACAGCATCCTAGAGTGCACCCGGTTCAGTTCAATTAGAAGTAGCTTCCCAACTATTCTGGGCGTCAGATCTCTAGAAACCTTACGGGAATCTTTTGACTTCGGCGGGCTCAAGGACCTAACATGCTTTGCTGCAGCTGCGGGAATGTTGCAGGTGTAAAGGAGCTATGGTTTTAGCTAATCATTTCAATCAATACATATTAAACTCATTTTTTCTTAAACTCACAAATTCCTTCAGATAACAAACTGCTAATAGACCCTATCCCCACGTCTCGTATAGTGTTGTACATCCTTGTATGTTATATGTTCATCTTTGTAGATGTCTGTTATGTGTTTGTCCGCCACTGATTGAGCAATAGTCTACACGCGCATAACTTAATGAGAACATCAAATACCTGTAAGATCATCATCAACAACAACTGACAACGGCCAGTAAGGTCATCAGATATAAGCACATCTAAAAGTAGCCGGACAAGGCAATCAAATAACTAGCCGGACACGGCACACTTTTTTGGCGATATACCCCATAGGGTCAAGCCATTGGGAAGGAACTCCAGCTCACACACAGAGCCTACAGTTCCAGACCAAAACCAAGAGAAGAAGAAGTTTAAAACCGGTGCAGAAACCGAACATAGAATCGCTGTGAAAAGAACATACGTTCGAACCAGTTCTATGTCAGTGTGATGAAGAAAACACGTTAGGTTTAGGAACCGAACGGCTTTTACAGTTCAGTTCAGGTGAAAAGAATTCACCATTAGATTCAGGTTAAGAATTGTTGTTCGTAGTATTTTGTACATTGGTTCTGGTAATGATGCTCGGGTGCAAATATTTATGGTAACTGAAAACTACCACGCATGGTGAGTGGAAGAGTCAAATAGCCCACAAAGCTTCTCACTCAAAAATTTTGCAAATATCCGAAGCTAATACCTTTCACGCTGGATAATTATAGAGATATAAGCTCAATTCTGCATTGCTTGGCCTATTGGTCTTCCATTACTCTATATTTTCCATTATTTTTATTCTTACTAACCACAAACATTATCACCTGTTGTCTGAACTCACACTCAGTATAGTGTTAGTATTAAAACAGCCCTGATTGAACTTAAAAGTGGGCAGTGAACCCAATAAGTAGAGCAATGCATCTGTTTGTCAGCAATGTGATCCCAAATAAAGAAATAAGTAAATAGGCTCTCATAGATTAAAATGAATTAAAAATTGATAGATTTAATTTTAGTATAGCACTTAAGTCATCTTTATTAAATGTTAACTTAAATAAGACGCTATTTACCCTCCAATTCACTATTCACAATTAATTATTGTTTTACTGTTTAAGTTCTAGCTATATTCAACTGTGTATTTATCTTAATATTCCTTGTCTCAATACTCTATTCGCTATACCCAACGCTTATTTGCGTGGCGCTCATGCCGGGGTTTGCAATAAATAAATTTTGAATTTGAATTTAATATTGTTTATGCCTGCAAGTGGAACTTGCTGTTTTGTTCTTAATGAAATCATGTGCATTGATATGGCTGGACCGGTAAAATATTGTCCTCAATCAGATAGAATTTGGTATTGTTGTTTTTAGATATACTTGTCGCTAAATATCTTCCTAACAGTCTATTTACCTACTAGATACAAAACATTGTAACAAAGTCTTAGGCTGAGACTTTTTATAAAAAATCTTTGTATCCATTTCATTTGATTTATTATGGTAAATACCAGAAACTGCTTTAGCGTTAGAGTAATGTCGCAATTCTGCAACCTTACTTACAATTGACGCCTCGTGAATGTTACGCTTCGTGAGCTCCCGTTTTTAAAACCAACTGTTTCATCATGAATATTCGGTTTCTAAGCTATCAAAGAAGGTTACATCAAGGTATTGAGGATTTTATTACTAGTAGATAAGATATTAACGGCCTTGGACCGATTTCTCCTATAATTACGTTAAGCAAAACCCTAAGTTAGTGAATCTAGTGTTTACAATAATTATGGCTTCAATTCTAAATAATTTGTGTTCATGTCAAAAAGAGATGCCTGCTTACTGTTCGTATATAAATATTATTAAAAAAAAAATGTAATTAAAACACCTTTTGTCAAAGTGGGAGGACAACTTTTCGTCGGAAATATGCAACGTCACGTGCTACAAAAGAATAGATTCTCATCATTTTTACTATAAATAATTGGAAAAGGAATTTTAAAAGTTTTCAAATATTTCGCTTAGGTACCTATTTTTTATTAGACATCGAACGATAGCTTGAGCTGGGGATAAAGACGATTTTCTGTTCCAAGTACTCAGGCAATCATTTTCTTCATTAGCTTATAATGGTTTCGAGTGTAAACTGTTGATTCGAAGACACTTCTTATTTCAAATATTGTTAGAAAGTATAATTAATTATTTTCACAATATTTATTCACAGATCGCGACCACCCTCAAAACTATTTCTACAAGGCGCACCACAAATGGTCGAGTCGAGTGATATATACTACGCTATTAACTCAAAACACGGAACAAATACAACCTTTTGTCAATGGAAGGCTTTTATGAGCAGTTCTTATTAAGTGAAATAAAAATATTTATCACAAATCTTTAAAAATCTTCAATTGCATTTTGCAATGTCGTGCTGACAAGAACTAGAGGCACTGATGAAAATCTCTTGTAGAGAATTTACACCGCAGGTGCCATCTCTTTTTCTTTTATCCGAGTAAATGTTGTACCATCTCTGTTTAGATTGCTGTTGAAACAGAAATTGAAATTGGATGGGATTTTTTGCAGAATGAAATGTCAAATTATCACTTTTCATCGCATTCACGTTCCATACAATCCACAAAACATTGAACTCGCCAGCAGCGGCACTATTCTAAAACTTGCCTTACCGCCAACAACAAATCTTACATCAAATCAAACTGTCAACATGAAACTTACCTTGGAAGGATCACAGATAAAAAATATTTTAACGCGTTTTTCCTGCAGCAATCAATTTATTTTCACAAATAAAACTGCTGTTTTTCAATTTTGAGGTATTGTTTTGACGTCTGTCGATGCTGCGATTACAAAAAAAATTCGATTTTGCAACACGAAAGGCACACACACACAAACAACACACACACTCTTGCCAACGTGCGAGGGCAGTGAATTTTGTAGAATGAATGTTTAAAGTTCGATGGAATTCCCAAAAGCAAATGGGAGAATTTTCCTATCATCTACCTCTTTCGTTCACGAAAACTTATTCTAGTCATTGACGAGGAAGTAACAAGGACAGCAATACTACAGTTTCAACACAACCCATACACACAATTTTGCCGTTTTACCTCAGAAAAATCTCAAATTTCCCACTTCCATTAAGTAATTTTAGAAACACTGAAATCTTGCACTTTATTTAACGAATGTCTCTTTTATGATTTATATTAATTCGATTCTAAATTTGTAGCAAAATATCGGTTAAATTACGCACTGCTCAGTGTCAGTACCCAATACATTTTTCTGTCGCCCGAGACGCGTGTCAGTGTAATTGACAGGGTTACCACTTGATTAGAATTGAATGTACCAAAATGTGTTCATTTTATGTACCAAAAATGTACAGGGTATTTTATATAAAAATGGTACAAAAACGTACCAAAATTATATTTTAAAATGCTTGCTTTAAAATATATAAAAATTTATTTTCATCAAAAATATATGTACTTACACATAAACAAAAACTAAAGTTTATTATTTTCCAAAATCAACAAATAATTTCACTAGGTATATTATGATTTGTTTTTCTACCGTAATATTGTTGAGTCGATTACATGAGCTCTGAAGTGTGTGTGAGTCACGATTTATTGGGACTTGAGTTACGTTCAGGTACGGAGTCCCTCCATCCACCGCCGCGCTTTTATAATTTAAAAGTTACCTTCACTGAGAAGATTTTTCTGAAGGAATGTAATGGTCCAATACAAGTATTCCCAATAAAATGTTGGCACATGTTCTGTGACACAATTTCGTGACTAATGTATATACATTTCTATTGGAAAGACAGAGAGAGAACAGAGTATTGTCAAAGATTATTAATATTATATTATTTAAGTTAACTTTGGTATTGTGCTCTCTGTACCGTGCTTTCCAATACATTTTCACGATATTTCGTCACTAATGGCGGAACGTGGTTCGTAATGGGAATATCTTGTGATCTATATACCATGGTCACAGTATATTCATACAGTAGAACAGCTCTGTCAAAACTGTCACAGGAAAAGGATGCTACTATAATGTGACTATACTTTCTCTTTCAACATATTTAACTAACACTCTACTCAATTTTCAATACAAAGATTCCTATGTAAATCTAAAGTGGAAGAAGAGAACTTACAGTATGCACAAACTTGTACTAGAGGAAAAGCAAAACCGCTAATAAGAATTTGTTCCACTTCCCATGCCATTCGGCTTGGTAGAGCTGTCAAACTATACCAATCTTTATTACAGCCATTTTGCTTATTCTATTATACTGTCCATGGCATCTCTATGAACGAACCAACCTTTTTAGTAGTTTATTCTAAGCTGATTTACTGTATGATGCTGTGCTTGGTAATGGTTAGTTCAAAAGTTTACATTTGTTATATGTTTATGTACATTGCTATAGAAGAATATTATAAAAAGCTTTTTGGAGAGTGGCCCCGCGGAAAATGTACCACTTTTTATTAAATTGTATGGCCGGAAAATCTGTCAATTGGTTGCTTGTCTCCTTCAAAAATTTGTTCGTATCAATTTCAATCGTCCTTCTCACAGTGGAAAAAATTTTCTATTTGGAAATTTTTTTGCTTTCCCACTTGCACATAATTACTTTTCCCGAAATGATTTAAACGAATGTTTGGTTAAATATTTTAATATATTCAAAACGTATTTCAGTCAATAAAATACTCATCTCATGACGCAGTGATACAAAAAACTCCTCTCGAATCGGCCATACCTACTTGTTTCTTTGTATCATGACTATTGCTTAGAATATATAGCAAACAGGATGGAGATAAACCAGATTTCGCGTAATGAATTCTGGTTGTGATTTACATGTTTTTACACGCCGTCCTTATTCTAAACAAATTGTCAATTTGCAAAAAATAAACAAAGGTCCGGTAAAAAATGTACTTTTTCTACTTTATTTTGAAATAATTCACATAATTAATTTATATAAATCTTTGCTTCTATTAACAAAAAAGATAATTTAGATAGTGCAGTTGCCTGAAACATGATTTCCCTAATGTATAATCCAATTTATATTTGCAAGCACTTACCGAGCACTTCATTCCTGTTTTTTTAATTTATATGAAGATTTTAACAGGCACTAGTGGCACTATAAAACTTTGCACTAAATAAACTTCAAAATTAAATAGTTTTGAAAAAATCTGCTTCCGTACTTTTGTGGTAGTACTAAGAAAGTGATGTATGGAAGATCTCACAGCAAACCTCAAAAACTCACTGATCTCGGCTAAATATATCATGTAGGTACGATCCAAAAATGTTCTTCAATATAGGCAAAAATTCATTTCTTTCATAGAATTTAAATAGACCATATTTCTTCAGAATTTGTGTGCTTTATTGGTGGCTGAAGACGATTCGAATAAGTTGTGTCTGGACAGTCTCGCTTCGTGGAAGTTAGATTAATTTGGTTGCTTGGGTTTGTTAGCTAAAAATTTGTATGAGCGTAGATCCAGGTAGGTACATCAGCGCGGATTTTTGTCTCAGGCCTTTATAAATTGATATCAATGTAGAAAGGAATTGATTTATTTCTTAGAGTTGAAATCGACTATATTTCTTCAGAATTCGTGTGCATTATTGGTGGCTGTAGACGGTCCGAACAAATTCTGTCCGTTCACAAAATTTCAGCTCTCTACGTTGACGCGTTCTCAGGCAGTGTCTAAATATATAATGAAAAACTAAGGTTTTGTATAGGGACCTCATGAAGGACTTACCCGATTAAAATTTAATTTAACTTTAATTTAATTTCAAGTATGACCCAACCCTCTCTTACAAAAGTACTAAAACAGAAATTAAATTAAATTCCAATTAAACAACTTGGTGAATACGGCCTTAAATTAATGATGTCTCGCCCTGATATAGGGAAGCCCTCAATTTTTTCTTAGAAATTTATGAATGCAAAATTATTGTAGGCCGATAACGTGCAGACGTGTAGAAGAGCAATAGCATTTATTTCTTCTTAGAAATTTACAGGAAATATCTCGACAGAATTTTTTATTTAGCCTGGTGTATATAACTCTAAAGAAAAAATTTCTAGTAAATTCCTAAGAAGAAATTGAGTCTACATCGAGACATCGTTGATTTTATATGACCTCTACCAATGGATAAAAATTTGAAGGAAGAAATTTCCAGTATATTTCTAAGAAAAATGTGTGGCTTTCCTTTCATTGGGTCGAGGCCACTTTGATTTTATATTGGAGCGAGGCATTAGTGGCTTCCTTTGGTTACGTCAGCAATACGAGACATCGTCAAGGCATCGCCGATTTTATATTCGAGAAAAGCGTTGCATATTTTGGGCTTAAGTTCAGATTAGGGAAAACTCTCCGACTTTGTTCAAATTTTGTAGTTCCAATTTACTCACAAATCACTAATATGAATTTATTTTGAGCGGAAACTTATAGTTTCCGAGATATTTAGCTATAAAATCCCGAGCTTTACACTACGCTCTTCACAACACATTTGACATTTTAACTCAGGCAACCTCTTTTTGGTGTTACCATATATAAATATAGGTTTATTACGTATACTGACTGTGAAAACGATTAGTCCTAGATGTTTTTATTGTTACTGAAAAGTTCTTCAGAATATGAAAACAAATTTATTATTACTGTCCGATGAACCATTCTGGAAATGTATGCGAAAAACCACTTCAAAAATCAAACGAGCATACACCTAGGTTATCACAAGAATTGGTCTATTGGAACAATTACAAATAGCTTTTTTACTTGTTAATTCTAGTCTTCATATGTGAAACTTTAGCTCCACGACCAAGAGAGCAAAAAGACTAGATCAGGACTTTTAATCCACCAGGTACACGTGTGCATGGTGATTCTAATAAGAAAAGCTTTTTAGATAGATGTTAGAGGCCAGAGGAACAACGAACAATTTTCAATTGTTACCCATTCTTTATTATGATTCTCGTTGAATGTTATTAAGCAACTGGGTACAGAACATGGTATGTCAGTTAGTTTAAGTAATCAGCATTCAATAAATTTTTGGGTAGCTCGTCACCCATCAATCCGCGGTTGTGCGATAGGCATTAAAATCGAGACCCATCGGCAACGAGTTTTACGAAATTATACTTGATTCCTTTTGTAATTTCAGTTCAGTCGAATATTTAAATTATTGTGAAAAGTGATTAGTACATAATGTAATTGGCGAGTTCAGTGAAAGTGCATTCTTTTCTTTAATCCCAATGAATCCGAGCGACACTCATATATTCCGTACAGACCACTCCAAACATCCGAAGCGCTTCAAATTTTTTTAAATCATAGGAAGTATTTGAAAAATAGAAGTTTATGTGAAAAATAAAATAAAATTTGCACAATATTAAAATAAAAATAAAAGAAAGTGGTGCCATTTAACAGGAACCTTTGTTAACCACTACCTCTCCTTTTCTTCTCTCACGTTTGAAGGAAAATAAATCAGAATGCTATATATGTCGTCAGGGTTGGACACCCTTTCAACTTTTGCCCATAATTTCCGTTTAAGAAAGAATTTTGTTAATCCAACGATATTTTTGGAAAGGTCTGGGAAAAAGGAATATTTTTGCTGAACATGGCAAATTGATTGGGTGAAAAATGAAAAAATATAGACATTTAAAAAAAAAAGTGAAATGCTGCCAAGGTTGGCATATTTATTTTTGCTCTTGAAAAAGAAGGAACCCATTATCATCGTTAAATAAATCAGCGATGCAATCATATCTTTCATTTAATCTATTCACAGTATATACTGCCTGTCCTATAATTAAGCAAATACAAAAATATCACTCAATATCCCCTTTCACAATGTAAGAAACGTAAGCAAAAAACCTAAGCATCTAATCCATTCTTTTCAATTCAATTACCATTATTATTGAACATAGGTATACTCGTCCGCCGGAATCCTCAAATAAAAGCAAGAATTCTATTCCCTCGCAATTAAACAGAAACCTACATAATATTATAGATAGTCATTATCTTATTTTTGCACAATATGAATAAAATATGTTAAAAAAAGTTTTAAAATAAAAAACATTCAATCATTTAAAATCAAACGAGATAATATAATTTTAAAATATTGTTATTGGATAGATTCAGTTTTGCAATGAAACTTTTCTTGGATTAGTACCTATAATTTATTTATGAAAGTTATTTATTTTAAAAGTTTTTGTAATATATTTATTTTCTAATCATTACATTTTCGCTAAAAACTCATATAACAGTACATAATCTATCTAATATATGCATATTAACTCGCATTTACGTTCTCTTGCGAATGTTGTGATGTAATTTTTTTCCTCAGCGGTAAGTACCTATAGTTTAGAAGATTATCGCACATGTAAGTACTTCCATGTAGAAACGTTTTACACGAAAAAACTGGAAAATTTATTTCACATCAAAAGCCATCGGTTAAACATATAAAAATTATATGTTCACATGAAATATGTAAAACATTATGCTGAAGCGTTTAAAAGAAAAGGAAAATCTTCTTAGTGAAGCCCTCAATTTTTTCTTAGAAACTTACTGGAAATTTTTTCATAAGAATTTGTATGCATTTATGGCGGCCGCACACTTGAAAGTAATATATGTTTCGGCTACTAAATGAATAAAAATTCTGCCGAAACATTTTATGTAAATTTCTAAGAAGAAATGATGCTTATTGCTTAACTAGCGTCTACGCTCATAAAAATTATTAACCGACACCAAGCACCAGTTTTCGGACAAATGCATAAAATATCCAATAAATCTCTAAGAACCAAGTAAAAAAGCTAGGATTGGTCTAATTGTAAAACCAATTCTTATGAATAAGTCGGTAGTAAGCAATTGGTAAAAGCTGTTTACTAATAAAATAAAATAAAATAAAATAAAATACCCTAGATGAATGCCCGTATGAAATTTCGTATTGGCCCTTCTGTGCAAGTTTGATTTTTGAAGTGGTTTTCCGCATATATTTCTAGAACGGTTTGTCGGACAGAAAAATGATTATAACCAATTCTATAGGATTTCGTATTCTGAAGATGTTTTTAGTACAATAAAAATGCCTTGGACTGATCGTTTTCACAGTATACGTAAAAAACCTAAATTTTTATATGGCAACACCAAGAAGGAGTTGTCCGATTTAGTCCATTTTGGAAATTTTATTTGCTAGTATAGTACCCTATAGATTTCATCTAGGATAACTATACAAATTAAGGGCTTCTCTACATCAGGTCCATCCAGGCTGTGGTGCTCATGATTAGTGGAGGCCGTGTACAATGCGAAGTTTTCATAATTTCTCAACAGAGGTGGTATCTCGGAGATTCCACATTATTTTTTACTGAGGCCAAACTACACAATGTGCTTGCAATACCTTTGTATGTATTATCGAATCATTGGTTTAACTCTTTCGAATCCTGTTTTTATACTTCCCATAGTTACAATAATTCAATATTGTGCGGTGGCTTAATGTCAGAAGGGTGTAACTAAAATTTTTGCCAGTTTTGAGTTAAGCGTGGAATTGATTTAGTTTTGAGTTCCTCTTTGCTTATATCTGACCGATGTATCTATAAACAAAATAGATCCAAAAATACATGCGAAGGCTGTGTTGTAAATACCATAAGGAGGTAAGAGCTGTAACATCCTGCCGACACCTAGTGCAAAGAATGTTTTGTTAATATCATAAGGATATATGAGCTAATGTCCTTCTATTTCTTAGGAAATCTACGTACAGTGCGCTAGCGGTCAATCAGGTCAATTCTAATGATGATGGCGATTGTCTGGTCATTGCATTTTTGAGTAGTTTTATTTCTGGTGAATTTGTGCTTATTATATATTTTATATAAATTTACTATGTCATATTTGCTGCGAGGGCATTTGCTAGTGAAATTATCAAGGAAGAATCTTCAGAATAATAGAGACACTAATGTACGTACTTGTTACATTGCTTATAGTGTTTGATTAGTTTGAATATACAGGGTGTTCGAAAATTCCTGAATACTATTTTAAGATTCCAAACACTCGGGTGAACGAATTGGAATTAATTTAGAATTGCTAGGGAATATGTTTTTATTTTATTTAACACATATACGTATCTAGGGGCAACCAGTTTTTTAAGGTACATCTCCTTTCTGCTAATCAGTACCACAATATTGTTCTCGGAAAAATAACGAACAAATCAATTAGCAGCAGGTACCTGCGCGCCTATTTTATAGCGTTTTGACAGGAAAATTGTTGCAATAAAAACTTTTGTTCCTCAACTGTTTCAATTGGACAGTAAAATTGAGGTACTGATTAGCAGAAATTTTTTTTCATATCTCGACATATTGAATCCTCAAATAGGTGTAGAAATTTCCGAAGACGCTGTCTGGTGGAAAGAGTATCATGTCCAAATATGTCGAAAATTAGTAAAGCCAGTTACACTGTAGTTTAAATTGTCCATTACGTTTTTCGCAAGGACGTTATGTTGGACATAATGCTTTTTCCACTAGCACACTGCGAACTATCGTTTATTTGAAGCTTTATTATATATATATATATATTACAGTCGAGTTTAAACCAAGGTTTAGTTTAAACCATCTTCCAAGTTTAAAAGTAGTTTAAACCAAATCGGGTTTCACAGTGCATTCTTTTAGTAACGTTGGTAGTACTGATTAAATTGTGAATTAAACTAGTTATCGCCACCATTGTGAAGCAATTTTTCTATCAATCAATCTGTCAATCGGAAAAAGGAAACAGATCAGAAATAAAAATAAAAAATATGTAGTTATATTTGTTAATTTTAATATGCCAACATTAAAAAAGGATGCAAATTTTAGCATAAGTGAAGTTGACCTTCCCTAGTGCATAAAAAAAGATATATAATAGAGCACAAGAAAACGGACAAGAATAGATTCGAAGACAAAGTGACAAAGTTCTTTACTTAAACGGAACCTAGCATAAAAATCAACGTCGTCCCACTCATTAAAATGATTTGGCCGATTTATAATTACTCTCAGTCGTCGACAGAGTTGTAAATTTAACTCAAAAAATCTTCTTCATCGCTAGAAATATCTAAATCTAAATCCATGATGAAATTATTTTCTTCATACAAACAAAAATGCTACTGTCAAAATAAAATTATCTTGAGTTTAAACCGAGGGATGGCACGGTTTAAACTCTAGTTTAAACCGGGGTTTAAACCAAACTGTGAAACTCATTCGTCGAGCTTAAACTAAATATTTGGTTTAAACTAGACTGTGAAATTGGCCATTAGGGAAATGGAAGATCAGAAGGAAACAAGAGCTTTCCGACAGTTGTGAGAAAAATTTCTCAATTTTTCACGAAGCGATCCGATATTTCAGGCTAAAAGCTATTCAGAAGATATGGATGAATATGAACACATTAATACCGTGAATAAAGAAGTTAACAGTAAACGTGAAGTCAAAATGAAGAACCATTCCAAATGTTTAAAAAAATGATCCGCTAAATTTAATATCGATGTGGTGAAAGATATTAATGAGAAGTTTGGGGAGTCCTGAAATATATTTATGTTAAGTTCGATATAGAAAAAAAAATTATCAGTTAGAACTGCAGCTGGAGATAATTCTAGGTGGAAATTTAGCATAAATTATTACTTGATCTCAAACAACAAGAATCACGAAGTGTACAAGGGTTTAGTTTCTTACTACATGCAATATAAGTGGAAAGTACGTGAACCATATTATAAATAGTAGTAACCCACATAACATCGCCAAGATTGTTCAAAGGTGTGGACATTCCCCTGGCAACAAACGCAAATTAGACAGCAGGGAGTACATAAAAAGTCATATTGAATCCTTCCCAAAATCTCTGTCACACTATTCAAGAAAAGAGTATCTGGAAAGTAATTTAAACGTAAGTAAAATGTTTGAATTATATTTGGAAAAGTGTGATGAAGATAATATACAGCATGAAGAATTGTGGCTATATCGTCAGATAGTTAACACAGAATCCAGTCTTTGTTTTCATGTTCCTATGCTTTCTGTTTGAACGGTTAGATGAAGAGGAAAAAAAAAAGGTTGAGTTCGATACTCATATTGAACGAAAAAATACTGCGTGATCACTAAATTACACTTTGAAAGAAGAAGCTTCTAACGGAAATTGTCACTTCGTAGAAGTTTATTTGCAAGCAGTTCTATACACTCCAAAGTGCAATGATATCCTTTTACAATTTAACTATACTCCACACCATGTAGAAGCAAAGATAGCATATTGCTACATGTGGTACGAAGGTATGGCAAAAAAGAGGCTCTATAGAAGTTGATTCCTGTCTGATGAACTTTTTATCTAAATCTGCAAATAATCAGCTTGTCTATTTATTTTCAGACACATTTACTGGATAAAATCGGAACCTTAACATGGCAGCGATGTCTCTACATTCTGTTTAAAAATTCCCCTGAAATTAATGATTTTGAAAGTGGACATTCCCAGATGGTGGAAGTGTTCATGCTAACATTGAAAAGAAATCCAAATATCTAGAAATATTTGACCCAACAGGTTGGTAGTACATTGCAGTTCGAATGGCAGGCAGCTCGAGAAATAAAACTATTCATGATTAAGACCTTTTTTGCCCCTGGGCGATCAAAACCATTTCGCCCTTTCCCGGGCCCTCCCTTAAATTTTTTAATATGAGATGAGGAAGGAAAAAAAAACTTTTATTGGGAAATTCAAGACTATTTTGTGACTTATGCTGGTACAACACTATATGTAGATTTGAGCTAAAAGTGAACATTCAATCAATTTATAATTTCATCTTCAGAAATAGAATTCAAAATTTCATGAAAAACGTTGATTAATTGCCAGGTGACTTTATCTTCTCATCTAATAATCTGAGATAATCTTGGATCCTTCTTAATATGGAAAAAGACCTCTCTCAAGAAGCGTTGGTAGATGGAACGCAGAGATAAATTCTCAGTATTACCTCGATATTAGGAAACGTTTTGATCAGTTTTTCAGATTTTAAACATTGTAGAAGATCTCCCAAATTTAGGCTGAAATCATAACCACTACGAATCATAAAATATTTATAATGAACACATTTCTGAGGACAATAATCGGTTTTATATATGCCTTTAACTTGCTGCGCTTTTGTTCTTATTTCCTCGTCAGATGTTAATACAATTTTTTCCAAACATTAAAACTGATCCAAAATTCTATCAAATGCTATATTGTTTTTTTAGCTCTGTAACAAGTGTGTCTATAATTGTAATGAAAAAATTTACTCAAATATTCTCCCCTCCATTAAATTGTGCCTCGTTTTCTATTCTAGTTTCGTCGTCTTGTAGCATTCTTTTCTTCGCCCTTTTATTAATCATTGAAATTATTTTTTAGACTTTTAATAAATTATTCATATAATTTCACAACCGTAAGGATGTCCGTATTTATGGTTTGTAGCGGTTTACTGGTCTTATCAAAATGCATGGGAATGGGATTACAAAAAGCTAGTAGAACTCCAATTTCTAAAGTTTCCATCATTTTTATCATGCCTCTTGTTTAAGCTTGGACATTAGGTGATTGTGAGGATTCATTGTTACACTTTTCCCCTATCCAAGACTGATTTGAAAGCTTCATAGGCTTCATACATTCATTGCCTTTATTGCATCTGATCTTGCTGACCATCTTCTTGTCGAAAGTTTTTTTTTGCAGACAAGTAGCAGTATTTGAAGATGGAATTGCATCCCTCAGTATTTTCCAATGATATGTTGAAACAGAAAAGAAGCTATAAAACTCTGATAAACATAAATAAATGAATGGCATACATTCTTGTTGCATATCTGGATTAAAGTTCATAAACTCACTTTGAATTTTTGAAGTCAAGCTAATCTAAATCTTGAACTGAATATGATTTTATAATTCTAAAGCATGCAATGGATTGCAGGGCTGGCAGACCATAGATGATTATTCCTAATTACTCGTATATGTTAAATTTACATTGGATGCTATTTGTCGGTATTATCTGGTGATCTGATTAATTTTTTACCTTTTTAATAATTGTTTACTTTCTATTTTCAGTTTCGCGCCCTTTGACTTTTCGGCCAATCCTGCTTCATGGTTAATCAGCCCCTGTTTATGATTTAATTGAAATGATGTAGTCAGATTTCTTAGATTTTAGCAATATACAGAAGAATTTCCTCAAAAATCGGACAACGGATACTGATGGTGAAAAAGTAAACTAGCTTAAAATAAAATGGCTTCAGTTTATAAAAGATATTCACAGCACGTTTATTTTAGTACATATAATTAAAATGATGAGAAGTTCTTTAGAATACAAGTTACACACCAAAAACGAAATAATATTATAGAAAACCATAATTTCATTGCTAAATACAGTGCCCCGTTTGCTTAAAATTAAGCAAATTTAAGGACTTTATGATACATCTATGCTCAACTAAAATAATAAAGGAAAGTTATCATAATTTTTATAAATCGTTAAAAAGTGGAGAAGACCTGTTGGACATTGACAGTGAAAATGAAAAGGAAGAAATGTAAATTCCATTATAAATTATTTCAATTTTTTAATAATGTTGTGAGCTTAGCACTTAAATTCTATTGTGTAACGTTGTTTTAAATAAAATATAAAAAAAAAAAAAATATGGAGGTATTGAATTTTAAAATTACTTGAGGAAAGAATTCCGTAGCCATAAAGAAAATTCGAAAAATAGCAAAATTAAACTTAAACAAAATACATATATCGCTTTAATTGGCTTCGTTTTGAATTGTAATTTTATCATACATTTTATCTTTTTTAATATAAAAGAAACACCGCTCACTAAAAAAACAGTCTAAATTGTAAAATGAGATGGAACGGTTTTCGTATGAAGTAATTAAATTAAAATTTTTGTTTAAAATTATCGTAAGTACCTACATAGGCTACCATATTAATTTTTTTATCACAAAAATAAATTTCCTCATCATCAAACTTAAAAGCAAAGACATGTTGGTATGTATGTAATTCAACGGTTGAGGACGTTAATTAAAAATAGACTTCCAACTTAATTAGTATTTACATGTAAGCAGATGATGCCAAATGTTCCATTAACATGACGTCATTTCCTGTTCGAATGCGTTTCATATAACATCTTCCATCCCAATTCAAGGTCGGATATCTAGATATTGTTACTGAGGTTTGTGGTGAGTCATTGGACATATAAAGTACCATAAATTGTCATTTCTCGGGTACTTCGTCGCTAATTAATAATTTCCTGACGATTTGTCATTCTTTCGGAAGACTTTTTTCACACTGGTAAAATCTCTTTCGGTATACCTACCTAAGCAGCACTAGTTCAAAGACCAACCTTTATTACTGATTTAGCGCTTACCACTTTATTGGTTGATTTTTTTTTTGTTTAACGTATATCCGCAACAGTAAATTTTAGTCATCTTCAGAAGAGCTAGATTTTTCTTTAAATTCTGGATTCTCCGAGTGTCGAGTTAGCATGTGTCGCTGCAGATCACGCCTTCTTGCCAATATTTTATGACAAAGATGGCATTTGAACACTGAACTTCCGGTCTGTGTATGCAATCGAACGTGCTTGTTCAGATTACTGGGGTCTCCGAAGGGCCGTAAACAATATTTGCACTTTAGTGGTTTAAATCCTGTATGCGTCCTAATGTGTATCTTTAGACCGTATTTTCGAGAGTAGATTTTCCCACAATAAATGCATAAATGCCCTTGCTTAGATGCACCCATGTTGCTTACGAGAGTCTCTATTTGTGCGGCTGCACTAATAGAAGTAGAAGTTGAGACTTGCTGAACAATTGATGTTATTGGCGGAACATAGTAAGAGGATGTTATCGGCTTGAAAGCTGAATGCCTATAGTTGTGTCCTAATGGCTTCAGACGGCTATCTTGATGCTGACCAAGGCTCTCCTCAAAGGAATGATTATTTGGATTAGTTCCATGCACCGCACAATGAAGTCTTAACCATAAAACGTCTATGGATTGTTGAGCACAAGATAAAGCTAGGTGAATTTTTAGAGGATTTGGCGTCTCAAAAGAAACATTGCATATATGGCACGTGTAGCAGTTATTTCCTAAAAATAAATTAAAAAAATATTTCAAAATTATAAATAAAAATAAAACGCAGCCGGTAGGATTCGAACCTACGCTCCCAGAGGGAATCTGATTTCGAGTCAGACGCCTTAACCACTCGGCCACGACTGCCATTACTAAATGTCTGAACAATCAGATTTATTAATTATTACCTTACCTCTGATATTAGCTGGAGTCAGAAATGGAATCGCCATCAAAGCTGTAACTTCCTCTGTGAACCAACAAATAATCTCTTCACCTGGAGCTACTTCTTTGTAAATTCTAAGACGCAAGTTTTTATCTGGAGATAAGCCTAACAAAGCATTGTAACTGTGAATATCTGGAGATAATTTTATGGTTCTTAACCAAGATGAGGCGGCTGATTTCTGAGTTGACTTTAGGAATCCGCCAGAGGACTGTTTGACACATATCCGACCTTCTGGCACGTGCACCAGTAAATCCTTTGTTTGAACTGCACAGGATACAGTATCCCTTTGTATTACAGCACCGGCAAATACACCACTCTTATGAACGTGTCTATCGGAATTATTACTGCTGCAAGGCAATAAACTTTCCACTTTCAGTTTTACATTTGCAGAAGTTTTCTTATCTTTATCACGGAAACTAGCACTTTGCACACTGACATCACTATTCGAATTGAGAAATAGATTCGGAAGTATGGGAAACATTATTTTTTCTAGTAAGAATTCAAGGAACAACTTTTCTAATCGACTTCCAATTGGAATCTGTGTCCTCATTCCCTTTTCATATTCGTTTTTATACTCTACTCCGTAGCCTAATAGCTAAATAGTCCTATTTTTCGGGTTGGAAGGAATGAATCTATCCAGGCTGGTTGCGACAAGTGCACTATCTCCCACGGGCACCGCAAGTTAAAAGTGCATAAATGCGCGAACGGCAAAAATTTGCTCTGCAATATTACTCTACCCAACCACCCGGTTGTTCTGGAAAAAAATATTGCCGAGATTAGGAGGGTTCTTCTTGGTGTTCTGCCATGTAAGGGTAAACAATAGCCGTCCTATTGGCTTTATAATAGAACTTTAATTACGCGGTGATGGTCCCGAAAAGTGCTGGGGCTGATTCGTCCGGGATTAATAGAGTGGTTGATGTTTGTATTAAACGATATCGGATCAGTGAAATATTTTGTGTAGTAAGGGATGTGATGAGGATGCCGGGTATTTTATTGTCAGGAACATGTGTCATAAGTCACAGGATTGCTTTTATAGAATAAGCGAGTGTTCTTACATGCTCTGCACCAAATTATGTCACAAGTGTGTATCTTTGAAAAGTGTGCTTAAATGCAGGTGCCTTAAATATTGTTTGTAGGTAATGGCAGGAATTAAGAATTTGTTATGGTTTGGTAGTATAAATTTATCTGACTGGGTAGTTTTTTATTATCATAAAAATTTCGCTAATGATCTTTTACGAAAAGAAGCCTCTGAGCTTAGGTAGATCAGTAAGCATAAGCCACGAACTACTTATGGTCGGTTTCACCGTTAAGGCTTAATAAATATTTCGGTTTCACAGTCAAGGCTTAAGTGATATCACTGGCTTAAGGCAAGCTTAACTCAGGCCCGTCATCTCGAAGGCTTAAGCCTCAGATTTGGCTGTGAAACACAGGAAATTTTTGCTAAATATATATTTTTCTTAAATATTATAATTTTTGTTATTAAATGAACGTACATATTTCAAAAGTTATACTTTAAAACTAAATTGAAATTTTCCAAGCGAAAAATAGTTATCTAGTTAGCAGTTTTGAGTACTGTCGTCTGGTAGCTAGTGCCAGCATTCCATTTGACGTTTTGGGAAGAAATCAAACAGTTTAAGACAAAAATGAGTTATTTATCTTATTAATATGTATGGTAGACGTTTATTTAAGATTTTGAACAACAATATACGACTATTAAAAATTTGAAATTTTGCAATACCTCGGCCTTATATTGAATGTTGTTGCCCAGGTTCTCATTTCTTGTTGAACGTTTTCATTTTTAGGGTTCCGTACTCAAAGGATCAAAAAGGGGAACCCTATTACTATTAAATTAAAAATTAAAGGGGGTCTCAATACAAGAAACGTGATTTTTGCGGTGTTGTTTTCCTCGTTTTATTCTCATTCATTATTATTATCAAGTAGACATTATTTTTTCAAATGACGCCTACTCTCATTTCATAAAATAAATAAAAAGAACAGAGTGTTAAATTTTGTATGATGGTGCGAGTCTTTGGTCGTCTTGAGTGAGAAGCCGCGCTGTTTTGCAATTTGCCTATGCAACAAGTCGGTTAGAAGCTTCACCAGAGTGAACGTTTCACCTCTGCCTGAAGTATAGTACACTAGGTGCCAGCGGTGGCTTAATAAACAACTTGGTACCTGGCAGGCGCTGAAAGTCTGTGATGCAAGAAAATGCGGCACCACCTTATAGGGTCTCAATCGCTGAAATAAGGAAGAAAGAGACAGTCTATCCATAACAATACGTAGAATGTCACACTATGTGTGTGTAGTGTGAGATAGTTAGTCAGACAGACGTGTCCATACTCCTGGAAAACAATAATTCATAATCGAAAACTGAAAACTGGAAGAAATATTGTAACTACGTAGCGGAAAATTTGACTTTTATTAAAAGACGCATTTAAGGCGGTTGGTTACTTCAGCAATAATATGTAGTGGGTTTAAAAAGATGCGGCATTTATCCATTTGATGCAGATGCCATAGATTATACCAAATGCATGTCTGATAGCTCCGGACAACAGTTGCAGGATAAACCTGCTGACATTGGTCCTGAATATTTACATACACTGTTTTCAATCCGTGATGTCAGTGTATAGAGTTCAGGATTTTCAGAACATTAAGGAAAATGAGCAATGGCGATAGTAATGGCAATTGTGATGAGTCGCTTTACAATTATTTTACGTTTGGCGTAAAATAAAAGCTAAAGTAAATTCTGATTTCACACCAGCAGAAAATACTAATACCGGACATGAAATGCAGATTAATAAAAATACAGAGAATATTTCAGGTATTTTAGATTTTCATGTATACTCAATTTCCAAAATGTCTTATTATTTTTGCTTTCTAGGTGTAAATGAAGCAATCGAAGTTACCATTTACAAATTGTACATCGAACACGATACAATCACTCCAACGCCTAAAATTATTTCCAGGAAGAATTTCGAACGGAAGCTGGACCATCAAGTATAATAAAAAAAGTGAAAAGTTTTAATATTATCCCTGCTTTTACGAATGCGATCCTGTAGCCAACGGATTCTCCACCTAAAGGTAAAAACAAAAGAAGGACAATGGTTAGATGGAATAAATTTCACTGAATGGTTCAAATATTTTGAAAATAAAGAAAATGAAAAGATTGGTAAAGAGCAAAAACAAAATTCTCTAGAGCAAAATTAAGAAAACGTAAACGGGTTTACCGGATCATATATTCTAACTCTGAATCGGAAAATTATTTTAAAATGTTTCCAGAGTTATGTTTTGTCAATGTGTGAAGTTTGTGAATCTGTATCGTTTTCTTTAAATATAAATAATGTTTCTACTTTATGTATGTAAGTATGAATATTTTTTATATTTTGTCTTTAAATTCTATGAAAATTCCATTGCGTTTTTAGTTATATTCAAGTTCAATAAATATAGTTACAGCAGGAATCTAAAATTCTGGCATTTTTAATAAGGAATAGCTAACTTCAACGCTGGTCAATTACTAGTGCAATCCATGTTCAACAACTGGAGTAGGTACTCTGGTCAACTACTGGTGAAAACACATTTTTTAAAAGAGGAATTTAAATAAAAATAATTGTGCAATTTTTAAAATTTCCAAAATAATATCTTAGAAAATTATTCGGTTGCGAACTACAATCAAAATATGCAGTTCAAATTTGTCTAATATTTTCGATTTTATTCCAATTTATAAGAACAACAAAGATGTCTTATTTGGTCAACTACTGGTGCATTCAGTAAATTTACTTATACTTTTTGGCTGTTTACATAATAAATTTTAAATTAATTCTACCTTAATTTGACATTCAGTCTTAAAATCTTTTATTGGTAACTGAATTGTTAAGTCCACGAGTTATCTACTGGTAAGGAAGTAGAAACATTATTTGGACCAGACATTTGGACATGAAAACCCAGGGCTCCTAGGTGGTTAACAGAGTCAGGGTCCCCCTTTTTTTAAATAATTGAACAAAACAAAAATGATACCGTTATTTTTCATTTATTTGACGTACATCGACCTTAGAAAATGAATAAGCAGACGTAGAAATATCACAAATAAGTACGAAATTATATCCAAAGAAAGTGCATTGTGTGTAAGCTCGGCAGAGCCCTGGATAAATGTCCAAAAGGCTTTTCTCCAGGATGTACTTGTATAACTTCAGGGGCGATGATTGTTTTCCCCGTATAGCCTTAGCAGATGAGAAATGAGCTCGCAGGTGCACAGACTATTTTCCAAAGTCCTGTCTAAATCTCTTAGACAGAAGGCTTGCAAGTTCCGTGAACCCTCGCGGATATCTTGAAATTTCAAGTTATGTAGTTTCATGAGAAAGTCAACCATTTTATTGAAGTTCTAGTAAGCAGAAGTACGTCTTTGTAGTTCTGCAATCAACCTGTCGATAATGACGTTGAAATGGGTAACTCAGTCTGGATTCATCCCTACCGGATAGTGCGATTTCGATCTCATTTGAAATTCTAAAATTTGCCGCTCTGCTCTGTGCCTATTGGTAAATCCGCCCTATATGCAGGAACAATAAAATGAATTTGATTTTTTTTAATGTCCCGTGTCGCATGACCTGCATATGTATGGTGTGGAAAAAACAAGAAGTGTTCTCGTATCTCGTATAAGATGGCACATATAATTGATTACATAAATAATATTAACATAAAAACCATTTCGGTCCATGTAGGGCCCTCCTTCAAGGTTGGGCCCCTAGACAACAGCCTACTTTACCTAGGCAGAAGTTCGTCGTTGACTTGGACTATCTCTTGCTACATTATTCTCAATAAAATTATTTAAAATCCTCAACTTAGAACCCTTTGTAACTAATTCGTGTCATTGGCATTGAAATTCATTTACACTCGTGTACTGCTAAATTGTCGTTGCCTTCTCTTTTCAAAATGTCAATTATAGCATTTGAGGAAGCCAGTGAAGAAAACTTAGAATATAGATGGATTTTTTCAGGGTCCCGTGAAGTAGGTCAGCATTATATTGAAGAAAGAGACATATCTATTTTCAGCTGTCAAATAAAGTTTGTCTAATTTAAAAGAATTTGAATCTAATTTAAAACTTGTGATAAAACTGAAAAGTGAAAGATATTTTTTTTAAAAGTAGTGTTAAATAAAGTAAAGAGTGTAAGTAATTATCTGTTGATATTATAGTGATAAATTTCTAAGTGATGTTCATTTTCAGAATGAAGTGTTCGGTGAAAAATTGCTACAACAACATTAAGGTACGACCGACGTGGGAAATAATTCTTTAGGCAAGTATAGTTATAAAATATTATTTTGTGTACTTTACACACCTTTTTATATTAAATTATTAAATTAAATTATCTTTAGAATTACGTTTCAAGAAGGCTAGACTTTAACGAGTTTTGGAAATTATAAATTCAATGTGTGCAGTAAAACTTATATTAGTATCAAAAGTAACACCCAAATCCATATCTAGAAACTGACATATTTTTAATTCTATAATAAAAACATATTGGAGAGACTGATGAAACGTCATGGTCTTCTATTTGGAAATGTTTCCTTTTACACAAATCAATAAATTTATTAAGTTCCCACTAAAGTAACGTGAAGTCTTCAATTAATCTGTTCTTTACAATTAACCAGGAAATTATCAGCAAACCTCAAACAATTATCAAAATTAAAATTACCAGTAATATCGTTAATAAAGAGGACGAAAAGAAAAAGGTATTAATAACTGCCCTGCGGAATACCTGAGTTGACGAGAATCATTCTGGAGAAAGTCCTTCAATTTATGGTATAGATGCTCTATACCTGAGAATTTTTTTTTGCAGTATCCGCAAATTACCTGTAAAGTGTGTTATCCTACCCTCGTAACTCAGCAATTCATATATGTTACATATATATATATACATACATAGGTTTTTCAGGTCAACTTAACGTTTTTTCAGATCAACTTAACGTTTATTCAAACCAAAATAACGTTTTTTCATTTCAAATTAAAGATTTTTTATTTCAACTTAAATATTTTTCATTTCAAATTAACGTTTTTAAATTAAAATTGGTTTTTTCAAGAATATAACGTTTTTAAATTGAAATTGGTTTTTTCAAGAATATATCTATGAACACTTGCCAAAATAAAAAATCATCTTAGTATTCTGATTACTTTTGTTTTATTGCATGGCTCAATTCTTAATTATTTTTTTAATGTTACAAATTAAAGGAATAAATATCATTTAAACAATAAATATCATCAAGGTAATTATCGAACGTAAGTTTAAAAAAGTTAAAAATTATAATTTAATTGGACCCTTTAAATTTCAATCAGCAAAAAAATGAACAATACCATATTATCTAATAATGAATTGAGTGACAGTTCCTCTAATGATTCTATTCCGTTGGCTCATTATCGCAGAATTATGGAAGTAAGAGATGATTCAGATAATAGTGGTGATGAAAATAACCCGAATTTAGTTGTTCGTCAGAGAAGACAACGTAATTTAGCAACCAATAATAAAATAAGCTTGGAAAAAAAAGAATTATTAATAAAATTTTATGAAGAAGGTAAGAGAATAGGTGAATCAGCAGAACTGGCTGGTATTAATAAAAATACGGCTACATCTATATTACGTCGGTACAAAAATGATGGGGGTGTGGTTTTGACCAGAAATCGTGGTGGTAAAAGGCAATTGAAGTTAACTACGGAAATTTTAAATATAATTGAAGAAATAGTAGAACGTAATCCGGCCATTACTATAAAAAATATTAAGATTAAAGTATTTGAAAGCAAAAATGTAAACCTTAGCACAACAACCATCTTTAATGCTTTGAAATATTTAAAGATAACGCTAAAACTAGCTACTTTTAACATTGATCGTTTTAACTCGAAAAGTACCATAGAACAGCGTAAAAATTATGCTATGCACTTTTCGCAAAACGCCCCACAGCAACGTGAGAAAATTATATTTATTGATGAATCTGGATTCAACTGTCACCTTCGGAGAGCTAAAGCTCGCTCAAAGAAGAATACTGCAGCTCATGTCATAGTTCCAACCATAAGAGGACGAAATGTGTCGCTCATTGCAGCCATCAATTTACATGGCATAATACATAAAAAAATAATATCAAACTCAACTGTAAATGCAAACATTTTTCAGGTGTTTTTAGATGAGTTATTCAATAAATTGGCAGAAGCTAATATCACTAATGCTTGGTTAGTTGTTGACAATGCAAAAATACACAAGACTAGTGTAATACAAGATAAGGTTAGAGAGACCACACACCAACTAATGTTCCTTTCCCCATACTCCCCAATGCTTAATCCAATAGAAAAAGTTTTCTCGAAAACTAAATTGGCTGCAAGAAATTTGTTGGCTGATTCGGAAAATAGTTTAAATTTAGTTGATGTAATTAAAGAATCTTTGGCAAGTGTGACCTCTGCCGATTGCAATAATTATTACATGGACATGACAATGAAATTACCAATGGTTGTATCAGGACACCCATTGTATTGATTCATTTAAATTCATTTTTTTAACTTCAAATTTAGTTTTTTTAAATTCAATTTTATTATACAGTATGTTCCAAAAATAACGCAACAGTGAAACATAAGGTATTTTTATTAAGTTGAGTATACTATTTTTTCAATTTAAAAACGTTAATTTGAAATGAAAAATCTTTAATTTGAAATGAAAAAACGTTATTTTGGTTTGAATAAACGTTAAGTTGACCTGAAAAACCTATATATGTTACATATATGATATGTTCGATATCACTTCCATGTCTGAGAGATGGCGAGATCTACATTTGAATTCCGAGGGTACTGATACCACACTATGTGTATAATTCCTCCTGTACAACTTTCTGACATCATAGTAGATTTAACCTTGAGGAAGCGAAGTACCGACAGCTAAGACGTTCGGAAATTAAAGAAAATAACTTACAGAAGGCGATCCTATAATTAGAGCCAAAGTCAATAATGAAAATTAATTGGTCGAGTTTCTTGATGGAATTTGTTTAAATTTATTCATGGTTAATTAAAAACAGTTGTTAACCTAAACAACATTTGGATTTCATAACATTAAATCTTGCTGATCGTTAACTATGTTTTGCCAAATGTATTTGTGTTTTTTTTTATTTAAAATATTTCTGCTCTAGTCAAGATTTCTTTTCCGTCTATATTATGTAAAATCTTAATGCTGTTTAAACTCATACAATGTTTAATCACAAATGGCATATTTATAATATATTATCTAAAAATTACAAAAGGATTCAATTCAATTTTTATATTCTGGACACAGATTAGAATCCCAAACTAGAGTTTGGGAAAAATCACATCAAAATAATTTTAAATCCTTTTCTGTAAAAACTCATTACAAAATTGTATTTTTAATCACAAAATAAAACAACAAATTGACGTACTAGAAAAAAGTTTGGTATATAAAATGTATCGTGATAGTTCTGGAATTTATGTACGTAAAACGAAGCGAACTCTAAAGATTAACTGAGCATATGCAGGAGCTCGCAATACAACGCCATAGTCTGCTGTTTTCAAACATTTAACGTAGCATAAGTTCAAACAGCATTACAATTTTACATAATATAGACGGAGGAGAAATCTTGACTAGAGCAGAAATTTTTGAAATAAAACATCGCAAATACATTGCGCAAAACATAGTTAACGATCAGCTAGATTCCATGAACAGTAATCCGTTATTAAATCCGAAGATTTTTTTGTATCCAGCAGCAGTAATTAGTCGATAGCCTGATGTTGTCGCGATAGGGTAAAGCGCGTTGCACTCATAGAATCCTTTTAAATAAAAATTGTTGGTTATGTTAACAAGAATTTTCAATTAACCATGAATGAAAAATCAGTTAATTTAAGCTAACGTAATTACTTACAAACATTGTGAAGATTTCTGTAAAGTGGCCATGGTACATACTTACGAGGTTTCCAAATTTCAAAGAAGAGAAAAGAATACTTCACATACACCTTCAACAGGTGAAATCCAAAGTTTCATACCATAACCTAATCACACGCACCGAAAGAACAGATTTTTGTTACGTTCTTTATATTTCCCAGTTACATAATAACAAGAATTGGACTATTTGTAGTCTAAAACACTATTATAGTAGCATTTCACCCCCCCCCCCTCCACTCTCCAGCCCAATATTTTAATAATTTTTAAAACACGTGATATGGCTGTCAAAACGAATGTTTGGAGTACAATTGTGGACAATTTAAGTAAAATACAATTTTTTATGATACAGACAGAAAATTTTAACCGATTGGAAATGATTGCCCCTATTGGGAACGTTTTTGCAAATACAGATAGGAAAAACCCAAACAGGGTTACTTTGTTTATAAAAGAGGGGACCTTGGTAGGATTAGGTAAATTATGACCTTTTCCTCGATTTTGCGGTTCTGTAACTATCAACATGAGAGGGATGGAGAGGTGGTTGGACATTTATTACCTTGGACAGTTTACTATCATCTAAGATGAAAGTTATTTCCATAGGGTTTATAGCAACAAAATTACAGTGCGTATGTGTGGTAAAGTAGTACCCACAATTTCAAAACCCCGTCACACCTACCAAACGAAACATGTGGCAGTGTGGCACGCTCTTCCCTCCTTATCATATATTTTTTTGTTTTTTTTCACTCAAACCTATCTCTCTGTGAATATAATGTATATAACAAATATCCTTCATATGTACATATGTTTTGTTGAAAGGAAATAAATAATAGAAATTTACGTCGAAAATAATAAGAGAATTAGAATTTTGTGGCGATTGACGCTAAAAATTCAGTTTGAGAATGACAATTGAGTTAAGATTAAACAAAAATCTAAATTTTGCCTATAGTATGTCCTACGGTATTGGAATCACAACAGATTTGAACAAAATTCAGCAAAGCAACAAGTTATGCTGCGGAAGAGATTTTGTTTGCTTTCCTACATGTACTTAAACAACAATAGGAGCTTTGCGATGTACCTAAGTCTTAACTACTCAAAATTTATTTAAAGTAATACTTAATGCTATTTCATAAGGAAAGAAAATGTTTGACATTCAGAAGAACTAAGGTCGATATAAAAAATTAAATTGTGCTCTTTTTATTGAAAAAACGGAACAAAGTCTTTTTGTTTGCATCGACGCTTAAGCCTTTTACGTATAATAATTTGTTTAATTTGGTTTTTGCTCTCCATAAGGGATTCGAATCCCTAGTTACGTCATGCAGACTGGTGCCAATACCTTTGTGAAACAAAATAAAAATTATAAATAGGCAAGGACCAGCCGTAAAACTTAGTGACGGTTACAATTAAGAGAAAAAACATAAATTAAACAGAAGATAAAGTAAAATTGTGAAATGCGGGGTGTTTAGGAGTTGAAAGTGGTTTTTTGCGATTTTTGACGAAACGTAACTTCTTAGCGGGAAATGTCCTTAACAAAAGTTGTAGATAATAAAAAATCTAAAACTTTGATATAAGGCTTTTTTCAACATAACTTCAAATTTTTCCAGAAAATGGCGGAAAACCGATTTTTTTTCTCTCGTAAAAACAATTTAATTTGCATAAAGTTTTGTGAAAGTATACCTTTTTTTGCATTGAATAGCATAATTTTTTTGAAATTTCCGAAATATTTTTCAAAAAAAAAAAAAGAAAAAAAAAGTTCCATGGGAAATTTTATTGGTGTTTTTTTCGATTAAAATATTCTATCCGGTGTCCGGTAGTATTAAATTGTAATCACAAAATCTACTTTAATGTTATATTACTAAAATTGAATGAATTTAATTGGCGGAAACCATCCTGAAACTTAAGTTTTTCATGGCAATGCATCGTACCGTATTGAATGCCGTAAGCTAGAGTTAAGACACGCTGGCCAGACCGAATTTTTATTAACGTATTTTATTAACTATTTTTTCATTAAATAAATAGTATGACGATGAGTAATCTACGAGTATTTGGGTATATTTGAATATAATAAGTTGAATACATAATCAATAGACCAAATTTACAAATCTTGACCCGCACTGCCTTCAGAAAAATATTTTTATTCATTTTTTATAAAAATATCAAATTTAAAAATTCGAATGAAATTTAGATCTTTTCCATTGTGGTTGTTCTTCTTCTTCATCAATAAGACTTTCAAATTCTTAGAGCTCTTCAATATCAATATCAGGACACTTTGCTGGCTCTTCATCAATAATCTCTTCCAAGTGATTCATTACAATTACTGCGCAAATTGGTACATTTTAAGTCGTTCTTTCGGCAGCCACATCTTTGTGTATTACAACCGCTTTCACAACTGCAGCCAATATTTTTTAATAATTTTTCGGGAATTAATTCTGAACTGTCTGGGACAAATTTAGGTACGAATCTACATAGATATTCACTCCAGCCTCATTACATAGATTTTTTTTTCATCGGGTTCGTTGTTCACATAACCAAGCCAAGTTTCGAATTGGTAATAAACTCTATAGGAGTATTGTCCAACTGATCCTTCAGTTGGGGGAAGTTTTTCTAATATGAACGTAGATTTGTTAGTTGCCAGTTGATTTAATGACATATCCATTTCATTATTTTTGTAAATACCAGATATAAGTTGATATCCATTTTTTGGAATAGTTATTTGGCCTGCATCTTAACAAAAGAAAAAAATAATAGCTAGGCTTGATAAATTTTTGTTGCTCTATATTGATTTTATTATTGTTTTTTTTTTCATTTTCCAGCAAAGCCAAAAGTTGTATCACAAACCGAAAAAAGTGAAGAAATGCTATTATATTTGCGCACGTTTCGTGTATAAAACAATTAGATGTATAACTAAAATATTTAGACACAAATGATTTCACACAACTAGTTTCTAGGTTCTACTCCAAAACGATCTCAGCTGGTCTCTTGATCCGGCTCCTCTCCCCCCACCCAGCAACTTTAGGCTGACTTGAACCATTTATAAGTACATACCTATATTATTCACAATTTTGGAAATTTTTCCACCACGTTTATATGTATAACTTAAAGAATCTTTTATTGATTTGTGATGTGTTTCCGCCACTTTCTTTAATTAAATTCATTCAACTTTAGGAATATTACATTAAATTAAATTTTGTCATTGCAATTTAATCCATTATTAGCAGAAATAATAAAATTGAAAATCATAAAAAATATTGAAAAATTCGTGATTCGAAAAGTATTTTTTTTTGGTTTTCTTATTTTTAAAATAAATCATCAATTTATATAAAACATTTTAAAGTAGACATTTCAACGTTTAAAATGAGTTTGAATAGAATATTTAAATCGTAAAAAAATATTAAGCTTATTAAATGCAAAAAAGTATACTTTTACAAAATTTCATTTAAATTGGTTTTACGAGAGAAAAAAGAAGAAAACGAAAAATTGGTTTTCAGCTAGTTTCTCGGAAAATTTGAGGTTATGTTGAAAATGCTTTATATCAAAGTTTTAGATTCTTTTCTTATTATTTACAACTTTTGTTGAGGATATTCTCCGCTAGGAGGTCACGTTTCGTCGAAAAAGACAAAAAAATACCTTCAACCCTTAAATTTCAATTTCACTTTATCTCGTGTTTTATTATGATTATCTTTTATTACTACCAAAAATAGCCAGAAAAAAATACTATTTTTTCTTTATACTGTACAAGTATTATTTGTACACATACCTACTTGTGAAGAGCCCTACGATGAACTATTGCAGAATGACTAAAGTTAGTTGAATGTAAAATAATTAAATAGGTGCAAGTTTAGCTATAAAACCTAAGTTTGACTAACCGGAGAGGCAACCATACTTGTCCGTAGCTATTTTGACAATTTAATAACCTTCTTTTTTTTAATTCGAATATATCAACTAGAGGAGAGACAACAAAATTCTTGTTATTATTGAATAATTTGATTTGTCTGCGAATTAAAAAATATGTATGTAAAAACCCCTATCAAAATGCATTAATTTTGCTCGACCGATCAAATATGACTTCCCCTTGACGTAGTCTATTCGGCCAAACCCACTAAAAACATAGCCGAATGCGGTTTTATCAAATCTAAGGTTTGGTGGAGCACCTGCATAACCCCGGCGCGTTGCCAGCATTCCTGCTTCACGCATGTTAAATCATTTAAAGAAATCACCCTCAGAGGGTTGGTAGATTGGTGGTGAATGGTGAAAACCACGTGACGATTCTCACAAGTCGTTTATGCAAACAACAAGGGTGCATTAGTCCTGGCATTCGTTGTACTGCACAGGATTCAGGGATGCTGTGAAACTCACCAAATGACATTTCAAGGGTTTCTACCAACTAATATGGTTCCAGTGCTAGTTATATGTCGGGTGCCTGTATGTCACGAAGGCAAGCAATACCACCCTGACTAGACCCGAACAAGGATTTGCCCGGTGTTCGGATAAAGCCTTTCAAACGACGAGTAAGCAGTTAAATCAGCATGACTTGGCACTGGAGATCGCATCAGAATGTGAACGCGGCAAGTGTTTTGCATTTTGAGTATTGTTTGTTTTGCAGTGAAATTATTGCGATCGTCCTCCTTACTGCTCTAAGCTGTTTTGCGTGGTAATGGATGGATGCATTTCTCTGATAATTAAATTTAATGAAATATAATTTTTTCAGTGAGTGAATATTTACTGGCGCTTACGGCGCTATTATCATGCGTTCAGGAAAACATTAAAGATGCTGTGTGCCACCGCACCATGTCGACGCTTCCTATAATGAATTTTGACCGTGTGATCTCTTACATCTCGCAGTTGCATCTGATGCACTAGAATTGCGATGAAATTGATATCTTCACTTGTTGCGCAATGCTCCGAGTAAATCGGTCTTGCGAGCATTTTTCAATTTCGATCGAATAACGTGCACTAGATACACTAGATAATTGCGTATTTGCAAATGAAGGCAAAAGCCAATCATAAGCGCAAAACTGACAATTTTGCAAGTGTCCAACAATTGGAAGATTTTAAAGAGTACGTGCAGAATTATGGGCGCGCTAATTTAGTGGCCATTGTGCTTGTGCAAATATCAAAGACTTCCCTACTGCTTATGCGAGCAAATCCATTTCCGTTGGTCCAGGCTATATAAATCTTGGTTAAGATAGAAAACGAAGTCAGTCATAGCCTGTACTTACTCTAGTAGATACTCGAAGTAATCAGAGAGCGAAAGTGCAAGTGTTCAGAATGAATGTGGTAGGTCCTTCAGGTTAATCAATTTGTGGTCATTACGTAATGAATTACTCTCTTAGATAATCGCTACGTTTGCCTATTTGGCACTTGTGTCGGCTGCTGGATATCCTGCATCTGGCGGTGGTGGACGACCAGGGGGAGGTGGTGGAGGAGGGGGTGGTGGAGCGCCCAGCGCTGCATATGGTGCACCACCAGCTGGTGGTGGGGGAGGAGGTAAGAGTGGAGGAGGCGGCCGAGGTGGTGGTGGAGGCAACCCAAGTGCTTCGTATGGTGCACCACCAGCAGGTGGTGGCCGTGGAAATAGTGGTGGTGGTGGTGCTCCTAGTAGTTCATATGGTGCTCCACCTACAGGCGGTGGACGCGGGGGTGGAGGCGGAGGTGGAGGCGGAGGCAAGGCAGGTGGTACCCCTAGTACTTCATATGGCGCACCTACTGGAAGTGGTCGCGGAGGTGGAGGTGGTGGTTCTCCTAGTGGTTCATATGGTCCTCCATCTGCGGGAGGCGGAGGTGGTGGCGCTCCCAGTGGTTCATATGGACCGCCAACTGGTGGTGGCGGCGGGGGCGGTGGTGCTGGAGGATATGGCGGCACTGGCGGCGCTGGCGGAGGAGGTGGCGACGGAGGTGGTGCCCCAGGTGCTGGAAGTGATATTCCAATTATTCGAATGGATGCTGAAGTTAGAATCGATGGATCTTATCAGGTTTGAAATATGTTTAATGTTAAAAATAATCCAAATCATTTGTAATTATTTGCAGTATGAATATGAAACTGGAAATGGAATTCAAGTACAGGAATCAGGATATGTTAAAAATCCAGGTGCTGGCGAAGAGCTCGAAGCGCAAGTAGCAGAAGGTTCCTTCTCTTATACAAGTCCGGAGGGTCAAAGTTATCAAGTGAATTATATAGCCGATGAAAATGGATTTCAACCACAAGGAGATCATTTACCCACACCTCCTCCCATTCCACCAGAAATTCAAGCAGCTTTAGATGCCGACACTCATGTTGATAATGGCGGCGGTGGAGGCGGTGGTGGAGGTGGCACTGGTCCAGGTAATGGTGGCCAAGGCTATTTTTATTAAAATTGTTTTTATTTAACCTTTTATTTAGAACTAAATATGTAAACATTTTTGTTAGATATTAAATAATTGTTTGAAAAAACGAAGTGTTGAATTGAATGTTAACTTTTCCCAAAAACAAATTAAAATTTTTCATTCTATCTGATCTGAATAATTACAACATTAATATGTAATATATCGAAGGATGTGTGTAAACAATGAAAAATTATGCTTATATGTGCGCGATCGTTCATGGGCATAATTTCATCCAATGGTCGATATTGAAGCAACGCGGTAGATATTTTGTATTAAAGTTTGGCTATGATACCCGTACAGTAAATCAAATATTAAAAAATTATCAGGTTCGGTGTGCAAAGTGTCCTTTAATTTAACTAAAACTTTTCGCAGAATTTTGTACAGTATTTTTTCTAGCGAATTAAAAAATAAAAATTGAATGCAGCAGTGATGCCTGTTATGTGACAAACTACCTTACTATGTGCCTTATTAAAGTGATAAACATAATGGAATTTTGAGTTTTATGTAAATCGGACATAATGTGACTTATGGCAAAAATCGAAAAATATGGTTTTTGTCACAAGTACCTTAAATAAATTAAATATCGATTATATGATATAAAAAAATTACGGGATTATTACAGCAATTAAGAATGGTACTGTAAACAAAAATTTTTCAATATTAAAATTAAATTGCAATCCATCATTTTGTAGATATATGCTTTTCCGTAAATTTATATTTACGTCCTCTAACAAAATTTTGGTACGTTGCCCCATGTAATCTTTGAGATAACTCAAATGGTCCAGTTGATTTGGGGTTTCAAATTCCTGCTCATAAATTTACCCCGAACTGAATTTTGATGGCCGTACTGAGTGTGGATTCTCGAATGACCATTATGTGTAAATTATGAATAATTAAAATTCAATACCAAATCCTCGAGAAATACTTCCCAAACCATAAAACAGAAATCTATATATGTGCGTGCTAGTCCGATGCTCTAAAATGTTTTATATTGATTTTTATGGAAAAATTACTAGACATTAATTTTATATATGCCATAAAACCTAAAATACTATCCTCACAGGAAAATGGTCTTTGAGTAAGTTTAAGCTTGGCTTCTTATCTTCCCAAAGGCTACACTTACTATAGACCTTACTTAACGAAATAAAAAAATAGTTTTGATTAAAAAGTAATATTACCATTTTACGCCCAATAACTCTCGGAAATCGTTGAAGATAGGGAAATGGCTGAGTTCATTATTTATGCTGTCGTACAAGAAACCTTTTCATTTCACTCCACACTATAAATGCAAGAGCATTTATTAATTTTTTAAGGAGCGGCTTAACAAGTTTTTTGAAATATATTCCGCTAAGAACTTCGACTCTAATGTGGTTGTAATTAATATAAATGGATGTCCGACACTCTGCTAATCAAGGCAACTGCTTAATTTTTAATAATATGTACATTCCCAAATAAGTGGAAAATGTAATTATTCATCCTTCAGAAAAAAATGTTACACATATGCTCAATTTCCTTAAATTCTAATTCTTTCTTTCATAATTTGGATTATTTTTTCAAATGACGACTACTCTGGTGGGTAATAAGTTTCTATTGAACAGCTGTTTAAGAAATATCTCTTCTTAGCATACGTCAGATTTGAAAATTATAAAAATTCAAAAAGGCGATGGCAATGGCAGAAATAGTGGTAACTTTCAGTCAAACCAAATTTTTGCCAATTCCAAACTTGGCAGAAAAGTACAATAAGTAAATTACATTACCAAAGATTGATAAAACAATAATTTTGTACCACTGCCTTCGTGGACTCTATAATTCATTGAAAACAAATTTCTGCCAAATTAATCAATCCTAGCTTAAGATCTACCAATCTGACGTGTCTATTTCATCATATAGTATAAGCTTAGGAAAGATAGCATTTAAATGCTATTTTAATATCAGAAAGAGTAGATATGGCGACCAAAATGTACAACTCTCCATTAATGGGCGTGTTATCGTTATGTCACGCATAATGAACCTTGCGGACGCATATTGCTTGTAAATTTCATTCCTTTCAGTAGATCGATTTTGGCAGAAAATTATATTTCCGCATTCTTCATATCGAAATAAATGATTTGAGCCTCATCTCGTCCATGGAAATTAATTTTTAAGAATATTTTTGTTTTGATTTTTTGAAGTTCTGTCAAAACTGCTAGGATTGGACAATTGGAAGAAAATTGGTTTGTAATCACTTTTTGGTTGTTCAAATATAATGTCAACATTTCTGCCGCGGACAACATGTTTCTTAAATTTTTATAATTTACAAAACTGACGCTCTCCACCGCTCTCCACCGCTCTCCACGATTGATATGGACAATTCATTTACAAGAATAATTTTTAAAAGACTTTAATTCAATCATGGACAACACCAGACTCACTCATCTCTCTAGCTTTTACTTATATATTCCATTTTTCTGTCTTCAACAGCTTCCGGGTAAAATTCATTGAATGCATACAAGAAATCAACATGTTGATTTTGTTTACCTTTTTTTCGAACCTTACTGCAAAACTCTTCTGTGAATATGCAAAATGTCTTGTTTGCAATTAATCCGACATTACTCGCGATTATCCCCGGTGAAAATTCAGTCACGTGGGGTGACTCAGATACCCCATAAGATGCCTCACTTTGCATCATTGGGTATCCCTTGAACTTGGCTTAATAATATTTAAATAAAAAAAAAACGATATCTAACTTCTGAAAACTGACTTTTCACCACGTAAGAGTGCAGCTGCTTGGGAGTACATCCAAGTCTCCGCCTTCCTTATATGATTATAAGAACCTTGATATAATTTCTTGAAAACAATTTTATTAAACATTTTAAACGTTTTTAAAACGCCTAAATATATGCCAAAAATACTGCAAAGCATTAATTCTATATAGTGCGACTGATAGGAAAACGACGATTGGTAAACCGGTACACCTCTGTTAAACGTGATTAAACTCAAGCATATGCATGAGCACGGTCAGGAAATTGGATTACCAATATCAATGTCAAGTTCATGGTAAAAAAGAAGAGAAAAATATTTCATAACTGTATAAGTGGAAATGGACACAGCACAACACATAAGAAAGCTCAGCGAGAATGAAAGTGGTCATCAAAGTCATCCGGTCGACTACTGTGTTTTTGATGATTATGTTAGGTAAAAAGCAGGTATAATCACGTTTTGAAATTTCAAGCCAAATGCACCCTATTTATAGCTGTAATCTGAGCTGGTTGAATCTTAACTAGTTTTCGTTTTCTATGTAAAAAAACAGGAATTCATATACCTTCCACTCCCAATTTTTTTAACAGAATGCAGATTAGCCTTTTTTCGAACTATAAATTCAAGCTTGCCGTTGCTAATCGTCAGAATTTATTTTGATCTGGAACGCTCCTAATGTCACAAATGTTTTTCGGTTTGAAAAAATCATATCAGGATTTTATTAAGGTTAGTAAGCAAAATGTTTCTGATTTTATGTTTTTTCGATACTACCTACCTGGGTTGGTTTTTGTCAGCTGATCCGGTTAGCATTGTCTCTTCTAGCTAGCCACAGACGAACCTTATTGATTTCATATGTTAATGCAATGATCTTTTTCTTGTTGTTCTTGTCTTAAGTCTTTTGTAAGCTAGTCAAACTACTTGATGTTTACGTAGATATAACATAGTTATAAAAAGTCTGTCATTGAATTTCGATGAGCATAAACAGTGAGCTATTTCTATAAATTCTAATAAATTTCGCTGATGAATTCAAACAGGCAGGCAGAGTGTGGTAAAATGAGATATTCGAGATTTGAAGGTTTTTTTGACAAAACAAAAGAATATGCTTATCTCAGTGGACGCCTCACAGGAGTGATTAACCTTTGCCATTCGCCGAAGTCTGGTACTTTAGTTCGATAAATTAATAGATAGCGGATAGAATATAAATATTCGTACCTATACGGACAGGTTTGATACAAGACAAAAACTTATTCTTCGGAATATTGTTTATAGAGGCACCTTTAAGACGGCGGGGCTGCAGTGGTGGGCATCTTCATCTTACCTGATGTGTAAAAATAGCTGAATTTGTCATAGGTTACATTACAGCACACAAACAACTGGAATACCTGCCTATAAAAGAGTGTGATGCAATTTTTTTGATAATTTACTTAAAGATCGCCTTACCGTGCGGATATTCTTAGGAACGCTACAACATTATTAATTGCGGCACAATGAAATTGCTAATTGTAAGAGGTGTGCGTAGAGTTATTACAGTTCAAGTCTAACGATTAGAGTGTAAATTTCAGGTCGGGCTTTTAGCGGCATCAGTTGCGGTCAGTGTTTATGCTGATGAAAATAATATGCCAGTGAATTCATCTTCATCATCTACCGCTGCTCCAACATCTACTGTATCATTAACTAGTTCTGCTAGTACTACATTGTCTCCAAGTACAACAGCATCGGTTGTTACTGAAGCAGCAACACAAGCACCTACAACAACAACTACAACAACAACAGCAACACCAACAACAACGCCACCAGTACGCACAAGAGGAAAATTGACCACAACAACAGCAACAACAAGAAGTCCTACTACATTATCTAGTAGAACTAAGAGTGAGGTAAGCGTGGGTGTAAATATTTAGATGGACACAATATGATTGATGGTTATTTCTAGCCATCTCCAAATACAATTTCCGGTACAAGTAGAGGAGCAAGGAAATATCAGACTGGTCGTGAGCTGGGCAATGAAGTAGGAACAAAGAGTTTTGAGACAAAAGCTGACCATGATATGAAAAGCTATAAATTTGCGTGAGTACTATTTACAGACTAAGATTTAAATTGAAATCGTTACTTTCCTTCCGGTTTAAATGGGCCTTTATATTTACATAGATCATTATCGTTGATTGCATACTTATTGGCAATTTTGTTGCAGCCTATAAGGCTCTCTGTAGCGTTTCTCTTAAATTTATGTAAACTGTTGATAGCAACAATAACGGCCAGGCCTGTTCGTGACGAACAAAGTTAGCTAACTAAGAATTTTAGCGAACAATATTGATATTTTTAACTGTTCTAAATTAAATCATAAATTTAGGAGAAAAAAACAATCGCCTCGTCCGGTTTTTGAAGGTGGGACCTTCAGCTTTTCAGGCGATTGTTCTTACAACTAAGCTCATAAGACAGATGCTTTTTCCTGTTGTATTTTTTAATTTTATCTAGTCTATTAAGCAACAGTTGCTTTCAACTGACATTAACCAGTAAGACAGATAGATAAATTAAGAAATGTAAGAGGAAAAAGCATCTGTCGCGTTAGGTAAGTGGTAAGAGCGGTCGCCCGGAAAGCGGATGGTTCCGGCTTCAATAACCGGAAAAGTCAGTTCTTTTTTCCCTCTTGTATTTATAATTTAAATTAGAATCGGTAAAAATAAAAGGTTTAAAAAATCCCTCTATTCCATCTATGACCAATTATAAAAATTGTGAGTTCCAGTCTCATATGGGATAAATTCATTTAAAATTTGATAATATTTTTTGCGTGGAATAATTGGTGGTTAAATGCTGGACGTAAGCCTGAATTGTTGTGGATGTTTCATTATCGCGCCTCATCTTTAGTGAAATATTAGCATAATCTATTTTATATATTTTTTTCATGAAAACTAATGTTTTGCCAATATTTTGGAATGATATTGTAAACGAACACTTTTTTATAAATATTGTTTGCGAGCCCTTTTAATCTGCTCGTGGTATTATTAAAAGTGTTAGCTACAATTTTTATAAACATTTTAAACTCATGGAAACTAATCGCTCAAATTTTTTTTTCTGTTCTTGTTTTTTTCATTATAATATACATACCTACCTCAAGGTCACGAATAAAATTTGTTTTAAATTTTCCAACAATATTATTCTGTTAATATTTACATAAACTCTTACGGAATCTTGTTATCTACATAAAACCGCAAGTATAGAATTTTATTTCGCAACTTTATCTATGTAAATATGTAGATCTTCAAATTTGAGAAAATTGATTGCGTAAATCAAGACTCTCTCTTGTAGCATAATTAACCCTGGACTTTGATTGATTTTGAGAATATTTTCTTAATAATACTATACTGGGTGTAAGTCAAGATGGCTACTGTTAACAGTGGCGAATCAAGAAGTCGGATTGGAGGGAGGGGGAGGTGATCAGTTTCATAAATTATTCCGCTTATTATAGACTCAAAAAGTATATTTGTGGCAACCTGTATGGCATTAGAATAAAAATTACACAATAATTAAGAAAGTTTATTGAAAAAAATAATGAATATGTAGTAGCGCCAAGCCAATCAATCTTGTTTAGAGATGTTGCAAAGCAGAGCATGAATATCATTACAATTTTTTTCAAAACGTTAAGCAAAAAAAGAAAAAAATTGTTAAGATAGATTATCAGTCAAAATTCTCAGACCGGTCATTCATTACTTTGTTTATTACACTGAGAATTTTATAGTATCTACAAGCCATAAAGAGAGCTACCTAACGCTTATAAAAATTGGATAATTCGGTTTTAAGTTTTGAATGGTAAATTGGAATAATTTCGGTAGAATTTATTTCTACATCTTGCTAGCACCCAAACTATTAATCAAATATGGCTACCACTAAATTAATGATATAACTCTTATATTGTCAATAAAATTAAAATTATCAAAAATTATAATAATTATTGCAAAACAATAGCAGGACACCAATTTCAGAACACGATTTGCCACTGCTTCTTTTCTCAAAATCCATTCCGCGTGATCATTAAACGTAGGAATTTCAATAATTTTATTAAGTGTGCTATATTTATTTTTAGAGCATTAGCAAGATAATGGTCCAGGCTTTAAGTAACTGTAAGTAATTTTTATGTATTTGGAAAGATTTAGATGCGAGCGAAGTGAAGAGCAAACATTTTAATAAACCAACTACCGCTTTGCCAAAACTATCGTGAAATATTTTCCAAACCATGAAAAAGAAATACATATGTGTGCGTTCTGGTCCGGTTATTTAAAACGTTTTATATTGATACTTATGAAAAAGTGGCTAGACATTGATTTTATACATGCTATAGATCATAAACTACTGTCTGTACAGGAAAATAGTCTTGTAGTAATTTTAAGCTTGGTTTCTTAGCTTCCTAAAGGTTACATTCACTATATTTGTATGTACCTTAACAAAATAATAAAATAGCTATGATTTAAAACAAGCCTTACCATTTTATATTCAATAACTCTCAGCTGAGTAATAGTTGCATGCAATTGCGACAGATTCATTCGAATTCATCGAACCATAGCACATTTACATATGCCATTATTACTTAGTCATTCGGTTAAGATACATTTTTATAAGTACCTTAGATGAAATCTTAAAATATACTAAGTTTGTTATTCCGTTCATAAGACTTAAAGTTATTTTGATTATTACATGTTCGTCCGTTCGTCTGTCCGTCTGTCCGTCTGTCCATCTTCATGATAACTCGAGAATGCGTTCACTTAGAGAGCTGAAATTTTGCACAGAACCTTTAAAAGAAAAGTAAATTAAAGTTCGAAAACGAGACAAATCGGGTAACTTCTTCGTGGGGTTGCCATTCAAAAATTTCGTTTTTCACTATATATTTGGACCCTGCCTGAGTTCGCGTCAACATAGGGAGATAATTTTGTATTCAGTGTTTTCATAGAAACAGTAAATATAACTTTAAAAATGGGCTAAATCGGGTAATCCATTCTTGGTGTTGCCATATAAAAATATAGGCTGCTTACGTATACTGTGAAAACGATCTGTTCTTGACGTTTTTATTATGCTAAAAACTTCTTTAGAATACGAAATCCTATAAAACTGGTTATAATCATTTTTTCTGTCCGAAGAACCGTTTTAGCATTACATATATCCGAAAAACCACTTCAAAAATTGTAATTGCACGGGGAGGTGACCATACGAAATTAAATGTGGGCATTCATATAGGATATCTTAAGAATTGCTTTTATACCAATTCTAGATTTTTTACTTGTTTTAAATAATTTTGTTAAGTTAAGTAGAAAAAGTTGATTACGGTTGGGAAGATAAGAAAGCAAGCTTAAGATTATCAGAATACCATTTTTCTGTAGTAGTTTAGGCTGCAGGAGCTACTCAAATCAAAGTTTTGGCAGTTTTACATAAGGACACTGCAAATATTTTAGGATATTAGGACTAAGTTAGGGCTTTCATGTATTAGTGAGAGAGTCTGTTTCATGGGTTTGGGGTTGAACGATCAGTATTCATATTTAGATAGTGTTAAATTTCAAATTTGGCGCAGAAAAACGATTGTCATATTTTATTGATAATTGATTAGTGTATCAGTTGAAACTCACCTGATGTGCTTTTCCCCCCGCTTAATAGCTCAAAAATTAATAATTTCATTCTTTGGAATGACACAAAAGTATATTCGAAATTTCTAAATTATTACTGATACAATGTTTAGATGAAATTTATACATACATTTAATTGATAATGTTCAGCTTTAATAAAATTTATTACATACTTTATTCAATAAACAAATCTTGTATTTATAAGAGGAATGTACCCTACCCCCCTGCAAGGATCAGCCCTTAATGTTAATCTGATGTTAATGAACAGTTTACATTAAAAAATTTCTGCAAAATAATGTTATTAGCTTTTATGTTTACCATCAACTTCAGGAGCAGACATTTTTCCACGCGACAATATTATATCTTCCTACTTCCTAGTTATACTTAACTTATTGTTCATATGTTCAAAAATCCTTCCAAGGTTGCAAGAATAATGTATTCCAAAGAAAAAGTGTCCTTTCTAGATAACGTAGCTTCTGGCAAAATATAATTTTTTTTATTCATATTATTAAGTTAAGCTCAGAAGATACCATAAGATGCAAAGCACAGAATGGCAGGAAGGAGATAGGGAAAGGATTATGCTTTGTGGTTTCGTTTAGTTCCATATAATTAATTTTTTTATATAGTTTTTCCCATATCTTTGAAGTGGTATCTCATAAGGCCAAATCCGAAGTAGGTTAAGATCTACTAAGGTTGGTGGGGGTTTTTTGCTCTTTTCGGGTGAATTGTTAATTAAATAAGGGTGCCATAAAAAGGATTTTGAAAAGCTGTAATGGCAGTAAAGCCTTCTAGTTCTATTTTTATTATTACGACTATTACAAAAATTGAAATAATGGTGAAATAACTGTTAACTCTCTGGATAAATCAATATCTTGCTGCTAGCTTCACAAAAGCTGTACAAAAGACGCAACAATCATCGCAACAAACATCTGCTATACGGGGGATATGTTTAACTTCTTCTTGGAAGCTGTAAATGCTGATGGATTTTCACTCCTTCTAATTAAAAGCTATGCCTCTTATGTTGCTTACGATTTTACAAATTCTATTCGACAGGATATATTCCAACCTATTTGGAAACTTATTCAGTCTGGAGAAGGTCCAATTCCTCTAGTAATCAGCTCATTCACAATAATTCTATACTTTCGAAAGTCTTCGAATCTGTTTTTAATATAAAACTGATGAGGTATTTCAAAACCAGTCACCTTACCAATATCTGATCTAACTTTCATCTAGAGCCTTCGAAGTTTTCTTATAGAATTTTGGCATTTTTTTTATAGAATCTGGCAACCTACCCTTTTAGCTAGTTTGAATTGAAAGGTTTTATTTAAAAAGTCATCGAGCTTAGGTTGTGGTCTTAGAATATAGAGACTACCGGAAGTGTGATAAGCCAAATTTAGCGTAATCAAATTCTGGTTGTGTTAAAATCTCTTGCCGCTGTGTGAGAGCTAAGTACAAGCGTGTAGCAGAATCAAAATAGAGAGCGGAGCAACAAGATATATGCTTGAAAATATTGTGCTTGCTCCCATCGAAAATGCTCTTAGTCTTGCTCTTAATCGAGTTTCTCAGCTAGCTGTTTCAAATAAAGGCAGCTGAACATACGTTTCTCCAATTTCCTCTATTCAAGTTTTGGCGTATTTGAATAAGGAAAATTGGAAAAGTCACAATCAACACTTCTCGGTTTCTCTATATTCTAAGGTTGTAATACATGACGTTTCGGAATCTCGTTACTATTCTGAATGACTAAACTGGGTATGTTTCTTTCAAAAACATTGTCATTAACTACAGTTTTGCTTATTGAACTTAAGAGTCCCAAACACAACCTTCAGTTTCAAAATGACGTGCAGCCTTTTTGTATTTTTTTTTTACTTTTTCTTTATTTATCTAAATCTGCCGAAAAACTCTAATAAAGGGTAGGAGGCTTTCTTCTGTAAATAGATCTTTCCAGACAGTTTTGCTGAAAATGCCTAAGAAAAGGTCCAAAATACAAAAATGGATTGCTATGCTGGGTACAAAGTGTGATAGGTGATTTTAAATTGAAATCTTTGGACTTTGTATGGAAACATATGGTAATGAAAAGCAATTAAATAAAAAAGTGAGTCAAAAAACCAAAATTTTCACTTTAAAACATTAAAAATTCGGAAGCGGTGATCTTGGAGGTAATTCTTAATTTTTAGATAGGTTGTGGTTTCTATATACAACCACTAATAATAGCCGTGCACCCCTTGATTTTAAAAATATTGAATATATCAAAAAAAAAAATAAAATTTTCTTATTAATTGGAAGCTCTTCTCCCATAATTATGATTTACTTGCCTCGATTGCACAAAATTACAACTAGAGAAGTGTATACAAGTCTACATGTGCCTGTTAAATAAAATCGTGTAAGACAAGTAAAACAAATTTTGATTTCACGAAAATATATTTTTTCAATGCTGGAAATTATAACGGGTTTGAAATTTGATAGGAGAGGTGAATTTTAGAAAAAATAAATAAATAAAAAAACTATTTTTCACCAAATTTGATGATATTGTTATCACCAGAAGATCTACAGGAGAGTTTAGTAAATAAAATAAAAGCGGGTAGATGCAATTAGACAATGATAGATAGACAATCCGTTTCCATTTCCGTTGACAAGCAGTTCTTCCAGGAAGGGAACAATGTCCTAACGCCATACATTTTTAATGTACCTTGCATTTGACTCCTAAAAAACGAAGTATTCGATGGGAAAGATTTTAAAATAATTGTTGTAGGTTAGATTTTTTGTTTATAGGCCTAGATTTCAAATTTATTGCTGAATTGAGTCCTATTCGATTCTCTGCTAGAATTTCAGAAATATACCAGATTAAATATGACTCTATGACGTTTCTAGGGAGAGGGAGAAGGGAGCATTATAGATATTTTAGAGATGAAGTCCAATAGGATTATATTTGATCCGTATTCGTCTATGGCGATTTTCTTGGATCCTTAACAATAATATGAATTTTGACCGTCTGTCTAGAGTATGAGACACGTTTTAAGAATGAATGTCTGCAGGTTAGTTAAGATGGGTCTGGTATAAAAAGTACGAAGAGCCCCAGATAAGGTGGTTAATTTACACAGAGAACAGTTGCGTAGCATGGACTTGGTGCTAGGGGAAGCAATCATATTATAATTTTGCAAAAGCGTTAAATAACCATGCTTTCAAAAGTTATTGTAGCTGTTCTAATAAATTATCTATACCCCTCTAGATAGCTGCTTCTTAAGCATCCCCAACTGTGAGAAGAGCAAGATGAAACCTTGAAGCATATCATATGTGAGTGTCCAGAGCTTGCAACTTTAAGGTTGAAAATCACTGGAGAAATATTTCTCCAAATAATGTTTGCAAGATAAGTCCAAAGTAATAATCGAGCTTGTAAAAAAATAGATTTTGCTTAACCACTCTTGTCGTGTCTAAAAGGTCTGAGTGGCTTAGTCGCTCCTAGTCTTAACCTTATGCTTATGCATCCAGCAGCAATGACGTGAGTGTAAGCATGAATTGCAGCTCTTAGGTCCCATATTTTCAAATTAACATAAAATGAATTAAATAAATGATCACAGTTAGGTCGCAATTAATTTGTATATTAAACACTCTGTTTCAATGAAATCTGTAAACAAATTTGAAATTTTCCGTTCTCTCGAAAATGATGGTAATGATAAATGGTTTTCAGAATATGGACAGATACTCAAGACTGTTCCAACTCACTGGGTAAGTTGTCTGGTAATAACGGCATTTTAGTTCTGTAAATGTAATTTTAAGGAATTTGGAAAATACGAAAATGGAAAATTTGAAATTGGTTTGTAACATTCATCGCCTCCGAATTAATCTTTTGAGATGTAGCAATGTTAAACGTTTTCCCAATATTTGAGCTCATTCTTGAAATCGAAAACATATCTTATGCATTGGTAAGGTAGTACACATATAGATTTTCCTGGGCTACATATTAGTACGGCAGATCAAAATAGCCAAGAAAGCGGATTCACGATTATGGCATGACGGCGACAAATAAATTCTAAATAAGCTAAATTAAAATATAATTAATTGCTCATTTGCGTATTTGTCTCCGACTGTACCGTTTTGTTGTCAATATTATATTTCAATACGTCTCCATACATATTTGCCTACCTTCAACGCAAAGGTTTCTATTCGACCTACAAATATGAAATTTATGGAAGCACAAATAAAACCACCTCCAATTGAAACTAATGCAGCGATGATCATACATACATGCTACCAGTATATCAGTGTTTTTAGGTCCCGTAGAAGCATTTTTTCAGTTGCATCCCTTAGATCAATTTCTTATTGAGTGTAGATACACTATAAGTGGTCAACGAGGAACAGAGATGTGTGACGTCATAGATACATTCCAGTCGTGTTCAAATGCTATACATATTGTTGGATGTTGCTCGATTGTTGATGGAAGAAAAAACTAAAACCACTTCCCTTAGTCAGTGGTGTCGGTTGTGATATCATGGACAGATCAAAGGCGTCTCTGAATGCTATACTTTTCGTTGGATGTTGTTGGATTGATTTGTTTTTGATTGCTTGTTCAGATGGAGGTGAATTTATAATTGCTTCTCTTTGGTAGTTTACAGCGAAGGACGAATAAAAATCATTTAGAGAAAATATTTTGAAGAAATTTTTTGTCATAGTTTTTTATTTATTTTAATTAAATTAAATTGGAAAACCTAAGGGAAGCAATACTTCCCTTGCTTCCAAAAAGAACACCCTACTGATAAAGAAGATAAAGAAGTCTGTGAATCTTGTACAATCTGAGTTCTTCCTTTTTCTTATTCACCTCTTTTCAATATCTCGCGGGAGTTGAACTGAATACTTATTAATACTGCAAATTCGATCACAATTTTGGATGGGTTCCGAATCATCGAATGAAATATTACTCGAATTTTACAGCACCCAATGAATAATATGCAGAATTTCTCGGCCATTCGTGGACATTTTCTCTTCAATACTCAGAAGATATGTGACGATATTTATTTTTTTCTCAAGATATTATCTGCATATATCAGTGGATTTTATGTCCATTAAAATGAAAATCTTTAAATAGTTAACAATTTCAAGTTAGAATATGTATAATAATCGGTTGTTGTTTCTCTTGATTTTAGTAAATTTGTGAAGGTGCTTTTATGAATTGTTTTTCCCTTTTTAGAAACCTTCCAAAGGATTATAATTTTCCTATTTGGTTGCTAGTTTTTTGATACTGTAGAGGGTTCCACAAAAATGGTTCTTGTCTTACAAGGGGCATATGAGCTCTATTTTGATTAGCGTTTTCGCTTTTTTATTTCAATTAATTTCCAAGTATATCTCCAAGTGTATTACCCACTAAAGTGGAAGACGTTCAATACATCACGAATTATAAATTTTTTTGATACAGTATCAGTTTTTTTTTCTTAGACGATTAAAAACTTCTAACTGACGTTTGCTACTGTCTTGTTGTTTTAGTGATGCAATGTTCTAGTATATTATGATTTTCTTACGCTAGGCTTAAGCAGGTAAAAATTGATGGTCTCTTATATTGTAGGATAGTATTTATTGGAATACAAGGATTACTTATTGAAATCTACATTTTACTTTTGATTTCATTATTTTTAAATTTTCATTATGCACAAAGCTTTCAGTCTTCACCAGTCATTAACTAATTGTGATACTACGAACCAAATTTCTCTCTAGATTTTAGACCCTGGAGCACCAATCTGGCATTGGTTTTAGTCGATCAGTTCCTGGTCTTAGATCATAAAAAGCTTCCTTAACAACTTAGTGTGCATGTTCTAAAGGTTTTATATACGATTTTCAAGTCATTATTTATAAATAGGATGCACAAAAATAATTTAAATAGAACTGTAAATATGAGGACATCCCGTCAATTCAATCTTTCCTGATTTGTTATTGTATAGTGAAATTTACTGCCTTAGTAAATATATGTATGTTGATGAAATAAGATTTTTAGGAATAATCCAAAAAAATGTTTACTAAATTTCTGTTTTTTTTTTTTCATTAAGATATGAGACTGAAGATGGGCAAAAACGTGACGAACAAGTTAATATCGAGAATCAAGGAACAGATGACGAAAATCTCGTAGTTAAAGGACATTACAGCTTCGTGGCAGCTGATGGATTTGAATATATCTTCTCATATGTCGCAGATGATCGAGGTTATAGGCCTGTGATTACGGTTAAAAAGCCGGCAACCAGTTAAAATACTAAGTAATAAATATAAAGTGCAAATCATGTATAAATTTAAGTTGAACGTCACCCTTACGAATTATGAAAATTTCCATTTGAAATATGTTTGTAATAGTTTTATTATTTTGGATGAATTTTTAATTGATAAGAAAGGTCCCTAATAGTCCTAGAGTGGGAAGCATTGCATTACCTGTTGAATTGGACTATTTTAACCATCATTTACTTGCTCTGTATTAGAAAAAGACCAGTTAGTACAACCATAATTTCTTATTGGCTTTTAATTCAATTTTTATTCGTATCTATTCATATTTTGAGATTGGGCGGTGAATTTGCACATAGTTTGTGGTGTAATTCGAAGCTGAGCTTTCCATCTGTATAAGAAATATTTAGTATATATTATATAATCGCAGTAAGCCAAATTTAATGTTGTGATTCGTGAAAAGTGGAGAGTAAATTCCTTGGCATATTTAAAGTGAAACATCATTTTTTACTTATGTTAAGCTGCTAGTCGCACTTGTAAAGTAAAATGGTTTTATGTCTTAAGACACAACATTTCAATTTATTACAGTTCAGCTGGCGTATTACTGCTGGAATTAACGACCAATGAAATAAAACAAGTCAATTATAAAATGGAGAAGTTGAAATAAGAAAGTGCTACATTCCTGACCTTCGGAACACAATTTTAACGTAATTTAAAAATACTAAATTTAATTATTTTATTATTGCTATCATTATCGTAATATTACTCAATATATGCACTTTACATGCACGTGTACATATGCTCAACAATTTGATACCAGATTCCTCTGAGTGAATTCATACGAGCTATCCATTTATGACTAGCAAAACTGGTTCTTCTTCTTCTGAATGCTGTAATTCATTCTTTAATATTATTCTAAGTATTCTGTCAAAATCCATTAGGCTTATTAATATTCTGATAACTAATTGTGATTTGTAAAAATCATGTGCAAATGCCAAAGAAGCAATTAGCTGGAGAAGCTATTTAGATAGCACGTTTTCATTAACAGTAAGTTTTGACACCTTGAACTGATTCCTGGATTCTGATTAAGCAAAAATCTGCAAACAGCCTTACATTTTTTATAGTAAATCAGTGCATTACTGAAGTTATTCAAATAGAAAAAAAAACATTATTGTAAATGTGTAAGTATATTGAAAAGCATGAATTTTTCTTCCATCAGGTAATTACATTATATTACAGTCTTATGGAATTAGGGGCGGATTTGATATCTTGGCCGCCCTAGGCCTATGGAAGACTGCCGCCCCTCTACTCTCAGTAAAACATGAAAAATGGTAGCAAAAATACAAAATAACCCAGCACTAATATATGTAGTCTGAAGTACAGCAAAATTAAAATGATGCGCTTGAGCTTGGAGTAAACTAGTAAGCAAAGATCCAGTTCGATGATCCAAAATTTTCATAATTGTAATCTCCATACATGTAAATTTCTTTTTCGGTGTGCTATGGACACATTTTTGAACTTTTAAACGTTGACGTTTGGATTTACAGAGAGAGCGACTACTAACAAAAATCTTACCAAGTGCCTCCGTAAATTTGCCGCCATAGACCCGGGCCTACAGGGAAATCCGCCCCTGTATGTAATCCAATCTTCCAAACTGTATCTCTCGAGGTATATCAACGTCGCATATAATCAAATACGAACTTTGGTGACAAAGCTTTCTAAATTGACTTCGATCTATTCGTAGGACTTAACGTTTTCATAATTGATCAAAAAAGCTGACTTAGAGAACAGTTCTTACATAAGGTCTATTCGATGAAACTACCACGAAACCTTCGGTACCCTAGTGCTTCCCTATCTTGGTTTTCTGAAAAACCTAGGGCTACACGGAATTACTCCGAACTTAAACTAAAATTTTCTTAGGGTAAGAGTTTGACATTTGTCGCTTGAGAACTGTCACTTTAAATTTGTTGCTAATTGGGTCATATAGATTACTTCTTAAGCATAAATAAGTAGAAATTAGACAAAATAGTTAGAGCACATTTTATTTGTCTTCACCCATTTTATAAATAACTTTTCACAATTAATTATACTCACAAGAACTTTCGTAGAAACTGCAGATTACATTAAGGTTGCTTGAGACTTGGAAAAGGTCTAGTAAATAGGCCTCGATTTTCATATTTAGAACGAAAAATAAATTTTAACCATTCGCTTGTCAACCAGAGACTATTGCATTTATCTTTTAATGTTCATGTATCTGTAAATAATTGTTCAGAAAAGAGAAAAAGAATAAAACGATCAACAATCGATACAACTCTCGAATATCATAGAGATTCAAAATAAAAGGCAATAAATCTATATATAATTCTTTTTATTTTAGCGATGATAGAATCGAGTGGACTTCCGTGTTTGAGATTGTCTTCCCAATCAGGATCTGTCGTCTCCTGACGGCTACCTACCTCAGCACTAATCCAGATTGCGCACTAGCGGTACCTACAGTTCTTCTTCATCATTCCTCTACACTTGAGAAAATTGGAATCCATCCAGGATTCGAATTCCCATCCCCATCAGGACAAGCAGGACCACCACATTAACCTTATGACAATTGTTAGCAGCAGTTTACAGCAACATATAAACTGGTCTTTCCTTTTATTGGTACAGGTGCTGATGCTCTTGGTGACTTACCCTCCGAACGTTGAACCCTCGTAATTGGGCGGATCCGGACATCGGTGTCTAGCTACGGTCTCTCCAGACTTCGAAGAACAATCAGCAAGGCAGTGGTTACAAGACACCCATCTCAACGGACAAGCCGGCTACCAAGAAGCGGCTTGATCCCCAAAACTCGGACATCGGTGTCTAGGTACGGTCTCCCCAGACTTCGACGAACAATCAGCAAGGCAGTGGTTACAAGACACCCATCTCAACGGACAAGCCGACTACCAAGTAGCGGCTTGATCCCCAAAAGTGTAGTGTGTACGAGTGGGCATTGAATAAACCTATATTCTGCATAATAAAGGTGGAGTAGTTCATTGAAGATCATGTCTACAAAGGCGTGTTCGGTTGGGCCTCACATAATTTTTCCAACTCAAAGTGACGCAACAGAAAGTTAAGATTGGTATTGAAAATTTATTCAACTGGACCGACTTCCACCACGCAAACACCAGGAAACAGATAATTACTTGGTTATTATAGGTTTAGCGGGTTTTTGAACATACTATAGTAAGATATTTCAGATGAATGCGACTGGTTGTTCCTTGCTACATATTTTTTCAAAACACAAATTTGGCATTGGAACGTAGTTAGGAAAGCTTCTTGCGTTCCATTTAATTTGTTACATCCATTGTAAGACCTATCGGATTTTTTAAATAAAAATATGACAATATTGCCCACTACTACAAGTAGATTACCATAAAAGTTACGCAACGCATAGTATTAAGAAAATTAGCGGCGTGGATTACATATATCTTGAACTCGATAAAAAAGAAAAAGATCGACTTACCGTGGGAAGACGAGGCTTAGGTAGCCGAAAAGAATATGTATACAGGTTTTGTCATGTATTTCGACCAAAAAGAGTCTTTTTAACACCTTTGCTTTTGAATGCAAATAACTGGAAATAAATGTTAACAATTTTTTTTTTATTGTTAATTTACTAAAATAAAAAAAGATAAAATAAAATAAAATAAAAAAATAAGAATTCACTCTTTGTAATCAATAATCGGTAATCCACGCATTTATTTCGCCCAAATCGAGGATGTTGTCAAATACATGCATAAGCAAACAATAAAACCCTGTGCAAAAGGTATAGGGGGACTCTCTATTTTAGTTACAACTGAAATGGGGATTCCCCAAATTTATTTTCATTGCAATGATGTTTCTGATAGATATTTATATGTAAAGTGATTTAAGATTACAAAATGTTATAAAATATTTAAGGTGTAAAAGTAGAAGTTGAAGGTGCTATGGTAGAAATAAGTAGGTAGATATTCATGTAAGAATTTTTGGATACAGGACGAGCTAGGAGGAAAATATATAGCTAAATTTATTGAACAATTGCAATAGAAAAAGGTAAAAATTTAATTGAGGAAAAATTATTAAAATTAAAAATTTTAAGTTAAACTTTTAAAAGGTGCCAAGGAACGCAGTCTAAAGTAGCTCCAAAAGAGGAAAAAGTTTCGTACATTTTTCCATGCGAATTTCTGACATACTAATTGTAACCAATTGTAAGAATAATGTTTTATCTCTTAAATTAAAGATAACAGAAAAGTCTAGTAAATAACGTCGGTAAAAATTAATAACACTATATTGGAATGGAGATATTAGCTCGGAGACTTGTAAAAAATGGTAAAACTTGAAATTTTTTAAATCAAATTCCTGTTAATAGGTGAAGAAATGTGTCGGGTATAATTAAAACGTGAGACTCCAATATTTAATTATTTTTATTAAATTAGCGACAATTTTAATACAACTACCGAGACTAAACCCAAGTTACTGAATGGCAAAGAACTATTTATCACACCGTTTTCCATTGACCTCTACTTCGTTCAAGTTCAAACTGCCTACTAGGTTTGGAACCTTACGCATAGACGTAGTAAGATACAGGAAAAATGAAAAGTGCCCAATTAACTTGGATTTTTATATTTTCTAGTTTACTAACTGATATAAATATTTATTTTTCAATCAGTTTACGCCCAAACAAAATTCCCAATGAATTTGTGCAATGAGAAAATGTGCGTTAGGTATATATATTTGTAACTACGCGAAAATCAAATTGATTTCGCCTTGTATCATACTTCCACTTAAATAGTATTTAAAATCTCCCGCCAATAATTAGCATGGCGAATCTATATGCCGAGAAATGCTTTCGACTTCACTGGTGTACCCACACAACTTAAAAGTGGTTACGCTCTATCACGGTTCATGTCAACTGCATTTAGCTTCCTGCTCGAAAGTCCTAAACTGATCAAAATAAAGCGATATAATTGATGCATGATTTGTATAGCATTTTTTCTGCCTATTATTAATCTTGGTAATACTTTGACAAGTAGGCTTTCTATATGTTAGAACCCAACATCAACTATGCACACCTACATACGTAGTTATGTTTTCATAGTTGCAGGAGCAGAAACTTGTTGTATTATCTTAGTAATTAATTACTATCGTTAAATTTCAAATATGCAACGATTAATTAAAAACTATTATATAAAGATTAATTCAAGACTATTATGTGAAGATTAATTCAAAAAACTACGTAAATAACATAGCTATAATGATAAAATTCTAGAGGTATTCAAAGTTGTTACTTGTTGTTGTCTGTTGACTAAACAGTAGATATTTTCATTTCCTTAGATTGTCACTATTTTAAAAGCCTAAGTCTAGCAAATACCGGCGAGTTTTTTCATTTTTTTTTAATTATTTGACTTCAATAGTAGTTTTTTTTCTCTCGTTATTTGACCGACGAAAAATTGTAATATTTAATTGAAAGTTATTGAAATGAAAAGTAGTTTAACAATTGTTTGCAAAAAAAATGTAGGAAAGTTAATTCTCGTTAACAATTTTCAATTTAATTTGAACTGCAAATATTAATTTTTCGTTTTAAATTGCATGGTATTGTCGCATATTGGGTTTCTTCCTTTTACGCTAGATGTCTCTAATGTGGTCTTCTGGTCTAGGTCTAGGCTAATTTTATATGAATTTTCTCACTTTCAAAGAGAGAGGACACCAACCTACGTATGGTATAAGTTCTATTGCCTACAGATTTCGCTGGTATCTAAATTGAAATATTTACTGAGTAGGCAGGTAGGTACCAGTGAAAATTATATTAATTTGTTCTATTGATCCAACTACCACATAATTCAGTACAGTAGTATTAGCGTGATTAAGTATTCTTCCTTCTCCTTAATGTAATTTAAATTAAGGCACAAAAATAAATTCATATACAATCATTTATTTCTATTATATTTAATTGCCTCAATTCCATTGTTCTTTTTTCAAAAAAAAAAAAAAAACATGGCACGCGAAATAGATTATATTTTCGTGGAAGCAATTATATAGGGTGGCACTATAGAAATTATTTTTTTTTTATATGACATCTCCTGTCATTCTGATATTGAAAATTATGTAGTAATGTAAAAATACTAAAAATAAACATGGACCGTTATACTCCCCAAGAACGTGAAATAATCGTGTCAATGTTTTTACGGAATAATTCATCAACGTGGATTTCGTCGACGGTTTCCCCGCCGTCCGGCACCGGTCACCATTTAAGAGACATCATCTTCAAATCCTAATGCGACGAAATTTCAGGGCACAAATATACATATCTACATTTATAAAAACCTAAGTCTACTTTTCTAATTTAGAAAAGAAGTTGTACCTGAGCCAAATAGAGTCATTACTTTTCCGCCACCCATTGCATAGTTCAAGTCTATTTTCTTTAAGATTTAAATAAAATCAAACTAACATTCAAATGTGTTTTGCAGGTTGAGAAACTTGAAGATCTATAGCTATTAATTTTGTTTTATTTTCTTGTCATAAATAGAAACGCAGAAAGCAACTGTCAAAAATATAGTTATTCGGTCCAGCCGCATGAAAAAGTAGAAAATAAACTTTTCTTCACACACAGAGGTGGACTTATTTTCTGCCTTTTTCACATTAACTAAATTGTTATTACGTGCTGCATGGAGATATTTTAAAACAATTTTATGACGGCTGAAAAGACACTGATTTACTGAGTTTTCCCGATTTTCCATGTTTTCCACAGACTTTTCCTATTACTATGACATTTTTTTAAAAACTTACATACATGAATTTTCCTCGATTTTTCATGAAAGTTTTCATGATTGTTGAAGAGAAAGTATTGATGCAAGTAGGACGGAAAAAAAAGGATTCCGCATAGCTTATAAAACTTTTTTGTCGGAAAATTTTCCGGAAAAGTCGGAAAATCCTTCACTTTTCCTGAAACAGATTTATCACTAATCATATCGATGAAAATTTTTCCGATGATTTTTCCGCTTTTCTGGGTTGTCCATGGAATTTTCCACAAAAGCAGCTTTATGCAACTCATTTCGCTCTACAACTTTGTCTTAGGTTGCAAAACGCTCAAACGCTTCCTTGGACGGAAAAACTCCGGCGAAGCGTTTTACATGAATTTTCCTCAATATTTTCTGCAAGTTTTCACCATTGTCGGAGAGAAAGTAATGACGCCAGTTGATAGGGAACTTGAACGTGCATAATTTAGAAAACTTTTTTACCGGAAAGTTTTCCGGAAAAGACGGAAAATTCCGGAAATTTTTTTCGGAAAACTCTGCATTTTTTCTGAAACGGATTTATCACTAATCAAATTTGTGCCAAATTTTCAAATGATTTTTCTCGATTTTCCAGGTTTTCCATGAAAATTTCCTGTTTTGGTTCAATTATCACGCGACATGAACTTGTGTGCCAAATTTCAGCTAGCTGTGATGACGAAAAGTGGGTCTACGAGAATGGCGAAAATAGTAAAAAAGAAATATATAAATAGACAGACAAATTCGTGCATGAGTTAAAGGGAATGGCCTCAAAAATAGGACTCTCAGAAGAATGCATATCTTCATACAGATATAGATTAGATTAAGGATTAAGCGGGGCGAGTGGTCTTTGCACTGTAGCCATTCATTGGATTATGTGCACCGCTTTCTTAATAGTTCATCCAATAATGTGAAATAAGGTGAAATTTCTTCAAAGTTGGCAGGCTTCAAAAAGTACATATGAGCCTAAAGCCTGGAATCTACTTCATTGATTGTTGGAAGCTCTTTGATGAGAACAGTGTATATCATTTTGATTTTCTTTTTACGGTCTTGCATAAGATTCACAAAATTTGTTATAATTTCGTGCTGGATGAACGTCAAGGGCTCGATAAAATTTCTAATTTTGGATTAAAGATTGCGGTGATCCCTGCTGTAATTATCCGTGTAATTATAGTCGTACTAAGATAAACTGATAGACACTTAGAATTGATAATAATAAAATTAAGAAAAAGTGGGCAGTAAAAACATACTCCATCATTGCGCAATGAATAGAATCAAATTGGTTTTGTAAGCGAATTGCATTCTGCATGGTGTTTTTTACCAATAGACCGGGTAGGCCCTGGGCTAGGGATCGATAATTAGGAGGGCCCGGAAGGTAGTAAATGTTAACGCAGCTATTGAAATTTAAATAGAGAGCATTATTGGTCGCAGCTTATTTATACATAAATATTGCTTATCTCTAACATATCATAGAGATAAATATATTTGAGGACTCATGCCCTCACAATAATAATAATACAAAAATGCACGTTGTAGAAAAATTATTGCAAGTATGACAAAATTGCAATTTATGAATGAGTTCGGTGCGTGAGCGCGCAATGTGGTTGGTCGCATTTTTGTGGAAATGATTGGTTGACCTCCCGGCTATTGCAAATTTGTTATTTGCTTTATTTATAGTAGATATGTCTATGTGGCCTATTACAGTAGCTTATGACCCCGAAGGTAGTTTAATCCAAGTTTGTGCACAATTTAAGAGGAAAATTTCAGGAAATCGGGGCAGAAACAAAAGAACTGCAGTCAGACAACAAACACATCATAAATATCTATATAGAATGAAATATCTAGAGCGCGAGGAAGAAAATATTTTGTTGATTAAAGTTCTTTAAAATTGTGAAATATGTTTTAGTTTAGATGCGTTACGTCGATGACGTATTTTGTATTTGGAGGGGAGTAAATAGACAATTAAATAACTTCCTCAATAACGTTTTAAATAGTCTTGACAACAATATATAATTCACAGTAGAATTAGGCAATAAGTCCATTATTTTCCTAGACTTGATAATATCTTTAATGGATAACAAACTAGATTTTAATATATATAGAAAAGACACTTACTCCGCCGAGATAACACCAAGATCTTCTTTACACCCGTGGAATATTAAAATCTCCTCTTTCACTCCATACTTGACAGATTGCTAGAAATACCATTATATATAGAAAACTTCAAAAAAAAACTTATGAGAATAAAACTGAAGAATCAATGGGTATAACTAGTAATAGAACTATATATAAATTATTGACGCAAAAACACTATAAAAAAGCTATTTAAATGATCTTTCCTTCCAAATGAATAAGTTTGGATCACGATCCAATAAAATGGAGAAGGATTCCCTTTTTTGGCGAAATATCAAGTAATTTAAATAAATTATTTAGAGAAAAAAACAGCCATTTTTAACAATAGAAATCTAAAAACATTCTAGTCAATAATAAAGTGAAACCTAAAATTAATAATAATGCCATTTACATTGAGCAAACGAAGAGTTCTATAAGAATAAGATTTAGGGACTGCAATTTAAGTATTAAAAATTATTACTTAATTTATCAGAAAAGAGATTACTAGATAGATATGAAACTTTCGAGATGAAAAAAGCTAAAGACGATGGCTATTTTATAGTAAACGATCAGCTGGATTTTAAAAACAACAGCCCACTAATTTTAGTATACTACTCATGCGTTAACTACTCATGAGAGGTCAGTTAGCAGCTAAATTAATCATTCCCTTAGTACAACAAAAGCCCTGATGATGTCCTGATAAGACGAAATGCTTTGGCGGTTACAATATATATAAAATAAAATAAAATATATGCTCGTATGTACGTTGTACAAAAAACAAGAATTATTTTTCTTATCTTTTATAAGATGAGGCAGTTATAATGACGATGCTGGCATCGATCGTCGGTGAAATTATACAATTTAGAGAGCTTTGCAAATATAATAAAAATATCACAAGATGATAAAAAAAAACTATGGAGTTTTTAAATACAGAAAAAAAACCTTATAAGCACTTTTTTCAATATTGAGGGCCCGCCCTGAATGTTCTCATAAATAGCACTAAGAGAAATTGGAGGATCTTCACCATGCATAAGTAAAAAGTACTGGAATAATTTTATTTTTATAATTTTGCTTGTGTGCAAATAAATGGCGTTTTCAAATAAAGCTTATTTCTCGGTCTCTCTAAGCTGCCTAAGGTTTCACTAATCTCGGAGTCTGAAGTCTTTTTGATTTTTTTGATTTTTCAGTTTGATGCACTTGTTACGATACCAACCATGTTCATAATCGGGATGGAGAGGAATGACTACAAAGGACATCCACTATCTTGACCTGTCTATCCCTTTCTGCATCCTTCTGTCCTAGTAAATAAAATAAAAAAAAACTGTTGCTCGAAATGAGTAAGAAATTAAATTTCCGATGCCAGCCAGCCATAAACTGAGTTAAATTTAATCCCGTGGGGAGCGCATACGCATACATACACATATTCACCACACTGATTCACAATACGTATTATATTTCCCCAATTAAGTTCTCCTCGTTAATTATTGTTGTTTTTTTGTTTTTGTTTTTTTTAATTTGGTATTAAACTAATATTTTAGTTAATTTAAAAAATTTCACTTCTTTTTGATGTTGACAGAAAAGTGGGCTACCGTTATTGTAGACTTAAAGTATTTTTTTCCTTTTTAATACATCCGTTAGCAAAAATGTACATATCTGCTGCATTTGATTATTAGAAAGAACTGCCAATTTCTTTTATAGTTTCTTTATTTCGTGGCACACAGTCGTTTTTAAGCATTATCTAAACACATTTAAATTCAAATAATTTATTGTAGAAAATATCTAAGAAAGAACAAAGACATAATAATCATTTAGAGATACACAAATTAACGATTAAATAATAACAATAAAAAAAATAATTTAAATTTGAATATGATAAAAGCAAAAACAAAACGGGTTACTATTTAACTAACTATTAGTTACCAAAAAACTAGACTAATAAAGTAGGATTCTAAAAGCTGAAGAAGCAAGCCGTAATAGGTCAGTTAAAAAAATTTAAAAACACGAAGAAGCAAAACTAATAATAAAAAAATAGAAAAAATATTGTGACTATTTTCTTTGTATGACCTGTTTTGAATGTTTGATTCTGCTATTAAATGCTGAATTAATATCTCCTTTTTTATAATTAAAACTTTGCCAAATAAAGGTAGGACAATTAATACAGCGTTAAGGGTAAGTGCATCAATTCGCGCCCATTTAGGGAAATGTAATCCCTAAAAACAGGACTTTATTAGAATTTACTTAATGTCGGTATTTAAGCTTTTGTAGTACAATAGAAAGCTGTAAATTTGTCTTTTAAATTAAATTAAAAACTTAAAACATTTACCTTGCCTGCTTAATAATTGAAAATATCATGTGCACTCGGAAATTACCAGTTTGCGTATGCTAATGGACCAATTTACGGCTATAGTAATAAAATTATAAAAATTGCTTTTAAAGCGCTTCCCTGGACGTCGTTTGGAAGAATATACATTGATCTATCTAGAAAAATAAGCAAAGGCATAAGTAAGTAATTCAAGAACTTCTATAGCCATCAATTGCTCCATCAGAAGTGTAACAAGGGCTGATTTCATGTAATTCTCGAATCGAATCTAAACTGTGGATTTTTTCCACTATTGTTCGCATTTATCATTATTATGTTAAAGTTCAAAGTGATTAGTGGTGTAATCTGAAGTTTTGATAATATTATTTAATTTTTTAGATCAAATTTATTTGTTTTCTGCTCAAAAAACATATAAAAGTTAATAATTCTCTATAGTCTACTGAAGTGTTTCTTCGGAAGCATGTACAGCTTTCCTCTATCCTAGCTCCTTGATACAAAGCTATGCTTGCAGTGGTAAGGAAGAAGCTCTATGATTATTAAAAAGCTCGTTAAAGAAGCCTTTGAAAAGAACTCTTAAGAACAGCGGTGAAGCGCAAGCCTATGTAAAAATAAGCAATGAGGGCAGAGAAAAAAAAACGCTTCGAGCTTCAGGATGTTTCTTAGAGCGATCTTTTTCCGAATGAGGTTAGACTATGGCCACACTTTCATACATGCAACTATTCCTTAGATAAGAGTTATGAGCGTAAAATGTAAATGTAGCCTTTGGAAAGGTAACGAGCTAAGGTTAAACTTATTGGAAGACTATTATCCTGTATGGATTGTAGTTTCCACAAGTACCTACCAATTTTGAACATTTTAGAGAATCCCAGCGTGAAGTGGAATCATAGCATCATTCAAACCGGATGCTTTCTCTGGAAGATATGTACATCCCTCTATAATGGATACTTTATAGGACATTCGTACAGGTCCTAGGGAGGAAGCAGTTCAAGATGTTTCGTGTGCTTTTCCCTAGTTCCTTGGAAGGAACGAGAATGCATGCCTCTTCATTTGACGCTTTATGGGACATTTCTATAGGCATGTTCCATTTTTGCAGTTGCGAATTATTTAGAAAGTTGTTTTTTATTTTATTTCTTGGGTAGTTGCTCATTAGAATATATGGCAAACAGGAATGGTGATAAGCAAGATTTAGCCTATTAAATTCTTTTGTGGATGAGAGATCAGCACAGATTTACATAAATGAAGAATTCCGGAGAGGAACAAAATGTAATTTTTAAATGATTAAAAAAGTTTTTAGTTTGGTGCCATACTTTTAATTAATTCAAAAAGAAAACTTTTATTTTGTGAATTTTATTTAAAAAAATTTCTCACACAAAAGTTTATCTGTTATCTATTCCTGAGGAGACGCGAGTATCTCAGAAATTTATCACAAATTGAAAGTTCTCCTTCACAAAAAAAAAATTTGAAGGCTGTCACTATTCTGCCCCTTAAATTCCTTCAAAAACATAAACGAATTCGACAATGAAGCTTCAGTTTTGACAATAGAGTTTCTTTTTCATTTCACTTACTCCTATGTATAATGTCCTGCTCATGAAAATTACGCTCATGTATACGAATTATACACATTTCACCCATTTCTGTTTAGTAATAGCGTATTCGAATGAGCTGCTCTGTTTGCTCTAGAATTGCTCGTCCTTAGAACTTTTGTTCGAATGACATTTTCAATTTGCTCTCTATCAGATTTCGTGTTCGATTGAAAAAAAATTGCTCGCAGAGAGTGCGAAAAGAGCACTTTCTCAACTCTGTAAAGTATAGTGAGATTTGAGGTTGCTTTATTAGGTTATAAAACATTTGACAAGTAATACGTACATATTCCTTGTTGTTAAATCGAATGATTAAAATTGCTTGTGAAATACTATTTCTGGTTTTGTAGTTATAAATGCGTTAAGGTTGGCCGAGCTATTAAGCTCATCTTCATCAAGTGATGATGAAGAAAAATTTTCCGTGATAGGTTTGGTGTACAATAGCTCCACCAAAAGAATAAAAGTGTGTAATTTTGGGGCGACAATTTCTTCGTACACCAATGAAGAGGTACAATCTTGTACACGGTTTTTTAAATTATTATTTATCTTAATGTTTCTGCATTCTTTTAGTTCCGACAACATTTTCGAGTTTCAAAAACAACTATAGATTTTCTCGCAAAGCGAAATTCAGTTCGCAGAGTAATGGAGGTGTTACTCAACCTGATAATATAGTTCACCTCCTTCTTTTTTTTTGGTAAACAAAAATAATTAGTTAGAGTATACCAAAAATAAAAAATGTGTATAGGTTTGCAGGCAAGAAGTCAACAATAAGATTAGTTGCTAATTTATTCAACACTTTTCGGAGTCATCATGTCATAAATATTTTAATAAAGTAATGAACTTTTTATACAATATATATATTGTTGTAGTATTTATCAAGGAGCGCTTTTGTTTCCACATCATCCCAGGCTATGAACAAACAAGGATATTTAGAAATGTTATGCTCAATTACTAAAAGTTCGTATTATGATTTTACTTATTTTTATCGGATGACTTTCCGCCAAAAAGGAGTACTCACAAAAATCTACAAAAGAATTACCTTCAATGTTTTGCAAATAAGTAGTTGTGTATTAATTTCTTACCATCAATATCTTCGGTTCCTATTTTTGCAATTACAAATTTTTTCCCAACAATAATCTTCTTCTTACTCCCATGTGTCAAAAGCACATCTAAACTTCAAGAGTGCATGCAATCACAATCGAACATATGTATATTTTCCCCGATCGGAGAGCAGAAAACAAAGCATATCTAGAGCAGAGATTAAAGAACACCTCGGAGTAAGGTCAAATCTAGATCACCCATTCGAAATTATCATAAGAGTTGTTCTTGAGTAAAAATCACAACGATTTCACTAATTAGTTTACTCCATGCAAACGAAAACACAAATGCATGCACTTGGATTTCACAAGCGAAACAAGAATGAGCGTGAAAAAATACGTTACATCTTCCAACAACCTTCTTCCGAGATCAATCTGGAATGGACCAAAAATTTTCATAGCTGAACCCTTTCTAGCCAGAGTATCGACTTTAAATATTACGATGAAATCAGAAATACTGTCAGCATTAAGCTGATTGGACAAGTAGAATTTTACCTGTTAATAATCATGGTAGCTTGGTATCAGTAATATCTTTATTTTTTATTAGTCATATTAAATTGCTGTGATTTTTATCAATGTACTTGGTCAAAAATAAGCTGAAACTAATCTTTATTGATAATCTGCATAACCGACTGTGATATTGCGATAGTTTATTCAAATAATTCCTAAAGCGGTTTTACAAACTTCTTTGCATAATCGCTTTGCACTATTTTTCCGCTAATATAAATTGGATTTGAATTTAAATTCGGATCCTTACAGAATTGCGTTTACAATTTTCTCATAGATTGTAATTAAGCCAGAGTTGAAGACAGAAAGGTGGTAGACTCTACACTGTTTCACATTCCTACAGGTCGGGCTAGTAAAGCGTCATGAGGTTTTACTGTGCAGCTGATAGAATTTTTAAGGATAAGGCAATATGCGTGGCTTGCAGCGTTAGGATTGCGTGTATGAATGGGGATCAGATTAGATATTTCATAAGAATATTGACTGTAAAAGGAAGGCATCAAATAGTAAGACGTTGTTCGAGCATTCGATAGGTGATCGCCACATCGCCAATATTATTGGTGGCTCTCTTTTGGACTGTATCTAATGGAGCTAAGGCTCTGTGAACAGCCCAGGTGCAGATATGGGAATTGAATTCCATTTTGGGTCTGATGCAGGACTTGTAGAGGAGCTCTAGATTAGATGAACTGAAATATTTCTTAAACCTTTTCGAGAAATCCAAGACATTTCAATGCTTCTTAGTAACAGAGAAGATGTTATCTGTTCAGCTTAATTTACTGGAAATTAATGCTCCATCAAAAGAAATCCGAACGGTAAAATGATAATCTTGTTTTAAAGAGATAAGACAATTTTGGGTCATAGACAAATTGAACTCGACGCGATTGTCTTTGCCACATGAGGGAATATTATCAAGGTCGTTATTCAATTATGTAATTGTATAATCTTGTTTGAGACATGCGGCAGTCTCTCTGGAGTCTACAAGGGTGTCAAAGAAGTGAATGAAATCAAGGGTACTGTCATCGAAAAAACTATGGATGGGGTTGAAAGTAACAGAAGTTCCAGGGTACAACGGTATATATAGGGATGTAACGCCATGTAATACAACTCGTATTAGGCAAGCAGATAAAAACATTCAATACATTAATAGAAGAGGAGGGGAGTCAGCAATTCCTAAAAGGGAAGGATATCAGATTCTATCAAAGACCTTTCAAATATTTAGGGGAACGATTTTGGACTTATCAAAATTGCGGAAACTACGGTTTAAATGTTTCGTTAGAACAGTCAACACCAGATGACCGTCCAGATTGGAAGCCATTTTGACGATCGTTGATGAGTTGATTAGTTTTTCGATACTTCATTAATTTGGAGTTAATGATAGATTCGAAAACTTTCGAAAGAATCGAAGTGATTGTAATTGGTCGATAATTTTAGAGATCAATACCCTCTTCTTTTTTGAGAATAGGTTGGGGTAGTTTCTAAGCAGTTGGAAATTAATTAATTAACAAGGGTGAGAAACCATCAGGGCCTTCAGCTTTGGAGACGTTGAGTCCCTTAAGGACCTTGAATACAACTCTTGTACGGATACGTATTGGCTCTTGTACAGGGGCGGATCTATGGAGGGCACTTGGGGGCATTTGCCCTGGGCGCTAGTTTTAAGGGGGTGGCAATACGACAGACTTCTGAACCCATAACTAAACGAGAAAAAATATAATTACAAGAATTGGCAAATTTTTTCATACCGTACTTAACACTTCAGTCTTCTTTCCGGAATCTAAAAGCTCCCTTGCTGATATCATACTTTTAATTGTGCTTATACTTACCATATACAGTCAATCAGTTTACTGTCTATTAAATTTAAGTCTGTAAGCCTCTGTAATTAAAGTAAAAGCTCTTCTAAATTCTCAAATTGTACATTTGTATGATATGAAATGAATTCAAAAATTGTAAAAAAGTGGCTCGCAACCCTATGTTCCACATTATCCATCAATCCTACCTCGAATGTACAGAGAATATAAGACAGTAGGCACAAGCACAGAGTTGCCAGATAATATTTTTATGCCAACTAAATTTAGCTATTTTAGCCGGAGTTAAGAGCCTTGAATTTGAGTAAAAAATCGGATAAATCTCCTCAACCTGAACGACAGTTTGCCAGAATTCGTACTCAGAGTTTTTTAAAACCATCTCAAATTTTAGTAGTTTTTGACGAGAAGATTCATATCGAAAAGCGGCAAAAATAAAAATCTAATCTCTAACATAATTTAAATTTTTTATTTGTTATCCTTGTGTTAATAATATAAGTATAAGAGTTTATTGCAATATGACCCTAATTATAAACCATAATCATTTAATACACGAACCTTTTAGAACAGAATTTAATACTGCGATGTTAACTAAAACTTTTTCTGACATTTAATATTTGACACTTGTCAAATTGAAGTGTCTATTTCGTTCTTATTTTTCATATGTACAAGTAATTTCACAATATCTGCTCGCGTATTGTACGTGCGCGGATCTTTCGTAAGTCAAATAACAAATCAAGTGATAAATCAAATGTAAGTTCTCTAATTAAATTATTAGTATGGTAAACAGCAAGTGTGTCTCTGAAATTTTATATTGCAATTGCCATAACTGCATTACCAATTTATCAATACTGAAATTACAACTCTGTCTCTGGTATAAAATAAACTTTATTTGTAATGATACGATTTTTTACTTTCCTTTTATTTTAAAACAGTTTGAGATTCAAACCACATTTAAGATCTATAATGGATCTTAATTTTTTTTGAATTTCAAATTCTTTTTATATAAGAATCATTTGTTTCAAATACAAATTATTTTTAACAATTCTGGTTCTAGTTCCAAGGTATGCAGTATAAATAGGCCATCCATCATATAGGTATGATGGCTAGTATACCCCGGAACTGTAATAAAATTTGCCCCAAATAAAGATCGTTTTTAGAGGGGCGGTAAATAACGTCTTTGCCCCCCTTCAAAACTTTCCTAGATCCGGCACTGCTCTTGTAATCCTCATAGTAGATGCAAAGCAGGTGGCTGTAAAGACGGAATATGAAGCAAATTGAAAGGTCAAAATATTTACTTTATCCAGAGGGTCAACAATCACTTTACCATTGTGAAGTAGTGAAATTATAGAGGAACTGGTGAACTTATTCCTGATGGACGAGAGACCCGAAAGCTTTGATGTCTTTGGAGCTTGTAAAAATTCTTTCTCTAATACTCTGGTCAAGCAGACATTTTTCTTTCTGGTTAATGACTTACACGCGTTACATGTAGACTTGTATGCACTTGTTCCAGCTATCGACATGGATGCAATTGATAAGTTCGAAAAGAAGATACTTTAGCTGCACTTATCATTAAACCAATAATAATTTTGCATTTTGAACGTATTCACGCACTGATTGCGATTCCAATTTAAAGGAGCTGCATACATGAGTAATGCAAACAATCTCGCACTAAACACCTCTTTCGAGTAATTTAATTGTAGCCTGAAAGAAATTCCAGCACCTTATCTCTCTGCTGACATTTAAATTTAATACTTTTATCTGCTCATTATACTTGCCGTTGGGTTTCAAGGACATAATAACCGACAACGGTAGCTTTTTGCATCTGTCCTTTTCAATGATATTCAATTTTGAATTTTATTCATTCATAATGAAATTCCGCAACACTTATAGCTTTTTGTTTAATCGAAATATGATCGCCATTTCTATTGTGTTTTTTTTTGCTTTCATTTTCATAGCCATAATTTCTTAACAATAACCAAATGCTAAAACTTGACATTTCCCAGATGCTCACCGCGTTACTAATCTCTCAATAAAACGTGTAAATTGAGACATGTTTAAGTCAGGTGCAAATTTTCGTTTTTTATTTCTTATTCGCTAATAGTATGGAAAAAATATTCAGAAAGTTCACCGAACTTTTTTTCTTCTATTTATCAGCGTTCATCTTAAAACGTAGAAACTCTGAAGTCGTGTACCATGTCATCACCAGAAAACTAATTTGGAGGCAAAGATGTGTAAATCTTACGTTCATGAAATCATACCAAGAGAAAAAAATTAAATTAATTTCTTGCATTTAATTTTATTTTGAATGCATCTTGAAAAATTAACATGAAACAGCAAAAAGTTGTTTTTTCAAACAAGGTCTAATTTGCAGGAGCGACAAATCATTGTTGATATTTTTTTGGTTAATGTTGCGTGAAATATTTAACTGATTTTCAATACCTGTAGTCATCGATTTTAATGAAGAAATTTGATATTTAGTTTTTTCTTTTAACTAAAAGAATTTATATTAATCCAGTCATCTGCGTAAGCTAGACTCCCACTTTTGGCAATATGTGTCTCCAAAAATTTGAAAAACCTTGCGGAATTTTCTCAATAAAAATAATAAAATTATAATCAGCCCACACTGTAGTACAGTTATGTATATAATTATCTTGTGAAAATACCTTCACTAATAGTTCTCTTTGTTTGAATATTTATTCACTAATCAGTCATCGCAACCTGAAGCGCCTTGATGAATTGTTGTTACTCTGCCCATGAGATTACTCTTTCAAATACATACGTGACCTAAGTAAAGGTAAGAAGGCCACTGCTAAACCTCTGTAATTATGAAATTACCGCGATGATGACCGATTAATTTAGAAACTTTGGTGTAAGCTGAAGTCTATTGTGAAAACTCTGCATTCGATTATAAGGTGAAGCTTTACTAACCAATGAACGAAAAAACACCTTCTTTTTTTTTGGAGGGAATCGCGTTCTGTTATTTGTTTTTAGTAGATATCGCCTACTGTTTAAGAAGGAAAAATTGCGTGCTGCATTTTAATTATATTTTTGACATTTTTATTATATAAATATCCAGTTTTCAGTCATGCAATAATATTCAACTGCTTTATGATATCTTTATTGACCGTCGAAAGTTGCCACCACTTAGGTTTTTATTCGTTAACAGCCATGAATTGGGTACTTTATGAATGCGTTTCCTAGAATAGAACACGAGGCCGGCCTCCAAAACAAAATTCCCTATTTTATGAGGAAAAAATAGAAAAATTAATTTAAAAAATCGAAAAAGTATGTTTACACTCAATAACATTATTTCACTTCTCAACATAATTGCTGTTATGTACAATGCATTTTCGGTATCGCAGAAACACTGGACCACCTTTATCAACCAGACTCCAACCGCTTGATTTCGGCATCCGTCCTGCAGAGTTGACCTCCCAAGGTGACCCTTAACTGTATGAATATGGATAGTTGTTTGGAGCTAGGTCAGCACAGTGTGACGAGATATTAAATACCTACTATCTGAATTATGTCAGCAAGTTTATATTGTTTACGTGGAATGAGGACAAGAGTTATCATGCAACAACAACATTTGTTGGCTAAATAAACCAGGATGTTTCGGCTTTATTGATAGCTGAAGTTTCTTCAAAACTTCTCGGTATATGGCTACTCCAATATTTGCCACTTTTGACATGTATGCAACTTAAAAATATCTTTACTGTCCCTAAATACTGTTGCCATCAGGTTTTTGCTGAATGTTGTGATTTTAGGGGAAACTTTCGCCTGCTGTTATCTACACTATTGTCTGTCGTTTGGTCTCAAGTGTGGTCTGGTGCATCAAAGTTTCATTGACAAGGATAATATAAAATAAAACTGACAATAACTATGGGAACAAATCTAGCACAAACTTTTCAGTAATGAAGATAAATTCTCCAAAATCCAGCACGACTCACTTCAGTATTTGGAGGTAAACGTCAGAGACCTTTATCGAGAGTAACTCCTTGATATTTTTGAATAATGTTCTGAGCTGCCCTGATCTTCGAAAATATTAAAGGCCACCACTCCTCTATTCGACGTGAACGTTTGTTCGGATTCATACAAACTACTCCATATCCTGAGATTAAATTTCGGTGACACTGATATATACGAGCATGGAAAAGTCAATTGATGCCCCGTCATTGAACTGAGTAAAACAATTCTAAAACGCTGCTAAGATGACGACGTTAGTCAAATTATAACTCAGAAGAAATATTTTGTGTCGATAATGGCAAAAAACAATAATTAATTGTTCTAAAAACATTTTTCAAAGTAAAATTTTGTTTCAAGGTGATCACCAAAAACTACGTGACATACCGCAGGGCTCTATACTTTGATCGCTAATATTTTCTTTGAATATACATAAGTGATCAACCGACCTCCATGATATTTCTACCAGGAGGATATCCCTATTGGATAGACCAATAAGTTTGTTTGAGCATTTTATTGTTCGAATCAAGATTCAATAGAATTAGTAAATCGATCAAATATAATCATCTAATACTTAATCTCATCAAATCGAACAGGTATATATGTCGACGGTCATTATTAATAATAACAGCACAATTTATTTCGTTTGAATTGTAGCGTAAATAGCTTTACTTTGCTGTAGTCATGTCCTTAATTCAACTGGAAATGCACATGCGCCTGCCTATGGGAAAGCAGCAGTGTAAAAACGGGGTTTTCAATATCCTTAAATTTTTCTTTTAAATAAATATATTGCGCCCTTGTAAGGATAGTAATCTTCGTGTAGTGCGTAACTTAATATCGTCCTAAAAAGGTAAACAAATTTCTACAAAACAGAAAATAAATAATTTGTTTTTTATTTACTAATAAATTGCATATAAACATACAACAAGAAAGTATTTAAAATAGGTACCATATAACCTATGCCAATCACTATGTCATACTTGCATAAATTAGCCATTGATCACTTATGAACTTTCTAAGATTGTCTAGTGAAAACAGTAAAGTTGTATATCTTCGTAAATTATCTTGAATCTAAAATTAATATTTTGATCTATCTAACAGGTTATGATGCAATCATTGAATTATTCCTAAAGTTATGCATCACTGTAGTATTGGTCAAAGCTGAAATCCTTGTGTGATTAGTTTGTCTACGAGACACTAATGGTTTGCAGAATCGAATGCAATCCCAGTCCGATTTGTAAATAGATTCGTTTTAAAAATGCAAAAATTTCTGATTCATTAAAGTACTACATAATCCGAAAATGTGTCATTAACTTGCTGTCAGTCTACTTCTTTGTATTCTCAAAATTAAACATATTGTTCACCTTGAAATTTAATAACCATTTCTGGGTTCTGTTTTATTGTATGCGATTAGCCCAAAACAGAAGTAGATTTTGAAACCTGTTTTAAATTATTTGCCGTTAATTCAGAAATTTTATTTTGGGTATTTCTAAGATATTAAAGAATTTTATGTATTTCTTTAGAAAATATTTATAAATTACAATTTTGAATTATTGATTGTTACAAAATCCGGAGTTCGGTAATAGGAAAACATCGACTTGGCCAAACTATATAACGAAAAAAAAGACTCTCTTTTCGAAAGCCGTAAAATTCTATACTCTTTTGTTATCCCGGACACAGTTAGAGTAGAAAAAAACAAAACAGAAAAGAACATGTTTTTTTCAAGCGTGTGGCAATAGTTTTTATTTTTGATACTGCATGAACAATTAGTAAATATATATAAATAAATAAAAAATATATTGTTTAAGATTTTGGAAAATTTGACGTTAATCCTCCTCATTTTCATTTCGATTAGTCTCACAAAGGCACTTTTAAATTTAAATTCAATCTTTGAGTTTACTTCTGAGATAGATTATCACTTAGGCGTTGGTGATTGAAAGCAAGGCGATTACTACGCAGACCCAGACGAGACCTCGCAATGATAATTTTTATCAAAATGATCATTGTATGCTTGGTTTGTCTGTCACATCCATATAAAAAAGCTAATCTGGCAATGATATTTTCATAAGAAAATTGATTGATATCAGTACTAAGGTCTGGCGAATATAGAGAAAATATATTTTGAATTTTATCTTAAATGTGTTACGTTTTCTTTAAAAAAATAGTATACAAGAATATTACCAAGTGTAAAACTCGTTTTCATTTCATTTACAAGTTGTTTTTTTGCCGAGCAGTCTATTTTAATAAAACTTTAAAAATAAATGTGAAGACAATTTGGACAGATAATAACGTTCGGAAGCTTTTAAGCATTTGAAAGGAGTCCATCCCAAGTAAAAATTTTTCCAATTTTTGGTGACTGAAGGTGATGGGTAATTTTATAAGGGGTATATATTGGTTACTCGGTTATATAAGAATTTGATTGGTTATATAAGAGTTTTATAATATTATCAATTGGTGACGTAGTTATATTAGAGTTTTTTAGGTTACTAATGGTTATCGTGGAGGTAAGTTACTAAAGGTTTTATAAGTTGGTGATGAAAATATTTCCATCACCGGTCTATATAACTTAGAATAACCATTACTAGAAGGTATATAAGAAAGTTTTACAACTGTTTTCGTCACCACGTTATATAACTTCTTGGTAATAAGTGTTTATTGCGGTATCCGTGTTTACCCTTATATAACTCAACAACATTGAGTAATTAAGGTGACTTTAATAAAAATTGGGAACTTTCGGTAATACAGATACCCACTATAAAATATCGTAAAATTGTTTGTGGCCCTTTAGTAACTACGGTGTTCGTTATAAAAACAAACTACTTTTAGTGTCGAATGGAGCCATTATAAAACTGTTTTTATTTATATAACGTAATATAACCAAAGGATAAATAGGAACACTAACGTCTGTTTTTTGTGACTATAAGATATATAACATTACCAAAAGAGGTTACATATTATGACTAAAAGTTTTATAAGGACCATTTTTGAAGCATGGTAGTTCTTTTAGTTTATATTGTTACGAGCGTGGCATTAGTTCGTTATTTAAAACACAATATTTCAGATATAATTAACAAGTTCTTTCTTTTACTTAACTTCACTATTTACTTTTATAACATTTACAAACAATTATCAAATCAACTCCTTATAGTTATCGCTAGTACTCTACTTCTAATTATCGCAATAGCTTACTTCATTCATTTCACTGTCTGGTCTGAAATAAGACTGCCTCCTGGATGTGAGTAGCGCTGTATTTATACTCAACAAATTATCCTAGAATCTTCCTGAATATTCCGTTCTCTAAACCCAGTTTACTAGAATGTCACTAACCTAAAGTTGTCTCCATTTCCAATAGATGTCGCTTGTATCACTTTGTGGCGCGTAACAATATATAATAATATTTCTAGAAGTTTTATAAGGGTCCTTCAGTTTATATAAAACTACTTGTAGTTTTATAATGGTAATTCGTTCATTTAAGTACAAGCTGCCATTTTTTTATCTGTCCATGGCAAATAAAAAAGAAAATGTCGGTTAAGCCAATTTTTTAAATTGCAGATAAATGGCTTCCGTTTTATTTTTATATGAAGAAAATACATCCTTTTAGGTATATAACATTTCTAAATTGTGTTATTTTTATGAATTAATATCACCTAAGTTAAAATTTTTAAATTTTGTCATATTTAATCAAAATTATTAAAAATTACTTATTTTTGGAAGTATCTATGATGATATTCACAGTAAAATTTTAATTGCAGCTGAATTTCACCAAGTAGGTACATGCCGAAAAATTGTAATTCTAAAATGTAAAAATATTAAGCCCTTACATTATCAAAATGAAATATATTGTTTTATAAAGGTAATGAAAAGTAATTTCCCTAACATTTCAATCACTAAAAGTAATCAGTCTGAGAAAATTTTAAGCGTTGTGAAAACGGGACCATCACCATTATAAACAAAGTTTATAAAGGTAACCGAAACATTACTGCAACTACGGCTATGACCAAATTAATTCATCGAGAGCACCATGGGTTATATAAGGGTTATATAAGAAGTTATATTAAGGTAACCAGAATATTTTAGTTATATAACGTTACCTAAATCAAGTCACGGTAACCTTTATATAATCCTCCATTTAAACTCTATAATGGGTTTATAATGGTTACAAAGAGGTTTCAAGTACTAGTCTATATAACTCAAGTTATATAATTTTGTAATGGAAACCTCAACGTTACTACTATATAAAAAATATTGTTTCTTGGGATACACACCTTTTGCAATACATTTTCTTCACGATATTTTCGGTCTCTTTTCTGTCTTTTATTTTCTCGAGTAAGTACGAATAATGCGACATTAAATTAATTGCAACATATAGCATAACCTATTTTATAATGTCTACTTTACCTACGATGCTTATAGGTTCATTATCAAGAGCTTGAAACTTAAGAAAATGAAGTTCCAATTCATTCCTCGATTCATTTTCTGATCTAGCCTTCAAGACAGAATGAACAATATATCTGAGCAATTTCAAAATACATTACAAACTATCCCTCTCTTAAGGATGATATGTTAAGGGTGATTACTATTATTTATTTTCACTTCTTAAATTAATAAAAAATATCTGTGAGTGATTCAATTGAATTTGTGATAAAAGGCACAACTCACGTCTTTACTTAAGACTTTTCTTCGGGTTTGTTGACCTCCGAACAGATTGAAGCCAAGGCTCATAACTTCAGAGATGTGCTCACTCTGGAGGACATCTTCCCATAAATTTTTATGGCGCTTCTGAAAAACAACTAAAGTGGTTTTATTTTCAAATTTAAACCAGAATTCTGTTATTTTTAAGCCTTTTACGTTTACCTAAAGCTTTCAATAGCATATTCTTTCGTATTCGTTTCCGAAATATTCCTGCTTTCCATTTTCTCAGCGCAGTTCCACTCCTCCGTAAAATAATAATTTCGCCAGCAATGTATTTTATTTGTTTCACTCTATGTGACTTATTTTGGAAAATATCATAATCAGTTATAGTATACGAAAATTAGGACGTCTTGTCTGTCTAGGCCCTAGACTTAATCCTGATAAGTCCCAATTGATGGCGATATTTAAGATCATTCCGCTTGAAGCTTGTCAAAACAACTCATGCCTTATTTTACCAGTGGCAGCGTGACTTTTCCACATCTAGACGCAGTCTGTCAAAGAAAGATAAATGTTACTTTGAACGATTGCACGCGATTGGTTTTCGGGCTCCAATGCTTTGACCAAAGCAAAGCTTTAATATTCCTCCACAAACTTGTGTACTCAAAAAATCCCACCTACTTTTGTACAGTGAATTTGTATTCAAGCAATCTTCTAGAAATGTGAACATTCTTGATAGAGAGCTCCTTTTTCGTTCGAACAGTTCGTGTGTGGAGCTCTCTTCCTGGTGTTTTTCAGGGAACGTGCTCGATGGGTGTCTTTCGGAAGCTTATTACCCAATATATTCCTTCCGACAATCTAACTTCATAAACCGCATATATGTATATGTATATGTGACTTCTCCCCCGGATCTCGATTCTACTAGAATTCTTTTTATACAATTTTCTACAAATTTATAATGTAATTCATTTTATTTTGTTTTCCTCTTTTTTTTCTGTTCTATTTTTTTATCATTAACTTTAATTTTGCATTAGCTATCAAATGTTTCCTTCTTTGCTTATCTATCTATTCTAATTATATACTTATTAGTATTAGTATTTGTATTAGTATAAGATTAATAAATTGAAATTGACTAATGGGTATTAGAAAAAAAAAACGATGTTGCACGTTAAAGGTTCTGGTAGCAGTACTGTCAGTTTTAAAGCGGTCAAAATAGCTAAAAGGGTTTTACTAAAGAAAGAGTAATGGCTAGAAATGAGTACCAAGGTACCAAATTATCAAAAGTACATAATATACAAATCTGTAATACCTATAAAGGTTGATGAGGAATTATGACGCGACCTCTTATATAGGGACTATTCATACATGTGGAAGGCCAAGAAAGACAACACCTCGGGATGTTCCAATCAGAATTCGGAAAATAAAGAAAAATTTCATTCATATACTGATCAGAAATTTTAAGAGAAATTAAGTTGAATGTTATCAATCGGGTTATTGGAAATCAGGCTCTCGAGGCTAAGTTTCCAGTTAGGCAAGCGACATCTAAACCAGTCACATATAAAAAAGCCGTCAATATAGAAAAAAAGATTTCTAAAAAATATGGAAACTGGTCAGAAGAAAAGTGAAAAACATTTTCATATGAATCATATCAAATTTTAATTTATTTTAGTTTAATGGAATTATCCGTGTCAAACGTACCCGTGAACATTCACAATATTGTAATCAATGTCCGGATCTGTTTTTTTTCTGGATAGGACTTGAATGGGTCCTTGAATTCCAGAGTTCTGCTTATTCCTGATAATTATGAATTACATCTGTCACAAAAGCGGGAGGTGCTAGATAGCACTGCGAATGCTGAAAAAAAAGAAAAATAGTAGATTTACATTGCGATAGTTGAACAACTTCAAACTCTGGAAATCTCAAATCGATAAATGCTTACTTTTTCCCAATCATTTGTAGATTTGGACGTTTGCTCCAATACTAATGAAATGCGGAAACGTTGACACAAACTGGCGGTAAACATTTATTGCCCAATTTATATGGTTCAAGGACTTTATCTCTTATCATTAGGGGTTAAGTAAATAAAACCCAAAAAATAATAACTTTTACCCCGGTTTCTCAGTAGATGTCAGGGTCGATATGGAAATAAAATAAAGAGTAATTTGAATTAGATTGACGGCAGAACTGAAAGGCAGGCCCTAGAATGCAATCCTAAAGGAATACTTCGTACAAGGAGATCAAAAAGAGAGGATTTGAAGGAGAAGTAAGTAATGAAGAATTTTATAAGTTTTTAAAGCAAATAGTTCAAAAATATTAAACATAAGCAATTATTTATGAATTAAAAAAATTTCCGTTAACCAAAAAACGCTCAATTTTATTACCAGAAGTTGTTTTTTATTGGTTTAGCTCATGTTGTAGGCTTTTAGTTTCCTAATTGTTTGATCAGGAAATTAATGACATAGAAATGACAAGATATTATTGTATGCAAGTATCTTGTTGTTTCCATGTCCGATATAATTCTATTGTCACTCTCAGAAATTTGTCTTAAAGCTGGTTTCTCAATTAAATCAAATACCAGTAATTACAACTAACTTAACGTGCTTTGAAACCTTTAATTTTCATATAGTTCTAGTTAAATAATTGTTCAGTTTTTACCTAATAAGTATATTCTCCTAAGACCGCAAACTAGTTCAACTGTGAAAAAACTAGCTCCGATAAAAATGTTATCGGCTTATGATGTACTGCTGCCCGCTAATGATTTAATTACTATTGTGGCCGTAACGATGTGTCGTGTGAATCGCACCTACCTGTGGCAGGCTTGTGAACTTTACATACTTATGTACATATTCATGGATTTGAGTGCATCAGATACACCACTAGCCTTCAGAGATCTCACGAAAATATGAAATTCTTACTTTTGCTACATGGTTGTAATGCTTCTTCTCTGCCATTGTTCATTATGCACGTAAGGTTCTCGGCTCTTCTGCAGGGAGTTCCTTGGCGAGCATACTATCATTGATCGTAAGGTCATCAGAACTTGTCTACAAGAAACTTGTGTACAAAGTTCTGAAATCAACCTTGACAATGGAGGCAGAAACTATCCTTTCACTCTTCTTCGGTACTGTCTTCAAAATTTTTCTGTTTTCTTCTCTATTTCAGTTCAAGCTCTTAATTTATACAGAAACCTTATTAAAGATTTATCCAAATGTGATCGAGATAATGATGAATTTGAGGAAATCAAGTCAAATCACAGGTGTCCAAGAAAATAACAAACAAACAAAACTAGTCGTGATCAGCTTGAAATGCTAATCTTCCTCGGCATGACCTAAACTTGTAATCTGGTTCTATCATCGGATTGCGGATTCTTATGCGTCTGGCTATCTTAATTTGCATTAATGTTGAGGAGGCACAGATTTGACCGTGAGTAGCAGTTTTTTCTGGAAATAAAAATTTTTCCATATGGGCAGGTCAGATGATGTGTGATGATATGTGCGACCGAGCAGATTATGTAGCATCATCCATGATCGATCTTGAGATTTTTGACTTTGGTGACTGTGTCGAGTGGTATGGTCACGCCGCCGCTACCCAGCTCAAGGCATTGGCGACTCTCTGAAAAGCTTACGGAGATTTTACGTTAATGATCTTGCTGACTCTAGTTTGTATGTATTGGCATCTGGCAAAGTTATTTAACATTTCGCTTTTGATTTGAGATCTAACCATTTCGGTTAAGGTAATCTTCTGGCGAACATCTTTTGCGGAGAGCATCATAGCAATAATAAATAATTAATTACTGCCATCATGTACTTAAAAACAGTAAGAAATTATTATTGAAAATTTTTGACTTTTTCTAAAGCAATTTATTTTCAGGTTTTAGTTGTCCTATGTTTGACGGCATTCCTGGACTGCAGTTATGGCCAAGGAGATAGGACACTTTTAAATATGATGAAAGAGAAAATCCTCCTAGAGGAATACAAAAATGTTCCCACCGAAGAAGGATACAATTTCTCGTAATTATTTATGAATTTGTTTTAAGGCTAGTCATGGAATCCGTTTTTTTTGCGTATACAGGTACAAAACTAGCGATGGATCTACTCGGGAGGAAACTGGTATGCTTATGAATCCTGGTACCGATAAAGAGGAACTTGTGGTAATGGGCACCTTTAGCTATGAAGATGGAGATACGATGACAACTACAATGTACACTGCCGATAAAAATGGGTATCGTCCCCGAGTATCAATCAAAAATAGGAAACTCAATCCAAAACTCTTGGGCTCCCTTGTAGGATAATTGAATTAATTTCTGTGCATATGTGATTTACTATTGTTTGTTTATTTTTGTAATAAAATGAAGTCGTGTGAAAAGTTTAATGAGACAACTTTCAGAGATAAAAAAGCATGGTCATATGTAGTCTAACCAGTACCCTGTGGGTGTAGTTTTAATGTTTTCGTGAAAAAAAGGTTACATATTACGAAACATCATATCCACAGCGAATCGGTGTCAATCGATTTTCGACAAAATTTTAATTCACATTTGACCGGTAAAATTATTTCAAGGACGACTGTTGAGTTCTTCTACACGGACAAAGATGTTTTGTACCGTTTGCCTTAGTGGTCAAACTTTAAAGGTTGTACTATGTTAATCTTATGATAATTTACATAGCTTTACAGTTATTGAGGATGCCAATCTTAAGGAAAGAGTAGAGTATGTGTTACAGAAATGTGTAGAAAGTGTGGGCATTGATAACTGTATTATGAAACAAATAAAATGCAGTTTAAAGAGATTGCTCTGTATAGGTTTTTTACTTTTATGTGTGCTTTGCTTGTGCTGTGATAGTAATAGAATTTAAAATCTTTTCGAATGGAGTCGGTTGAATAAAACTTTTGAAATAGGCGATCGGTTAGAATGCAACCGCTACTCATCAAGGTCAAGGCATTTGGTAATTTTCGCGCAGCAATATAGTTGTAGTCAACTTTATTAATTTTAAGACCAGTGTAAATGTACTTAAAAATAACAAAAAAATATTGAAGCCAATAGGATTCCTTGCATGTCCGCATGATAAATAAATTGGGAGAAAGAATGCGTTAATATAGCGAGCTGAAGTTTTATACACTTACACAGTAATTTGATGAAAAAATAAGGTTAAGTTCGTAGATAACTAAAATTGGTAGTCAGCCTTTTAGTAGTATTGCCAAATAATAGTTTTGATTATAACTGCATGTATTTGGACATTATCTGAGAAAGTATTGAGCTATTGAGTCATAAAAAATTTAAATTTTTGCCTTTTAGAATGCTTTAATCTAACCTAACGAGTTGAAATTTTACACACGCTAATATTATGGAAAAATTAATTTTAGTTTCGAATATGGGTAAAATTTACCAACTCCCTCGTAGTATTGGCGTGAAAATTTTTTGGGTTTTAATGCGTATTTGAAATACTATTTAGAGCAGTGGTTCTTAATCTTGTTGGAGGTACTGACCCCCACCAGTTTCATATGCGCGCTCACCGAACCCTTCTTAATTGGAAAAATATATTTTTTTCAAATTCAAAACATAGGTATATATTTATACATTGGTGCACAGAATGAACAAAACCGTTAAAGAGCAAAACTATTATAAAATTCTTTTAATATAAAAACAAAAACATAATAATGAATATTTAATGGAAATCAGTGTGACTTCTGCTCTTGCCTTTTAGAGACTAGTTCAGAAATGCGCAGTTCCATCTTGGCAAGTGCCACTCCCATGTCATTTTCGCAACAAAGTCTGTTCCTTTTCTTCGTTTTTATGTCCAACATCCTCGAAAAGGATTGCTCGCAAAGATATGTTGTAACAAACGGTATGAAAATCTCCAGAGCTTTCTTATCAATAACAGGGTACGTTACCATTTGTTGACACCAAAACGTTGAGAGCGTTGTTGCTCTGAAGAGTTGCTGTTGAACCTGGCTCTGCTAAATTTCAATGATTTCATCGAGGTATTCATCATTGACATATGTTGTCTCAACACTAATGCTGGATATGACTCTCTTGTAGGGAAGTATCCGTCGAGAGATTTTACAAGCTCATCTAAATGCGTGGCAATTGCTAGCTTCATTTCCGCGGGAACACAAATGTCTCCGATTCCAGATACATCTTCGATCTTACTTACACAGTCGTCTAGCAGGGGAAAGATTGCGAAGTTATAGTTCTCTGTTCGTCATTTCCATAACGGTAGCTTTTTTTGAAAAGCCTTCAGGCTTTCTTCTGCTTTGATGATGTTGACTCCACCGCCCTGCATCTGTTTATTGAGATGATTGAGAGCTGCAAAGATATCAGCCATGTACGATAAAATTGGAATAAACTCAGAATTTTTGAAGCAATCTGCATGACAATGTTGGTGCTCTTGCAAAAACAGGGCTAATTCTACACGCATGGCAAAAACACGATTCAGTACCTCACCCCGGGATAACCATCGGACGTTAGAATGGTACAAAAGTATCTCGAATTCAGATCCCATTTCTTTACACATCTCCCTGAAGATGCGGTGCCTCAGAGCACTATTTCCCACATAGTTCACGCATTCCACTACAATTTTTAATACTTCTGCTAGTTTTGGAGGCAAAGTTTTTGTTGCTAATGCATGCCCGTGCAGAATACAATGCGTAACAATGATGTGTGGTGCATCAGCTTTCACTAGTGCACCAAAACCAGACTTTCTTCCCAGCAAGAATGGGGCTCCGTTCGAACAAACTGCAGAAACCATATCCCACGAAAGATTGTTGTCTTTGAAGAAGTCATCCACAAGTTTCTTCACATCGGCTGCCTTAGTTGTTGTTGTAAGAGACTTAAAAAATAAAAAAATCTTCCTTTTTTATCATGTTGTCTTGCCCATAGCGCACGAATACTGCAAGCTTGCTTACATTAGAAACGTATGTGGTCTCGTTGAGTTGAAGGCTGGATTTTGCCGGGCTTAAAATCAGATCTGCAACTACTTGAGCCAAGATGTCTTTGCTTATTTCTTCTGTTCTGTCGCTAATGGTGTCATTTGAAAGAGGAATTTGGGATAACTTAACTTATTTAATCTTTGGTTTTGACCTCCACCGCACCCGGGAGACCAACTCACCGAACCCCTGGGGTTGGATCGAACCCAGGTTAAGAACCACTGCTTTAGAGTGTCGGGACTTATACGATGATTTATTCACAAAAGTGTACTGCATATGGGTAAAATTCTACAACTGCTTTTATAGTGTTGCCATACAAACTCTTTATTTTTATACCCGAGATGAAATCATAGGTTATACCAAGTATGGTTATATAAACAATAAAAAATTAGAATCATGAAACATATAATTTTTTCCTTCTGTCCTTACGTCATTTGGTCCGCCTCTTTGTCAACGTGATACTTCAAGAGCATATCGAGCTGAAATGCAGTAATTTTATGAAGAAGGGTCGATGAAGTTCGTAGCAGTTTTTTTAAAGGGTTAACATACAAAAATTTCCAGATTTGCAAATGTTTCGCCTATACATAGGCTGGGAAATCCTGAAAAGTTCTTCGAAGTGTGAAAATATTTTAAATCACTTATAAGCCTTTTTATTGCCTTATTATGATCCGTTTTAGCAAAAAAATACTAATATAATTTGCATGTTTTCAAAACTGAGGGCATTCATCGAGAGTATTGCCAAAATTCATGCTTTAAAGCAATTATAATTTCAATTCTGGAATTTTTGAATTTGTACCTTGGAACTTTACTTGAATTAATTCAAAATTTAATAAGGTGGTAATGTCCGCTTAAAAAATTATCTTTAAAAAGTACATCTATAAGAATACATAAATGTAAATATTTCAAAATATTTCTATGTCGTTATATAGAGCAAAAAAAGTTATCAAATGTGTTTATAAAGGCCAACCTATTTTGAAGCAATTTTTAAGACTGGAACCGCCCATGTTATCTCGCAAAAGTTGCAAAACTTGCATCATACAAATCAAAATAAATTGGCACCACTGGATTGATGTTCATATAATTATTGTTTACCAACTATGATTGCATCATAGTGTATTCACTGAGCTTGGCTTAGAAGTGTGGAATTTATATAGCCGTTAAAAGTGTAAAAAAAATTGCAAAATTGCCAAGTACTTTGGCTGGAGGCAAGTAAAACAGAAAACAAATTTTCAACATTAAGATAAGCGAGTCATATGTAGATGGTTGCTGGCCCTGATTTAGCGTTACTACAACTTTTGAAAACATTTGCTGAAAAATTTGACAAAATCTGGAGGATGACTTGAGACCTGTTTGTGCTTTTTCTTTAATTATTTAATTAAATAACAAGGGAATTTCGAATATGGAGGCAAACCTTAATATAATTAAAATTTCCGTTCACTGATGGAACAATTTCAAGGTTGGAGTAGGGTGGCTCTGGGAGTATTGTCGGATTGTCACAAAAGAGTGGAGTCCCGGTCTAAGACAACAAAAGAAACATTTTGACAATGAAACTTGCACACAGGAGTGTCTATTCCCAATTATATACGGACATTCATCTGGCTCTTAGACAAATTCTAGCTTTTTCCTGGTTCCTTCGAAAAATAGACATGTGAGGGATAATCTTTTCCTTAGATTTTTATACCCTAGATGAAATCATTGGGTATACTAAGCTTGTCACAGAAATAATGATGGTAGAGCAAAATGGATTGGACACCCACGTTATTTTGATTTTTGCATGCCCGTCCGTCTGTAACTCGAGAACGGGTTCAATTAGAGTGCTGATTTAAAAAAAAAAGTAATTTTAAGTTCGGAAATGGGATCAATCGGCCAACTTCTTGATTAAGGTTGCCACACAAAAATTGCATTTTCCACTATATATTTGGACACTACCTGAGAACACGTCAACGTAGAGAGCTGAAATTTTGTAGGTGATGTTCTCATAGCAATAGTAAATAAAATTTAAAAAATGGTCTAAATCGGGCAATCCATTCTTGCTGTTGCCATATAAAAATTTAGGTTTTTTATGTATACTGTGAAAACGGTCAGTTCTAGACATTTTTATTGTACTAAAATTTTAATTAGAATATGAAATCTTATAAATTTGGTTATAATCATTTCTTCTGTCTGACGAACCGTTCTAGAAATATATGCCAAAAGCAACTTCAAAAATGAAAATTGCACAGATGGGTAACTATACGAAATTACATACGGGCATTCATCTAGGGTAACATAAGAATTCGTCTGAGACCAATTCTAGCTTTTTTACTTGTTCCATTCTCAGTTTGCATTTCAGCGTATTTCTATCAGTGAATCGTAACAGGTTAGCAATTAAAATGACATTTAATTAACATAAAGTCTAAAATAGGAAGCTACATTTATAGGAGACTGGATTAGATACGCAGATACGTACAAGCATTCATTCGCTAAAGTTATCGTTACCACAGTAGATTAATATTGCCTTTGGATACAATTAAATTTATTAGATTTTGTCAGAAAAGAGAGCAAAGTGAATCCGAAGTGATACCACCAATATGATATAACGTTCTGTCAACATTTGCTCCCGCTTGAGGTTTCGCTTTTATATCTTATTTGAATTCACTGGCGAAATTTAAGTTCCATTTTGTGATATTTTTACGATTCGCATTGGCTTCGCAAGGTTTGCTGGGCAGTTTTGCAAATTTGATGTGGTTTTTACGTGACTCAATTGCGTAAGTGTGGGAAAAAGATAAGCAACTGTGATTATGCGCACCTTTTATTTTATTTATTTTTTAATAGTTGGAATGGTTTATTACTACGATACCCTTATTTTACAATAATTTTTATTGATAACATGCATGAATCGATGGAAGGGATAGGATATGAGATGGCCGGCCACACGGAAAGGATAGGTTGGGTGTTTCGACTTATTTAGTCCATAGAGCAAGACAAACAGGCATATCAACCGTTTCGGAGTTACAGGGTGATTAAGAAATTATGCTAGGTTTTCACTAATTACCCTGCATATTAAAAAGTACAGTGTGTGCGGTCACCGTCTAAAGCTGGTTGTATGCAGAACTTCATGACCTTTCCAACGAACTAGCTCAACGAGCTCCGTACTCATCTCCGCTCAGGAGTTATTGTGGTCTAAACTGGTTATGAGTTAATAACTCTTTAACGGCTTCCGATAGCACATAGGGTGTAATAGGTTAAATTAAAGAGGAGAGTCCACAATTTATAATTTTTATAAAAGAAAGTTATCTTAACTACGTTTTTTTATAAAAAAAATAGAGGTCAAAGTAAGAAAAATATAAGAAATCCGAAAATGCTTTTAAAGGTGAGCGTACACTGTACACTGTAATTCCAAAACGGCTCATATGGACCCGCCCCTGCCATACAATTTTTTGTTTAACTTGGTGAGTACTATTACCTCTTGCTCTATGGACTACCTAGGTGGAAACACCCTATATAGACGAGATATCTGCGCAGCTTGGAGGAAATGGAAATCTAAGATGATTAAATGGAGGAGACTGCTAGGTGGATTGGATGGGATGAATACGATATGGATGGATCGATAGAATTAATGGAGGGGAGGAAGAATGGATAGGGTAGATAGATGGGATGGATAAAGGTGATGAAGCGGGTTCATGGGACGAATGGATGGATGGAAAATGGCTAGATGAATAGGATGTTTGATTGAAAGATTTTTTGGATTACTGGAATAATTAAGACGCTAGATAGAGTGAATGGTTGAGTGGACTGAATATCAATATGAGAATCTATCCAGCATCTGCATAATTCCCTTTAATTGAATTTTATTCGCTTCTATCTAAAAATTAACTGGCTGATAATGTCTACACCCTATTTTTTTAAAAGTAAGAGAGTATAGGTATTTGGTATTTGGATGAAACTAATGCGACTTTGTTTTTGCTGGAGGTGTTATGTAACAGATCATGTTGCGTTTAATCAGATTTCTTCCTCTTACCTTCATTTTAAATTGAAACCTTTGAATTAGACTTAAGACCTGTGTTAGATTGAAAAGTATAGCTGATTTTCTGTATGAAATACAGAACTACTAGAGACAGAGAGGTATGACGTACAATTGCTGAATGATGAGCGGAAATATCTCCAATCAAAGATTTCTCTGTTCTTTTGCTCCTCTCCAAAAAATTATTGGCTAGCGCTAGCGTAATCTTCTACGTCTTATTGGCACGAAATTTGGCTATAGAAGAGCGAACCATATTATATGAGCAGAGCACTGAGCTTAGACTGATCTTATTGGATTTATGTAGAAGTTTTAACTTTACATAGGAGATGTACTATCGTTCCTGCCTGCTTGTCAGAGAAGTTAAAGAACCTGTTTCTAGTTATAAATTATATTTAAAATATCGTAGGCATAGATGATATATATCATAAACTTATACGTTCATACTACAGTCAGGAGTACCCATTCTCACAATGGGGGTCCCGACATCGCCAACATATGGCTTCATACTAATACCAGCTCCAAACATAGTTTGGCATTTGTAAGATCCTTCCAACAAAACTCCGCCTACCACATTCATCCCCGTACGTAGCACCTATCATATATTTTACCTCTAGCCGCAGATGTTCATTACTTTCACTTTATATATAAATATTTAAATGTTACCCGAAATCATTTAATTTTTAAGTGATGTTATTATAGTAAAAACTTAGTTTTCAAAATAATAGAAATGCTTATGTCGGAAAATATTTGTGAGCACAAAAAAGAATATAATAACCGGTCCGACTCGACAAAATTTAACACTATGTACTGTTTTATTTATTTATTATTTATTTTTTCAAATGAGAGTAGGCGTCATGTGAAAAAATAATGCCTACTTATGATAATAATAATGAATGAGAATAAAACGAGGAAAAATTGCCCCCTTTAATTTAATTTTATTTTTAATATTTCCTTTTTTAACGGGCGGCAATAGAAATACACACTCTATGAAAATTTCAACGGTCTACGTTTTACGGTTCATGTGATACAGTCCGGTGACAGATGGACGGACATCGGAGGCTTAGTAATAAGGTTCCCTTTTTGAGCCTTTGGGTACGGAAAAATTGAAAATTTCATCGCGAATAATATTGGATGAAGTTGGCAAGCAAAGGCTGTCCAAAGGAGAATTCCCACTTTTCATACAAGTATAGGCCCGACCGACACCTCCAGACGTCCCAAGAAACAATTTTTTTTATATAGTAGTAACCGTAAGGTTCCATTACCAAATTATATAACTTGAGTTATATAGACTAGTACTCGAAACCTCCTTGTAACCACTATAAACCCCTTATAGAGCTTAAATGAAGGTTTATATATATAAAGTTTACCGTGACTTGATTTAGGTAACGTTATATAACTAAAGGTTTTACAAACTGAGTAACAAAAATATTCTGGTTACCGTTATATAACTTCCTATATAACCCTTATATAACCTAGGGTGCTCTTGATTAATTTATTTTGGTCATAGCAGTGGTTACAGTAACGTTTCGGTTACCTTTATAAACTTTGTTTATAATGATGATGGTAACGTTTCCACAACGCTTGGAGTTTTCTCAGACTGATTACTTTTAGTGATTGAAATGTTAGGGAAATTACTTTTCGTTACCTTTATAAAACAATATAATGCAAATATTTACGAAACCTATCTTGACATAGAATCTCGAAATTTTTTTGTATTGCATTTTTATAATGTAAGGGTTTAATACTTTTACATTAATTTTTCGGCATATATGTGGTGAAATTCGGCTGCAATTAAAATTTTGTTGTGAATATCATCATAGATACTTCTAAAAAACACAGACCGCTCCAGAAATAAACAATATTTAAGAATTTTAATTAAATATTAAGATTAATAAATAATTAAATAATTAATTAGATTAGATTAGATTAAATATTAATTAGATATTAAGGTGATATTAAGGTAACATTACATAATTTAGAAAAGTTATATACCTAAAATGATGTATTTTCTTCATATAATAATAAAATGGAAGCCAAATCTCTGCAATTTAAAGAATTTGCTTAACCGACGCGACGTTTTCTTTTTATCTGTAATGCACAGATGAAAAATGGCGGCGTGTACTTCAATGAACAAATTACTATTATAAAACTTCAAGTAGTTTTATATAAGCTCTGGCTCTATTAAATAAATTTAACGACCCTTATAAAACTTCTAGAAATATTATATAAACTATAGGAACTACCATGCCTCCAAAATGGTCATAATATGTAACCTTTGGTAATGTTGTATATCTTATAGGGACAAAAAACGGACGTTAGTGTTCTTATATAACCTTTGGTTATATTGTGTAAAATAAATGAAAACTGTTTTATAATGGCTCCATTCGACACTAAAAGTTATTTGTTTTTATAACGATCACCGTAGTTACTAAAGCGCCACCAAAAATTTTACGATATTTTATAGTGGGTAAATGTATTACCGAAAGTTCCCAATATTTATTAAAATCACCTAAATTACTGAATGTTGTCGAGTTATATAAGGATAACAACGGATACCGCAATAAACACTTATTACCAATAAGTTATATAACGTGGTGATGAAAACAATTATAAAACTTTCTTATATACCTTGTAGTAATGGTTACTCTAAGCTATATAGATCGGTGATTGAAACATTTCCATCACCAACTTATAAAACCTTTAATAACTTACTTCCACGATAACCACTAGTAACCTTAAAAAACTCTAATAAAACTACGTCACCAGTTGGTAATATTATAAAACACTTATATAACCACTCAAATCCTTATATAACCGAGTTACCATTATATACCCCTTATAAAACTACCCATCACTTTCAGTCACCGAAAATTGGAAAAATTGTTACTTGGGATGAGAGTTATCTTAAACGATCCATAATGATACTTTGAAAATATTTTATTAACAATGTTTATTTCTATCTAGCGGGGGAAAGCTTTGGCGATCGAATGTAGCTTGAGCGAATTTCCTGGGTGAAAACGTGGACTTTTCTACTTTTCGCGATTGTGTGAAATTGGTGCGTCATGGAAAATGACTTCCTATGACAAAATTGTTCACAACAGAGAACTTATGGCCATTATGGAGGATAGAATAGCAAAAATATAGTAACTGGGGTGTATGTAACCCAAGTGCATGGAAATGGGTTTTCCGGCAGCAAAAATGTCTCTAGAAAGATTGCTGAATCGTAAAAGATATACACCACTTGATTGACTCGACGTGACCTTTACTTCGATATGCAATATGCGATATTGGAACCACCACCCCGGGGGTTCCTACCCCCTACCCTAAAAGCATGCAGAGAAAAATTTTCTTCTAATAATTATAGCTAGTAATGAGCTAAGGGCAAAACCCGCTTTCCGATTGGACATAACCCTATCGAGTTAGAGCTGATCTAAACTGTGAAAAATCTAGTACCTCACTTCAAATAAAAAGAAGGAAATTGTAGTAGAGTATTGGGATGGCTATAAATAGCTATTTAAGACTACGAGTATAGGAGTGTGGGTACTCAAATTTCTTCTCAGGACCTAAGAAATTAAGTCCTGTACTAGATTTTCCAAAAGGTACTAGATCAAACGTTGACCACCTTCCCCCAGCCTTCCCCTGCTAGATAGAAATAAACATTGTTAATAAAATTTTTTTAGAGTATCATAATGCATCGTTTAAGACATCTCTGATGTCGAGCCTAAAATGGGCATTCCCCTTTGACATTTTGATTTAAATTTGCCGCCATTTATACTTGTTGCGCCAGAAAGTTCTGTCTAATGTAAAATCAATAAGAATTAGAGCAATTCTGTATTGAAGACCGCGAACCTTCAAAACCCATTACCAAAAGGGCGAGTGTTTTGCTGAAAGGGGAGCAAAATGTCGTATGAAATTCGGAAGTTAGTACAGAATGACAGAAAACAGTTTTATAATTGTAGTGATTGATTAGTAAAAAGAAATCCTTACAAATGTAAGGTCTAGTGTTGGTGAACACACAAAATCATCAGTGCGTAAGCAAGCGGAACTAGAGAGTATGGGGTGAAGAAATAGCATGAAATTACTACAGAAATTACTGCGTTCACAAAAAGTTACGGTTTTCTGTGGTTTTTGGGCTGGCCGTGCGTCGGCATTATTGGTCGTTATTTTAATGAGAATGAAACTAGCTATTTGGTATGTGATAAATTATAAGATATGGATGTCCAGAAATTGTGGTTTCAACAGGTACTGAAATTTAGTTAGGATGGCTTACAGGTTAGGTTATTTTGAAAAATCAACATCAGGGAATAACATCTCCGTTATATTTCCAAATGTTTAGTTTTTCTTATGTTTGCGTCCATTTTATTTTTTCCAAAATATTTTTCCTGGTCAATTATTTTTCAAGTTGATTTTTTCTATATATTTGTTTGCTCTTAGTTTGTTTGTATATTTCTATATCTATTGTTTCTAAATTTCTTTTTTCAATGGTCACGCTTTCACGTTTTCACTTTCTTTAAATTTCATCTTATCGTTTGAGTTTGTTTGTCTTGTTTATTCTTGAAAATATTTTTATTTGATCTTATTTCACTTCAAGAGCTTTTATATGATATCGTCTCTAATAAAATAGAGCTTCTAAATTTAATTTAAATCAGAAAAAGCTAAAATTAAGGATGAGGCATAAATTTTGAATGTGTTAAAAGAAATCGAAAGTAGATATAAGCCAGTTTTATCCGAAGTTGCAACCGTAAAAAAGAACAAAAAAACTTTTATAAAATCCTCAGAGCTGTCTTCTCTCTTTTATTATTTAATAATTACTATCGTGGCCATGACATAAACTTTCATCTTCACGCTCTGGGGGCATCTTATTGTCGCCGCTAATTTTCTTGAGAGTGTGAATATTTAATTAATCTTAATTGATCACTATAAACGAAATATGGCCTCTATGATAACTCTTGGGAGGAATCTAAATAATTACTATTAATAATTTGAAAGCTCCTCTATTAGATTTCCGCTATACGTGGTAGCTGAGAAGTGATAAATAATTATATCGTACCCAAAGATAGATTAATGTTTGTTTCAAAAAACGGAATAACTTCATTCCTCATTCAGAATTCGCCATACCGGTTTTTTTCTTAAAGGTGAAAATATAATATGTATGAAGCGCTACTACCGAGAATTATAAAACTAAATAACACTCGTATTTCCTCTGTTTATTTCGTTTTTACATTTTATGGTGACCTTTAAAAACCGATTGGGGATCTGAAAATGAAGATAATGATTGTAATATAGAGAGATTTCTATTGAGGTGAACATAAACATTTTGTCGGGAGTCAAAATGTAAGTAATTAAATTTAAATTAACGTAATTAGTCAGCTTTTATTTACTCTATTTGGCCTCACTAGTTAGTTTCTTATTGAATTAAGATTCTAAATTCATATTTCTGGTGAGTATGCGTGATAAAAATAGCAAATTTTCCGGTTGCAATTTTAAGCTGTATACTGAAAATGATTAGGAGCTAATTTGATGATAACATTTTTTTTATTTATTCATTTATAAAGTTAATGCTATAGTAAATAGATAAATTCACTTACTTACTGTAGTTAAACTAATTCAAACTATATAAACAAAAGAAGAAGAACAAGAACTACAAGATAATATACATAAGCAGCTAAAAATAAGATGCGGCATGCACAAATACAAAGCGAAACCTAAAGAAAGTTATATGTAATACAAAAAAGCTTTAAGAGACGAAAATAAAAATTCAATTGGGTTCGTTACCAAAAAGCGAAACTTATTCTTTTCTTTTTAATTTCTTTCAGGAATACATGTCCTTACACAATGGCACTGTTTTAGCTATTCGTAAAGCTAAAAAGTAGTTTTATGAATCTAAACTTAAACCTAAATTCGCTTAAAATTCTATGAAAAAATTTGAGCATGAGAGGCGTAAGCTCATCTAGTAAGTCTGTTTTGTTCTATCATCATCATTCAGCTAAGAATGAATTTCTTCTGTCCGATGTAGATGATACTGTTGATGCGCCTTTCTCTCAATCTTACGAAGCTGAAAATTATTTTTCCCTAGCCTCAATTTTTTCAAATCACAAATGAAGATATTTTTGCGGTAACAAATAGTATCCATTCCTGTGTTATTGTTGCTGATAATCTCGATTCATTAAGTTGTGCTTGTCCTACTCGCACATATTTGTAACTCGTGTTTTATTGCTTATATAGCTATGGATGATCCCCAAAGTAATACCAGTACCTATAAATACCAGCTTAGACCCGGACAATAAGTATATTACCATTTCTTTCTAAAGTAATTGAGAAAGTAATGCGCTTACAAAATTCTTATTATTAATATTTGAATGGTCGCACAGGCATCAATCGGGTTTTTCGTCAGGGCATAGCTGTACATCTACTCTTTGCAATGCTGTTGTTTGTACTGCCGATAAAGTTGAATTGGCGGTGCTAGTTGTTTTAGATTTCTCTAAAGCCTTTGATACTGTTAATCATATACTTCTTGACATAAAACGTAAAAGAAATTTTAACTTTTATTCTCATCCTGCAAAGTTGATTTAGGTAGATACTTGCCAGAGCAATCGATTACAAGCAGTAATTACAAAGAGTTCCGGATCCTCCTTTCTGCCAGTGATGTCTGGTGTGCCTGAGGGATCCATTCTTGGACCTCTGTTATTATGAGATATTCGCTCAAGTTAAGTATTCTAATCTCCACCTTTATGCTGATGATGCTTATTTGTAAAGATCTAGTCTACTTGGTATCATTAAGGATTGCATCTCTAGGAAATATTAGGACTATTGGAGGCTATTATTTGTGGTCCAAGATCTAAATGTTTGCAGATCCATAGGCGTGAATTTAATACAGATGGTTTTCCGCTGGTTGCCTTTAATAACACGGTTATTTCTATTGTTGATTCAGCTAAAAATTTTGCGGTGATCTGCAGTAAAACGTTTACGTGAGACCTGCACATCTATTCTATTCTGAGTAGAGTTTATGTAGGGAGGGCTTCATTCTCTATGGGTGTCCAGCCATTTCCACCCATGCCTATGCGATTATTTTTAAAGCGTACATTGCTAATATGTGAAATATTTGGAAAGTTTGATTGTAATAATAGAAGAAAAATTTGAGATTGCACAATTTCCAAAGATTTGATGAACATTTATTTAAAAATTCAATTTGGCTGCTACATTTGTTTATCTTGATTATTTCTTGACGGTTGAAATATTTGAAAAATTTTCTATGTCTACCTCAGATATTGTAAAATAACAATTAAATGATAGAAGTTGAAATGGTGGCAACGGTGTTCTGTAAACTGGAAAACAAATAAAAAGATATTTGTAAGAACTAATATTACACGAATTTTGGAACAGGTTATAATTTCGGAAACTGATCAAATTGGAAAACTACTCAATAATTTTTTTAAATTTCATATTTCGATACTCGCAGTTTTCGTTTTGTATATGATTGTTTTTTATAAAAGCTGTAGAGTTTTAAAATGGAACACCTTCGAAGGGATTCCATACTAAAATCCAAAATTTTCACTTATATACTAGGAATACGGTTAGATCCAGACCTTTTTAATATACGTCATATAATGCAAGAAGCTATGAAATTTGTTGTGACCATATTTATATTATTCAGAACAGTTCTGGAAAGAAATTCATCTAGGGATAATTCGACAAATAAAACTTTTTGTCTAATTATAATTAAATTATTAACTTAAAGGAAATTGTGCCAAATTTTGAGTTAATTTAATTTAAGTTCAGTTTATTTAAAATTTGAATATATGTAGAGATCGTAGCGTGATAATATTTAACTTTTCACACTATTGATTTTAAGATTAAGTGAATAATTATGTCATCGGTAGTGAAGCGGATTGCCGTTATAAAATATTCCAAAGAATACATTACAATATTTTGCTTCATATTGAAACTATGTATATTGTAAATATAGAATTTTTCCCGGGCTTGATTTAGAGAATGCAATACGAATTTAGTCAGGTCATCAACATTTTTATATTAATTCACTCTTTGAAAAAAAATTTTTTTTGCAAAATATTCACATAACTAGCGTCTAAATTTACTCAGCTTTTCAATATTCTTTGTTAATAATTTATTTTGAACTTCAGATTCTTCACTGGATTCTTCTTTGGATTCACTGGGCTTAGCATTTCTGTCATCTGAAGTTAGCGTCTTACTACACCAAACAAGGAAATTAGTATTTTTTATTAATTTGCTGGAAATTACATAAAATTATTTGTTTCATTTACAGTTGCATTTGTTCGGAAACTTCCCCTCCTTCTTCAGGTGTAACATATTCAGCACATTGAATTTCCGCAATAGCCAGCATTGTAATCAAAATCGTCAAAATAAATAGTATCATCATCTGAAAATAAAATTGAAAAAAATGCTAACTATGCTTGAGTAAATAGAAGCCTAAATATATGCAACACAAAGAAATATACGCTATGGAACTGGTAAATGGATGGTAGTTTTGATAATGAGCTGGTACAGTCCCAATGAAAATCTTAGTTGCGTTATTGTTGTTTTTTGAAGATAGAGGATCGTACAAAATATGCAATTTAGAATAGAAAAAGTATTTTCGTACTTATTTGGAAATGAAAATAGGCGCAAGACAGAATAAGAACTCTAATTTAAATTTAGATTACCTTCGTAAATGCTGCTTATGCAATATAAATTAGATTCGATTTTACAATTTTATCTGTAGACTTTGTCAGGTTAGATAGTGACAGTTTATGGCTAGTTGCATCTTTGGCTGGATGCATCATAAAGGTAAATGCTTTCAGCGTTTTAGTAATATTAGTTGTCAAGTTTTCTTTCTTTTAGTTATTCTAAGGTTAGACTATAGTAATCGGTGATACCTAGAGTATATTCATACACAGATTGGACAAAGATGATGACAAAATCTTTTGCAGTTATTTTAGTTCGAAATGATCACAGGGCACGCTATTTCCAATGCATGAATAAAAAAAGTGCATTGATCTGCACTTTTGTTTAATATAATTACCATAATTTACAATACGTTTACATTTTTGATTTTATAAATATCGTTATTCAGTTTGTGCACCCAAAATAAATGGGACACTTAGCCAAAATATTAAAACTTTTTTTGATTTTTGAATGTCTATTCGCCCGCACTATAACTCGAGATAGTGTTGGCGATCTAAAGGGATGACAATATTGTATACAGCGTTTACGTATGAATCTTAGATCTAATTTCATAACTAACTGAAGAGATTTATGTTCAAAATTGGTGAGATTTGTCAATTTCTTCGTAGTATTGCCATACAAAAATTTTGGCTTTTCACTATAATTTTGGACATTGCTTGAGAGTGTGTTTACTTAGGGAGCTGAAATTTCGTACATTAATTTTCTGGGATCAAAGTTCAAAAATATCCGAAATTGAGCAACACGTTTGTCAAGATAACATAGAGAAACTTCGCTTTTATTTATAGTTACATATACTTGGAGAGTGATTAAAGCCTTCTGATAAAGAAAACTGCAAATTTGAATATGACTTTTGAATAACATTCATTGATACTATTTTGAAAATAGCAAAATCAAATCACTGGGCAGGGTTGTCATAAAAAAGTAACGATTTTGTATGTAAATTTAAGTTGGGAACATGTTGTGCTGACACAGAGTGTTCAAATTTTGCGGTGTAGTAATTAAAAATTTTATTAGAAATTTCATAATGAACTAAATCCGAAAATTTCTATGTAGGGCTGCCATACACAAATTCTGTAATTTTATGTAAACTGCGAAAACGGCCAGTCGCAAATATAATAATATTGTACTGAAAAGTAACTACTTGGGAATTTGAAAATCTATTAAAGTACAAATGACTTTAGACGAATCGCCCAAAACAGAAATGTGAAACGAAACTTTAGTAACCACGAGTACATTATCAAAACAGATAGTCATTCATCTCTGAGATCTGGTCTAGTCCTAAACCAATTATAATTTTTTTTTAATACCTAGGCAATAATTTAAGGAAGCATTTTTGAATTAAATTCAGTGTTGTAAGTTTTTGAATGGGTAGAAAATTTTGTAAGGACTCAATTTAATTAATTTAATAAAAAATCTTTTGAGAAACTTTTAACGATTTTTATAATAATTTATTTGTGTGATATTCAGGATCCAGATAATAAAAAATCACAATTTCGCATATCATCAACAGATGTTTATCTAAGTATTTGTTGCCACGCTGAATAAAAAGGATTTTCATATGATACCATTGCACATAGGTACTTTTGACAATCACAGCTTTAGATGTATTGCATAGTTTAGAGCACGTGTCCACGTGAATCAGAGATCTTTAATTATTGCGCTTCTTGAAGGAGATTTGTTTACCTTGAAATGCTACGCATTTCACTGTTCGATTTGAATAGTTACAGTTTTAAAGATGAAGCAGAAGTTTAAAAATAGAATTATATATGAACATAAGAAGAGGTAGAATAGCAGAATAGCATATTAAGACCGGAAAGAATTTGCATAAATGGAAGACAACATTTATATATTGAAAGCAGAATATGAATTATCAAAAAAAAAAGAAAAAAAAATATCAAAATGAGAAATAAAAATTGTAGTGAAACAGGTTTGCTTACATTTTTTTTTTTCAAAATACATTTGTCTACTGCACTAGAGGAGAATATGTGGATCTAGTTTGATTATTTTATTTAGATGCAAAATAAGGCTATATATTTGCTTTTTGATAATATATAGCTACAAATTTAATTATATGTGCGTATGTAAAAAGAGGTCATGATTACAATAATTTATGATGCAACTGATAGTTGAAGGAAGGTATGCAAAGCTTGCTAAGTCTAATTAAATTTTTCTTGACAGAAGGAGCAAAGAACAAGTCATAGAAGGTACTCACGACTGTTAAATTTTGCCTGGAGCACACATAGAGGCTTCCTTTTCTTCACCCAAAACGGAGTAGATAGTGATACCGTTATTTTGGACTAATATAGGCAATACCCAGACATTAACTACCACGGTTATGCAACCTCAAAGTGTGGACCCCAATAAGTTAATAACATACATTCAGATCATATTGGATTCATTTGAGCGAGTGTTCGCGTTTAAATTTCATCGAAATATACACATTCAAAATCTCTCTGATCGCAATATGATAGCCAGTTTGAAAATTTGAACATACTGTAATATTGACTGATAGCGTATTGGCTGGATTTCGAAAGAACCTTAGGCTAAACCGAATTTGAGAATAAATATTCATCACTTAAGTGTGGTACAAATATATATCTAGGCACCGAGAAAGCTTATATGAAATTATGAATCATAAAATGAGACTTATCTCAAGAAAGGCAATACTGGACAATTCGGCATTTAAAGCTATATTTTTAGAGTATTTAGTAAGAGTGTTACAGGGTATTCCGGGAAAGAGTATTCAAAATGATAAAAAAAATTTTGTTTTAAAAGTCCCAAAATCTCCATGATAATTCTTAAATTTAGAGGCAATTGTTAGCTTAAAAATTCTCTTCATTTTACATATCAGCGAGTTGATGCAAAAGCTGATAAGTCCTATTTTCACTGGCGAAAAAATTTAGTTTCTTGAGGAAGCAATATTTATAGAAATAATCATTTACGAAAGACTACATAAAGTCAAGGGCAGATACTGCGGGCTGCCCCCACACCCCTAGAGCTCTAATAAAATCAAAATTAATACTCTAAAATTTCTGCTCTAATTAAATTAAAGTTAAAAATCATAAAAACAAAAATCGTTTTAAAAAAGACTTCTTGAAAATCCGCACTAAAGAATGACTACATCACAAAACTTGTCTAGAGTTTCACTTGATTTTGCATTTATTTAAATTTTTAAATTATATTACAGTTGTGCAGAAATCTTAAAACAAAGTCTGGGCGGTTGAAATTTTAACACTAAGGTGAATAACAATTTCCGAAATTGAAATTTGGAGCTACAAATATTTTTCAAAATACTTAATTAAATTATTTTGCTTCGACTTTGTTTTTTTGTATACCTCGAAAATTTTAAATTGCATACACAAATGTAATATAATTTAAAAATATCATTAAATGTAAAGTGAAGGGAAACTATAGATAACATTTGTGATATATCTAGGTACTCACTAAGTGCAGGGGAAAGTATTTCGTATTTTTAGTGCGGATTTTGAAGCAATGTTTTTTTAAAAAAGTTTTTTTTTTATATTTAATAGTTTTTCTTTCTTAGTCTTAAATTATTCTCAAAAAATTTAAAATTATATCATTATTAATGAAAAGTAATATGTTGCGACAATCATCTTTGCCGGTATAATTAATATCAGATTCAGTTTTACTGCAAATATTTAATTTAATGCAAATGGGGTTAAACACGTATTAACCCTGCCTAATTAGTATTACTCGAAAATTTCTTTAACAAAGTGTTGTTTGAAAAGAATTTATTGGCAATTTTTTTTTTAAAGTTGCATTTAATGTTTGCAACAAATTGCAGCCCAGCCCAGGAAATTATGGTGTTTGAACGAAATGCAAGCTAGCTTTATTTGAAAGACACCAGCAGTAAAACAAGAAAAAAAGCGTATAATGTCAGCCGTTTACCCGTCTAATATTCTCGCACTTAAGTAGAACTTCATGGCTTGTATTTTCCGGGGGTTACGACTGACCGAATTTCTACTTAATTGGCTCCACATTTTACCATGCTTATAGGATCAAAATTTATATTAAGTAAGTTAATAAAAGAACTCTGGCGCGTTATCTGGATGTTAATTAAATTTTTATGTTGAAACGGAAAGAGATGCAGGGCGATCCACAACTGATGGTTCAAACTTCCAGAGCTGATAGTGGACGTTGAGTTATGAAAGAGCAAAATGCGTCGTTTAGGAGGGTGAGGGTGTTTATAATTTTGGTATATTTCCCCATAACATCCTGTAACACTCCTACTGTACACCCATAAAAAAAAATGATGCGAAATGGTGATAAGCTTTCCAAGAAACACTTTACTCCTATTTTTTTTCAAACTTTACCCCGTTTTTCGCCAAACCGTTTTGATATTTAGCAGCGTTGATGAATGTCGCACTGTGCTTCCCGCTTAATATTCCAAGTGGCGGTACAGCTTCACAAAATTATGAAATATAGCTATTAATTTTTTATTTATATCTGTCGAAAAGTCAATTTGCTCCTTTTAATAGTTGAATTGAATAAGGTCAGAAAAGTCTCGAAATTTAGTGATATGGTTATAGATTACATAAATAGGAGCCATCACTATTTTTCAGTGTATTCCATAGTTTTTCTAACTATCCAATATTTTAACAGAAAATTAACTAGAAATAATTATTCTATCCCTCATTAGAAATGGTTTAAATATAATGAAGTACTTAGTGAGGGAAAAATTCACTAAAATTTGCATAAATAACGAAAATTTAGATTCCATTGCCGCGTTCAAAATGTATGCTCTGGATTTAAAGCTATTTGTGCAACTTGGAGCTTTTTTATTTGCAGGCAAAATAACCTGATATCTGCACGAAATAGCCTTAATGGAACAATTTAGCTTCTGCAATACTTTAACAAAATGCGTTGAAAAAAACGATTTAATTGTGAAGAAAAGGTACAGTGCGAACTTATTTAAGGTAATAAATTCCAATGCGAAGCAATGACTCCATTCTAATTTTCCGTCTATACACAAATTTTCCTATAGCTACTTTTTAGCTCCAGTGCTCGACCATAATTAGAATTAGCTAAATTATGCTCTCAAAGACTGTCAAAAAATAGCTCTGACATTGCTATTTGCTATTTTCTAGCTTATTTGGAAATCTTAAAAGACAGAGAGTATAATAAGCTTAGAGAATATCTAACCTGACTTATAATATAGGCAATTGTTTTCTTTCTTATTGTCAACTATAATTTTAAATTTTTTTATTTTATCGCGCCTCTCCTAGAGCAAATGACTGAATCCGCCCTTGCATAAAGTGGAATGTTTATCAAAATCTGATTACGGAGAGCAACACGATTTAACACTAGGTCTGCAGAAAATAGTCCGTCTCTTGATTACCAATCCAAATTTGAACCAGAAGGAGCTCTAGTATTATATGGTTTGGCTCAGGAGATCTAAAATGAACTTATGAAACGGTACTTTTCTGTTATCGGAATGGATTAAAATCCAAGTGAAACTCAACTGAAAAGAAATTCAAGTTAAGTATTTCCAGTACCTCTTTAGTTTTTTTCTACAAACTGTTTACTCTTTTAAAAAAAAATAGTTTATTTAAAATTTTCTCATGCTCACATTACAGGATTGTTCACTTAGCCGAATTTTCTAGTTAACCTGATTTGACATTTTGAAAGTTATAGCAAAGAACGTTAGATGTTCTTTGGTTATAACAAATAACTATAATGGTTAGAAGTTTTCTTTAGTAACTCTGATGAACCCAAAGTTGTGCATGCCATATCTACGCTACTGTCTTTTGAATTATTGTAATCGAATTGTTTATGTGTTTATACGGGTGTTCCGTAAATGTCTTTAATCCTTTAAGGGGATGAAAGTAAAGGTCATTTGGGTTAAAAAAGTCTGATACTTTTATATCGAACTCCGCTTGGTTTTCGAGTAAATCGATAATATCGATTTTCGAGATTTTGCATACCTTTTCAGAGTAATTTCGTTATAAGTTCTATTGTAATTAATGGATTGTGACGTTCCAACCTTTATTTAAAAGAACACATATTGGCCTTTCTAAGAATGCATAATTAGTTATAATTGTGCCTTCAGTTATTAAAAAAAAAACAGTTTTCTGTAGAATTTTTTATTTCACCAAAATTTTTGTCGCGCTTCAGTGTACATTTATTCGAAATATCACCATTGCACGAAGTTGGAAAAACTATGAAAAAATTTGCGCATTATGTCACCTTTCCAAAATGACCTCCATAAGTGCTATCAACAATAACAATCAAAAGTTATAAGCAAACATTTTCTCAACCAAGCATTGTTCTAGCAAGTAAGTCCTAAATTCATAAATGGAAAAGACATTTTTGGTGGTTTTTATTCAAATATAGCCACTTAAAGTTGAAACTTTGAACTCCCGCCCCTCCCAGAGCTTGCCCCCCCTACAGAAATGAAGATGCGGAATAACGAAATCTACGTAAATATCAAGTTTGGTAAAAAAGTGTTATTTCGAAATTACCCCCTCCATTTTTAAAATTCGAAATCGAAAAGTACCCTATCTAATAGCCAGTTCAGATTCCCATACAATGACATATAAATGGTTGTCGTAGGTTAAAAGCTGTAGGAGGAGATAGAGTCCTACGAAAAAACTGAAGATTACCTCGATGGGCACATCTTCGAAATGTTTGCTTATAACTTTTGATTGTTATTGTTGATAGCTCTCACGGAGGTCATTTTGGAAAGGGGACATAATGCGCAAATTTTTTTATAGTTTTGCCAAGTTCGTGCAATGGTGATATTTCGAATAAATGTACACTGAAGCGCGACAAAAGTTTTGGTGAAATAAAAAATTCTAGAGAAAACTGTTTTTTTTTAATAAGTGAAGGCACAATTATAACTAATTATGCATTCTTAGAAAGGCCAATATGTGTTCTTTTAAATAAAGGTTGGAACGTCACAATCCATTAATTACAATAGAACTCGAAAACCAAGCGGAGTTCGATATAAAAGTATCTAGACTTTTTTAACCCAAATGACCTTTACTTTCATCCCCTTAAAGGATTAAAGACATTTACGGAACACCCTGTATACAATGTGTATTTTCGAAACTTGATCAAACGAAATGTGCGGATACTAGACACCTAGACAAAAAAAATTGTATGGCAGCGGGGGGAGGTCAACATCAACCGTTTGGGAGTTACAGGGTGATTAAGAAAGAAAGGTAGGTCACATTTAAAAGCGCATTGCATGCAGAACTTCATGGCCTTTCCAACGATTGCTTAACCAGCCCCGTACTCCTCTCCCCAGAAGAATAGCAGTTGTCTAAAATAAAAATTTCGGATTATCCTTCCTTTTTTTTTAATTTAACCTGTATTATTTTAGCAAATAGGTCGTTAACATAACTTTTTTTATAAAAACTGTAAACTGTAGACTTTCTTCTTTATCTTGCCCTATCACACCCTATGTGTTAACTGTAGCCGTTAAACAGTTAATAACTAATAGCCTATTCAGGTCACACCGAAATTAAACAATTTTTTTTTTAAATTACGTGCTAAGGGAACAAATTATCGTTGAGTATAGGTTTGAGAATAAGTTATGAGCTAATAACTCTTAAAGGGCTACATTTAGCATATAGGGCGTACTAAGTCAAATTAGAGAGGAAAGTCTACAGTTTACACTTTTTATAAAAAAAATTATGTTAATGAGCTTTTGGCAAAAATAATAGAGGTCAAATTAAAAAAAAAGTAAGACAATCCCCAAGCTTTTGTTTGGCTAGGTGTCTAGTATCCGCACATTTCGTTTGATCAAGTTTCGAAAATACACATTGTATATCAAGGACGCAAGTAATAAAAATATTAATTTGGAGTTAATCTGTTTTGTCATTTGGCTTCCTTACATCACTGAAAATATCGGCGTCCGAACAAGAATTTATTCAGTAACTAAAATTTTCTCCAACCTTGGTTAATATTCTTAAATGTATAAAGATGCCTTGGTATATCTGTGAACCTTTGACGGGCTGATACGAAATTTCTCACAGACAACATTCTTGATATATTCAATTCGTCTTTGATGAAAATAATTGCACTAATTTGAACGAATTAACTGAGATAAACTGAAGTTAGTTAAAAAAGCTTTTACAGCAAACCCAAACGAAATTTAGTTTAACATTTCATGTAAGCACCTTTTTATGGGAACTTCTTATCAGTTTTGCCATTGCAAATTGTAAAACCGTCTCCGCACAGAGTAATTTCTTAATTGTAAAGTGATACACAAGTTACAATACTATTGCTAATGTTACGTTATGCTTGGTTTGTATGAAACTAAAATAAATAGCCATGCTCAGAACAAGGCAGACATAATAAAAATAAATTACCAATTGACCCCTAAAAGATAAGATTGATTACATTTTCAGCTATTTGCTGGTCGACTGTGGCTTTTTTTTTACGATATGACCATATTTTCCAAATGTAGCATTTTAGTTCACACGAATTTTTGTGTGTTTTGATTCAGATAATTTCCTGTTAAAAATAGCGCCGGATTTCAATTCAACTAATACATATCTGCCGTCAATCAAAGTGTGCTTATTATCAAAATTATAAAAATTTATCTCTGTTATATTATCCTTGCAATTATAATGAAATGAAATTGATGTGGTGATAAATCGTAAGAGCGAGATTTCATTTCGAGACAAAATTCGATAGAATCGTGTTTAGTACAAAAAAAAGAACATAATTATCTTAGACACAATTGTGACCAATAAATACAGCAAACGTTTGAATTTGTTTTTCGATAACAGTTTGAAGATTGGGCCTTCTCTCCAGATGGAGTCAAAGTCCTTCTTAACTTTGAGAAAACAGACCCGTGGTTTTTTCTTACTGAAAGTGTGAAATTTTAGTAGGGAGTGCAACAATGTGCACAATGTTTCACTAATCTCTGCAAAAGTTTATTATTGAGATCGGTTAGAATTCTGAGATACTTTTTTGAATATTCCTTCTTCAGAATGGGAATGATTTTGGACACAGCCTGAATGTTATGTGCTCGTCCTTTTTTATTCCCTAGATGGGGAAATTTTAAAAATATAATGGGATTTACCAAAAATTCGAATTCATAACCATAATTAAATTTTGTAAATGTTTCATTGCGCGTGGATTCTGAATTCCCGACCTCCTTCTCACTTCAATCATTGCTTGCCTTTCCCACTCATGAATCGGGCATTAATTAAAATATAACTTTTTTTTTATATTATTTTAGTTAATTATTGAAGTAGGGACTTTTGCCCTACAAAAGGTGGGGTAGTTGTGATTTTTATGTATATGTTATTCAGTTCCAGGCTCCGATGAAAAATTCAACTTTAGACCCTTAAGGGGGGTCGACGCGGTCCGCCATCTTGGATTAAAGGTATCAAAAATTGGTTTTTTCAAAATAATTGCTCAAGAGTTGATCCTATGACAAAAATGTAGAAATATATATTTGAAGAAGACTAAATTCCCTACATTTTTTGTAAAAACCCTTTTTATGTAAGTCTGATGTGTAACGAGTTACAGAGACGGAAATGTTAACATTCTTCCAAAAAAAATGTATAGTTATAGTACCGTTTATACAGGGTGTTTCGTCCATGGTGGTCCATAGGACAGGAAGTGATAGTAGTCACCTAGTCAAACAAAAAATTGTAAGGCAAGGGGGGCCGGCATCTTAACCATTTCGGAGTCACAGGGTGATTAAGAAAATTTGCTAGTGTTTCACAAAATACCCTCTATTTTAAAAAGTACAAAGTGTACGGTCACTTACAGACCTCATTGTATGCTAAACTTCATGGCAACTTCAACAACTGCTCGACCAGCCTCGTACTCCTCTCCTCTCACGAGTTATGGTGAGTTAAACTAAAGACAATTTGCTCCCTTAGTGACTCAAAGCACGTAATTTTAAAATAATATCGTCTAATTTCGATCTTACATGAATAGCTTATGAGTTAATAACTGTTTAACGGCTACAGTGAGCAGATAGGTATAACAATTTACAGTTTTTATTAAAAAATGTTGTTAACAACCTTTTTGTAAAAAAAAAAAAAAAATCAAAATAAAAAAATATAAGAAAATCCGATATTCTTAGTTTAGCCCACAATAACTGCTGAGGGGAGAGGAGTACGGGGCTGGTCGACCAGTCGTTGGAAAGGTCATGAAATTCTGCATACAACGAGCTCTGTAAGTGGCCAAACACGCACTCTATTTTGTGAAAGACTTCCAAATTTTCTTAATCACCCTGTAACTCCGAAACGGTTGAGATCCCCCCCCCCACTATTACCTTAAAGTTTTTGGTTTGACTAGGTGACTACTTTCACCTGCTGTCCTTTGGACCACCATGGACACAACACCCTGTATAAATGGAACAATATGTATACATTTTTTTGGAAGAATTTTCACGTTTCCGCTTCTGTAACTCGTTACACATCAGACTTACATAAAAAGGGGTTGCGCAAAAAATGTTGGGAATTTAGTCTTCTTCAAATTTTGTCTTTTACATTTCTGTCGCAGGATCAACTGCTGAGGAATTATTTAAAAAAAAACAAATTTTTGGTACCTTTAATCCAAGATGGCGGACCGCTCGGACCCCTCTCGGACCCTGGAACTGAATAACATATATAAAAATCACAACTACCCCACCTTTGGTAGGGCAAAGGCCTTATTTAGTCCCTATTGACTGGACTATTTGTGTAATGGAGAAAGTTAAAGCGATAAGAAGTGTGGAATAACATTTGCGGATCGAGATTGTTTTCTTTTGTACCTTGGTACCCATGTCAGTCTTACCAATACCCAAATAACTTACTTTTTGGTTATATCATAATCCACTGCGATTTTGTGCACCATTAGACTGAGACTGAGACAGCGTGACACGTTACCCAGAAACCGGTCTTAAGTTCACTCCTTTCTCCCTCTTCACCCTCAACTATCGGTTAAAGGTAGGACCTAACACTCCCAGGTATTGTATTTTTAGCAATTGTCCTAATCAGACCCGTTATAAAATACCAGAAGTTGTCGTAAGCACAATTTATGAATATTAGCTGAAGATACTAGAGTGTATCGAGAACACGTAGATAGTAATAACTGGGCCGAACTACCTTAATTCTATAATGTCACTTATGAATTCAATGCTGACCAGCTTAGTGATATTAGTGGTATGATGAGGAACGTTTTAAGGAGGTTCTAAGCAAAATTTTAACGTGAGAGGTGCTGTGACTAATGTAGAGATGCATTTTTGGACTGAACACAATTACTATTAATTCGATAACTACAATCGCTATCAATAATTACGTTGTCATTCATGTAGGACAGGACCCTGTAAACAGAAATGATATTATAGATCAAAACCTGACTATATCAAAAGCTATATATGGAGACGATGAAACTACGAAAGCTATTGTAATATCCGACGGGACTTATATCTATACACATAAAAGTGCTATTAGTCCGATCGGATAAGGAATCAAGCAAGCGCCATCGGAAATCTTGTTCCAAATCTTAATACCTTTACAATGATAAATCACTTATTTCTATTGGAGCGGGTTCCAGAGTCCATAGATTTACTGACATCATCCTTTACACACAAACCGTCTGTTAATTTTTGAGATCGTAAAAATGGAGTCAATTGATAGTTTAACGTCTTGCCTAAAGGATAATATTTTTACACAGGCTCAAGAGGATGTGTAACTTTGATATGCAATTAGCTGACTGTCAAAATGAGTAAATTTGAGGTTAAGCCGCTTGTTGTGATATCGAGTGAAAAGTGCTAATTTAAAGATTTTAATACAACTATCAAAGAAGGTGAGAATACTGTTGTACTTAAACAAAATATATTTCCAATTACTTACAAAATTGTTTCACTTTTTGTTTCGTAGAGAAAAAGTAGCTTGACACATGACACAAAATTTACTCGAGAAGGTTTGGGTAACTTTTGTTAAGTTATCACCTCTTCCATATAAAAGTTTTTGCTCGATTTTTGCTCTTAACTTACCAGACAGATCTATTTTAATGCATAGTCCCAAAAATTGAGTACGCAAACAGAGTTACTATTTCGCTATTAACTCTCCTTTGTCTTTCGATTTGGTTGTTTTGACCGTAATTATTTTGATCAAAATGAAAAAAATCATGAACTATTTTAATTAAATATAATAGTTAAATTCTGATTTTTATTATTTAAATCAAAAATAATTTAATTTAATTTAATTTTTAAATAAAAAATAATAATTATATTTAAATTTTATTTTTTATAGTCGAAGATTATAATTATTTGATGATTTTTATTATTTAAGTTAATTAATAAAACAATGTCCTTCTAGTAATCATTTTTGAAAAATAAATCTTCAAATATTTATTATTATAGGTAATTTGTTGATTGTGATACGATAATCAATAAAAGTTACGAGAATTTACTTAATTAAGGCTATACACAAAACACAAAGTGGGGGAAGTTCGTTTTCTGCATTAAAGTTGATACTTCGCGATTTTAGATGTAATCTATCCGATATCAATGTTAGAAAAACACTTTTTGTTGAATTGAACAAAGAGGAATGCAGTAATAAAAACTTTAATTAATTTCGATAAAAGGATCGCAATCAACCAAACACCTTTAATTCAATAATTTTTGCTTATAATAAAAACTATCAAATAATTATTAATTTTATTATTTTATTATAGCGAAAAAAATAATTATTATCTTCGATTACAAAAAATAAAAATGAAAAATTAATAATTATTTTTGATTTAATTAATAAAAATTCTATGAAATAATTTCAGAATGATTTTAATTTAAAAGTTAGATTTTTTTAATTAATTATTATAATGAAACTACATGAAAATATGTTCCTATGTAACTTATTCGCACTTCGAAGAACCTCCGTTTGGTATATGATTTCTTCATTTGAAAAAAGTATTAACATTTGTACGAAAATTAAAGCAAAACCTTACATTAACGGAAAAATGATACAAACGAGCTGTAATTGGTTCTTCTAACAATATTCTATGAATTTTTCTAAAATTGACCAAACTGTACTTTCAATGCTTATGATGCATCACCCAGCTAGGGGTCTTCGAGTTTTCCTTATTACCATTTATTAAGTATTCATTTATTCCATAGAAAAAATGCTAGAACTAGGAAGAAAGTGCTGACATAATAAATACTTGTGAAATTGTAATGATTTAAGTGCAAACTCAATTTCCATACAGCCACCTTTTAACCTTTCTTTGAGTCCACGCATGCGCAACTGTTAATAAATTAAGAACCAGCGAAAGTAATGCAATTCAAGCACTTGTAGCCATTTATAACAGGATTAATCATAAATATATATATTCTTAAATGATTATTTTAATCAAGCGGGTCTTGTAATTCAAATTTCGTAACTCGTTTGAATATTCTGATGTGCACGAGCTGTTTGTTGTTAGAAGAACTCGTTCGAAGAAGATTTAGCTGCGGCAACAACATTATGTACTTTCACTATCGATGAGAAAACCTGTTTGAGGTCGTTTTATTACCCACATGTTGGTCATTGAGCTGTGCAACCTTCAGCTGATGAACCACCAAAATTCAGAAAGCTTAAATTCGTAAAGCATTTTCTTATTCACATTTCGTCCCTTGCCTACCATATGCTTCATAAAAAGCTTGATAAAATCCAAAGAAGTTTCTGAACCCGCAATCAGTATTCGTGATATTTTTTTCATCATCCAATGTGAGATCTGAAGAGCTGGTCCCATCTAATTGACTTATGATGATGAAACCTCGAATACATCTAATTCTCATATAAATTTTAACTCTCAAGTAAAGCTTAACAGCTTCTACTAAATAAGCCCATTCCCCTGGGGTAAATAGTTACAGACACGACAGATGACCCAACTGACCAGACCAGTATCAGTCGTACTTGCCCGAGGCTTGGACGGGTCATCTTCATCTCATTTTCTACTCGTTGTTGGAATTTTATTGCCGGCAATTTTAATGCCTGTTTTAGGTACGATGCACATGTCAGGTAACATGTCTCAATCCGAAGATGTTATGTATGTTTGACTAGATGAAGCGAGCGCAATCGCAAGGTCAGTTCTAATTATATAAAGTGCGTCTTTACTGGCTTCACGATACCATTGGGCATAGTAAGATTTCGCTACGGAGTCTACTGGCGGTGATTGATTTATTCTCCAGCAGACAGTTAACTAGATAATTAATGGATAAAAAAAACCCAAGTTCTTTGAGATCCAGAGATTGCTCTACAAAAACCTTAAATGTCGGATGTGACACAACCTGTTAACAAGTTAGTTATGATCTGGAAGGTGATTTAGAGAATTTAAAAGGAATTTGCGGTAATGAAAGTTAACACACATTTTGTTTGAATGGCCTATCTGTAACCCTCCTAATTTTTCAAAGACCCCAAATAACAAATTGAAGTGAACGCTATTAAAAATTTGTTATGTTGTTTACCGTCTATAATTATTGGCTTATAAGGCTTTGTGATTCCGGAATCTTTGCATAACTATCTGTAACATCACATCACGGATTAGAATATCTAGATCCGTTTTGACGACCTTCAAGAACTCAACAAGGCCATTTTCTCATGTTTGTAGATAAAATTGATTCATTAGACAAATTAAAACGATCCAAGAGGAGAATCTTTGCTCTACCAATCTAATTTTTTCTAGTATTATGTAAATTTTTATAGCTTGCGGTAGATTCTTATCTCACTGAAGAGATATTAAATCTGATTTCAGAGTAACTTTATCTTGTGAGGAGTTATGGTGATAAAGCTTAGGATAAAGTATACTAAGTCTAGTCAGCAATAAAGAATCTATTACAAATTACATTATTGCGCGGCACTGAAGAAGGGTTTGTTCTTCCGTTTGCTTTATATAGGTTACTCGCAGGTATCTGTACCTATCCGGTTATAATGCCTACATATCTCATCATTTCTGCAATTATTAATAGTAACGATATTCTAACAGATTGCTTCGGGCGAGTGATATTTTGAATACTATTAGACTTCGAAAAGCAAATATCCGTTTGCAAGATAATCAGGTTGATCACTTAAAAGCCTTTGAGGAAATTATAGGGAATTATTTAGGCATCCTAATTGTGGATGTTATGCCAAATTAAAAGAAGAACCATTCAAATTGTGAATTGCAGAATAATTTATCAACTCTGAGCCTCTATGGCAAGTGCCACACCAGACCACTGATGTGCTGATGTACTGATTATCAGCAACACTAATATCTAAATGAGGCATGCTACATTGTAAGAGGTAGTGATGTACTGATGTGATACTGATCTGCTGATAATCAGCAGGTGACCTGCATGTTGCTGATTTTTACTTACATCAGTGGATATTTAATTTGCAAACTAATTAAGTCGGGTTAGTTTAAAATATTAAAAATTAGTGAATGAAATTTTGTGCTAAAATTAGTGCAAAGAGTTGAAAATCGAAGGTACCTATGGGAATCAACGTGTGCAGACTACTGCAAAACAGATAAATTGGAAAAAGCTTGAAATTGGAAATGGTGGTATGTTTTCTTGTGTAATATTTTATTAAATTATACTCCCTTAACAGGTTTTCCATAGATTTATTTATCTACTATAATTCGATTTATAGTTACATTGTACATATTAACATAAAAGATTTTATTTATGGCTTCACGCAGTAGTCCCATCGCCAAGGCAATGCATTTTCTGCTCTTAAAAAATAATTCGCCATTCGGTTTCGATTAATTTGTGGTTTCGTTAGTCCCCTTTCTGCTGTTGGTAAAGGGATAGCTATTCCCTGGTGTTCTAAAGGAATCGGTTCCGGAGTTATATCCGCCACTGATGAAAAATTTCCTTCTTGCAATCGAATAAAGTTATGTAGGACGCAGGCAGCTTTTATTATAGACTGCACAGTAGTTTCTTTACAGCAGATTGGTGTCTCAAAAATTCTGAATATAGATGTGAGTATACCGAAAGCACATTCTACGCTCTTTCGAGCACGTGAAAGTCGATAATTGAAAATTCTTTTTGTATTTGTTAACGATCTTTGTGGAAATGGGCATAGAAAGTTTTCTGTTAGAAGGAACGCCTCATCCCCTACAAATATATATGGAAAGTCTTCAGTATCATTTGGTAATGGAGCAAGCTTTGGAATATTCAGACTATTGTTTTGGAAGCACCGATTCAATGTTGAATGATGAAAGATACCACCATCACTATTTCGTCCTATGTCGCCTACATCAATAGTGGTAAATAAAGCATCCGCGTCTGCTGCAGCCATTAGAACAACGGAATAGAACCCTTTGTAGTTGTGATAAAGGGAGCCACTCTTAGGAATTTTTTTTATTCTGATGTGCTTTCCGTCTACAGATCCAATACAGTTTGGCAAATTCCACAAGCCCTTATATCTATCAGCAATTCGCAACCAATGATCTGTCGTAGGCGGTGGCATATACTTTCCATATAACGATTCCCAGATAGCTTGCGTGGTTGTTGAAATTATTTGGCCGATAGTACTTCTTCCACGCATAAACATATGCGATAAAGCGGTATGACTGCATCCTGTAGTTAGATACCTGCCGAATTTTTATTATTGTTTATAATTAAATAGTTTTGCATAGGTTTTTGAAAATTTACTTTTTACTTTTCAGTAAACATTTGTAAAGACAAATGGAAAAATGTTCGCACAGGTTTCATGAGAAGCTTAAAAGAGTACACACCCAGCGGGTCTGGAGTTTCATTCAAGAAAAAACAATTTTATCTACATGACGCAATGCAATTTCTCGTGCCATATATAAAACACGGAGATCAAAGTGGCAATTTGTCTACAGTTATTGACAGCAACCAACAAAAGGAAGCAGAGACTCAAATAGAACCTGGGGTCGCAGAAGTGGAGCAGCATTCATTACAAAATATCATCAGCGCTAATCTTTCTCACGAACAGCAGCCATTGTTTGAAGAAGTACCAAACATTACTGAACAGGAAGATAAGGAAATTGCAGGTCCGTCGCGAAAAAGAATTAGGAAAACCCAAAACCCTCAAAACAATACTGATAAGGAAATAGTAAATTATTTGAAGCAACGGCAAAAGGAATTAGCACAGACAACTAAAGAAGAAACATCCTTAATGTCCTTTTTTAAAGGAATATCACAAGATATTTTGACATTATCGGCTGGCAATCAAAGGAGCTTTAAGAAAAAGTTCTTGAAATAATAGAAGAACTACATGCTGATGAGAATAAATCTCAGACTGCAGAATTCATACTCGATACCTCCTCTTCTACCTACTACGAATACAATTTGCTTCCGGGTTTAACCAGTGAATTAAATTCAGATATAAATAAAAATAAATAAAGATATTTTCACCTACCTGAGTGTAATTAATATCCGTTTACTAGTTGGTACAGCTTTTCGGAAATTTGTATCTTGTCTTTCAATTTTTTTACTCACTAATCGCTCTAACAAATCGAATGATTCTTTGGACATCCTGTAAATTTGCTTAAATTTATCTGGTGTTTCATTCAATTCTTTTGCCACAACTGCTGCACTATACTTTAAATTTTTTGTAATATATGGAGGGACCCAATATTTTCGTTTATTTTGATTTTTTCTTCCTTTTTTTAATAATAAAAGCAGCAAAAGCTCTTCTTCCTCGCTGAATTCCATTGTAAGTACTTGAGAGTTTGACATAGAAAAATCAGATGACTTTTAAGTTGATGTAGCATTACCTACTGATGTGATGTCCTCGCAATATATCAGCTGCTGATTATTTTAAAATATCACCATCACCACATCAGTACATCAGTAGTCTGCCTATGAGTATCCAAAAAGTCACCTTCGGTTTTTATCAGACTTTGGAAGGACAGAGTGTAATGCAAACAATCTTCCACTAAACTCCTCTACCGAGGAGTCATAGCTGTGTTATAGTGTTCAACACAGCCATACATTGTCACAATATCATAACCGGGTGGTTCTGCTGAAGTTAGGGTGCAATGGGGAGTTGAGCCAGGCCATTTTTCAAAATGTTAAGGCCGGCGTTGACGTCTCGGTTCCACATAGTACCAAATTTTGGGCAAAACTGGTACCAATGTGGAGACCGAGACGGCCTCACTGGCTCGCAACAATAGGCGCAGTGTAATCTTCATGTTGAAACAATTTTCCAATTGAGATTAACGAAGAGCTTTATTACATATTTTCAGAAGAGGATAAAAGCACTCCTACCCCACTTGATTGATAATGACACTTGCCATAGCCCTTTCTATAGCAATGAGTATATGCCATATGGATACCTGAGAGTGTTATAATAATTAAAGTTAAACTGACTTCAACTCAATTTGCAAAATTTAATAATTCGAAAAGTTCAAAAATAAATTGTTACCGTTTTATAAACTTTTATCAGAAATCTCTGTTTAATTAAAGCACCTTTCCTCATGCATTAGTGGTCTTAATTTATAAGATTATTTGTATGATCATAATTCTTTGATTTTGAAAATCACGATTACTCAACGAGTAGATTTCTTTAATCAGATAAAAAATAATCAATAACCATCAGCACCACAGTAATTGGCAAGTCATTTGTTCTATACAAAAAAACCATCGAATATTTAAATATTTATGATTTGATTTCCCTATCCATACCTATCCTCCATAGTGTTGTCTATGATTCGATGGTTGTGAGTCAAATATTTTTAACTATTCATCTATTATTGTAGAAGCGAAAAGGTCAATCCGTACAGAAGATCTGTGACATTTCTGATATATTTCGCAGTCAACACTTTACTTAACGACTTAACTTGTTCTAATCAGCAGGAGTTCGACATTTGTAACTAGTTCCCGGAGATTATTTGTGTACCTGTTTGGGTGACGGAAGGTTTACGGAATTCCAGATATCATTTACATATATTACAAGATATAAAAATTTAACTTGTATTCTTTAATCTATCACTATGAAATATTTGTTTCCTGACATTTTGTATGCTTCCTATATATTTAAAATCTAAATGATAGCAGTTCTGTGTACTTTGTCTTACTTGGTGTTAATTTGACTTCTATCAAAGTTTTTTTTTTCCAGTAAGATTGAATAATTTTGTAAAGCGGGCACCTTACATATGCTAGTAGAGAGCCAGCTTTGAATTGTTATTGCAGTTTCCTATTAGACAATGCATCTAACTTAACAATTCATCTATCTTAGTTCTAGGCTATTTATTTTCACTTGTATCCAGAAGGAAGCACCTACATCGATTTATTTGACAGAATTGAATTGAGTTGAATTCGGTGTTGTGCAAACTGAAATACGCTTTCTGCAATAAGATGGTCAACTAGAAAAAGTTATAATAGGTCCAGATGAATACTGGTAAATATAGCCGTTCCCTATTTTGAAAATGGTTTTCTTTAGATTGTCAAACTTACATCTCAGATTTCTTTCTAGAAGGGCAGCGCTTCAAATCAAAAATTTTAATCATGCTTGAAAATTGCATTTTCATAAGTTTCCTTTCTTCTTGGAGAAATAGTGTCTAAAACTGAACCATCGATAAATCCTCTGTTCAGTGCGACTCGAAGTTAGCATTGAAACATGAATCCGGAACCTCAAACTTTTCCATCCCTCCGCTGTAGGTAATAACAAAATGTTCACTAAGTCAGATTAGGGTAATATTTGCAGTTTGAAACCCATCATCATCCTCGAGCAATATATCTCCGTTATTGGTGGTGTTACAATTTGATCAATGAAAGTACATATTTTTAGCATTACATTGACGTTGCACACGATCAGTTGAAAGCTTTGGTGGTATTTTATGTAACGTTTCACCAGGTGGTGGTGTATCAAACATAAGCGCTGTTTGCTCAACCCCTGCTTGTTTCAAAATACTGTGTGTAATTGATTTTAATGGTTTTGTAAGAGAAACTTTTGGAAACTTTGTTCAATTAGATGCATGCATCTTCAGTGATGAATTAAACACATACTGAGCCTTACCGGATTTAGTTGGAATTGATCGTAGAAATCAACATTCAATATAGCAAAAAAATCTGTCATTACATCTTCGAAACAGTTCTGAAGCATCACAGATTTCAGTTCATCAAATTCATTTTTATCAGATACATGCAAATATGGGGTGGGATTTTATCAAGATTTCCTAGATAACCTGACCTATCTTCTATACCACGATCTTCATTAGATTGAACAACGTCTTGTAATGGTGACTCAATATAAACAGTATCCAAAATTTTGCCATGTTCAACTTTTCCTGGCATTTAAAAAATATAAATAAATCAAAACGAGGTAACAAAGTGTCGTACTAAAACTTTATCAATGAACATCTCATCAAAATTTGCCTGTGATAACTGAAAAATAAATGAATTGCCACATTATGTTTCTATAATGCAAACAATCTGGCATTAAACTCCTCTTCCGAGGAGTCATAGTTGTGTTATAGTATTCCACACAGCCATACATTGTCACAATGTCATAACCGGGTGGTTTTGATGAAGTTGTGGTGCAATGGGGCGCCCATCAGTTGAGCCAGGCCAACTTTCAAAATGTTAAGGCCGGCGTTGACGTCTCGGTTCTACATAGAACCACATTTTGGGCAAAACTGGTACCGATGTGGAGACCGAGACGGCCTCACTGGCTCGCAACAATTGGCGCACAGCTTTGTGGTACTTCTAACACTGAGCAATGCACGTTTCTATAATTTATTTATGTTTTGCCGTTAATTCTATATTTTTTAATCGTTTTAATCGTTACTTGTCAAATTTCAATAATATTCGACAGGTGGATGCAAGAGTGATCTCTGAAGAGTTGGTTTAATTAGTAGGAGTTATTTTAAAAGTTGAAAAAAAAAAATTTCCAGCAACTACTAGATTGACTAAAAAACGCGACAGCTCTCCTGTTATCTATGACTCAATGCCTACTAACTCTGATAATATCAAAATTTTAGCTTTAAAAACCTAAAAGATCAGGGAGGAACGATATTTTTTTCGCAAATTTTTTTCAATTCATTTATTTCCTGGTAACTGATGCTACAAGATTTACAATCTTTTTTCAAACATCGAACAAAATGGCAAGCGAGCTAAATAAAACTAAACCTAACTTAAATTATGCTAATATTGAAATAATATTAAAGAGATTTGAAAAAGATATCTACAGGAATAAAAGAATGAAATATTAAAAAACAGAAAAAAAAGTGCTGCGTGTACAGGTCACCGTAAGTCAATGTCAACTATGCCAAGATAGGACTTTAGGAGTCGTTTGAAGTTGCCGAGCGAGCTAGTTGTCTGGATAATATGATGAGGCAGCGAGTTCCAGATTCTAGTCAGTTGAACAATGCAAGATCCGTCGAATATGGAGGTTTGGAACCGTGGAGGTATCAGTTTGAGCCCCCTAGTGGAGTTTAAGGGTTGAAAGAAGATACTCAAATAGACCGGTTGGGAAAAACGAATCAAGTTAAACAGGAACACTAAACCTCTCTGCTTCAAATATATATCAAGCGAGCAGCCCAGCAAGGTGAAATTGAGGTGAGATACATGATCAAACCTCCTCAGACCAAAGATAAATCTAGTACAGTTACTGAAAGCGACATTCAGTTTCCTTGAACAGTGCGAGTCGAGGTTGGGAAAGACAAGAGAGGCATGAGTGAAATGTTGCAAAATGACAGACCTAAAAAGGTGACAACGGAGCGTAGGCGATAGTAAACTAGCAGACAGCCAAAGATGGCGGAGAGTGCCATATATTTTTGCTATGTTTGAGTTGATGAGGTCACAACATCTCATGTTAGAATTTAAAAACACGCCAAGATTACGAGCTCGATATTCATAAGGCAAGGGACAATCACCGAATGAAATAGTAGGAAGCGTTGTAGGATCAATAGATCCACAATGAAAAGCAATGCGCTGCGCCTTATTCGGATTCAGCTTGAGCTTGTTTTCTAAGGACCAGATGAAAATATTTTGCAAGTCACAGTTCAGGCGAGCAGTACAATCTTCGATCAAACCTATAGGATGACTTAAATAAATTTGCACGGCATCGGCGTACATGTGAATGCTGACGTCGCGAATAAACTCGGTCAAATCATTAATGTAAATGCTGAACAGCACAGGGCCCAGAATGGAACCCTTTGGGACCCCACAAGATAGGGGAAGCAAGGTGGAGGAATTATTTTGCCCAAAGATAACCCTCTGCGAACGAGCGTGAAGGAATTCTTTTATTAAGAGGGTGGCTCGGTTCGAAAAATCAAAATTGTAGGACATTTTTCTCAACAGGTTACTATGGCAGACACTATCAAAAGCCTTGAAGAAGTCCAGAAGCATCATAATAACCACCTCCCGCCGATCAAGATATATCTTTATAACCAAGTCCCTTTAAAAACTATAGTAAAAAAAAAAATTGTTGAGGGTTCCAATTCGCCTCTATAAAAAAAAGTAACAAAAATATTTCATGATCTTTGTATATCGAAATATATGCGCGTCACAATGATCCAACATTCTGCCAAATTTCTACGTCACTTCGTATTGGAGAAAAATGTCTGCGATCATTGGACGAGCGATCTGTCTTTATTGAGGTATGGAGCTCTAAAAACACACAACGTCCATCATATGATATTATATAACACAAAATAACCAAAAATTCAATCCTCCAACCAACATACAATGATACAACCAACCAATTTTCCATTGAACATCTAGGCAGCTTAGAAAGTTATTGACATTGAACTGAGCTTATTTGTATTCTGGTAACCACTGCAGGGTTTTAATTATTGCACGAAGCTTGAGTATTCAGAAGTGTATTATAAAAGCAGAGGAAGAGAATTAATTTTTAAGGACGCTTTTGTGAAATAGACATTATATTTGCTTGGTGATCATCCAGATAAATAATATGGAGGTGGACAGATTTTTAAAATAAGCACTAGATAATAGCAACAAGAAAATATGCTCCACTTTATGTTTGTTTTTCTTTCAATAAAGCTGGGTTTCAGTCTGCGATGGTACTCTCGAATCATAAAGGCTGCTGAAGAGAACTGAAGGTTACTCGGCTGCAAAGATGGGTACACTCGACTGAACAAATTCTTGTCCTTTTTCATAATGAAAGATTTGTCTCCAATGTTCATATTATCGTTGTACAGCGAGCGTTGCAGGCTCTGAAATTAATATACATGAAAGTCAAGGATTATAGTGTGCTTGCCGGAGTTCATATTGATAGGTTACTCAATATATGTTGCACTAATACTTCTTTGAAGTATGTATGCTAGTGTACATAATATAAATGATAGAGAAAACTAGCAGCAGTTTTCATAAATTTTTCAATGACCTCATCCATCATCCACAATTTAAAGGCGGGAAACCCTTACAGGAAGAATTAACGAAGCATATCAGAAGCAATATCAGAACGCCTTTTGGTGTTGGGCCACTAAAATCACCATACAATCCGGTGTTTTTCTGATTGATATGGTTGTGAAATCAATAAGGCTTTTGGTTCAAGCACAAGCAATTTAGGGAGTTCTCTCTATAAAGGTCACGGAGATTTCTCAGTTTTGGTTAAACGCAATGCCTAGAGAAAATAACTGCCCACTCTCTCTCATGCTGCGTTCCTTTTCTCGTTCTGAATGAATCTGTATGAATCGATAGAATGATGTCATAATTTAATTCTGTGCTCATAGAAAAGGAACAAAACAAAACCATTTCAAGTGTTTGACATTTCTTCCACTATAAATTCCAAGTATAAATTCGTAAAAATTGTTGTTTATGAAAAATAAAGCTATTTCTAACAAAGGCAAGTTAAACTATTTTTTTTTCTAAGCTCGTTTTTCTCACTTTTATCTTTAGCATGTTTCCTTAAGCTTTGATACAAACTCATTCCTTTTATCCCTGTGATTCAATACCGAGCTTTCCCTTTCTCAGCCCTGTTTATATTGCATATATTTATGTAGCATATCATAATTACTATGGATATCCACGCCTCTCCATTCTAGAATATTAAATAGTGATTAACATATGCCCCATACCATGCTATCCGAGTACGAGGCTTTGTGATTTATTTTATATTCATAATTTTGCAATAAAGTCACCCATTAATATGAAGATGTCTCTTCTTGGAATGCTGTTCAAAGTTGCAAATTCATTTCATCGTTTGCCTCGTCATTTGTAATTTCTATAGGGGCGTAGTATTGTGCATCTGTGACATGTGTAGATTCTATCAGATACTGGTCTATTATTATGCAAGCACCTTCTGCACTATTATTTTCTCTCTCAGAGTATATTTATTTATATATTAAGATCTTCATCAAAAAGTAAACAATGATGACAAAAGGTATACATAACAAAATAATAAAAAAAAAGTAACTCCAACTAAGGTGATCTTTTATTTGACTTTTGGCTCGCGCATGCCATAGTTTGTACTATGCGGGGGAACATCGAAGTAGTCATAGTTCCTCAAAGAGCGCACAGGAATGGATATATTAAGAGTATTTAAGGACTCAGGGGGATTTATCACTCCTTATATACACTGAAACGCAAAAACAACTCTGTAAGTTTTTGTCTATTCTCAAGAGAATCCAAAGGAAAGAGTTTAAGCCTGGCGACATATGGAGGTAGAATAATAGGGTTATCCCAGTGAAGTCTACACAGGGCAAAACGAACAAATATCCGCTGCACAGCCTCGATGCGATTTATGTATACAGCATAGAAGGGAGACCAGACTGGACTGGCATACTCCAAAATAGGTCTAACGAATGTGCAGTAAAGGATCTTCGTTATGAATGGATCATTAAATTCCTTTGAGCATCTCTTTACAAACCCCAGAGTAGCATTCGCCCTGTCAACGATTGTGTTAATATGATCCTCGAAAGAAAGACGAGTAGATTTAGATTTAGATTTATTAAAGGCTTAACGTACAATAAGATTACACATCTTTTTAGTACAAAGAACGTTGGACTAAGTAGTTTACTAAAAACTTAAACTAAATACTTTAAATAAGGTGTAAAATGTTTATGTGAAATATAAAATAAGACATAAGTAAAAAAAAAAAAACAAAAACAAAAATAAAACTAAATAAAGGTTTATATAATACAAAAAGATATAATATTAACAAACAACAAACTAAAATTACAGAAACTATATACTAGATCATTACCAGGACCCCTTCAAAACGGAAGCAATTGTTAAGTGGTGACAGTGTAACTCTGTGCCATCAACCTCCAGAACCTATCAGTCGAGCTCACACGCTGAGCATCAGTTGGTAAATTATTTCAGGCCCGAATAGCTCGAACAAAGTAAAAGTCCTCCATTATGGAATGTTGAAACCTAGGTATCAATAAGTTGAAATGTCTGCCAGAGTTTAAAAATTCAAGTTGGTCAAAAAGGTACCGAGGCTTTTTGGAGTGTATAATTTTGTGAAGGGATGCAAGAAGCCCACGCCTTAAATATTCCATCAAGGGACAACCAAGCAGATGGCTACTATGTGGTGAAACATGATCAAATCTTCTTAGGCCAAACACAAACCTCATACAGTCATTGAATGCAACAGTTAATTTCACTGAGCATACAGAATCCAAGTGCGGGAATATTAAACAGCTGGCTGTAAGGTGGGGTAGAAGCAGTGACTTAACTAGCATTGAACGAATGCTAAAAGGTAAAATTGCAGAAGACAACCAAAACCGTCGAAGACAACCATAAATTTTTCCCAAAATATGACTAATCTGATCACAACATTTCATCCGGGAGTTGAGAAAAACCCCTAGATTTCGCACACGATCAGTAAATTCTAACACTTGATTATCCAGAAATATAGGCGGTAAATCAGAAACTTCAATCGGTCGTCGATAAAATGGAATGCATTGGCATTTTTGGGGGTTCAGTTGTAAACCATTATTAGTCGCCCAACTCGAGACATTCGTCAAGTCAGAATTTAAACGTTCGATGCAATCCTCCATTAGACCAATGGGACGACCAATATATAACTGCACTTCATCAGCATATATGTGAATTTTACAATCCTCAATAACGTCAGGAAGATCATTAATATACATGCTGAAAAGCAAAGGGCCCAAAATAGATCCTTGAGGCACAACACGAGTAAGAGGCAAGGCATCAGAAAAACTGTTCCCTATTCTTACACGCTGAAACCTGCCAGACAGAAAACTGCCGATAAGGGAAACTGCAGTTGAATGAAATGGAAAGTTTGTGGAGAACTTAGATAATAATTTAGAGTAGCCTACCGAGTCGAACGCTTTAGAAAAATCAAGTAGAGCTAGGACACATAGCTCATCCTTATCTAACGAGCTACGTATATCGGTTGTAACTCTTAATAGAGCCGTTTCACAACTATGCGATTTTCGGAAACTAGATTGGCATGACTTTAGCATATTATTGGTCTCAAGATATTGAACGATTTGCCAGGTCAATAGCTTTTCCATCACTTTGGCTAGAAAGCATAACAGGCTGATTGGCCGGAAATCCCCAGGATCTTTAGCTTTATTGGTTTTAGCCACCGGTACCGCCGTTACGATTTTCCAGCTAGCAGGGAACTGAGAAGTAGTGATGGAGGTATTGATAATATTAATTATAGGGTGGAGTATCCACGGTAAAAGAATTTTTATAAATTTAGGAGGAATGCCATCAGGGCCGGTTGCTTCTGACTTAATAGTTCTGACCGCAGCAATAACTTCCTCAGCTTCAACACATCTAAAACAGAAAGTAGGTAGATCATTAGTAGCACTAGTATCTGACACAGCGCCTTGAAGTGGGGAACCACTGGCAAAGGAGGAATATATATTAGAGAAGTGCATATTCATTACATTGGGTATTAAGGAAGACAACCAAATCTTTGGTTTTGTCAGGTCTAGTTAATAAGCATCCATCTAAAGTATAACTAAAGTCGAAAGGCCTCCTTTTTAATAGCACACCATTTATGAAAGGTGTCTAAGTGCAAGTTTATAATACTACACTCGATTTCATTAGAAACAATGCGGAACATTTTGGCATCGCCAGCATAGCAAAGTATTCTTGAATTATCCAAAATCAGAGATACATCATTAATGTAAATTATAAAACGAAGTGGTCCAAGATAGCTACCTTGAGGAACGCCAGAAGTATTATCTATTTCGTCAGAAAGAGCTGCGCGAAATATAACTCGCTGCGTGCGATCAAATAAATAAGAACGAAGTAAACTTATAAATTAAGATTTTGTGATTGATTCTTTCGAAAGCTTTACTAAAATCCGTGAAAATGCAATCGACTTACTTTCCGTTTTCAATAGCAGAAATGCAGAAATTAGTAAACTCTAACAAATTAGTCGTAGTAGATTTACCTTTCATAAAGTCCATACTGAAAGGAGAGCAGGAAAAGCTTGCTGTGGAAGTACAAAAGATCGCAAACCAGGTCTTGAAATATCTTACAAATACAACTTAAATTAGCGACAGGTCTATAGTTAGAAATTTCGCACTTGTTGTCCTTCTTGTGCAAAAGAATAATCAAAGAAAGCTTCCAGTGTTTTCGAAAGACACTACATGTTAAAGATAAATTAAATAAATAACACAAAACAGAAACGATGGACGTAGCACAAAATTTTATGAGGGTGGAAGGAACACCATCCGGACCACTGGAAAAACTATCAGCTGAATTATACTTACAGATAGACGCTTCGTCGAACAACAGGTCTTTAGGTTGAAGGGAAGTAAGCGGAAGCTTCGTCAAATGGGTCAGATCGTTATAACTAATATCACAGTGGCTATAACAGAAGGCAGTTTTAAAAAATCAGCAAAGAGATTGACAGTCGCCAAGGAATCAACACTGTCTATGTTTCCGAATCCCAACGATGAAGGGTATCCAATACAGTTGTGCTTAGAGTTCATAAACTTCCAAAACTGTTTAGGTTCAGTACGCAAGGCCGATCTCATTCTATATGCATAATCGTTGTATGATACAGTTAAACACGAAATGTACTGAGTACACAAATTAGAATAAGTTACGTAATCAACGTTACTCCTTGAGGGACAGAACCCCCTCCAAGCCTTATTTTTCAAAATTTTTAGATGCTTCAAAGAGCCATTGAACCACGGTTGAAATAGTATGTATAAAATTGTGCTACATTCTGACCTTGTTATTTCCCTGGGCTGTTATTTCTCTTTATTATCGGCCCTTAACTGCGGCTCTACCTTAGTTTCTGGAATTATTTTTATTTACTATACCAGGGTATATATACTCTAGCATACCATGGGTCATTTCAGATGATATCGGTTATTTATATCGATTCATCTTTAATTAAGTTAACTGATTGAATTAAATTTACATTTGATAATGCAAAACAAACAAACACGTTCAAACAAGCAGTGTATCTACATATATCAATTGAGAAACTTTGTTGTAATGCAAAGACTATGCAGATGGTTATGCCAAATTATATATCCTAATAATTGGTTTGTCATCTGTTGCTATTTAAGAAAAACGAATCATGGTATGTAGGTCAGACGGGCTCAGTGGCTGGCCCCTAAGTCTAACAAGTAAAAGGCTCTGGATTGAAATCATCAATCGATTGACTTGGACTGGATAATTTCTTCGGAAACTTATCTCTGGAAAGTATAATATTTAGATATGCATATAGAATTAGTGCCTATTGCCTACGCGAATGCTAACAAGATGCTTCTTCAGTTGACGATAGCTAGTAACAGCTAAACGTCCAATATCTGTCCCACCAAGTTCGATAACCCTCCAGTACACACTGTACTCTGGAGCTTCTTCGTAGGGTTGTAATACCAAAATTTCTTTTTTCACAGCAGATTTGGGTACTGTTTTGCTGTCAAATTGATGTAATTCTTCCTGTCCAAGAAATGTAAGAAGGGAAATTTTTTGATTTAATTTAGTTTTTACTATATTTTACAATTATAAACAGTTACTACATTTCAATTGATGGGGTACAGTTTAATAAGATATGTTAGATGGCACTTATCATACATGCTACGCCTCCAACGCTCTGAGTAGCATCCGTAGTGATCAGACCTATTTTTGCAATTGAACTGCAGTAGTGATCAAAGACATTTTTCGTTTCGTTTTGTTTTTTAAAATATTTTCTTATTGCGATGGTTATCAAATGTGTTTTGTGCACTAACAATGTGAATAGATCTAACAAAGGCGTCTGCTGTGCTGGCTGCAATCAATATTATCACTTTACTTGCGGTAAAATTTCATCAGACCTTATTAGTGACTTTGAAAGTGGTGAGCTTGCATTTCGGTGCTCATCATGCAGTAGTGATGTAGCAAACAAATCAATTGTGTATGGTGACCCTGAAGCTGATTCAGAAACAAATGATTTAAAAGCCGTTATTACTAAAATGAATACTGAGATCATTACTCTTAAACAAAAGCATATTGAATTGAACAAATCAATTTCTTCTTTAATTTCTGGCCTCGACCAAGTAATGAAATTTACTCAAATTGTTGAAGAGCCCAAAAGCAAAATAACCGCATTAGAACTTGAAAACTCGGATCTTCGCAAAGAGGTTTCTAATAAAGGGTCGTTTAAATAAGATAGGAAATCAATCCCTCAGTACTTTTGCTCGAGTTTCCAAGGTCCCAAAAACTGACGGAGAGGATACATTGGACATTATTAAGAGACTACATGCTCATTTAAACCTCCCATTGGAAGAAGGTGATATCATCAAATCGTATCGCTCCAGAGCTAAAGGAAATGCAACAACATCTCAACCCATCATAGTTAAATATAAATCCGATTATCTTAGAAATAAACTTTTAATTGCTTTCAAAACAACACCAACAACTTTAACTGCTAGTGAATTAGGTTTCTCAGATAATGCTAGTAAAATCTATGTAAGTGAACTTTTATCTAATACTAACCGTAGGTTACTGTATCAAGCTAGAAAATTTAAGATAGAACATTCTTTTAAATACAATTGGGTGAAAAACGGAAAAATTTATATAAAAATTAAATGATAATTCTCCAGCATATTTAATAAAAGATGAAGCGAGTTTTGATTATATTATCCGCAAATCTAAACCAAATCATTAATGTCAATATCTATATATTATCAAAATATATAGAGAAATTAGGACAAAAACCGAGGAGGTTAGACTGGTCTACTTAGTAATAAATATGAGGTGGTTTGTCTAACTGAAACTTTTTTACATCCTGGAATTAATAGTGGTGAAATTTTCGATAATCGATATGTTGTATTCAGATATGATAGGCACAACACGCTTGATGCTAATATTGGTGGTGGATGCTTAATTGCCGTACAGAGGTGCTTCGATTCAATAAGATTACCTGAAGCTGAATTAACTCATGAAGTAGTTTGGGTTAAAATTAAAGTTGAAAACTATAATCATTATATTTGTTGTCTCTATATTCCACCCCAAAGTACATTAAATATTTATGAGGAAATTATGAACAGCATTACATCGTCTCTCAAAAGGCCGAACTTTATTCAAAAATCATTGGGCTAGGAGATTTTAATGTTCCCTCTATAGAATGGCATTTAGACCAAAATACTCTTTTTATGAAGAGTCTCAGTAGCTTAAACAAAATATCCTCAACTCTATTAGATGATATGTCGTTTAGCTCTCTAGAACAACATAATTCGCATACAAATGTAAACAACAGATTACTTGACCTGGTATGGTCCAATATCAGCAGTGCTGACATAAAAGTAGAACGTTCCTTAACACCTATCTCAAAAATTGACCCCCATCATCCACCACTTGATATTTCTGTAAGATTTAATAAGTTGCGATTCGTTCATGAGAACCTAATCATAAAACGTAGTTTTTTCAGTGCTGACTATAACAGAATAAACGCGTACCTATCCCAAACTGATTTCTCTATCATAGATATTTTAGATACTAACCAAGCTTGCACAGAACTCTATCGTATTACATGTATTGAAGCACATGCTCCAGAGAAACATCGTAAATCAAATAGATACGCTTCTTGGTTTTCATATAGTCTTATCTCAGCAATAAAATTGAAAACGAAATATAGCAAAGTCTATAAGCGTTATAAGAACCCCGATGACTATCTAACATTTTCATATTTGAGAAAAAGAGTGAAACTGCTAATGAAAGCTTGTTATAAAAAACATATAGAAAATATCGAATCAAACGTCACAAGCGCTCCAAAAGTATTCTTCTCTCATACAAATAGCATGAAATTAACCAATTCCTTCCCCACCGAAATGTCTTATAACGATGTAACGTCTTCATCGCCCCAAATAACTTGCGATCTATTTGCTGACTATTTTAAATCAGTGTATAATAACAACCACAATTATTTAACCCATAACTAGTTTAACGAATTTATACACACAGAAAATATATTAATTTCTCATTGCACACCAGAAGACGTTAACAAGGTATTAAGTTCACTTGATATTAATAAAAAAGCTGGCCCGGACGGACTACCAAATATATTCTTAAAAAATTGTGCACATAATTTGTCAATGCCCATTTCACATCTCTTCAATAAGTCCATATCCGAAAGTATTTTCCCAAACAAGCTCAAAAACTCATTTATTAACCCCATATTTAAAGCAGGCGACCCAAAATTAATAACGAATTATCGCCCAATAAGTAAATCAAATAGTTTATCACTAGTTTTTGAAAAGATCATTTACCTACGACCAGCTCTTCTTCCAAGTCAAACACTTAATAAGTAACTATCAACACGGTTTTTTTCCACATCGCTCAACTTCTACCAATTTAGCCCTGTACACTGACGTTATTGCAAAAGCTCTAGATAAAGGCTTACAAGTCGATACAATATACACAGATTTTTCTAAGGCCTTTGATAAAATATACCATCTACTTATATTAAAAAAAAATGAATAGACTTGGCTTCCATAAAAATTTAGTTCACTGGTTTGATTCATATCTAAAAAATAGGAGCTTGTCTGTAGTTCTTAATGGATCTAAGTCATATACCTTCACCCAAACATCTGGTGTACCCCAAGGAACAAGGCTTGGCCCCCTCATTTTCTTACTCTTTATTAATGATCTTCCATTAACAATAAAATCTCCATGCCTATTGTATACTGATGATACCAAAATTTTTAAAATTATTTACTCTATTGATGATTGCATAATATTACAAAATGATTTAAATAACCTTCATCATAGGTGTACAATGAACAAGCTCCCTTTAAATATCAATAAATGTCGTTGCTTAACATTCTCCAGAAAACAAAATACACTCTACTATCCAATCTCGCCGTACCCCTACATTTAATCTCGAAAGCGCCAGGACAAACATTAAAGACAAATCACCTCTATATAGAATCCAGAAACAACACAATAATTTATTTAATTCCATTGACCTCTTCGGAAATAGCCTTTCTTCCTCAAAGTGTTCTACTTTGGATATAATAAAAACTCGCCCTCTCCCTCCTTGAAAATCTTCATCTTTCCGTTTTTTACAAAAAAAAAAAAAAAAAAAAAAAAAAAAAAAAAAAAAAAAAAAAAAAAAAATGAACTTATATATTGTTTCCTAATAAAATGTATCTAGGTATATCTTAATTATATAATTAATTGTTCCTGAATTCATTCAAATTTAGTATTGTTTCCATAGCTTCTTAACTCACATTAATTACTCAAAAATAACTGTTTTGATTTAATATTTTCCCGGTAATATGTAAAAGGATTTATATTATGTCTGTTATACTATCGCTTAAACTTCCAAAAATAAATAAATATATAAATAAATAGTGTTGAAACGATATTTTCGCTCTAAAAATTATTTACATTGACCTTCCGTGTAATATTTCTGAATACTTTTCCTTTTTCATACTATTTCCAAATCTAAAGATTCTCTTTTTATTACAGATCTCCAAGGTTAAACAAATTTGCCCAGGGTTTCAAATAAAGTAACCTAAAACTATTGTATATCTACATCGGCTGAAAAAAGAAAAAAATTGAAAAAACAAACGATCAAATAGGACACTTATTTTTTCAGAAAAAAGAGCATGTCATTTTAACATAAATAAAAAAAAACATTTTAAATAACTTTTATTTACTAGGATGAATTGTACGTGTCGGGAAATACTAGTTAAACAGTCACTTTAAGAAAAAATGCAACTACATTGGTTCGGTTCCTGATTACAACAGATAAAAACCATGTCGCACGAAATAGAATCCGAAATAGAGCTACCATTTCCTCCCTCTGTACCATTCGGTCCATTACAGAATGGGATTGAACAAAAATAATGTTAAAATCATTCCTTTCGAGAAAGCTCATGTAAAAATTTCCTTTTACATTAAAACTCACACACCCACTCACACATATCGCTCAACTAAATTAAAACCTTTCAAAAATGTTTATTTAATTAAGATTAAAATGTCGGCATTTATGCGGTGTAAGGAAAAATTCATCATTCCATTAACAGCATCATCGATTCTCTGGCTTATCAATTAGCATTTAACTTTGAAGGCTAATCTGAAGTCTTCGTTTTGGCATCCTCAACTGACCACTTAAGAAAAATTTACAACTAGTAGATATTTTAAGAAGCGCAAAGTATGATAATAAGAGGTGTTCGGGGACCGGGAGCCAGCGTCCAGTACATCCACAGAAGTAACGCGCGTATATTTTTACATAAGATTTCGCAGATTCCATATGCACCATTAATGGAGTCACCTACCAAATGCCATTCTCAACGATGCCATAAACTCATGCAATTGAAGACGATGCAAAATGTAAGTGTCAAGTGGGGTATCGTTACGGTGCAAAAGAAGATGCAAGGTGCATCCGTGGAGTGTATAAAAGAACGTGCACAATTAGACAATCTCACACTCAAGTTCTTCACTAGTCAGTACATCTAGCTAACAACCCAGAGCAATAGTCATCATGAAATTGGTAAGGATTCTATAAAGCTGAAGCTAGAGTTTTGGGATTACTCACAAGGATTACTTACAGGTACTAACTTTAGCAGCACTTTTGGCCGTCACCTGGGCAGCTCCCTTGGACGATTCGAAAAATGCACAAATTATCAGCTATGAAAGTGATAACATTGGAATTGATGGATATCGTTTTGCGTAAGAGTTACAAGGTCGTGCATCGGTATTGGAATACATACTAACCCAATTTTCTTATTTAGATATGAAACCAGTGATGGAATTAAGCGCACCGAAGAGGCTACCCTTAATAACCCTGGAACAGAGAACGAAGCTATCTCAGTTAGAGGAACCATTTCCTGGGTGGGCGCTGATGGACAAACATATACGATAGACTTTGTAGCAGACGAAAACGGCTTCCAGCCCCAAGGAGCTCATTTGCCGAAATGATTTCTTCACTGCTGCTAACTCTGCTGTTACAAAACTTGTATATTTTGCATAAATTCTTGTTTTCACTTTGTCAACTTAAAGTCTAGTAAAATTATGTATGTTGGATAAAAGCCGACTTTCTCTAATTAAGCTCTCCAAGAATGTCCCTCTGAAGAGGAGTAGTATCCAGAGCGTGGTTATGCAACCAGAATATTCTTCACTGAATTATCTGAAAGCGGATTTAGCCGGGTTTTAAGATAATCATGCGTTGTTTGCCTGTGGTATTTTGCGGTTACCTACTCTGGCTTCAGAGAACTCATTACTTATTAGTTGATGATTTTGCGCCTATGATTGCGATAATGAGTTGAAATAGCATTTTAATGCTATAGAAATAAAAAAGGATTTACTTGCATGTAGATGATTTTTAAAGTGGAATACTTAACTGCACATTTCTTACCTTGTGACTGGGCTAATAATGTTCAGCGGCGTGTATGATGTAATAGCCGCGGGCATTTTATATCGAAAGGAATTGTAAAGATATCCGCCGCAAAAGATTTAATTTAATGAGATTTAATGCGAGTTGCGCATTTATTGCTTATGAGCGAGTGCAGCATTCTGACCTTTCTGGTAGTAGAAGATCCAGAGTGAGAAAGAGAGAGAGGGGCGGAATAGAGGTCGAACTGGTTGTTTAGGAGGTATATAAACTGATAGAGTAGGCGATACTGTAAGGAGCGGTACCATTACATAAATGGTATGACACATGATCCGTGACAGGGTCGGAGCGTTTGGCTGAGTAAGATAAGTCGATCCACTGCACCGGCGATATAAGCACGTGTTTACTGAAATGTAGAAGGTGGGTCGGTTACGTCTCTATGCACACAGAAAACGTTATCTAATTTTGTTGCAATTAATTAAACATTTCCATTAAATAATGATTAAAGTAATGTTGACAATAGTATATGAGTAGAGCCGGAGAGCATATGAGTGTAGCCATTTACGATGCCATAAACAATTGAAGACGATGCAAAATGTAAGTGTCAAGTGGGGTGTCGTTGGGGTGCAAAAGAAGATGCAAGGTGCATCAGTGGAGTGTATAAAAGAACGTGCACAATTAGACAATCTCACACTTAAGTTTTTCACTAGTCAGTACATCTAGCTAACAACGCAGAGCAATAGTCATCATGAAATTGGTAAGGATTCTATAAAACTGAAGCTAGAGTTTGGGATTACTCACAAGGATTACTTACAGGTACTAACTTTAGCAGCACTCTTGGCCGTCACCTGGGCAGCTCCCTTGGACGATTCGAAAAATGCACAAATTATCAGCTATGAAAGTGATAACATAGGAATTGATGGATATCGTTTTGCGTAAGAGTTACAAGGTCGTGCATCGGTATTCGAATGCATACTAACCCAATTTTCTTATTTAGATATGAGACCAGTGCTGGAATTAAGCGCAGCGACGAGGCTCTTCTTAATAATCCAGGAACAGAGAACGAGGCTATCTCAGTCAGGGGAACCATTTCCTGGGTGGGCCTTGACGGACAAACAAATGCGATAGGCTTTGTAGCAGACGAAAACAGCTTCCAGCCCGAAGGAGCCAATCTGCCGTAATGATTTCTTCACTGCTGCTCACTTTGTTACAAAACTTGTATATTTTGCATAAATTCTTGTTTTCACTTTGTCAACTTAAAGTCTAGTAAAATTATGTATGTTGGATAAAAGCTGCCTTTCTCTAATTAAGCTCTCCAAGAATATAAAATATAAAAACTGTACTTGTTTGTGCCAATCATTGTGTGTTAAGTGAAGGGCAACGGCTATTGATGACTTCTTCATATGATTCAATTCGCAGAAAGATTTTCAATGAGGCATCATGGATAACTCCTCTATATACCTCCTCCTACCAAGATAATGTCTAAATGGCTAAATAACCAACAAAAAATATCGAACTTGGAAGAATTAAAAATTCAACGATGGATAAATTACGACTCAAAACTTGAACGAATAGAACTACATGGATTTAGTGATGCATCTGAACATGCGTATCCTGCAGCTATCTACTATAAATTAATAACAACATCTGGAAACTCCGCAATTCACCTACTTTCAGCAAAATCCAAAGTAGCCCCAGTTAAATAGAAATTAACAATCCCATGTTTGGAGCTGTGAGTTGCGGAATTGTTAAGCAGAATAAAATGCTTACAGTTAATAAACCCAACGATATACCTTTGGTCATATTCTATAAGAACTATTGCTAGAATCAAAGATACTACTAAGAAACAAACAAATTTTGACACAACCAGGATTGAAAAGATTCGAGCAACAAGTAGGCCAGATCATTGGAACTATGTCAAAATAGATGATAAATTAGCAGACTGTGCATCACGAGGAGTCAATCCCTTAGAATATAGAGAGTACAGGAAGTGTTATAAGTCAAATTTTGTGTACTCAAATTCTGGTTGTGTTAGAAACTGTTGCCCCTGTAGTGAACGCTCAGTACAGCCGTGTAGTAGAATCAATATAGAGAGCGGGGCAACAAGATATATGGTTGAAAATATTACATTTGCTCTCATGGAAAATGTTCTTATTCACCGTCACTACGCCAGGGAATTTCGCAGCTGTCACAAACGTAAACAAATCTCGGTGGAGGAAGGATTTTTTTTCGATATTTCATCGCTTTTGCTATGAATTTTTAATTTAATTTAATAACAAAGGTATGTAAAGTACACAAAATAATATTTTGTAACTATACTTGCCTAAAAGATGATTTCCCACGTCGTTCCTTAGTGTTGTTGTGGCAATTTTTTACCGAACACTTCAATCTGAAATTACATAAACATCACTTAGATATTTATCACTATAATTTCAACAGATAATCACTTACACTATTTGCTTGGTTTAGCACTATTTTTAAATATAATATCTTCCACTTTTCACAAGTTTTAAATTACATTAAAATTGTTACAAATTAGACAAACTTCGTTCGACAGCTAAACATAGATTTGTCTCTTTCTTCAATATAATTCTGACCTATTTCACCATACCTTGAAAAAATCCACGCTCATGCAGACGAATTTTACGCGTATCAACACTTCCTGTTGTCTCTATATTCTAAGGTCAATCCAGATAAAATTAAGGAGCACAAACTCTGGTAGGTCGGACCGTCTTGTTTTAAATTAAATAAAGAATGCTGGCCACATCCAGTAATTCAAATAGTCGATAACTTGGAAGACTTACTCGATAAGACCAGTACGGTGGTGACAAGTATAGAATTGCCAAACATTCCCCTTTGCAAATTCTCATCATTAAAGAAATGCATCAGAGTAATTGCCTACTGTAAACACTTTATCGAGAAATGCAAAAAGATCAATGTCATGGCGGGTAAGAACCATTCAAGCCAGGAGCTTGAAAGGCCCCATGATATCTTGATTGGTTATATTCAACGTACAGGCTTCAAAGAAGAGATTCAAAGATTACAATAAGAGAAACCAGTATCACCAAAAAGCAAATTACTACCACTAAACCCATTTATTGACTAGAAAGGCATACATATTCCGGGATAATGTACGCTTGGAGTATTCAATACTTCCTTACAGAGAGCGTCAACCAGCAATTCTACCAAATCAATCCCATCTCATACAACTAATCATACAAGAGACCCCTCAAGACATTGCATGGAGGAAATCAGTCAATACAAGCCTACTTACGTCGAGACCATTTTTTTTTGTTTAATAGACTGTTAATGGGTCATATTTGAGAAGACAAAAAATATGTTTTTGGAGATAAATTCTTATGGGATCAAGGATAACAAAATAGATTTGTATGATATTTTTCTCCTAAAAATCCAGACCTCAAAAGAAAAAAAAATTCTCGTCTCCAAACCCATTGAGAACCCAATTTAAAAATTAAACCATTTACTAAAAACATTATGAGCATTAATTTAAAAATAAAGCAAGGAAAAATTAAGGGAATATATTTTAAGATATTCAAGGATAAAGGATATATTTATTATCCTTATATTTTCCTCTTCTAAAAGGCATATCTTTTTTGTAATTTTCTCTCAGGGATTGTACTTTCATTTTTAAAATAACCTAAACATCATGTCTCTGTGATTATAATAACTAATGTTATGATTTTTTTAATATAACTCAGCTGACCAAAAATCGGCGAATTTTAAAGATTTTAAAATCCTTTAATTCAACCTGCATGCAGCGCAGCACAAAAATAAATAGTTGTATTATTGTCTGATAACTACTAACTTACACTATTGACAAAATATCTACTAAAGATATCAAATTCAAGCGTAGCACCACAGGATTAGTACTTATGGCGAATCATAACTCAGTAAATGGGCAATCCAATTATGTACTTTCTTGATTTTATTTCGTCGTCTGGATAGATGTCCTGGTTGGATCGTCCCTACAGTTCTTTGCTTGAGAATTGGTCTTACCAGAAAATTTTAAGGATACTATATCAATAGCAGCTACTTATAAAAGTTACAACCATAGATCAGCACTGATTACGAATTGGAGTTACTCAGTCAAAATTTTATTCTTACTGCAATTTTACAAGAGGTTCATAACATCTAAAGGAGATCTTAATACTTAATTAACAGGTACTTTGGGTGCTTTAATACCTATTCAACGCAACTCAAAAATAGAGCTTAACCCATAGCTTCTAGCCGTCGTAAACTTCTAACTGTAGGTAAAGTACTCAAGCCGGAAAATGCCAAATATGCCACTCTGTGAAGTAATATGTTGAACAATTGTTATCCTGGCGGTACAAAAATTACCCAGCTGCATAGATGAAGTACCATGTTCAGTCAGTTATTGGTATGCATTCAGCAAGCAATACCGTAGAATTTCAGTTTATACTTTTTTTCTTAACGATTGTTCACGGTTTACTGATACGACGCGACGATACTACAGGTGCTGCTAGCTTGGTCCATGAAGCTGTGATTTTGAGTGTAAAACTTAGGACAAGTCTGCTTCATACTCGTACTAAGGAAATTTAGTCATGTCCGTTTTTCATAATTATTTTTGATATTTAGGATACCTGGAATGATGGGAGTCTCGCTGGTAATATTGTCTGATGTCATTGTCAGTTTTTCGGAAAACTCTCCAGTAATAGAGTGACCTTTTTCAAGATCATTTTAGAAAGACACTTTGAACTCTGTATGTAGCACTGATTTCACGCTTTCTACCTACAGGTACAGCTATGGGAGGCTAATCAGGGTTTTCAGTGCCACTACTGGTGCTCTGCGAGTGACATCATATATGCTTAGGCATGCTAATATTTATACTATATATATGTACTAGTCCATTTTTTTATGCAATGTAAGGAAAAATTCATCATTCCATTAACAGCATCATCGATTCTCTGGCTTATCAATTAGCATTTAACTTTGAAGGCTAATCTGAAGCCTTCGTTTTGGCATCCTCAACTGACGACTTAAGAAGAATTTACAGCTACTAGATATTTTAAGAAGTGCATAGTATGATAGTAAGAGGTGTTCGGATACCGGAATCCAGCATCCAGTACCTACGTCCACATAAGAAACGCGCGTATATTTTTACATCAGTTTTCGCAAATCCCGTATGCACCATTAATGGAGTCACCTACCAAACGCAATTCTTAACGATGCCAGCAACTCATGCAATTGAAGACGATGCAAAATGTAAGTGTCAAGTGGGGTGTCATTGCGGTGCAAAAGAAGATGCAAGGTGCATCCGTGGAGTGTATAAAAGAACGTGCACAATTAGACAATCTCACACTCAAGTTCTTCACTAGTCAGTACATCTAGCTAACAACCCAGAGCAATAGTCATCATGAAATTGGTAAGGATTCTATAAAGCTGAAGCTAGAGTTTTGGGATTACTCACAAGGATTACTTACAGGTACTAACTTTAGCAGCACTTTTGGCCGTCACCTGGGCAGCTCCCTTGGACGATTCGAAAAATGCACAAATTATCAGCTATGAAAGTGATAACATAGGAATTGATGGATATCGTTTTGCGTAAGAGTTACAAGGTCGTGCATCGGTATTCGAATACATACTAACCCAATTATCTTATTTAGATATGAAACCAGTGATGGAATTAAGCGCACCGAAGAGGCTACCCTTAAAAATGCTGGAACAGAGAACGAAGCTATCTCAGTCAAAGGAACCATTTCCTGGGTGGGCGCTGATGGACAAACATATACGATAGACTTTGTAGCAGACGAAAACGGCTTCCAGCCCCAAGGAGCTCATCTGCCGAAATGATTTCTTCACTGCTGCTAACTCTGCTGTTACAAAACTTGTATATTTTGCATAAATTCTTGTTTTCACTTTGTCAACTTAAAGTCTAGTAAAATTATGTATGTTGGATAAAAGCCGACTTTCTCTAATTAAGCTCTCCAAGAATGTCCCTCTGAAGTAGTTATCGCGCGGATTATCCAGAACGTGATTACGCAACCAGAATTTTCAGTTGCTAGAAGGGGTGAATATTCTTGACTGAATTATCTGAAAGCGGATTTAGCCGGGTTTTATGATAATCATGCGTAGTTTGCCTGTGGTATTTTGCGGTTACCTACTCTGGCTTCAGAGAACTCATTACTTATTAGTTGATGATTTTGCGCCTATGATTGCGATAATGAGTTGAAATAGCATTTTAATGCTATAGAAATAAAAAAGGATTTACTTGCATGCAGATGATTTTTAGAGTGGAATACTTAACTGCACACTTTTTACCTTGTGACTGGGCTAATAATGATGTAATTGCCGCGGGCGTTTTATATTGCAAGATATCGGAATTGTGAAGATATCCGCCGCAAAAGATTTAATTTAATGAGATATAATGCGAGTTGCGCATTTATTACTTATGCGCGAGTGCAACATTTCGACCTTTCTGGTAGTAGAAGATCCAGAGAAAGAGAGAGATTGAGGGGCGCAATAGAGGTCGAACTGATTGTTTAGGAGGTATATAAACTGATAGAGTAGGCGATACTGTAAGAAGCTGTACCATTAAATGCCATAATACATACATGATCCGTGACAGGGTCGGAGCGTTTGGCTGAGTAAGATAAGTCGATCCACTGCACCGGCGATATAAGCACGTGTTTACTGAAATGTAGAAGGTGGGTCGGTTACGTCTCTATGCAAACAGAAAACGTTATCTGATTTTGTTGCAATTAATTAAACATTTCCATTAAATAATGATTAAAGTAATGTTGACGAAAGTATATGAGCAGAGCCGGAGAGCATATGAGCGTAAAGGGGAGTATTTATTAGTTGAAATATAATAAAATAAGTAAAAAACGAGTTTTCAAACAAAACTGAGGCCAAACCGCATGAGAAAGTAGAAAATAAACTTTTCTTCACACACAGAGGTGGACTCAGATTTTTTGATTGGGACATTTCTCTTGAATATTCTTTCTCTTCATGAATCAAATCACTTATTACCTCTGATTGATCATACTGAAATATATCGGTGATTGTCAGTGAATAAAATCTGAGTCCACCTCTGTGCGTGAAGAAAAGTTTATTTTCTACTTTTTCATGCGGCTTGGCCTCAGTTTTGATTGAAAACTCGTTTTTTACTTATTTTATTTTCTGCCTTTTTCACGTTAACTAAATTGTTATTACGTGCTGCATGGAGATATTTTAAAACAATTTTTAAGTCATGTTTGGTGCCGATCCGAAAACAAAGATTTTTCGAGTATAAAATCGTTGAAGTACTACAAAGGTTTTCTGAAATTGAAATTATGTTTTAAACAGCGCTTTTTAGCTGTATTCCAACTTGATCCCATATAACATGAATTTTCACGATTTTCCATGTTTTCCACAGATTTTTCCTATTACTATGATTTTTTTTTAAAAATTTACGTGAATTTTCCTCGATTTATCATGCAAGTTTTCATGATTGTTGAAGAGAAAGTATTGATTCCAGTCGGAAAATTTTCCGGAAAAGTCGGAAAATTCCGGAAATTGGAAAATTCTGCATTTTTCCTAAAAGAGATTTATCACTAATCATAACGATGACAATTTTTCCGATGATTTTCCCGCTTTTCCGGGTTTTCCATGGAGTTTTCCACAAAGCAACTTTATGCAACTCATTTCACTTTACAACTTAGTCTTAGGTTGCAAAACGCTCAAACGCTTCCTCGGTCTGAAAAACTCCGGAAAAGCGTTTTACATGAATTTTCCTCGATTTTTTCTGCCAGTTGATAGGGAACTTGATCCTGCATAATTTAGAAAACTTTTTTACCGGAAAAGTCGGAAAATTCCGGAAATTTTTTTCGGAAAAATCGGAAAATTCTGCATTTTTCCTGAAATGGATTTATTACTAATCAAATTTGTACCATATTTTCAAATGATTTTCCCCGATTTTCCGGGTTTTCCATGGAAATTTCCGGTCCAAATTTTGATATATTTAATTGTCACGCGACATGAACCTGTGTTTCAGCTCGCTGTGATGACGAAAAGTCTACGAGAGTGTCGAAAATAGTAAAAAAGAAATATATAAACAGACAAATTCGTGTACGAGTTAAAGGGAATGGCCTCAAAATCGATACTTGTTTGTGCCGTTCATTGTGTCTTAAGTGAAAGGCAATGGCTGTTAGTGACTTCTCCAAATGACTCAATTCGCAGAAAGATTTTCAATGAGGCATCATGCATAGATCACTGCTGACAAAGTATCTTCTAAAGAGAGATCAAAGCCAAGCGCAGCACCACCAAAGGATTAGTACTTATGGAAAATCATAACTCTGTAAATGGGCAATCCAATTATGGACTTTCTTGATTTTATTTCGTCGTCTGGATAGATGTCCTGGTTGGATCGTCCCTACAGTTCTTTGCTTGAGAATTGGTGTTAGAAAATTTTAAGGATACTATATCAATAGCAGCTACTTATAAAAGTTACAACCATAGATCAGCACTGATTACGAATTGGAGTTACTCAGTCAAAATTTTATTCTTACTACAATTTTACAAGAGTTTCGTAAAATCTAAAGGAGATCTTAATACTTAATTGCATCCTTAGTGTATAGGTAGGTAAAGTACTAAAGCCGGAAAATGCCAAATATGCCACTCTGTGAAGTAATATGTTGAGCAATTGTTATCCTGGCGGTACAAAAATTACCCAGCTGCATAGATGAAGTACCATGCTCAGTCAGTTATTGGTATGCATTCAGCACGCAATACCGTAGAATTTCACTTTATACTTTTTTCCTAACGATTGTTCACGGTTTACTGATACGACGATACTACAGGTGCTGCTAGCTTGGTCCATGAGGCCGTGATTTTGAGTGTACAATTTAGGCCACGTTAGCTTCATACTCGTACTAAGGAAATTCAGGCATGTCCGTTTTTTATAATTATTTTGGATATTTTGGAATGATGAGAGTCTCGTTGGTAATATTGTCTGATATCATTGGCAGTTTTTAGGAAAACTATCCAGTCATAGAGTGACTTTTTTCAAGATCATTTTAGAAAGACAATTTGAACTCTGTACGCAGCACTGATTTCACGGTTTCTGCCTACAGGCACAGTTATGGGAGGCTTAGCAAGGTTTTCAGTGAAATTATTTATGATCTGCGCGTGATATCAGATATGCTTAGGCATGCCATATCTATACTATATTGTAATGTATGTATATATTAACCTTTCAATTCAAATTTATGTCACCTCAAATAGATAAGATTACAACCGAACCAATGCACTGTAAAACCATGACCACAGATAAGGAAAATAAACAATTATCGAAACGATAATTATAAGAAAATAAAAACAAATAAAGTTTGCTCGACCTCAAGAAGAATTTGCAATGCAAACAAATTCTGCTATGCAAGCATAATTCTTCATTGATAAAATATTCATACCTGAAGTCATTGCTTTACATACATATCGATACATTTTGACTCATTCAGAAATTGTGTGATCAGAAATGCTGACACTACAATTTCTGATTATTAATTTTGTATATTGCAATTCTGCAATAATCCCCCCTTTAGAATTGTAAAGATATATTGATTCCTTTGTAATCATTTTATATAAATAAGCTGCTACTGTTCAATAAAATTTAGACTTAATCTGACTATCGAAAGGTGTCTTTTTATTTCTCAAAATTCGACAGCGGCATACTCTGCTTTAGCAAAATTCAACATCGGCATACTCTGCCATCCCTCTATAATGCGGCATACTCTGCCTTTAAATACAAAAATAGCGGCATACTCTGCCACACATGTTACATTGGCATACTCTGCCTTAAATAATACAACAGGAGAGGCATATTCTGCCATAGGAGGAACTCTGGCATATTCTGCCATTTAATATCATAATTACAGCGGGTTCTTAGCCATCCAATAATAAGTAGGGCAGCGCTCTGCCTCTTCAATATAATTCCGATACAAGTCATGACGAATAACTAAACATGGACAAATCATGGATAGATTATCGTACGACATCAGAAACAATTATATTATTATGTACTGGTCAATCAACCGCCCATATGTTAACTACGTTAACATTGGTTTTATGACAATCACATATGTAGATCTAATAAATTATTCCCGTGTCACATCTGATGTTCTGTGGCAGGATCAAAGTCACCTTCGAGCTTTTACTATAATATAATTATTAACCCTAGGTCTTTCGCCTGGTTATTAAGAGGAGTTAGTACTCAGCAAAAATTTTAATTTAGATACCAGCGAACCAGTAGATAATAAAATTTGCTATACGTAGGTTTGTGCCTGAAAGTGAGAAAATTCATATAAAATTAGTCTAGACCTAGACCATGGAGCACATTAGAGACATCTACAGCAAAACACAGAAACACAACATCCGACAAAACCATACAATTTCAGACGAAAAATTAAAATTTGCAGTTCACATAAATTGAAAATTTTAACGAGAATTAACTCTCCTAAATTTCTGTTTGCCCATAATTGTTAAATATGCTATTTTTGTTTGTATTGCAACAACTTTCAACGAAATATTGCAATTTCTCATCGGTGAAATATCGGAAGGAAAAACAAGTACTATTAGAGTCAAATAATTAAAAAAAAAGCGCCACTAAAAATCAAAAACTCGACGTGATTTGCTAGATCTAGGCTTTATTTAAAATAGTCACAATTTAAAGAAATGAGAATACCTACTCACAGGAATTTGATTTAAAAGACTTCAATTTTTACCATTTTTTACAAGTTTCCGAGCTAATATCTCCATTCTAATACATTTTTCTTAATTTTGCCTACGTTGTTTACTAGACTTCTTCATTAGCTTTAATTTAAGATATAAATCATTATTCTGCTACAAATAGTTTGTCAGAAATTCGTATTGAAAAATGTATGAAAATCTTGGTACTGACTCCTCTTAAAGACTATTTGTATTCTTAGGAGATGCGCATCTGTCGTCAGTTTTTTTCTACTCAAAATTACGTATCCCATTGCAGAAGGCATCTGTAATTTGTAATTTTTGTAATTTGAATGATATGGTATCGAAATCTCTCCTGTATCAATATTCACAAGAACTCCCTCGAGTGTCTTCTGTTCATGTTTGTAGTTCTAATGTCCATCAAGAGGTTGAAATAGCCTAGTTTCGTAATTTCAACCTATTCAAGGATCTTAGCGGATATACTACACTACCTAGTATAGGGAGATATTTTAGTTCGATTTCCTTTTGGTAGACTGTTTATTAAGGTGGAAGTATGCGTAGGATTTGCTAAGTTCTGACTATAGCACATACAAATTTCAACGATCCACCTATAGCTCACGACCTTCAAAATTAAGGAATATATATAGAGCCGAGGCTTTCAATTAGCCTTAGCTTTGACATGGATAATATTTGTTGGCCAACACACCTAGACAGTTTCCGTTTAAGTATATTCTCATATGAGGTACTTGTCTAGAGGTTTGTTCATCAAGTTCCTTCATCAGCTTACAAGATCTTTTTAACGCTATGCTTTTAAGAGGATTTCTCCAGTTTTGTTCAACTTCCGATATCAACGTGGAAAATATTTTCAGATATTCTTTTGATCACTTCATGAATATACATTGTCAACTACCAAACTAAAAATGCGAACATGGAACATTTTTCATTCATAACCACTTCTTTAATCTCGTTTCCTTATAAGATTAAAAATTAAATTCTGATCATTGAGTGGAATTACCCATTTCATACCATTATTATCCATTAAAATTGGCAACTCAATAATTTTCATCACATCTTCGTCTAATGATCCTCTGCTTAAAATAAGATCGCTAATCAATTAATAAACTTACTTTTCTATCTACAAAGAAGAAATGAATGAGTGACTGTGGATCGAAAAAAATTATACTCAAAATGAAAAAAAAAATGAAAAAAAAATTTGAATCCAGTTATGATAATTAATGGGGACGATATAGAAAGCAACTGTAATATAATGCGCGACCTTGGGCCGAATTAGTTAAAGAATGTCTCAAATCATCATCGATTGTGAAAGACTTTTTTCAGTGATCACACTGATCGTGATCACCCTTTTTTTGATTATAAATCTGCCGATTACTTCTTTATTGGTTTTAGTTTTTTTTATGTCTATACGAAAGATAGCTGAAAGGGACTTTTTTTATTAGAGATGCAATTCAAATGAGTTTGGCAGATGCGACGAAAAAGAGCATCATTGATTTTTTTCCGGAATATTCAACTTTGTAAGTGTGTAAAATAGATTCGTATTTTCCAGACGCCCATAATCAGAATGAATGTAAACCAATATCTTTTAGTTGTTAGACAATTTCAAAGAGCTGTGAAATAGCGTTCAATATAAATGCCTCCGGGTTACATGAAATTCTGCGAAAAACATACGTTGTAACTATTATATTTCGCTAGCTATAGATGAACCATAGCTTCGTGAGTCAAATTACATTATTGGAATATTTTAGTTAGTCTCAGCGATTGAGAAAAATGTATAGACATGTGCCGAATATTGCAGTTATTTTAGTGAAATTCAAATTTAGATTTGTGCACTAGGCTTATCTGGTCAACTATTGTTCAATTTTAGAAAATATTAAGATCTTTAAAATTCTTTATAGCTGTAGAAGTTTTTAAAAGCTTTTGTTTTGGAAATTGTCTGACATTATTCTAAAAGCTCTAACTTATCGCATCGGACGGGGCCCATAACTAATTTACTAAATAACAAATCGCCTTACATATTGGTTTCATTTGATGAATTGCACCCTTAATTGTAGAACTTTAAAACATCCCCACCAAAGTCTACCAAATTTTTTTTTCAAATTTTAGAAATAAAAGACATATTTATCACAACTTAATTTATTACATAAAGACTAGTTTCAAACTCATGCAGCTACAGGTATATGAGCACCTTCTGGTTGGAATCCATTTTCATCGGCTAAGTAGTTCAAAGTATAGGTTTGACCATCATCTCCAATCCACGTAACTGATCCACGTACTGAAATAGCTTCTTGTTCAGTACCAATATTTTTCAATTGTCCTTGCTCTTGTCTGGAAGTTCCATCGCTGGTTTCGAATCTAAAAATTTATAAGCAAATGATTAGTAGAAGCTTATGACATGAAACAAACAAATTTCAAAACGTACGCAAAATTATAACCATCGACTCCGATGTTATCGTTGTCGTATCTAAGAATCTGTGCATTCTTAGAGTCATCAATAGGCGCTGGAGCTGCTATCGCAATAAGACAAACAAGAAGTACAAAAGATTTCATTTTAAAAAAAATTTTCAAATATTTTCTAATATTTTACACGACAACTATAGTGAGTAAACTGACAACAGTAAACCTTTGCCTATTGGCTTTTATAGGCTTCTCCTAAAAATGCAAACACTACACATATCTCAGGTGACTTACTGCAGCGCAGTACCAGTTGCATAAATTAATTGACGAAAAAAGGTTAAAGAGTTGTGTAAACTGTGAAAGCGTGTGCACCTTCGATGGTATTTATGATGACTTCTGGAGTGGAGTAGTTATGAGGTGTGAACCAGAGTTGTCATAAATAAAATATTGATTTAGGTAGGTTACCTACGCTTCAATGGAATCTGGCAATATGTTCGCATTTCATACTAAAGCAGGTAAAATTATTCGATTAGGCGTAAATTTGTGCGTGATTAAGTTAGAAAAACAATAATGGGTAGGGTAGCTACCATTGAACGGGATTAATCTATGTTCAGCAAAATGTATTTGATTAAAAATAAAATTCTATCGCATAACTTACAATAAAATTAAAGAAAGATTATGGGAGAGAATTTTTTTTGATTTCTGAAGAAAGAGATGCCAAAGATTTCATATTTTGGTGTGATAATTGCACAGCTCAAAATAAAAATTGGATACTTTTCACTACGCTTGTTGATGCAAAAGCGCCTGAATGAAATAGTGGAAATAGTCGTGAAGGTTTGCTCTTTCAAATCCTTTAACTCAATAGAATAAATTAGGGCCCTTTACTTCACCGGACTTTACTTTTCCCGCGATCCTAGATCATGACATATTATTTTACAAATATAATATTCAAATTACATCTTTATCTCTACGTTATCAAAACATTCGACTTCGAGGTCATAAAGGTATGTCTTTTTAGACTCGTTTTATATTGTCCTTCATTGATTCTCACGTTGCACTAACTCGGATTAGAGTTGTGGAGTTCGGCTGCTCAAAGTAAAAACACAGTAATTGTTGTTTTTTACTTTTCGAGATAAATGACATTTAGTGAAATTTTCCCGCGTCAAAAAACTAATAGCAACAGAGTTTTAATATTTTTGTCGTAAGTTAAGATTTCTTTGGGCTTTCTTTTAAACAAAACATGAGGCTTATATACGCAAAAATAACCCACTTGGCAACATGAAATTAGGTTTTTGCTATAAAAGTTTTGAATTATTCAGTTCAATTTTCTATGTAAAAACACAGTAAGAAACATTACTGTGTTTTACAGTGAGCATAGTAGTAATAAATTGATAACATTTCCATAGAAAAACACAGTAATATCTCCTGCTGTGTTTTAAATAAGGAAGTCGTAATTTTGATACATAACATTTTTCTATATTATATGTATATATTAAAATTTTACAAAGGAAGAAATGCATGAAAAGACATTTTGAAAAAGAAAACAGAAAATTCAGAAAATAATACGTATTTTGATATGCAGAACACGTTTATTCTCTTGTACAGACTAGATCCTCCGAAGTTTCCGAAGACTCGAAGCTTTCCCAGATTAATTTTCTATTAATTGGCATCAGTGGAGTCAGTGATTCAATATCGTTTCTTTTTTTGAAAATGTCGTACCACGATTTCTGCTATATTCGGCCATATAAGGTACGGTGAATTTCTTTTTCAGAAATTCAATTTCTTTAAAATCATCATCGTAATCATTCCTGTATTCCAGTTTCCGGGATCCTTTAGAGAATTTAACTTCCACAAGTGAGCTCAATGTGAATCTCTTCAGTGGATCAGCACTTTTTACAGCATTTAGCTTCTCACTTTTCCATTGGTGAAATCCAATAAATTATAGTACACGCAGATTTTTACGTGAACACTCAACGACTTCACACAACTCCTGGAAATCATAAAAATTCCTTTTTTACAAATTGTTTTTTCGATGTTTCCGTGAAACCCATCTGCAGACATATGTGTATGTCCCTTTGTCGAATATTGTATATTTATCTGGTTTGGACCAGATAGTTAATTCACTGCTTTAACAAGCGTAGTGAAAAGTATCCAATTTTTATTTTGAGCTGTGCAATTATCACACCAAAATATGAAATCTTTGGCATCTCATTCTTCAGAAATCACTCGTAGAATGGAGTCGGTAATGTTCTCAGCTTTCCTTCCAGCCAACCCTTCATGCCATAAAACACAATAGCTTTTCTTGTGCTATTTTTGTTTAGAGTAGCAAAATTCGCATTGAAAGCAACCAATCTGCTAATAAAGAAACTACTTTTAATTTGTGGCATCATCGGAAGTAACATAGCTTTTTGAAGGTCCATTGAAAAAATCCGTATATTTTCATAACTTTTTTCAGCAGTCGCGGATTATTCAACATCGTACCTATACTTTTTAATAGACTTTTTGATATTTAGGCGATGGTTCTCAGAGTCAATTGTCGAATTACCCTTATTGTTACCATTTTCATTCTCATTAGTGCTTATTGTCTCGCAGATCTCACAGATATTTGACTTTTGGTTGATACAGCGATATATTCTTTGCTTTTAAGACTTTCCTGTACGTTTCACTCTTACAGATATTTGGGTGTTTTTCGTTGAAATCTGCGTGCTTGTCTTTTACAGTTAGCTCTCTAGGGAGATATCTTACAATTGGAGCATTATTTCTTCTGTAATGACTAACGCAGGGATGATAGGACTCAATGTGCTTTTTAATTACTTCACGATCACACTTCTGTTTCGATTGAATACCTCTACATTCCTTAATCATTCTGCCACAAGGATCTTTTCACATGGCCTCAACTAGCTCATTTGTAACAGAGTCATTCATGTAACCTAGTGTATTTAGAAACGTTAAGCGACAAACTTACTTATGTGTTAAATCTTGGTTAGGTAACGAAAATCTTCTACTCTCTGAATTCTTGCGAGTAGCTGGCATGGACTTCTTTTTCAAAGGAATTAGTTTGATATGTTTGCTAAACCATTCCCTTCTACTCGAAAAGTCAAAACTCCAAAAACTATTTCAAATATCTTCTCGATTTTCTTCTCTTCTTCTACACTTACCTTGACATTTGGCTCGGATAGGGTGTTTTTTTTTATTTATTTCTTTCGTTTCTACAAAAGATAATCGCTTTTTAGCCTTTGTATTTGTATCTAGACTATTTGATTGATCATTTTTTATTCTTTGTATCTGCAACTCGTAAAATATTTTATTCATCCTGGATAACCATATTTTAGTCCAAACTGTGTGTTACCTCACATCCTCCATTTTCATTCTCTGGTTATGACCTTAACAGTCTAACTGCTGATTTTTTATTCCTAAGTAAGGCAGTAGAGGAATAATCGCTTTTGTGGGAGTCGTTATTTTCTGATGGAATATAATCTTAATCTGCGACACTATCATCAAAAGGACTTAGAAAGTCGTCATAACTAACTTCTCCTTCAGACCCCAGCAATTTAGATTTTATTTCATCAATGTATCTACTTAACTCCTGTTTGCTTTCTGTATTTTCGAGAAAATATGGCGGAGGAAAAACGAAGCTATTATCAAAATACTGAAATTACCATAAAATTATTAATTGATAAATTTTATATGTATTCTTAGTAAACAAATCATAGGTATATTATAGTATACCTGATCTTTAGATGTGTTCTCGAACTAAACTTATCCATATCATTATAGCTTTCAAGAATTATTTAATACAAATAATTTGTATGGTCGTCACAACCTCCACTGACTATGGCTCACTGAATGAAGAATCACACAATAAAACTTATAACAAAATGTACCGTTACAGATTCAATCACGTGTAAATATGCAAGAAAAAGACTTAAAGACACAATTACGCAATTTACATGGAAAGTGTCCAGTAGAGGCAAGTAGCATAGCCTGCAGCTGAATACATATATATTAAAAATCCCTTCACTTGAAATTCCCTCCACATTCCACCGTAAATGTATACCTGGATTCCATAAAACTAAATACCATGTCCTACGGTCTATTCGTTTTATTCATACCAGAGACCGAGCCTTCAGCTATATACATCTGGGATAGCTGAATTGAAAAGTATATTTTCTGCGCATGCATTCAGCTATAAACTTGTCTGTACTCTTGACTTTCCACGTAGAATCTCCGTTTTACTGTGGCATAAGATCGACAAAATTCATAAAACGATCATCAGACCAACTTTTAAAACACAGTAACAACGATTGCTATGACAAAACACAGTATATGGCACACATATACTGTGTTTTATTGTAGTTGTTATCATTTACTGTGTTTTGAATTGGTAGCTGTGTTCCAGAAAATCAGTTACTGTATTTAGCGAATGGAAAATCTCGTAATTGGACGCCTTTTAGGCGAAACTGAGGATACAATAAGGTAGATATCAGCACAGTAAGTGCATATTTGTGTCTAACTCATTTTTTTCAAATTTGAGAGTTATTGTGTTTTTCCTTAGTACAGCCGAGTTGTGAAGACAGTAACGCACCCAGGATTTGGCTTTGGGTAGGGTGGGGCATAGGTGCCCCAAGTCCTAACGAGTAGGAAAAATAGGGCTCTAAGGTCGCGTCCTGCACCCATCTGAGCACTTAAGGACTGCTATTGTAGATTAAAAGGTTTTATTTTATTTTATCGGACTTTGTAATAATATACAGACCAGATTTTATATGTAATTTGTAAATTATGTTAAGAAAACTGACATTCTGGAGGGCGACCGGTCCCGTTCGACCCCCTCTCGGTACGCCCCTGTGTGGAGATGAGAGTTCTTTTGACACTTATGAAACTCTCCACTCGGAATTCTGTAACTCGGGGAATTTGTATTGAGAATTATCAAATTCTCTATTCCATTCGACAAAACTCTCGGCTGTGTTAATTGTGGAGAAGTAAGAAGAATATTTCTCAACTGACAGTATTCGCTGTTTTTGTTGTGTTTTGCGAAATTATCTACACTGTAAAAATTTTAGGACTATTCCCTAAATTTAAGACACGTTTTTTCCTAAAAATAAACGTAATTTTCTCTGATAGAATGGGAAAATCAGTTTAATTTCCCCAAATCAATGCAACATTCAATGAATTTAGGTATTTGGCACTAGAAAACCTATAAAGTAGCGTAAAATTCCCGAAATGTTAGCTCTTTTGGATATGAGGAAGAGAGCATTCAATGAAGTAGGTATTATGCTGCATTTTTAATGGAAACATATTTTCCTTTATATAATTTACACATTGGTTTTGAAAAGAAGTCATATATTGCTTTTCAATATTTTGTTTAAGCGTGCCCAGTGCACCAATATAACTTCCATACTACTTATTAGTACAAAAACAAAACAACAATTTAAGCTTCCCTATATTTTAGGGAACCTACATCTTAGGGAATATTCCCTAAAATGTAGGGAAAAACATAAAAAAAATATGAAAATTCCCTACATTTTAGGGAATATTCCCTAAATTTTATGGGGAAAAAACCAAAATTCCCTACTTTTGACGGAGAAAACTCTACCTGCATTTTAGTGATAAAAATTTAATCTTAGTTTTCCAAGGTGGAGCTTTCCCTAATCTTATCGATGGATGCCTAACCTATGTGGCATAAATTGTCGCTACTCACTTTGGGGAATTATTTTTTACTGTGTAGGTATCTAGGATTTTTTAATTAAATTATAGACTGACTGTATATCCTGGCTATATTTCCGAAGGTAAAACCACAATGCCCTACGACCCTCCCACACAGAGTTAGCCATGCTTCAGTATTGCGATACTTCTCGCGTTTTTCCTAACTCCTCAAGTATGTTAGAGAATCGCAAATAGAGAGTTAGAGAGTTTTAATCGGGGAAAACGAAAATTCTCATCTTCCAAACTCTCAAACTCTCCGAGTTACAGAATCCGGCCCCTTGTCATTTAGGTATACGAATACCCATAAGAAAAGTCCGGTGGCAGTATGAGAAATTCAGAATTTAGGTAGGTTGTATTAATCTGTCCATTTAAGGTCCTTTCGAAGGAAAAGAGCTGTCAATTATTTTACTTCCCATTATTACGCATTCTATGTTGAAGGATTAAATGTGTTGATTAGTTCTCTGCCTAGTTCGTCCTAATCCAATAATAAGTAGGAGGTACTATGTCGATTTGTTTTGTTGAAGTTTTTATAACTGATTCATTTTTAAATAATAATTTATGAAAAAATTGGTGATCCTTGTTTAATTTTCATTAAGTCCAGCTGCAGATTTGCTTTCTTCTAATAAGACTTGCTTCTTATAGTTCTATGTCAGGAGCATGTGATAAGGATGTACCATTAAATTGTTTAGCATCCTTTGTATGTTACTTTGTTAGTAAGTAGTATTTCGTGAGATTTGACGAGTGAATACTATAGCGTGTGTAGATTTATTCGCCCTTCTCTGTCTTGCGGACCGGTGGTAGGTATGATCCAGAAAATTTTCTGTACAGTTTTGATGAAAGTTTAATTAATCAAAAAATAACCAACTCATTGGGTTTTAAAACGAGGCAGATGCAGTTTGAAAAACAGATAAGTAGCGCTGACTTAATTTTTCTCCAAGTAAAAGCCACCCAGATGAGATCCGACATCATTTCATTATAGGAAATATTATGCTCGGCTTTATCGGAGATAGAATGATGCGACACTTTCTCAAAAACCAGTCTTATTTTAATCATTTGAATTTTATTTCTATCTTTTATCTCTTTACAATACATAAGGTATTCAGTATGCACAAATCTTGTACCTATCCAATAAAAACGATTTGTCGTAAAAATAAAATTTTGAAGCACAATCGATTCTGAAAACACATCATTTAAATGGCCACCTCAGCTTTGTTGACAAGAGTAAACCGTAAATGCATCTCCTGGCTTAAATTGAAAAATCAAATATGGTCCGATGATGCCACCATGCCATAAACCATACAGTAATCTCTTGTGGATGCAAAGGCCTTGTATCTCTTGTCGATGGTTTTCAAAAAAAATTGCTTATTAACAATTAATGGCTTTTGCAGAGTTTCTCGTTTTCCTCTGGTTAGGATAATTCAATGATTGACTGTTGGACATTTTTTAAATATAAATAAGTATTTCTTGAATCTGATTTATTGAACCAATATAGGCAGAGTACGTCGCTGTTATCTGTGGCAGAGCATGCAGATGTTATTTAGGTTTACAATGGCAGATGTTCCGATTTTACTTATATGTAAAAATTTGTCATACAAAATTAACATGGATAACTATGCTTTAGTAGAGTTAGTGCTAAGATTGCAATAATAACCTTAAAAATTTCTTAATGATTCATAAAAATTATGTTGGATAAAGCAATTACCCCAGGCAGAGGTGCTTTTCATATTTTATTTATGTTTGCGTGCGTAGCATTATTCATGTTCGTTCTAATTTTTTCCTTTTGATCAAGCCTTCTTGTTTGACATTCTTGTATGTTTACATTTATGATTATATTTGTTGTATGTTGTCATGCTTTACATCTTGTTAAATGGGCTTCATTCGAACAGATGATTTTGTAACAGAAATTGGGATCATTTTCAAGTTATTCTGGAGCCCAATCAACAAACTCAAGACTTGCATTAGCACAATTTTATATGTGGGTCCGAACCTTATTCTTTTCGCAAAATACCCCAAGTTATCCTTTTTGAAAGTCCTGTTTCTTGAGAATGACGAGGAATCAATAAATATGGATATACTGCTATACTTACAGAAGAAATATTCTATTGATTTCTTAAATTATGATGTATTGAAGTGTAAAATTCCTTTAATATATTTTGATTGATATATTTGATTTGACAGATATCAACCAGATTAGATCGATTATGTGGACCAAAACTTTAACGAATTTTGGATAATTACCTAACGTTGTTGAAGCATGTATTTGACAGCTAGTGACATTTGTAGAGCTTCAAATCTTGCCACCATATCGAATTTAAAACTTATCACTCCTATTGGAAAACTAATTAAAAGTAATCAAAATATGGTTTGAAAAATCTTTGGCAGTTTTATAATTAGGGTTTCGTACCTAAAGGGTAACAACGGGGACCCTATTACTATCCCTTCCCTGTTCGTCCGTCACCAGGTTGTATCTCATGAATCGTAATAGATAGACAGTTGAAATTTTCCCAGCCTGTGTATTTCTATTGGCGATATAACAACAAATAATAAAAATAAAATTAAATTAAAAATTAAAGGGGGCCCTTATACAAGAAACGTGATGATTTCGGCGTTTTTTTTCCTAGTTTTATTCTCATTCGTTATTATTATCATAAGTAGGCTTTTTTTTCAAATGACAGCATTATTTTTTTACATGACGCCTACTCTCATTTGAAAAAATAAATAAAAAGTAAGTGTTAAATATTGTACGATGGTACGGAACCCTTCGTGCGCGAGTCCGACTCGCACTTGACCGGTTATTTTTATATTTAAACAGTTTTCGATTTCGTCAATTAAAAAGATTTCAGTAAATTTCCAACTAAAAAGAAAAAAGCAGTCCATCCTAACACTTTTCCTACGGGAATTTCTTATGTAATTATTTTTAATTTGACTTAGTGAGGAGGATATCGATAGTTCTGTTACTTTGGTACAGTTTTATGAACCAAGTAAATTATCCCTTATTGTAATTATCGTATAGAATCTACTTGACTATATCAAAATCTTGAAAGAAGTTAAAAATGACAGATTTAGTCGACGTAGCTTAAATTAAATTCATTAATTACCACATTTACTTCAATAAAACTGAATTGATATTCACTTCACAAATTAATTTGATTTTTTGACAATCTCATACGTTAAATCAGCTGTCAAATATCACTTAATTTTTTGAATGGTGGTACAAACATTTGCATTATTTTTGTATGTAAATGATTGAAATAAGCCTAAGCTGTCAATCCTCTCTCTGAAGGTAGTTTAAAACATTAACCGTTGCGTGGGTAGAGAGTAGTATGTTTTAGATATTAAAGGACCGTGCAAATTTTTTTGAAATTTTTTTTTAATTTCTTAGCATTATCCAAAAGTATGGACTACCATAAATATGCTGTTAAAAGTTGGTCGTGAAATTCGAATTATCCCGGTCACTACCGCTTTTCTTAGAAAAAGAGAATCATATAGAAATGAAATTTCGCTGACAATCAAAAATTTGAAGAAGCTGAAGGAATATTTTATGGTCCTGACATCGCTGACTATTCGTAAATTCACACAGTTCATATGAAAATCTCGCACTCGAAATTTGATTTGGGGTTTTCTCGAAACGGTTTTTTTTTCAAAAGGGTGGAACCTTTCAAAAAAAGAAGTTTTCAAGCTATCCGTCTAAAATTTTTTCCACATCATTGAAGCTTCTTATTTTAAGACGAGAAACTGCCGAAAAAGGCCATATTCGGCACCCAATTCTGAAATGTCCACCATTTTGTTCATTTTCATCGAAACAATTATAACTTCTATACTGCTTTAGAGTTTTCCCATCTCAGTTAATATTCTTTGTTAATTATACTTCAGACAGTTTTCAGAGGAGTAGGACCCCCATCAGATAGAAGTTTTTTTAAGCCATGTGGCCAAAACTTATCTAAAATATTTAAAAAAAATTAAAGCTGTTTTGTGTAGAACGTAACTGATGGATATTAGCAATTTTTATGGCCCTCATACTACGATGGTTCCTTAAGCAGTAGAGTACAGCATTTTTAAAAGCTAATGTACCAAGAAAAGTACTAGATGAATTCCGTCGTTGATTTAGTTTTTGGTGGTTAACTCGACACCTCACCGTGGCGTAATATGAATTCTTTTTTATTTCATTAAGCTTAGGAACTAGGAAAATGGTTGTTTTAGGCATTTTTTATGATTGTTGAATCATATATCGGTTATCTGCAGAGAAATATCATAAATTCCCCAACACTTGAGAGAGGTATGGAAGGAATTTAAATTAACGAAAACCTTTTACAGATAAGCTGACCCTCTGGACTTGGAATATAAATCCAAGTCCTTACGATTGGTTGAAGTTCGAAAATGGAAACTGTTAAAGGGCAAATAATTATTTTATAAGCATTAAGCTCAAATAACTATAAGTGCATTTAAATTTCCCTGTTCTATTGCTTTACTTATACGCACGTTTATAAGCAGATTGAAAGGACGTTTTCGATTGGTTAACACAAGTGTAACTATTTTCACAACAACACAATCCTAGCTCTTCTAATATCTTGGATTTCACTAAAATTGTTACGATCAAATCAGAAAAAAAAATAGCACTTTTATCTTAAATTTTATTGAAAACTTCAGTCTAAACACTAACACCAATTTAAACAGGTAGATGAGCACCTTCCGGTTGGAATCCATTCTCATCTGCCACGTAATTTAATGTGTATTGCTGTCCATCATCACCAATCCATGTCACAGTGCCGCGGATCTGGAGAGCTTCTGTTTCTGTTCCAATATTTCTGAGCTCAGCCTGTTCTGAACGGGATACGCCATCACTGGTTTCATAACTGTAAGCAAAAGATGTCTGCAACTTCAGTAAGAATCCTTAAAATACAAAAATACTAAACTCACGCAAATTTGTATCCATCAGTGCCGATATTTTCATTCTCGAACCGCAGGATTTGAGCATGTCTGTGGTCATCAATAGGAGCTGCTAAAGCAGCCGCAATCAGAGCAACAAAAACGATCACGAATTTCATGATGTCGAAATTTCTTTTGTTTGATTTCAAACTTTCTTGACAAGTGTGGAAGTGTACTACTAAAATGGTAATGGAATAATTGTAACGCGGTCTTTTATATGATTTCGTTACCTTTCCAGGTGGCAATGAAAGCTACCAGTTTTATTTCAGTAACTAGCCGATGAGTTTTGTTGTTGTTTGGTAATAGTTGTGTAGGGCAAAAGTGTCCGCTGCGGTGCCGTAGTCATTTGAAAGGTATCTTCTATTCACGTGAGATGCTGCATATTCATTGGATCTTGGAACTTTAATTATGACAATCATCTTTTCATGTAAATTGGCTGGCCGCTTGTTTTCGATTGACTAATTCCCTTAGTTATAAGGGCAATGGAGCCCTTGACGAAGGTATAAAATCAGACCAAAAAGAACGAGTTATGTATAGTAGGAAAATTCCATAAGCTTCCTATAACAAATTTGTGGTGCCGGTTGCCAGACAAAGTCGCCATTTCAGTCATGCAGATGGATTTTGTCGGCTGGCCAACCTAGACAGCACCGTCCAACCTGGATAGCATTTCACTTTTTTTTAAACGCCTATATTTTGTGCATTTTTCACCTAACCAATTTGCAATATTCAGCAAAAGTGTTCCTATTTCCCAGACCTTTCCAAAGATGTACTGGTATTTACAAAACTCTGTCTTAAACGGAAGTTATAGCCAAAAGTCAAAAAGGTGGCAATCCCTGACCTGACGACATTCGTCTACTTGTATTGATGTTGTTATCACATAAACGTGCGGCTAATTCACTTTTTCTTTCGTATTTCTTCATCGATTGTGTCATGATTAGAATGTTTTCGCAACTTTTTGTTTCAACTCTTTGTTTATCCAAATTTTTGCTGAATTAAGTTTAAAATCAGCTCAACTGTTTTCTGTTGTGAGGTTGTGAATCATGTAATTTATGTAGGTCCTGGTTTCGAAGGGCCAGGAAATTTTTTTCATAAGCATAGACCAAATAGTCGAGCCAATCTATGCCCTTTGGCTTATTGTTGAGTGCATTGCAAGAACATTGTTAATAGTAGTAATAAAATAAATGCGTCAAAAGTACAAGTACTTGTCGAGCTCCGTGATATGTTTCAAAGTTGGCAGATACCTAGTCTTCTACTATTTGATTTGGAGAGCTCTGCATTTTAGATAACTGAATAAATCAATAAAGGAGAATTTTTCGTCAATGTAGCAATGTATTTCTTTCGAATAGCTTATAAAAGCAACGTAATGGGAGAGTCCGAAATTCTGTGGACACAATGATCCGTAAGGCTGTATTATTAACAACCCAAGAAACAATTTTTTTTATATAGTAGTAACCGCAAGGTTTCAATTACCCAATTATATAACTTGAGATATATAGAATGGTACTCGAAACGTCTTCGTAACCACTATAAACCCCTTATAGAGCTTAAATGGAGGATTATATAAAGGTTACCGTGACTTGATTTAGGTAACGTTATATAACTAAAAGTTTTATAAAATGAGTAACCAAAATATTCTGGTTACCTTAATATAACTTCTTATATAACCCTTATATAACCCAATGAGCTCTCGATTAATTTATTTTGATCATAGCAGTGGTTGCGGTAATGTTTCGGTTACCTTTATAAACTTTGTTTATAATGGTGATGGTAACGTTTCCACAACGCTTGGAATTCTCAGACTGATTACTTTCAGTGATTGAAATGTTAGGGAAATTATTTTTCGTTACCTTTATAAAACAATAATATGCAAATATTTTCGAAACCTATAGACTTTCGATTTTTTTTTTATATTGTATTTTTATAATGTAATGGTTTAATATTTTTACATTTTAGAAGTACAATTTTTCGGCATACATATATGTGGTGAAATTCAGCTGCATTTGAAATTTTGCTGTGAATATCATCATAGATACTTCCAAAAAATACAGACCGCTCCAAAAATAAGCAATATTTAATAATTTTAATTAAATATGACGAAATTTAAGATTTTCACTTATGTGACATTAATTCCAAAAAAATACATAACATACTTTAGAAATATTATGTACCTAAAAAGATGTATTTTCTTCAGATAAAAATAAAACGGAAGCCATATATCTGCAATTTATAAAATTGGCAGATGAAAAAATGGCGGCTTGTACTTAAATGAACAAATTACCATTATAAAACTTCAAGTAGTTTTATATAAACTGAATGACCCTTATAAAACTTCTAGAAATATTATATAAACTAAAGGCACTACCATGCTTCGAAACCGGTCCTTATATACCCTTTAGTCATAATATGTAACCTTTGGCAATGTTATATATCTTAATTATAGTCACAAAAAATAGACGTTAGTGTTCTTATATACCCTTTGGTTATATTATGTTATATAAATAAAAACATATGGCTCCATTCGACACTAAAAGAAATTTGGTTTTATAACGATCACCGTAGTTACTAATGGGCCACCAAAAAATTTTACGATATTTTATAGTGGGTATATGTATTACCGAAAGCTCCCAATTTTTATTAAAGTCACCTAAATTACTGAAAGTTGTCGAGTTATATAAGGGTAACCACGGATACAGCAATAAACACTTATTACCAATAAGTTTATAACGTGGTGATCAAAACAATTATAAAACCTTCTTATATACCTTCTAGTAATAGTTACTCTAAGTTATATAGACCGGTGATTGAAACATTTCCATCACCAACTTATAAAACCTTTAGTAACTTACTTCCGCGATAACCATTAGTAAGCTAAAAAAACCCTAATATAACTACATCACCAATTGGTAATATTATAAAACTCTTATATAACCACTGAAATTCTTATATAACCGAGTAACCATTAGATACCCCTAATAAAACTACCCATCACCTTCAGTCACCAAAAATTGGAAACATTGTTACTTGGGAATGATTTGATAAATCAAAGTATTCCTTAAATATGTAATAAAATAAAGGCATATCTAAGGAAGATAGCAATATTCTAAGGAAGGCCACGGAATTCGAACCTAAGAAAACTACGCTGCTATCAAGAGCTTAGCTGGGGCCAATATATTCCAGGATAAGCTTAAAATAAGAGTGTAATAAAGAGCAAAGCTACGTATGACAATCAAACTCCCAAAACCATCTGTAAGCAAAGAGCAAAGTCGAATAACACCAAGATCCTTGGTTTTATTAAGTCTAGACAATAAGCTTTTCACTATCACGTAATTGCAGTAAACTAGGGATCGTTATGAGGAAATTGTTGGCATAGTCAATCATTATTGAAAAAAAAAATGTCTTTCTAGAACACACCACTTAAAAAAATAGCTACAAGTCAAAGTTTTAAACAAAACTGTTAGTCTATGTGCAACAATACGAAATATCTGATAGTCCGCCTATTAAAAATATTACACAGTTAACCAGACGCAAGTCTGTATCATTAATATTGCAATCTCAGACTAAAGAATCTTACGAAAAATGAGTTGCTGCACGTGGTTAGATAAATAAAAGAAAGAAAAAAAACAGAGGGAATTCGAGTATAAGAGTGAATGGGTATTCTGTGTTTAATTTGGTCCAAATACTTTACAGAAATGGGTCAACCCACGTTGACTTTAGTATTATCGGAAGTCTTAGAACGTAGTCTAGTACATTCTTTAGTACTATATGCCAGCTGCCAGAAATTAGCCGATGAGAAAGCATTGACTAGTATAAAGCCTTCGAAAGAAGCAGAAAAGGGCAATTGGCTCTATGAGCCATGTTAAATTCTCTGGAAGCGATCGTGTTGAATGTGAAGACCTCATAAAAATAATTGATAAACTGCTATATATATTTTTTTATATTATTAAGCGAAGCTCAGGGGATACCTCATGATGCAAAGCACAGCATGGCAGGAAGGAGATAGGGAAAGGATTAGGGGACATGAGGAAAGTGTTGGAGGTGTTGACGTATGTTACTCTAAAACTTTCGCAGATTGTAAGCTCGAGGAAAAACATCAGATGGTAGACTATTCCACATACGCACAGCAGAAAGTATTTTGAAGTGTGAAAGGATGTGCGTGAGTATTGCGTGCTGGATCAGACTAGATGTTTCATCGGAATAGTGGCCATGCGCATGTAGCGATAAAGGAACGAAAGGCATCCAACATTGCGGTGGTGACAAGTAATTGTCAAATCGCCAATAAGCTAGACGGCTTTCTTCTGGACAATTTCTAATAGAGCTAAGGCTGTATGACCAGCCCCGGCCCAGATGTGAGAATTGTATTCCATTCTAGGTCTAATATAGGACTTTTAAAGGGGGGCAAGTTTTGTCGGGCTAAAATATTTTTTACACCGTTTCAGAAATCCAGGACATTTCGTTGCTTCTTTGGCAATAGAGAAGATGTGATCTGTCCAGCTTAACTTACTGGAAATATTAGCGCCAAGAATGCTTAGTGATGGTGGAAAGGAAATTAATGCTCAATCAAACTAAATGGGAGACAGCTTAAAGTCTTAGATGCATTGAACTCGACGCGATTTGCTTTGCCCCAAGCAAGGATATAATCAAGATCGTTATTCAATGATATAATATGCAATCTCGATTGACAGATGCGCCATTCCCTTTGGAGTCCATAAAAGTGTCAATGGAGTATGCGAAATTTAGGGTACTATCATCGGCAAAACTGTGGATAAGATTGAAAGAAGGGAAAGCAGATCATTGATAAAAATTAGGAAGTGTGACGGAGAGATAACAGAACCCTGGGGCACACCTGTATTTATAGAGTGAGATTCAGATATAACGCCGTTTAATGCAACACTAATTAGGTGACCAGATACAAAACTTACAATCCATAATACAAGAGGGGGTGAGAGACCAAGTACTTTAAGTTTGGCTAAAAGGGCAGTATAACTTTGAAATATCCAGGGCAATGATTTTGGACTCACCAAAATTGCGGAGACTACGGTTGCAAGGAACACTTCTGGGTGAAACCTTGAGATGAATATGGATTTGGGAACCTAACCTACTTCTACATGTTTTGACTTGCTGTGTTGTGCATCATAATGTATACCCTGAGCCTTGAATTAGAAAAAAATTAAGAAAGCTCAGGCTTAATTGGTGTAAGACAAATTCTGTCGATACTCTAGATGAAAGCCCTAAAATATGTCCTACTATTTCGAGAATGCGCTTATGAATTTTTTTCGGAATTATTATTACAACAGCGCATTGGACGATAAGAACTTGATAACCTAATTCATAGCTCTTTAAATTCAGAATTGTCTTAAGTAGACTGAAAATATCTGAAAGCTACCGCAGTATACGTAAAGTAGGCATTGGAAGTAAATAGTCGTTTGATTTAGCGCATTATCTTTAAACATTAACTGTTTTCCTCTGGGTATATTTAAGAAAAATTTCAAATATGTATACGCAAAGTAGTGTATCGTTATAGGCTCACAAAATAAGAAGAACAATTTTTATCATCTTCTGATGCCCATTGCCCAAATGACGCATATGAACATTAGTTAAATTTACTTAATCAATTCAAAATTTGAAAAAATATCCGGTGTAAAATTATAACGTGAAATTTACTCAATATTTTTCAAAGCTTCTGTCAGATATTTTCGTAACTTTTCTCAAGTCATTTATATTTTTCTCGTTTTCTCTCATTTTGCAATTTTTTAGAATAATAAATCTGCAAATGTAAAACTAAATTTGAATTCTCCAAAGTTTGCCGTACAAAAAGATCCTAAGAAGTCTAAGTGATGGCCGCGGGCTCTTCAAACGTAAATTTTTGTTAATATCCCCAAAAATCCAACCCACGATTTGAATGATTTATTGCGTGACAAGAATTATATCGTCACTCCAAGTCTGAATAACATTTTTCGAGTTTAGGTGATATTTCGCATAGAACCAGTTCTTCAAATTATCTTTTATCACATTTTATTAACAACATTATAACAACACAGAAAATCTCCTAATTTATTCGAATTTATGATCGTGGTAAATGAGCACCATCTGGTTGGTAACCATTTTCATCGGCAACATAGTTCAAAGTGTAGGTCTGACCGTCATCACCGACCCAAGAAACGGTGCCACGAACAACGACAGCTTGTTCTTCAGGTCCAAGAACCCTCAGTTCACCTTGTTCTTGTCTTTGAATTCCGTCGCTGGTTTCAAAACTGGAAAAATTAGAAGAAATAATTTTAATTAGTACCAAAAATCTGGGCGATTACAGAGAAAACTCAGCACTTACGCGAATTTGTATCCATCGACTCCGATATTGTCACTTTCGTATTTCAAGATTTGTGCATTTTTGGGATCATCCAAAGGAGCCGTAAAGGCAATCGTAAAGAGCGCGACGAAAACTACAGCGAATTTCATTATGAAAGTTGAAAAAACTTGATATCTTGCTAGTTACTCGATGAGCTGACAGTGGGAACTAATATCAACGGACTCTTCATTGACCGTTTTTATAGTAGCGTAGATATATATTTTTACAATAAAAAAATGTTTGATTGCAACATAATCGCTAAAACGCATTCATTATCTGTTTTGGTGCAAGGCGCGTTAGATATTCAAATCGAACGAACCTCCAAACCGTTGCCAAATATCAGTTCAATGTCTCAATATGAGCTGGGCATTAAATTGCAAATCTGCTCAACGATTACGGTCCATTGATTGATATAAGCGTAGGCTGCATCTACCGTTATACCAAAAGCTGGGCAATCAATTTGCATTTTTAAATCGCCTTCGAGTTTGTATTGCCAAAGTTAGCATCATGTCGACTTAGTACAAATTTTAATTAGTATATTATCAAGAAATTACAAAATTTTTTAATTAAGGTTTTGTGCGTTATTATACTAAATTCAATTATTTTTGTTTTACTAAATATATGTTTGTTAGGGATAGGCTTATAATATCTTTTGTCTTTTCGCTAAGAAATTCAGAGTATGTTTGGCAAGAGTTGTCTATGATCTCATCAACCCTAAAATAACGAATAGATCTAAGACACAGTACTTCACAATTACATACGGCTATTGTTTTTTTTTGTAGTTGTACAAAAGTGGCATAAAACTATCAATCAGTAAGTCCCTTTGACCATATAAGTAAAATACAGAATGTACTACCTAATGCAAAACTGGATGAAGGGCTTCGAGAAATGATGATCCCAATATTGTGATAATGGGATTAACGGAACCAGTAATACGGGAGCACTTACTTATTTAAACATGAATGTATTTCAATTCTTAAGAAATTAGGAAATACAATTTTGTTAAGGGGAATATTAATGCTCAGATCGGCCAAAATACAACAGATCGTGAATACGTCATAAAATAGTAAGGCATGAGCAAAACTAATTAATGTAAACGGTGTCTCGTGAATCTATGGAACAATCGACGGCTTGCCATTGGTGGAACTTTATGGAAGAAGATGCAAGAACGCATATTAAATAGATCACCTATCTGTTGATGTCGTCGATGAAGATGATGAAGATGAGTGCATGGTTTTACCGTGGCAGTGAATATATAAATGCATATTAGTTGATGACCAAGTCGACATCTGAACGATGTTGATCTCCTATCTGTATAATAAATATGTACTTGTTCGGGTGAAATATACTAATGCGAATTGTTGCCCATGGTTTACTACAAGAGTGCGCACCCTTATTATAGAGCGTGAGTATCTATATCAACGGCTCAAAACCTATGAAGCCAGGTCCTTATACAAAACTGCTCGAAATAGAACCACCACAGCGATTAAACTGGCTAAACGTCAGTATTACAGTTCCAAAATTAATGCTAACCTTGACAGTAACGTATCCAGAATTTGGTCTGGGGGGGGGGGGGGGCTGGCATAGATGTCCCAAGTCCTAACGAGTTGGAAAATAGGGATCTAAAGTCGCGTCCAGCACCCATCTGAGTACTTAGGGACTGCTATTGTAGATTAAAAGTTTTTATTTTATTTTATCGGACTTTGTAATAATATACAGACCACATTTTATACGTAATTTCTAAATAAAGTTCAGAAAAATGACATTCTGGAGGGGAACCGGTCCCGTTCGTCCCCCCTTTCGGTGCGCCCTTGAACCTTGATTCAAAAAAGTTGTGGAGGAATTTGCGGCAAATCAGAGTATATGGAAAGGACAAGAGCTACTGCAGTCTAGTGACCTATTTTCTTTCCGTTGTATTAACATGGATGAACTTATTTCGGCCTTTACTTCAATAAAATCTGATGCTACTGGCCCTGGTGACCTCTCACCGTGCTTTATCAAAATACTGCTACTAATCGTCTGTACATTTATTTTTCATGTAGCTAATTCATGCTTGTCTTCATCCTCTTTCCCTCCAATTCGAATGTTGCTAATATTCTTCCAATTCCAAAGAAATCTTCTCCCGATTCTCCAGCTGATTTTCGTCCAATTAGCATACTATACTTTCTATCTAAAGTGGTTGAAAAATTAATGTACCGACAGATTTTCGAACACGTACACAATTTTTTGACCTACTTGCAATCAGGATTTAGGACGCATCCTTGGTGCTTTTGGATTTTTCAAAAGCTTTTGATACCGTTGATCATAGCATTCTCTTGCAGAAGCTCTATGCATCTTTTGAATTTAGTAGTACAGCAGTATCGCTGATCTGTAGTTTTCTATCTGATCGTAGTCAACAAGTCAAGCTCAATGATAGAATATCGATTCCGCTACAGCTAGTGCGAAGAGTGCCTCAAGGTTCTATCATGGGTCCATTGTTGTTCAGTCTATGCATTAATGACTTACCAGTAATGGTTCGCGATGTGAGCATTCACCTCTACGCAGATGATGTACAATTGTACTTGAGCCATCCAATTGGGCTCATTGACGATTGCATTTAATGTATTAACTCTGATTTAGACAGAATCCACGCATGGTCTAGGTGTAATAGGTTACAATTAAACTCTAGTAAGTCGCAGTGTATAAGCTTCTACAATAATTCATTTGATTTGCTTGATGTTCCACCAGTAGTGTTAAATGGCTCCGTCCTACCAATGCGTAGTAAGGTCACCAATTTAGGGATAGAAGTATGAAGTGTTGTGATAATGTCAATATGCAATTGAGGAAAATATATTCTGGTTTACGAAGGCTTTGTCTTTCTGCGAATATCTTACATTGTGGTATTCGTCTAATGCTTGCGAAATCGTTAATCTTGCCTCACATCACTTCGGGTAGCATTGTTTTTCCCAAACTGGATAGTGTGTGTGGACATAAATTGGAGATTGCATTTAATGACTGTATTCGATTCATTTTTAGATTACGTAGGTTTGACCATGTATCCTCTTTTCGAATGCAGTTACTAGGATTCTCGTTGAAACATTTTCTACAACGTAGGTCGATTATCTTGTTGTATAGCATACTGAAGTCAAATAAGCCGGAGTATATTATAGAGTTATTGTTACAACATCCCAACGGAATAGAAATTTAGTGATGCCACGATTTCATAAGCTGGTTATGGAGAATTCGTACCCGGCTGTGGAATAGTTTACCTGTTACTATTCAAACAGCAGGAACTGTCAATTTATATAAAACGCTAGTTCGAACCCACTAAAAATAACATGTAAAATTTAAATAATAAATTTTATCTTCGCATTTGAGCTGCATGATTAGGTATATAATGTAAAACTTACTAAATTGATTTAGACTGTTTCTTTTTATATTTTAATTCTTTTTCTTCAATTGTCTCTAGAACCAATATACAATATTTTACTTAAAAGAGATTATAAATCTTGTATGTACTGTCACCAGGAATAAATGAATTCGAATTTGAATTTGAAGATTTAAAAAAAGGACGTCTGAAGTTTTAGAGGACTTGATCATAAGGGGGCATTGCATTGGTAAGGAATATGCAGAGAAAACACGGTATTCTAGGAGATATAATGTGGGCTATTTATGAGAAAATACTAATAAGTTGGTCCCCAGTTGAAAATGTAAGTTTAAGCGAAAAACAGAAATACGTTAGGTAGTTTTACGGTGGCACACATAGTGTGTGTCCAAATGGTGAAGCTCGCTAAAAGAGATCAATATGCCATTGATTGTACTCTAAGCTGTAAATATTGGAAAGAATATTGCTTCAATATTTTAAAGAGAATATTCCTACAGGGATTTGAAGAAAAGCCGAGAGTAAATACTCGATCTCCAATAAACACAGAAATAATTGAAAGAAGATCCACGCCGATCGTCAAATGTCTTCCAGCCAACTTTTAAAAGTGAATTTATACGTTACGAAGGACAGCAATGAAGGTATCATAATAAAGATTCCAAGAAATAAAATTAATAAAAATTGAATTATATTTGAGGTCAGTATAAAATAAGATTTAAAAAAAAAAGAAAAAAAAGAGAAAAGAGCCTATAGATGTAGGTCACACATCCGCGTGGACATATTGGGAAAAATCGGACCATAGCCTAGTCGGGTTAGTAAAGAAAAACAATTCCCGTGAGCAATTTTATTGCTCAAAATGGCGACCAAATTATAAATTTTTTTAAAAAATTTTTAAATATGGAATGTGTCAAAATTTTAAAGGGAATATTTTGTATTCTGTATTGTATTCTGTATCTGTTGTGTTCTTGAAAACAGTCCCATTTTTGATCCGATTTTGTATCTTTCATTAGATGGAGATACTGTAATGGAATTTAAAAGGAACAGCCCGATTGTGCCATCAGTGAATGTTTCTCACAAAATAAAAACACGGCAGAGGTTATTAGTATTTAAATTAAGGCGAATTAAAAACTTTCTTATACAAATGTTAAATGACAGGCTTTGGGAAAGAAATTGTATAGAGATACTTACTCTTTGGAGCAATAAATATTAAAACCTAAATAAAGGTTTCGCGGCTGGAGATTTCTATAGAAACCACTACTATTCCCAATTTCTCTCCTAAGTTTGCTGTAATTCTCCGGCATCTAAGGACATACTGCTATTATAAAGATCGACGAGGATACTTCTTCTTTTTTGGTAATTGCGCAGAGTATGAGCAGGAGCTGGATCTGTTTATTTTTTCACCATAGTCTTACCATCAGGCTATGAAAGATGTTTATGCGATATCTACACAATTAGTTAGCATGCTGACCTGGATGTATCCCTGACCTTTTTGAGTATTCTGCTTCTGATGTAGTTGTCTTGTACTTTCTCCATTGTTTTAAGGATGAAGAAATGCATTAGGTATTCTGATTGAAATTTTTTGTACAATGACACATGACATTTTTTAACTTATATTTTATTAAATATGTATTAAAACTCTAAAGCAAAACAGAAACGATATTCTGAAATATGAGATTTTATTAAAGCAAACGAGCTGTTGTATCTGTTGTAGCTCGGCTATCCTCTGTACCAAAGTTCTGTCAGTACGGAGCGATGAGGTAGATGGATGTATCTGAGGAATATCGTGAGATCTAAGCAAATTACTTCGATTGTAGTTATTTCGCGATTCTTGGCATTCTCTAATAACTTCATCTTGAACATCAGGAAGACACGGTGAATAACAACTGTATTCCATGGTAAATTCACGACTACCTTGTTTACTAGACCTAACTAAAAAACAAAAACAAATATCAATAAAATCTGAAATTCTGTCTATATACTGTGCCAGCAGTAATTACCTTAATTCTCCAGCATATTGTTAAGAGGATCTTCAGCATAAACTTCCAACTAATTTATGCAATTGACAAATTGATGAAATGCCACAACTGACACTTCGCTATAAAAGAGTGGGAAATAATGGATATATAATGGAGGAGAGTCTACAGTTTACAGTTTTTATAAATAAAAGTTATGTTAACGACCTTTTTTCAAAAATAATAGAGGTTAAATAAAAAAAAATTTAAGAAAATCCGAAAGTTTTAGTTTATACAACCATAATTTTAGACGGGAGAGGGGTGTGGTGCTGGTTGACCAGTCGCTGGAAACGTCATGAAGTTCTGCATACAATGAGCTCTGAACAGTGACCGTATACCCTGTAGTTTTTAAGATACAGAGTGTTTTGTGAAAAACTAGTTTTTTTCTTAATCACCCTGTAACTCCTAAACGGTTGATATGGTCCCCCCTGCCATAAAATTTTTGGTTCGTCTAGGTGAGTACTATCACATCCCGCTATATTGACCTCCTAGTGGGAAACACCCTTCAACTGGTGATATGGCTATTGATGTTGTTTCGTCTATGTGTCTCCGCTAGCTTTTTGTTCTCGTAACTCTTATGGCACGCTGGGTGCATGACAACGCTGTCAACACCACGTTTTTTCATTGTACTTTTGACAGTATTATTTTCGCTTGTAGCTTCTCCAAACATAAAATAATTCTCTATTTTGCTTGCAATTCGTCTACTCCGTAGAGTATCGATAAAAGAACTGAGCCTTTTCAGGTCGAAGAGACGCTGCAGGCTCGCTCTTGTTCGTTGCCCATCTTTCGGTGACGTTAGCGTCTAAGGTACAATGGCCGCTTGAGTCCTGATAGGCTTGCCATAGGCGTAGGACCTTAAAAATTGGTTATAGGAAAGTGACGTTGAGATGAAAATTGTAGGAAATGTAATTCTATACAACTTTTTCCTGTACATTTATAACCTAAAGTTAATAATAAACGAGATAATAATACTATACCTTTTTTTCCAGTTTAATTCGAAAAATATCGATCACACGATAAAAATTATATGGACTAAAGTTGTAGAAAATAAAATTTACAACAACTCAAGTCCTTACAGTTTCTGTTGAAAAGTTGAAAATGGTCGAGATATTGAACAAAAACAATTCCCCTTGCGGAAAACGGAAAAACAGCGTTTATTAAGTTCCCACAAAATTAAGTTTTTAAATAAGAAGAACGGGCTAAATTGATCCAGAGTGACCAGGTATGGAAAAATTGTGCTGCGCGTTACTAAAGAACACGGTGAAATATTTAGAAAATGAAAATAATGTAATTCGCATTATTGAAAATCTAAGAGAATTTTTGATGCAGTTAATCTGCAGGTAATAGGCTAGCTAACGTAAAACATTATCTACCTGAATTTATTTCTGAGATGGAAAAGTCAATGACGGATGAATTGCGGACAGACGAAGAGCTTTGAAAGTTTGATGTGTATTCACTGGGTATACGGTTGAGCATAACTCTTTTGATGGTTGCAGTAAAACAATGCAATGGATTTATTAATATTTTTGCGGTATATATGTACATATGGTTTCGAAAATTTTGGAATATAAAAAGACGAACAAAAACTATTGAGTCGGTTCCATAATTGATGTTCTAATAAACAAATAATAATTTAAGACATTGGCTAAAAAAAAGGAATTAATAGAAAAATAGTAACACATCAGGATAACTCAGAACTTTTAGATCGTTCTTCTTCAGTCGGACAAGTTTTACTGTATAAAGCCTTCCATTCATCCTGTACACATTGCGATTGTAAAAAGGATATATTAATTCAAAGTGGCTTTGAAATCTCCAAATAGAGTCAGTGACTTTAGGAATATATCTGTCTGATGATACCATTAGAGAAAATATTGAAACTTTCTATGTAGCTTTTAGATTTACTGGCAGCATTTAATCCGGCAACAACTACGTTAAGGTGGACTGGGACATAAAGAAAGTTTCAATAACGTTACAGTGACTAAAGTACTAACTTCAGTGTAGATGGCCTACTTGTAAACACATTCTGTAGTATTTGGAACCAAAACACCACTTCAGTAAGCCATTTTGCAGTCCCGCGTGGAACAGGTTCCCAAATCATCCCAGGGACATTTACTTGTCTACCTCAAGGCTCCTGCCTCGCGGAGGAAGCATTGCAAAGATGTAGCGACGTTTTAACAACTATTCTCTGCTACTTTATAGTAGAAGAATTTATAGTGGCCTTTTTAGTGGCGACGTAGCTTGTGTCACCTTCAAATGGTACTTTATGATTCCCAATTTGTTGAAAAAATCATCTTGGTGGCAGAAACTCTCACGCGAGACTTTATAGTGTAGACAACTTTGAGGCGTGTTACTACAAACTAAGTGCTACGATCCTGTTACAATATAGGAACATTTATTGACACACATTTCTTCGGCATCAGTATCTGCACAATTATTTAACAACTGTTCGACTCTGAGTGCTTCAGCAAAAGCAGGAATATTTGAGAATTTTAAAATGCAAGGGAATTGACTCCATTCACTTTCTGGACAACTCTTGGCATTTGAGCGTAACAATTCCCTTTGCGAATGATTAAGGCTCTCTGGCCAATATAAAATTGGACTCGATTCCCACTTATTGGGTACCGCAGTAAAATAAACCCCTTTCTTTTCCTTTGTTGTTTTAAAAAAATCCTTCTTGCAAACTTCCATCTACGCCCATATTCGTAATAGACTTTTGACAGCTTTACTTGGCCGTTTTATTGTCAGACTTTTGTGACAGGGACTTTAAAGTTCCGATATATACAATAAAGTTACGTTTCGGGATGATGAAGTGGCATTCTGGGAGCTTTGAAGTAGCTGTCTCCTCAAACTAGCAAATCATGGTTCCAGCTACGAAAACTTTTTGAGCCACGACCATATAGTGGCTATATTTAGTGAATGAGGCAATAAGGTCGTGTTTTTTCATGGAAGACATTTTTTAACATGAAATGTCTCCCTTTTGTCATTATATTTGGGATAAATTGGAAGCATTTGATTAGAATAACTAAAAAATGCTAAAGGGAAAATTTAAAAAGATATATTTAGCAGTTTTTTAGATTCTTTAGTCATTGATTTTTGGGAATTTTACCAAAAATGTTTTATGGCTAAATATTAATTTTGAAATAAAAAGCGTGCTGGCTTTCCCAACAATTCCTCAACTAGCCCAGTACTCCGCCCTCAGGAGTTATATCGGCCTTACGTTGGATGGCAAATTGCTTCCGCATCAATTTTCTCGATACAGAAATCGACTAATTTTTCTTTAATCGAAGTACATATGTACATATTTTAATATCTTGTGTTTAAAAAGTAAATAAAACTTCATACTTGAAAGCTTAAATCAACCATCATTTATGTATATGTATAAGTATTTATATTATTACTTAATAAAAAATCAATCCATATGCAATTTGCAAATGTGGTAGTTTGTTATTTGGTAAAAAGTCTTCGTGGCGTGTTTGGGACGATGCTGAAACGTATCGGACAAGTTATCGCAACGTTCCTGCATTAGTTCTAGCCACGAAGCAAACACATAAATCACTACCTGAAAATCATTCCCCATTTTGGAACCGAGCACGTACCCGTTAAGTGCCCGCTGCGTTCCTAATCCAAGTCATTGCCTCTAAACGGTTGTACATTTTGTACCAGTAGGTACCCGGGACGTAAAATGTTTTAAGATGTAATTCAGTAGGTACTAGGTATGTACAATGTTCCACCAGGTATTTCTACTTTATCAGACTTTAATATAAAAATCTCTCATCTCTCCTGGTAAAAAGGAGATGCGTGCGTTTTTAAGTTGTATGATTTAAACCCTTTAATCAATGAATTACTTATGGTACATTTCAATTAATTTTAGTTTAATTTGGTTTAATTTTTCCCACTATACATACCTATACATAACAATTGCACGTGTGATTGCAAAAGTAATCGGATATGAATATAGTAAGGATAATAAGCAATGGAGCTTACCAAAAAATTGTGTGTTTTAGATTCATACTTACCCTGCTAAGCGTTCTAATTAATTACAGTTTTACGGAAGAATATTTTCTTTGATTCCTTTCCATATTGACTGCAAACTTTTTGACCTCCCTCGCACTTATCTCTGAATAGGCAATACTTAGAATATGTTTAAGAAAGCTCTACCTAATGCTCTTATTGCTGCTAACTACTGATGTACACATATAAAAATAAATCGTCGAAAAAGTTGCTAAGTTGCCAGAGTTGCTTTATAGAATCAAAATGGATCAAAATTAATTTCAGAGAATTAAACGACAAGTACCGAGGTATTGTAAGATTGTTGGCTTACAGTCGCTAATCAGGATTTCATGAAGAATTCTGAGAATATACTGTATGTATATGGTTCGATCAGCAGTAAAGGGCGATTTCATCAAGGCAACAATGAAATGATTCATAGTTAGATTTTGCAAAAAATCTTTATATGATCTACCATCAATGTTTGGGCACATGAGTTCACTATAGCGCAGACAACAGGCAATTCAGGGTTTCATTGCTGTCGTGATGAGATTGCCCTGTACTGCTGATCCCAACAAACTGACAGTACCGCGGTACTTGTAGTTTAATTCTCTGCTTAATGCAGTAGTTTGAAAAATTTCCTGCAAACCCTATATGGGTCTCCAAAGAGTAAAACCTTTTTACAATATTAATTTCTTTGATAAGGAAGTTTTTATATATCACTCTTCCATCTCTCCTCTAAAATATAAGTTTTCGAATAGGTTTTGAGTTTAGGACGACCGAGACGTAGAGGAACATAAAAAACTTCAGGCATCCTTTTCTTTTATCCTTGTTTAACTCTAAAATGTTATAGCTAATAACTATATCGGTAAACGGTCTGATCTGATGTGCAACGTATTCAAGATTGGGATTCTATAGAAAAGTTCATTGGATATCAGGAAAATAAGAGCAGTTTGAAAAAAAGAACAGAAAAAAAACTATAAATAAGGCGTCACCTATATTTTGTTATATAACAAACTTGAGTTCAAGGTTTCCTCACTGCACCGAATATAGTTATTATTGAAAATCGCACCCACGCACGTCACGTAATATTTACAAGGAAACAGTGAGTAACGAATGAAATGCGGGAATTTACCTTGGCCCAGTAGGTACATATAGCTTTTATGTACGTGGGCTCAGCGTTCATCTGAAGCAATTGTTCATCACCATTCCACGTTTTCTGATGCTGAGCCTGATGGTGACGGTGACACCCAAGATCGGTACAATCGACTTCTTTCGATTACCCAATACAACGCAATGATGAAAATCAATAAGCGACATTATTTCGCAGACTTGACATTGCCAATCATTCTCTGTCTCATTACCATAAAAGTTCCGAGGAAAGTACAAGCTTTTTTACAAGAGAGATGAAAGCAGCGAATTAGTATGATCGATGCAGATTTTCTGCTTGGATTCCGAAAATACCATCCACCCACGCGCTGATGTTATGATATAAGAGTTCCGTAGATTGCGATCTCAGGAAACGTAATTGGTACCTACTCTACAGCTACTCTACTGCAGCGCAGGTAGCTAATGTCGGTGCTGGACTTACAGCAATAGTTTGCAGAAATTGCGTCATGATTGGCTTTCAAGGTTAAACAGAATTCAGAAAAACGAAGACGATGAAGACGATGCCTCGTGACATCTTTCTTGGATTTTCACTTAAATGCCACTCAGTGAGTGACGACTATAGGCTCCGGTTCAAACATAAATTTTTTAAATAAATCTGTACCAGTTTTGTTTATATTTTCTCCCCGGACGCTGTTTCCTTATTTGCATGGTAAACATGGTACCCAATTGTATTCGAAACACGTCAGATTTAGACTCTTTTAAAGGTGATTGCCACGAAAATTTATATGGAAGCGATTATGTAATGTATTCAGAATGATCAAGCTACCCGAAAATATGATCTGCGAGAAATAATCATCTCAAGTAAACCACTTTGCAATTTCGTCACTTTGTGAGCTTCCGTTTTGATCAGTTTTCAGTTGCCACGTTCGGGCAAATCTGTTTAAGTTTAATTTCTTAAAAAAAAAAAAAATTTCTAAGAAATGCATTATGTTTGCCATCATACAATGAATTCTTTTGTTGTCATCCAATATGACCTAGACAATGACAGATTTTAATTTAGCTCCGAAAAATCGTGTCTTCGTAATTTAATTCTCTGGCGTGTGAATTAGGTTAGACAAAACTCGTCTAAGAATTCACCAAGTTCAAGCAAGTTTTCTTTATAAAAATTTACAAATAAATCCTGTCACAGTAATTCATTAAAAAAGTTCAAATGCAGAAGATAGCTGAGTATGCTCCGATCAGCAGTTAGGTGCGGTGTAGTTTTGGCGCAGTATTTCTCATTTCATTACCTGGAAATTGTTGAAAGAAGAAACGTTTTTATATAAATTCCAAGACTAATGCCCAAAAAGAGCCTGTTTACCTTCCCTTGCCAACGGTATGAGATTAATTAAGTGAGAAATACTTGACTAAAACTATACCGCACCGCAAAATTCATTGCATTTTAAAACATTGTGTGTATTGCTCTAGGGAAAAATTTAATTACATTTCGATTTCTATTCCCTTAGGTTTCATTTAAATTAAAAATGCTACAAATATGCAGTTCCGAAAATTTCTATTAACGCTGCAATCTGAACTCAAGTCTGAGTAAGTGCAGCAGAGCAGCAAAGACTTTACTTTAAAATGCATAACTGAAATTCGATTAATAATAATTAGGAATAAGTCTAGAGGTGGTTATTTTATCTGTTTTGTTATAAGCGATCGATTTTGAAGTTTTATCAGCTCTGAATGGACTTTTCCTCAATTTCTCCACCTGATTTCTCTTCTTGTCAAAAACTGTTTAAATGGATCATCGAAGAAAATTTCCTAGTGAGTTTATAGAAAAAAAAATTAGAGATTTTTAAATTTTTCAAATAAAGTAATTTCACTTATCTAATTGCAGTTTTGTATTTATACTGTATACACCCAGTTGGAGAAGCGATTTTTTACAAGATGATAGCTAAGGTTACAATTAGCAAATATTCAAATATTGAAAGAGACTGGGGTAAAACAGTTACTTGGAGAGGCTGACTATTTCCCTTCTTTTCTGAACGATAGTACGTTAATGAGATTTAGAATTCGCTCACAGTTTTATCTTGTCTCTTGCCCCGCATGAAGGTGTCTGCAATTCATGAAGAAACATATAGAAAATTTAGTACCGGCGAGCCTCCTGATGAGCATTCATTAAATCTCATCGAAGAGCTCCCTATATACTAAACCAACAACAAATCAATATTTTTTCTTATCACAACCGTGTCAGATGACATTTCTACTAGGAAAATTTGAATTGATTCTTGTGAGTTATTTATTTAAATTTTTAAAATATTGATTTTAAATTAATTTTTTGATTCGTTTTTTTGTGGAAAGACTGTCGCCCATATGCTGGATATCCTTACGCCTCATCCTCGAATTCGGAAAAATATATGATATCAATAGTAAAATAAGATTCTCATTTATGAACTACTCATCACGACGCTCATTGACATGCTCATTATTAAGCTCATCGTGGCACTCATTGCTATGCTCATTAATAAGCTCATCGTGACACTCATTATTACTCATTGAAGTGTAAAATGCACAAAAAAAGCAAAGTATACATTTCTAAATAAGTGCAAGAGATGGAATATCTCATGCACACTACTTGCAAATAACTGATTTTTTCCCGGTTCTGATTCAAACGCGAATAGATTTCATCAGTACGTTCATATAATTGCTCATAAAGGGTACATTACTTAAAGTTATTGCTATCAACTTTACAACACATGTAAATTAGCCTCTAGCCTTGGGCAACGCGGATATCTCGTTTCCCTTTTTCTATGCATATTTCCGCAGTGTACGCTAGTACCGCGTTGTGTCTAATTTTTAGGATATTTGAGCGTGGGTAAACGCTATTCCCCAGTCGATTCAATTTTCTTTCATTTTCTAACATCAAGAGACGATATTTCTCTGTTCTAATATCTTATTGCGTTCCTAAGCAAACTACTGTCCGTGTCTACGAACATGTTAGGACATGTTCTAATACATTATACAAAGTTGTGCTTTACAATTCATCAGCGTTTGAGCCGTTTATGTTACTGTTACATTTGGCATTGATTTGTTACCCCCAGTGGTTGAAATGTCGAAACATGCAATTTCTGCTTCTGATACCGAGACTGATGACGAACCTTTGTTGCTAACCTGCAGTAATAAAATTACTATGGAATACAGTGATAGTGACTCCAGTGACGGTAACGTAAATTTAGGCGGTTCTGAGAATAATTTTAGTGAAAGCGATGAAGAATCAAAAGCTGATGATAATGATTTTGCAAGTTGACGCGTATGAAATGATATGGATAAAATTCCTCCTGCTCCACCAGCTTTTCATTTTACTGCAAAACCGGGAGTAAATATTGATGTAGATAAAAATACAGCATCCCCCAAGTATTTTGAAATATTTTTTGATGATACTTTGATTCGCATTCTTGTAAGTGAAACCAATAAATATGCAAGTCAGGAACTAGCTAAGGTGTATCGAAGAACTGCATGGTCTAAATCAAAGAAATGAGAACTTTTATAGGTGTTTTTTTAATACAAAGTGTTATCAGTTTACTTGAACAAGAATGGTACTGGTCAAAACGAGAATCAATTCATATTCCAATTTTTGCAAAGGTCATGTCACGAGACAGATTTAGACTGATTATGAAATTCTGGCACTTTTATGATAACTCTATATTCAATCAAGATACACAGCCATGTCCAAGTTGCGAAAAATATATGAAGTCATTCACTACGTTTATACGATAACCAAAGTCGGGTCTTTGGTCTAGAGTAGGTCAAAGTCCGAATTTTTTTTGCCGTATATGTAAGCGTGCAGGTTCGAAATTTGGACTTGCCCCAATTAAATTCAGCCTAGGCCTGATTTATTTGAATATATGTGTATGTCATAAAGTAAAAATTGCGTCTGCTGCAGTAAGGAGAGTTTTTTGGAGTCCCTAGGAGGTGGAAAAAAATGTTAATAATTGTGCGAGATAGTAAGATAAGTATATAGTCATCTATATACCGTCAAGAGCCAAATGTCATATGCTTTGCTTACACAGCACACAAGTGCAAATTTCCTAGCCAAATTTGTGCCATTTATACGGGTAGACCAGATTTTGGCCTACAACCGGTTTTTAGTCCTGATTTGGGACTATCGCATAAACGTAGTAGCTCAGGAAGACTGAGTTGGAAACAATACATTTCCTTGAAAAGATCCCATTTTGGCATAGAATCACTCGTTTTATGTGAAACCGCACTCAGTCTACATATGGAATTTTTTACTTTAATTGGTAAAAGTGCGTGATTCATGGATAAGTATGATCTACTAAAACTGTATTGCATTTAAGGATTCTTTATTGGAAAAAGGCTTTTGTGTAACCAGTGATAATTTTTATATGTCTCCCCAACTTGCTTATTATTTGTTACAACATAGAACTGATATTTACGGAGCTCTTCGAGCAAACATAAAGGATCTACTATCAACTTTTGGAAGTATAAGGCCTAAGAAAAGAGAAGTTAGAAAGGGGCAAACTGATGGTCCTAAAATGTCAAGATATAACAGTTTGTGCTTTGAGCACAATTCACAATCCATCATCGTGTGCTGTTAGGTCAAAAGAGGGCGATGAAATGATAACACCTCAATTGATATGTGACCAAGAACTTTCATATTACGAGACCATTCGAAAGCAACAAAAGCCGTATTACAAGAAAAGAAAGTATTTCGTCCTCTTTTGGATCTTCAACACGTTTATTAATTTCAAAAAAGTTACGAACACAAAAAAAAAAACTTTTTTCGAATTAAGAATGGATGTTATTGAAGAGATTTTTGAAAAATATCTGCAAGCATCATCTCGACATATACAAGGGATTAATAGCACAACAAAGTTGATTGCAAGGGACTTCATATCCCACATTCCTCCAAATCCATAAAAAAGGAATCTCTCAAAAGATGCGCTGTATGCTGCTCTAAAAAAATGCTGATGGAAAGAAAATACGAAGAGAGACAAGTACCAGGTGCGTGGATTGCAATGTTGGTTTGTGTATGGAACCTTGCTTCAAAATATTCCATACTCAGGAATATTATTTGTAAGTGTTTTTTACTAATTTCCCTGTTGAACGCGAGAATCACGTTTGCCGAATTGTGTACTTTAAAAGTCAATAAAATTACAACTTTTTCAAAAAAAAAACAAAAATTTTTATTTTCCTTTAATATTATCCTTATATCAATAGCAATTTCAAATAGTACGCGATTCTATACAGAAAAATAAAAGAAGCAGCCGTGGCTGGAGGGTTAAATTACTAATTAAAAAAAGGGAAATATATTTGGAATTAAGCGATACTATTAGTTAAGTGATCCATGTTTTGAGCTATTTTCGAAGATTGATCTGAACTGAATACTTACGGGGAACATTCACATATTAAGAATGTTAAACTGTCAGTAATGCATATTGAGGTACATAGTATCAAATTTGCAAGTCTGGTCTTATAGACTGATAAATCGAAGGAAGCCTGCGAAAAATTCAGGAGCCTTTGTGTATATAAGTTTATAACATCTTTATATAGGATTGCAAGGTTGAAACGACGCAAGCTATAAATACACCATAACAGTTATTAAATGCTATTTCTAGATTTTGGGAACTATTAGAATCTAGGGAAGAGAAAACTAAGCTCTGAGGTGACAACGGATAAAATCAATGCCTTAATAGTTTTCAAAAACAATACAAAGAGCTACAAACTACGAAGGGCACCACAATTTAAAGTCATCCGAAGTATTCAACCTTAAACAGATTGAAAAACTCATCATATATTTCCCTACGAGTTTCTAAAGTAGGAAGGTGTATTAAATTTAATCTTTCCTTATAAGGCGGAAGATAAAGTTTATCCCTGCATTCGAGACCTCTTAGGGCAGAATGTAAAAATCTCCTTTGCACGCTCTCAATATGATCGAAGTGATTTTTGTAAGAGTGAGACCAAACAGGACTGGCATATTCCAAAACGGGTCTAACAAGAGTGGTAAAAAGAGCTTTAGTAATATAGATATCATCTAATTCTTTTGTCCATCGAGTTACAAAGCCTAACATTGAGTTTGCCCTATTAACGATGCGCTCTATGTGGAAGTTAAAGGTGAGTTTAGAGTCAAACAATACCACCAAGTCACAGATCTTATTGAATTTCGAAAGTAACAACCCATTCATAATATAAACATCGTTCGCAGGGACTCGCTTACGAGATCAAACGGTTATCTTACATGTATCAATGTTTAAAAAGGAACTCTTTGTACACCACTCAACAAGTTTGTCCAGATCGTCCTGCAATTTGAGACAATCACAATGCGAATCGATAGATTTATACAGTTTTAAATCATCTGCGAAAATTAGTAAATACAGATTTGGTAGCTACATAGAAAACATCATTTATGAATAATATGAATAGAAGGGGCCCTACGTGGCTAATCTGTGGAACACCGGAGTAAGCCGTTATATTTTTAGACAAAGCAGAAGGGAATTGTATCCTAAGTTTGGGATCGTTAAGATCGGATGATAACCAATTCAACAACCAAATTGGACAATCTAAGGATTTTAGTTTAAATAACAAAAAAGAGTGGGGAAGCTTGTCAAAAGCCTTGCTGAAATCTGTATAAATACAGTGAGTTTCGCAACCGCGCTCAAACGAATCGAAGAAAGTAGATGTAAAATGGAGCATATTTTTTCTTGTTGACCTTCCCTGCATAAAATCATGTTGATGAAGACTAAGAGTTCCACTAAAATCAAAATACTAGAAATCATATAAAGAAGCTTTAAACTGTTTGATAATACAAGCCATTTTAACAATAGGACTATAGTTGATAACAAGCACCCTTTTACCGGACTTAAAAATTGGGACAATAAACGACTCTTTAAATAACCCAGGAAATTTACCAAGCCGCATTATAAATAACTTTCGTCAAGCCTTATTTTTAAAGTTGCACAAGTGTTTAAGTTCAGCATCGTACCAAGGAGGGTAGGAAGAGCTATTCTTGATACAGGACAATGGAATACAGTCCTTGAAACAATTAAACATAACAGTGTAAAATTATGCTGTAAGTTCATCTACATCATTATTGTTAAATAGAAAGGAGCAGTTAGTAGAAGACAAATTAAAGTTAAATAGATCAAAATTAGCTTTCTTATAATTAAAGGTGGGTGCGTTCTCAATCAACATACCAGAAACCTCGCAATCAATGCCCCCTATTATGTCCAAATTTGGATGGTATGCATCAATAGAAACCAATGACGAACGGACGAAAAATACATTCCGAAGCATCCGCGGTAAAGACCAAGTCCAAGCTTTTATTACAGTTGTTCTTAACATCAAGTACCTGGGAAAGACCAAGTGCGGCAATAGCATCCAGGAAGATATGCGCATTTCCAGAAGATATATTGCGGACCAGGGAGACATCATCATCAGAAATTTTCCATTGAAGAGCAGGAAGATTAAAATCATCAAGTACCTAATACAATCTTATCCGAGTCCCGCGGCAGCTCGAATGCATATTCTACAGCAGCAGCAACGGCACCATACGAAGCAGATGGACCACCAGGAGGAATATAAACTGCTAGAATGTCCATTATTATAGTCCCAAATGTTAAACTGATGCATAGGACATGGGTGGATTAGGAATATCGATCCTGGAATAACTGTAAGAACTCTTTACCGCGATCAGAATACCTCCTCTGAGCGCAGCAATATCTTCAGGATACGATCTCGTCGAAAACCTTAAAAGCCATTGTCCAGTAATTCAGCATCCGTGTTTTAGGACCGCATACCACCAACATTTTGGTAAGAAAATACCAAGTCATTAATTTGCGATTGCTTCATCGCTAAGATTAGCCCCCTGTGGCCCATTGTAGGCATGACGGGAGGTAGCTTTGAAATCTTGAATGGGAACCCCCATTTTTTGTCACACATTCGGGATTTTTTTCAATTCATTGTAGATGGCGCTATAACCGACGAAATTTAATTTATTCCATTTCTTCAATTGAGAACTAATGCATTTGATTCTGCAATACATTTGCAGTAAAAAATACCACTTTTTTTATTCTAAAATTTAAAAATTGGAAATTATTGTTTCTTGGAGTTCAAATAATATTCGCACTTAATTTTATCAGAAGGTCTCTGCATATTTGACCAATCAGGTAACTTGATTGTGATGATAAGTGATGTAGGAGCCGATGAATTTTTCGTCAATTATTCCATACTTCACGTTCACTATCCAAGGACGCCAATGCTCAGCTTAGCGTGTGGGTTTTCAACACTTCAGTAATTCAGTAATAATTAGAGAACAATGCCTTACGAAAGAAATTCGGGTTTCTTCGTATTTGTTGACAAAATGTTACTCGATTTTGCAAATCATCACCGTATAGATCTTAGCGCATGATAAGAATGATGTTTATGATACTTTAATATTATCAATATACTACTCTGGGATAGTCGGGAACCTTAAGCTATTTCACAACTATTGACATAGGGATTATGAGTCATTGCTAATGCAACAATTTCATTATTTTCTCCAGTGGCTCTTGTTCGACGGATCCTTTTTATGTTTTTTATGTATTTTATATGTAGTATGATAAAACGACGTGCGTGACTGCAACTTGTTCGAAAAACGATAAAAAAAAAGATTGATAACATCATCATATTCTCCATAAATCCAAACCAATTCTATTTTCTTATAACTATTGAATTTCTCATGTGAAAATGTAAGCCAAGCATCAGGGGTGGTTGTGGTTTGCATTATAGCTTCTGAAGGATTTAAATAAAAAGCAAGTGAGAAGGTAGGAGTGAAAAATAATTTCTTTAAAGCCAAATTTTGATGTAGATACTATTCAGGCCATTGTGATATCCCTTTACAAGGTTTGCTTTCCTTAGTCTACCCTACGGCTGTCCTCCAGTTAGGTACCTAAGTATACGAAAAAAACAAAATCTTAATCCTAGAAGGGTTATTAGTTCGTTAAGGTATGACTATTATTATTATTATTTTTTTATTAATTAATAGTTGATTCTTTTTATTCCGAACTCAGTTTAGCTCTAATTGTTAAATTAAATACACAAAAATGTCGCTGTTATTCGTTTATTTTGTGTGGATACTTCAGTTTTCAAGTCGGAAATAATCTGTTGCTTCCTAACTTCAAATTTTACTTGCGTCTGATTTTTTTTTTAAAATCAACCACCCAAATTTCAGCCTTCTTCTCAATTTTCTATTTGATAACTATTGAATGGGTTGTTCGATATCCGGAGCTAGCCTAGCATTAGCAGCAACACTTGAGATCCAGTTAATGTGTATTTAAGTGAAATGAAAAATATTTATTTCGAATTTTTTTTTTGTAAGATACTCCTTTTCCAGATTTTCAAAAAATGCCAGGTTAAAAAGGATAAAAAAAATCAGCCAGTATATGTATGTTTCTTGAAGTACTGACGACGAAAATAGCAATTAACAGCTTTTTAACTAAAATTAAGTTGGCTGCATTTCAAAGTAATAGAGGAAGCAAGATTTCCAGTATGTTATAAGTAAAAGTTAAGTGGAATTAATTTGGACAATCAATATAAATAAAATAAAATAAAATAAAGGTCAGCTTCTTTACGTTAATTTCTTTTCGACATATTTGTGACTAGTTAGTATCTTCTTTGGTATCAGCTCTATGATGAATGTGAATAAGTAATAATAAAAAAAACTCCTACATTCTGCGATCTTATGAAAGTCGTTTACGTAATTAAATTGCTAATTCAAACTGGCTTTACAGCAGCCCTAATAAATCTTCATAATCTTGAGCTTTCAGTTTTATGCGGTATCTTTAGAAAAGCTGTCTTAAGATTAATTACTGTTTTACAGCTAACAGTTTTTTATGTTGCAACAGTAATACTCCTTACAATTAGATTTACATGTTGCTTACTGAAGATATTTAGAATAAATTGAACTGAAGCGGAAAACCAACTGACCACCTACAACTTCTATAAAAAAAAACTTCCATGCTTACATATTTAAAAAACAAAATATTGCTAAAAAATATTTTAATTGTTGTTTGGGTATTGTTTGCGCCGCAAGCTCACTGTACACAAAACTTACAAAAATATATTCTTGAAAATCGTTTTTTCGTGTTTTGAAGAGGAATAGTATTATGATTGAATCGTTAATCAGTTTCATTAGTGAATTTTCATTAATTAAAATAATTTACGAGTTTACAGTGCATTTTGAAATTTTGCTTTTAAGTCAATGCAGTTAAATGATGTTTTTGAAATATGGTGGTCATGGAGCAATATATTCACCAGGTTGATTTAGGCCTATAAAACAAAACTCTGAAAAAAAAATGAAAAATTTTGTAATTTAAATATTAGGAAATGTCTAAATTTATCACGATTTTTACGACTTTTTTCCTCAAGTCTACTTTTATGGATATTTAAACGAAATACAAAACTGGATTTTTCTATGAAAATATTTTGTATTTATTGCGAGTGAGTTTTTATCAACAATCCAATTTTGACAGTAACTAATTTGATATTTTCAATTAATTATACACCGGTAACAACTTTCACACAGAGGACAGGTTAAGAGTTATAAAGAAGGTGTATCGCAAGTAACAAGATTATTTTTTAGCCTTCAAATCACCTGCCGATTATAATTATTACTTGGTGACCTTCATAGGCATGTTTGGCACATATTTATCTTGACACCTGGAATCTTCATCTACAGATCCACCGTATGCAGGCAGAGGAGATTTGACCCGATGCTAATTTGATAATTACTGCATTTTTGTTGTGATCATTAAGTTTAGTTTACGTCCTACATTAATATTGTTTGATACGTTAATGGCTGTGTATTTTTTTTCTAATGATTTTCCTTATTTGTAGGTCACCAATCAATTTGGTTATGATTGATTTCCGAATTAAAAGATGAGAGATAAATCGCTAGTTTCAATTTAGTTAAGACCAAACTAGATTTGGCGAGCTTACCTTGGAATTTGAAGAAGACTATACTTACATCCTTCCGCATTTTTCGTAAGTTTCTTTACATTTCATGGTCTTCTACTAATTGAAAATTTTAAGATTATTAACGATAACAAATTAATTTTCCGAAACCGCTTATTTGTTTGACATGTATAGATACACTAGTTTGCGCTAATTTACAATAATTAAATGTGGATTTCGTTATAATTTTCCTTGGGTATAACTAAACAAAATACAATTTTATATTATTTTATATTATTTGTTTTTGTACATGTAATAGACTTGACATGCCAGCTTTAATCGTATAATAATATGAAAGTGGAAAAATGCCATTGGTTTCAGACCAATAAATAAATATCACAACACATCTCTTTTGAAAATATGCTAGTTATGTCGTTGAAATGAGTTTTCGTATCGAGGAACAAAACAAATTGTCTTGATTTTTAGATTCTAAAGAATTTTCCAGATTATGAAAAACACTTGGGACGGATCATTTTCCCAATCTTACTACATATATACGTGAAATCTTCAAACTTTATATGGCAAACCTACGAAGGAACGGATCAACCTAATTTCACTAATTTGTTTGGAGCTTATAAAATCTACAGTTGTTACGAGAATACTGTGTATCAGAGTTTACCTCTTTATCTTAACGTCTACGCCAGTAATGCCCAAATATATATGTTAAAATCACAACTTTTGTATACAACAGTACCAACGAGTTGTCCGCTTTTACTTATGTACGGATTTAACCTTAGTTTTTCATAAAATTACTGTACTGTGTATACACTATAGCTCGCAAGGTCAGTGCGTTTTCAAATTATCATGCTGGCAGACGAACGAATGAACCTTCACCTGGTGAATACATTGAACATAAACAAAATTTATTAATTGGGTGATTTCATTCGTAAATCCACATTAAATCTGTTTTTTCGTTTGGATTATTGTAGAAATGTTGTTCCATCTTCAATCAGGCCTGGGTAACATTGAAAACGTTGTTTTTCTTCATAATAATTTTCTCTAGTTTGTTTCTGTGATCCTGTCTTCTTTTCCCCAAATTTTTTTAGGCTACACCAATGCAGCACCTGTTCTCATTATTATATCGTATATCGTATATCTTCTTCTTAATATTTAAAAATCCCGTGCCAACCGATTTCAATGCACTTTTGAAAATGCACTCGGTTGGTTCCAGCTTGACAGGATAGTTTCAGACACAATAGATGGCGCTGTTGTCGAGGCCTAGAAAACTTTCTGAGAACGCTTCGACCTGGAAAGCTGAATACAAGTTCAAAAATGGTTTAAATTTGGCAATTCCTTCGTAGGGTTGATTTGATTTTGATTTTTTTACACGCAAATTTCATAAATACCGTTATTTATTTCAAAAACTTTTGTGTGTAAAAAAATCAAAATTTTGGAAATATTTGAGAATAATTTAAAGGTGCTTAATTAGGAAATACAGAGTAATACACTTTTTGACAGCTACTATTCTTGGCTATGTAATAAGCCAACAATAACTAAAATCTATATTGTGGTTCAAAAGTTAAACTCATTTATTCCCATCAGGGTTCACGAATATCTTCAACTAGCCACCACTCCTAAAGGAAGGTTTCTAGGGGGGGTATGTGGAACAATTTTTTGATCAGCTTACCTCAAGGAATCGCGTCATATACCGGAAGGTTTCTTGATCAGAATCACCCTGTATATCGCACCAATGTACCCAAGATGTAAACGCGTTTTAAGATCTTCGCGTACAAAATTGGAACTATGTAATAAGGAAGTGGAACGATGGAATGTGTTGTTGGAAGGTATGAGAAGTCATCGATAAGATTAGATGTTTATTAGTTTTTGTCAAAAAAGTGTAAAAGAAATCGAAATGCAGAAATGTTAGTGAAGATAGAGCGATAGACTATCAAAAACTGAACTTCTTACTTCGGTTTACGACTTTCCCTGATTTTATGGACGTTTATTAGGTTTATTATCAATTAGGCTACTAATGCCTGTAAAATAGTTCATATCTATTTAAATAAAAATAAATTGAGTTCGTAGGGAATCGCATTACTTGAGAACGGCTGGACCGATTTGGCTATTTTTTTATATTTAATGTTCGTAATAGTCCGAATAAGTAAAGAAAAATTGGAAACGGCAATCCCTTCTTCGTGTTGCCATACAAAAATTTCGTTTTTGACAATATATGTATATGGGAAATGCCTGAGAACTACAATTTGGTAGATACATGGTGTTTCATAGTAATGGTAAAAACAAATTCAAAAATGGACTAAATCGAGTTACCCTTTCTTGGTATTGCCATACAAATCTTTGCTTTTTCACTATACTTGGAAGCTGCCTGAGAAGGCGTCGAAGTGGAGAGCTCATATTTTGTACCGGCGTTTTCATAAAAATTCCCAATACAGTTCCAGAAGTGGAGGAAATTGGGAAAAATTTTGTTGGTGTTGAAATACAAGACTTTATTTTTCACTATTTATTTGGACACTGCCTCACGCGTCAAGGTAGAGAGCATAAATTTTGTACACGGGCCTTTTTTTTTTAAAAAAAAAGGGAAATTTAAGTTCAAAAATGGGGCCAATTGGCCCACTTCTTCGTAGGGTTACCATAGAAACATTTAGTTTTATACTATATATTTGAGCACTGCGTAAGAAAGCGTCGACGTAGAGTGCTAGACTCTCGCACACATATGAATGCATGCACGCACACCCACACACACACACATACACATACACAGGCAGAGTGAAACCATAGAGTACGAATTTGCACGATCGAACCAGATGATAGCTAAGATATGCATTTCTAACTACCCCACTCTTTCAAACCCCACCCCTAACCATCTAGGCATGCATATTATCTCCGGAGAACGCCGGTAGGTTTCCCCTAGTATATGAATAAATACTATTATCTTTTTGGGCACAAAACAGATTTCTGTGATATCTTGTAACTTTATGGTTGGTTGTAAAAAAAAAGCAAGCGTTATGGTGTCTTGCTTGAAAGAAATCAGTAATGAATTTTTATTTTATAAAAATTATTAAACATATTATTTGAAAGAAACATTGAACTTTTTCAAAGGATTTCTAAAAACTGATAGTTAATAATAAAATTTTACGTAAATATTCAATTTTTCAATGTCCATTCTTTCCTTTTTAACTAAGCTCTGCGCTTTGCTTTTCTTCGTGAAAATCGTACGTCATTCGAAAATGTTTGAATCTCTAAAATGTACTAAATATAGTTTTACCTGCCTCTATCATTTAATTTTTTTGTTTTATTTTAAGGTTTTGGTATCAACATAACCGCCATTTTGCTCTTCTTGCTGCTCTTCTTGCTATTCTTGTTGATACTTTATAAAGTATAAAACGAAAGGTCTTTTGTGTTTTTTGAATACTTATATTTAACAAGAATGGTCAGTTTTTGTCTATCCTATAAAATTATACTTTTGCCACATTGGAGGATTCATAAAAACAACGATGTAAGGTTAGTTGAATTTTTTCGAAAATGATTCGAATACCTAAATTTCAAAAATTTGTGTCCTGTTTAATTCAAAATTCATGTTAAAATCTAGCAATCGAATAACCTTGTATTGAGCCACTACACCCAGTGTGGATTTGGCTTGTTTCTCATAGCAGAGGCCGACCTAAAACTTTCTTTATAAAACGAACCCGAGCGTTTTTTATTTGTTTTCTTTTTCATTTCTAATGAAAAGCTGACTGAAAATTCTTGATTTTTTCCCCACTCCATATTTACTTGCCACCAGTTAAGTGCAGCTTATCATTTTTAAATTGGTTGCCGTTATATATTTTTATTTTTCTATAATTATGGTAAGCTTCAGTAATTTTTAGTAAATAAAGCAGTGTTTTTTTTTAATTTTCAATCTATGTCGCAGGATACAAGATCCACTAGTACGCTGATTGTCGAATACTGGACGAACGCGTTCGGTATGTTGATTCTTGTCGAAAGATAATACATGTGCTTGGCAACACCAATAAATGTCAATGATTTAAATTTGTATTTTTATTGTTTTTATTTATCATACATACATATTAGTCTCGTAAGAAATATGTTGGATTTATTTTGTAAGTGATTACTGTGTGAAGATCAGGGTCGTATGGGACTTAATAAATAGGAGATTCCACAATACAGCATAAGATTCTCCTATACACACATTTAGTATTGGGTATTTCAATGAGAATATTTCTAGTATAACTTCCTTAACAAATGTGACCACTCATTTATCTCTCCCTCAAAATTAAACCGATTAAAAACACTGATTACATTTTTATCCTATAAATATAGTGATATGTATATATTTATTTAAAGTTTAAAAACGGCAATCTCATTTTCACATAACATTCTTTTATTAAAACTAAAACAACAAGACTAGAATACAGAAATTACTGAACTAACTTTAAACGACGGGAAGATGGGCACCTTCTGGTTGGAAACCATTCTCATCGGCAACATAATTTAGAGTATAAGTATGGCCATCATCAGCAACCCATGTGACTGTTCCCCGAACAGAGATAGCTTCATTTTCAGTTCCAACATTTTTAAGTTCTGCTTGTTCCTGACGTGATACTCCGTCACTTGTTTCAAATCTGCAAAATCAGTGAAAGCTATTAAATACAGAAATAAAAAAAAATCTAACAACGGAAGCTTACGCGAATTTGTATCCATCGACCCCAATATTTTCACTTTCGTATTTCAAAATCTGAGCATTTTTCGAATCATCAACGGGAGCTGAGAGCGCAACAGCAACGAGTGCAGCTAAACCGAGGATTACAAAGAATTTCATTATTGCGGAGCTTTTCAAAATATTTCGCTATAGCTTTGTGCTGTTGAAAAGTCTAACTAGTATCTTTCAAGGAGATGATATTGCCTTTTATACTAAAGCTGGTTAGCATGCGCATATCACGTTGCCGATTGAGATTGATTACCATCAAGCCAATATTACAGACATATATGAATAAGGAAGCGAAAAACTGGTCTACAGAAGTGAACGACTTTTTCAATAGGTTGAAATTCTTCGCTCATTAACGAAGATAAAAAGAGTTTAAGGGTGGAGCTGGACAAGTTTTTGGCAAAATGAATGTCTGAAGAATATTTTGCATACTTTCATTTTTTGTTTGTTTTTTTTTTAATAAAAAATGTTAAAAACTAAATAGATCTCTTAATAAAAACAGGTAAAAGTGATGATCGTAACATTATATAATCGCCAGTTGTTTTTCAGATGGTGACTAGAATAGAATGTGAGACGTTTTTTTCATATTATGGCATTTATCCTTTTCAGGCTAATCCATGCAAAATTTGTAAGTATTTTTGCATGTATACTTTACCTGTTAATTTTACCTGACCCGTGATTATAAGAATTAGCTTTTATGAGGTTTCTTGACAAATAGTGTATGCAGCTGACATTAATACTAGAGTAGAATAAGATTGGATAGTTTTTATCTTCAGTTTCTACCCCGCACAGATTATTTTTAAATAAGTTTTTGTGGTGCATATTTTTCATATTCTTTCAGAAAGCGAAGATTTGTGCGAAATTAGTTAAATTTATAATTAGCGATTTCATGAGTTTACCGGTACATAAACGTGCACCTACTCGTGTTTTCGTGAAATTTATAAACACAATTTAGTTATAAATATATATAACGCACAATATAATACCATAATTTTTTTTTATATATTTAGTACAATTCCTTAGGCACGAAGGAAACTTAGACTGTAAATCTACTTTCTGTATTTACCAGTAAATTATCAATTTTACTTCCAAAATAGTTCAATAAATTATTAATTTATAATGTTGATTTAGAGCATTTTGTGTAAAATGTAGTAGATTGTTACCGATTTCATAATATATTTATGTACTATAATTTTCTATGATAATATGAAGCGGCAGAAAACTGTTATAATATATAAAGGCAACCGAGAATTGTAAAAATATTATATTTTCCATTGCTTTGCTTTTTTCGCTGAAAAAAATTTAAATTATTTATCACGCTTTCTGGCTAGGGTATGAAAAAAGTAATAGTTATATTAAAAATATACATAAATTAGTGCAAAAATTTGCATATAAACTATTTGTGCCTTTATAAAGGTCACCCGAATGATATACATGTGTGTTATTAGTTACCAGACAATATATTTTTTCGCCAAATTTATTCGCAAATAATAGTTTCCGGTGGTTCTCAACTACAAAATTATTTACGTGTAGTGAATAGTGATAGCCACAGCTCAACTCCTATCACCCAACAACTTTGAACTACTACTTTTGAATCGGCGATTATATCTAAAATTGATATGATGTTAAGACAACACGAAAACCAAGTATACTTTTTCATGCTGAGAAAATATGGATAAAAACTTTAATTTAGGGCGAATAAGATTACTAAAGCCTGTAACTTTCGCTTGCTTCCTTAAAAAGTTCATTGAAAGTTGTCGAGGACCAGTAATCATCTTCACGACTTCCGATTACCTGTAAGAGTAAAGGAGGTTCTGATGGACATTTTGCGTGGCATGTGCGTGAATATAAAACATCAACTGATAACTAATGAAGACATTTTCCGAATAACAAAAACTTGGTAGGATCCAAAGGTTATCAATTTATAGATATCACCATTATTTAGGTACTTCCATTTCATGTCGGTATTCGCAAAAAAAGCCACAGAGAACAAAAACAACATTAATTATAAACATCAAACAGTTATTCTGTTTCTTAATTAACTAAGAATTGACCTACTCTGCTTCCCTCCTTTTTGATTCCAAAAATTCTGAAAAACGCACACAAACAATATATTTTTTGATACAACTCTAAAAGCCTAAATGAACTAAAAAGATTATTTTTTTAATTATAGGGATGTATCCAGAATCTCTTCTTGAGGTTTCATTTGATGTTTTTTAAGGTGGTCGCGACGATAATCTCATCATCATCTGAATCAGACGAAGACATTTTAAAAAATGATCAGACTAATTTCACAACATTGATATATGTGTGCGCGGCTAACTTATTAGATAACATTTCCAGGGGATATGTCATTGCCATGATATATTATAAATGCCACTTGTGTGTGCGGCCTGCCAAATTGCCATTTATAAGCTATTTCCACTTTTCACATATGTAGTCAAATATGCGTTAATATATATTTTTCGGCCCAGCGATCAGAGAGGTCTCATGAAAGATAACCATTCTGATCGCCTACCATAGAAGTTTTTTTGCACATCAATGCATTTTTCAAATTTATTGAAATTATTTTCAATAAATTTCAGCCTTAGAGACGACAAATTTTCCTCTTGTTAATATATATGTAAATGTCAGTGACTAATAAGAAAAGTTTTTCATGTAAAAGCTTATGAAGCAACTTTACGATAGTTGAAGAAATTTCATGTAAATTATGAAAAGAAAGCAACCTAGATGGCTGCCCTGAAGAACACTCGCATTTATTTTCTTTCCTGCTTTAATAGCAGAATTACACAAATTGGTAAATTCTAATAGATAGTACATATTGTTTACGACTTAAATTAAATAAATAGCATAAAACTGAAACAAGAGATGATCCACAACGTTTTATACGCGGAGAATGAATGCTATCAGAAACAGAAACAAGGAAAAATCTACAATTAATCCTTACGATACATGTAAGTTTGTATGATCACCCCCTCTACGCAATTTGATTCTATTTCTAGAACAGTTCGTCGGACAGTAAAAATTTGTATAACCAATTTCAAAGGATTTTATATTCTGAACAATTTTGCAGTACAATAAAAACATTTGAGTATCTTTTTCACAGTATATGGACAAAAAACCTAAGTTTTTGTAAGACAACACCAAGAAGGGGTTGCCCGATTTAGTTCATTTTTGAAATGTATTAACTATTTTTATGAAAACGCCGTGTACTCCGCCAGTATCCAAATATATAGTGAAAAACTAAATTTTTGTATGGTAACCCTGCGAAGGAGTTACCTGATTTGTACCATTTTCGAACTAAAATCTACAGTTTTATTAAAAATAGTCCAGTAAATAGGGACTAAATAAGGCCTTTGCCCTACAAAAGAAGGGTAGCTGTGATTTTTATATGAATATGTTATTTAGATCCGGGCCCCGATGAAAAATCGAAGTTCTCACTCTTGGAGGAGGTATGTGCAGTCCGCCATCTTGGATTAAAGGTAGAAAATATTGTTTTTGTTTTTCAAAATAACACCCCCCCCCCCCGGGTTTATCCTACGACAAAAATGGCTAATACAAATTTGAAGAATACTAAATTCCTCACATTTTTCGTATACACACTTTATTTGTAAGTCTGATGTGTAACGATATGGTATCATAGGTCCATAGGACAGGAGGTGATGGTAGAAATTTAGTCAAACAAAAAATTGTACGGCAGGGGGGGGGAGCATCTCAAATGTTTCGGAGTTACATGATGAAAAAGAAGATATGCTAGTCCTTCATAAAATATTCTGTATCTTAAAAAGTATAAGGTGTACGGTCACTTACAGAGCTCAATGTATGCAGAGCTTCATGACCTTTCCAACGACTGGTCGACTATCCCCGTATACTTCTCTCCGCTCAGGAGTGTTATGGTGGACATTCAAATTGATTTTTAGGGCTGAAGAAGCCCTCTCAATATGGACCAAATTTCCTAGAACAGGAAATGAATACTTCTAGGATTCTGAGGACTTAAAAAAATCGGCATCGGCAACTACTGTGAAACAATAAGGCGATTAGCACAACTGATGACATCCCTTATGCCGTTGCCGCGTTGTACTGGTGCCGACAAAACGTTTTACAGTTTCCATATCCGAATTACTTTTAATGGAAAAGAAAGTTATTTTTTCTAGCCAAAAAATGCAACTTGGCTTGAAGAAACTAGCTTCGGCTTTTTATACTTCCTTGAAGAAATAGGCTCCGGGAAATAACACCCAACGAAATAACGCCCGAAATTGATAAGTGAAATAAGACCCACCACGCGCGACGTGTTCTTACTTTAAATCGAATATCAATGCGATAACGGGCCGCCCCAACGCGAGAAATCGCCGCTCCAATGCTTCTCCCCACCCGCGCGATGCGTTCTTACTTTACATACATCATTATCAATATTTTGGGCTTTATTTCATTTGCTTGTTCTCTTGATCTGAACTTTGGGCTTTAGTTAACTTTTTTGTTGGCACTTTTTTCACCTACTTTGGGTTTTATTTCACAGTTTTAGAAAAGTTTTTCTTAAAAGAAGTTAAATTTTCAAAAGCTTTACTAGAATTGAAACGGGTCAGTTGCAGTTTCCCTCGATGAAGCAATTAATGCTGAAATCAAGAAAATCAACAATGTCAATTCAGATGACAACACAGATATATCAAACTGAGACGAAACTGTACTAGAGGACCAAAATGGAACAACATTGCGAAACGATCCAATCATCAACAATTCCAACATGAGACATAATGTGTAGTTATCAGTTATTTTAAATTTTAGTAGCATAAAAATGAGGGATTTGGTAAAGAAATTTGTAATAAGCCAGAAGCAGTTTGCAAACTATAATTTGCACAATTCTAACACTCCACGCAATAAATAATAAAATGCTTCTGCTATGCTCCTTTAAAAACCTTACTTTTGTGCCAAACAGAAATCAAGAACTAAAAAAAACATAATCTGGGTTGTGTCGATATTCTTTTCAAATTGTCAGCACAGTGATCCGCTTGGTGACTCAATTAATTGAATCCGTTCTTAACTTAAGATAAACCGCTTACTTAATTGACTTTACTGAACTGTGTCGACTATGCGAAGAGGAAAATGAAACCTCGAACCTCACTGGAGAAAGACTTTTCTTCCAAATAAGGTTTGAAATCTAATCACAAAGACAACCCTGGTCGCGATATGTGCATGGTCGTAGATGCCTAGTCTACCCTAACCTAACCTAACCTAATAGACTTTATTAAATTACCGATAAAATTTCTATAATATTTTGCTCATTATAAATGTGTTCATCTTAACTAAGGGCAGAGAGAAAGTGTAGATAATTGAAACAGAAGACAACGCGTTCTTTAGTGGTGAGTTGAATATGCTAGGAAAGGTATTCACCAGAAATGGTAGAGAATTAAATATATTTCGTCCTTAGAAAAGTGTTGCAAATCACTTCATTTTTGACTTAGAGTAAGTATCAAAATTCCTGTCCGAAAACCACATCATATTAAACCCAAGTAGATCTCAATAAATAGTAATATAAAGATGTAACCTAGTAATAACCACAAGGCTTTTTGGTCGTTCTAAGGAGATGAACTTATCCAAACTAGTCTCACAATCTCCCTTTCAAACCTGCAAAATGTTTTCCAACCACCTTCAATGAGTTCTTACACAAAGGGTTTGTAACATTTTTTATTCTTCTATCAATAACTCCTAAAACTTCAGTTGTATACGCTTTGCTTCTGTGAACTTATAATGAAGTGGTGCAAATTTTGGACGCACTACATTCCAATACAAATGAGGGCTATGATGAATGCGTTAACTGCTTTTCAAGAAATGTTTTACTTTATCCAATCCCCTAGCATTACTGTTCAACATCTCAATTAATAATAGTACATTTCCATTTGTATTGAAGCACTCCATTGTTACCCCGCCCGATCTTTAAATCTGACGATCATAGGAATATCATTGATTATTGCTCCATCTCCATATCTAATAGTTTGGCTTTTATATTCGAAAAGGTCGTATTCGGCCAACTTTTTAACTATACAAAGGGACTGATTTTTGAAAAACAGCACGGTTTTTTCTCGAGCTTTATTCACAGACGTTATCGCTTGATTCCATCTATACTGATTCATTCGACAAAATTAGCCATAATCATACGTTGGTAAGGATGGCACAGTTGGTTTTCCATCAGAATACAATCTTATGGTTTTCATCCTATTTGAGTGGTATAAAATGCCCTGTAGTTTTTATGGTCAGAGTTCATATTCTTATGGAAAGTTATCTGGTGTCCATCAGGGCACGGTCCTCGGTCCTTTTATCTTTTTAATATACATCAAAGATCTTCCAGGTCAGCTAAAATCTAATTCTTTTATGTATGTTGATGATGCCAAATATTCAAAAATTCATGATAATTTCGTTTTCCATAAAATCCCACCCACTTCTCTTTTGTCATACTCTTAATAATGTCTTGATCTCCGAAACCAGCGAAATTAAAGATGTGATTGCAATTTTCGATTCAAAACTATTTTTTAATTCTCATACTCAATTTGCAATCTCTAATGCTTCTCGTTTAATTGGACCTATATTTCGTATCGGTAAGTTTTTTAAGACCTCTTTCTCACATATTGCACTATTCAATTCACTGTCTAGAAGCATTTTAGAATATGCCTCCCAAATATGCAGAGAAAACCTTAAGTGAAAATCTCCCATTTTTAGAATCTAAAACTAGTATAATGTCAAATTCAGCATTATTGATATTTTTGAAGCTAGTCCCACGTCATTTAAAAAAAGAATACTGGGTGTGTTCGAGCACTCAGTGTAATGCGATCCAATCACGAGGGAGCCTTTTCCTGCCTTGTAGCGCTTTGTAGTTGTTAGTATATACAAATGTACTCATAAGTTTGATTCCTTTAGCAATATTATATCACAGTACTTAATTCTAATATTTTAGTTAAGTTCATTTTGGTTCTTATTAACTTTTTAATGTAATTATGTACATTTAGGGCCGTATTCACCAAGCCATTTAATTGAAATTTAATTTACTTTCTGTTTTAGTACTCCTCTAAGAGAGGGTTAGAGCACACTTAAAATTAAATTAAAATTTAATTTGCATTATTTTATGTTATAATAACGCATATTATAACTTTATATTTAATTTAACTGGGCCCAAACAATTTGTAATGGGAGTACTCAAACACAAATGAAATTAAATTTCAATTAAATGGCTTGGTGAATACGGCCCTTAATATATTATTCCAGGCTTTTTCCTTAGCTTACTTTTAGTACTAAATCTGAATATTTTGGACTTTAAATAATATGGTTGATTGCCTATTCTTTTCTACACAATATTGTTTGATTAATACCTACACCTTGATCTATTATTATAAAAGTTTTTAATTGTGATCATCATTTTGTATTAACTTAGTATCTTGAGCTTTTTTCATACTGAACTGTTTAATAATAAAATTCACAACAACGTTTTTTCATGTAGTATTTTTAATTACCTTTTATTCATATACATAATATACAAATATATATATATATACAGAGTGTTCCGAAATGTCTTTAATCCTTTAAGGGGATGAAAGTAGAGGTCATTTGAGTCAAAAAAGTCCAGATACTTTTATATCGAACTCCGCTTGGTTTTCGATAATATCGATTCTCGAGGTTTTGCATACCTCTTCAGAGTAATTTCGTTATAAGTTCTATTGTAATTAATGGATTGTGACGTTGAAACCTTTATTTAAAAGAACATATATTAGCCTTTCTAAGAATGCATAATAAGTTATAATATTGCCTTCAGTTATTTAAAAAAAAAACAGTTTTCTCTATGATTTTTCATTTCACCAACATTTTTGTCGCGCTTCAGTGTACATTTATTCCAAATATCACCATTGTACGAACTTGGCAAACTATGAAAAAATTTGCGCATTATGTCATCTTTCCAAAATGACCTCTATCAGTGCTATCAACAATAACAATCAAAAGTTATCGAGGTAATCTTTAGTTTTTTCGTAGGATTCTATCTCCTCCTAGTGTTTTTAGCCTACGACAACCGTTTATATGTCATTGTACGGGAATCTTAACTGGCTATTAGATAGGCTACTTTTCGATTTCGAATTTCGAAAATGGAGAGAGTAATTTCGAAAAAACACTTTTTTATCAAACCTGATATTTACGTAGATTTCGTTATTCCGCATCTTTTAGTGCTATTCATTTTTGCGGGAGGGGCAAGCTCTGGTATAGGCGGGGGTTCAAAGTTTCAACTTTAAGCGGCTATATTTTCTCAACTAAGCTTGTTCTAGCAAGTAAGTAAGTCCTAAATTCATAAATGGAAAAGACATTGGTATAACATTGTTTTTATTCAAATATAGCCGCTTAAGGTTGAAACTTTGAAGCCCCGCCCATCCCAGAGGTATCTCTATGAATCTCGCAGGCATGTTTGAAAAATTTCGGCGAGAGCTGCTCTTCTGTACATCAAATACACCTAAAACTAATCGTTTTGTCGCAATACTTAAAAAAATCTGCAAATATGGAAGCGGAGCTGCCTGATTTTATTCATTTTAAAACTATGATTTTTAATTATTACCAGATTTCAGCTTCCTAGCTTGACTATACTTTTCAGGAAGTGTTTTAATTTGTATATAATAAAAATAAATACCTCTGCATGCCAACACTATGAAAGAGTTGCCGGATTTTACATATCTACCCGGCTTTTTACATAAAATTGCTCTGTAGGAATTTCGGCACGTTTTGTGCGTACTCAAAAATTATAAAAGTGACATAAAAGTTTCGAAATAAATTTCTTTGTTATAACAAATACAGATCAGATCCCTAAGCTTCAGTTTTTAAAAATTTATGTAATTAATTTGATCCATTTTAATTTAATTATAGAAGCTTCAAGTAGAGTAAGTTCGGCGATTATGGTAATAAAATACAAATTTAATGAGATATATTTATATTTATTGTTCCATTCAGTCTGAAATTCAGTAAGTTCTGATGGTCATAGCGTACTGCAGGCAGCAGTATGCTATCCGACGGCTAGCAGCAGCACACAGCGTGGGCCACACGGCGAATGTGCTGTCGACGAGACTCGACCAGACGTCTCAAGTCTGACTGGGACGAGTGCCCGGAAGAGAAAGAAAAAAAAGAAAAAAGAAGAAGAGGAAGGTAACATCTGTCTGTTGGCGGGAGGTAAAAAGTAAAAAAGGAGGTCAGTATGTGAATATTTTAAAAACAAAAAGTCGAGAGAGTTCTGAAAAGAAGATATATAAGAAAAGAATTAAGTGAATTAAAACCAAAAGTTTTTGTTTTATGACGCGAGAAAAGGAAACATTCTGGGCCATACCTGGTACCGTTAAGGATCAGAGATGACATTCCGGCGATACACCAAACGGAATTTACAGACAGCAAATCAGTATTAAAAGCACGGATTAAAAGGTAGCAAATCTTCCCAGTCATGATAACCCTGGGAAATTACAAACGAGATAATACACGGAAACGATGTTCACGGAAATGAAATTATTGTTGGACAGCAGAAAGAAAGCTCAGGATGCCTGTAAAAATGCTTGTAACCAGTCTTTCCCAGCGCTTTCATTCTATATGCAAAATGTATGGGCGATGTTATTTTTGACTGCAAGCTAAACTCATGACATTCTCTCTAAGCAAGTCAAAGAATTTAGCTTCCATTTGTAGCACATAATCGACAAACTCGTCCTCCAATTTTTTCGGCAAAAGGTTTTCGGGGTAACTAAATTAACTGAAACTTTTTTTTTACAGTTAAACGTCTTAAGGTAGTTCTAGGTACATTATATTGCTTACAAGCTTTAAGTGTACCCATTTTATTTTCTCTCATAGCTTCTTGTCCCATTGTGTGATGTTTTCTTTGAGATTGTGGTATCTTCGGCGCCATTATCTAAAACAAAAATATTATTAGACACTGTCGAAACAACACGAGGGTAATACGGCCTACCGGGCCTACTGGTAGGCCATATTAGCTTTGATGGCATTCTGTAAAACAAACACCTCTAAGACAAAAAATATCAATTCAATTCTATTAAAAATTGTTGAATTACTAGATACGTTGTCAGACACTACTAGTAACGTTCAAGCACATTCGACCCGATGCATTGCTTCTTTTAGGAAAAACTACGGTATATTACGGTATATAAAACTTATAAAACTTAGGCCGACTAGGCCATATAAACCTGAACTTACTCTAACTTTTTTTATTTTATTTTTCTAAGAAAATCCTTAATTCGCCGTAAAATAATTTGTAAACCAGATCAAAATAGATAGCGACTAACAGCAACTAAAATTGCAATAATTTGCAACGGAAAATTATATCAAATGACCTCACTTCCAAATTTCAAGGCCTTCTAATAATAATTCCGCATTTCGAAATTAATGCAAATTATCTTTCTCTAGAGAAATTAAATCTTTCAATCGGTAATTTGGATCCACCTTTTAGGAAACCTATTATTCCGCCCCTCAAAATAAACAAATGTTAAACTGAGCGAGGCTTTCATGTAAATCACCTGTCACTTGTAACACATTTCTAATGTTGCTTAGTGTGTAATTTGCAAAGTCGCGCATGCGCTTAGTATGCTTCATCGATGAAGCTAAGAGATGCGCTAATATGACAGGACATTCACCGCGAAAAGATTTATTTGTTAAAAACGGAAATTAGTATTACTATTAATGTCTATTTATAATTTTATATTATCTATGCAAAATATCGTGCCAAATGGCCCCCGAATCTAGTGAAATATTTGAATAATGCCCACGTTGAATATTCTGTATTTATCGTACGTATTCAGTTGTAATACTACATCCGGATGGTTTCATGATATAATGCATGTTGAAAATAGATTAGACTAAGTTGATTTTAAAATAAAATCTATAAATCGATAAGTTTAAGAGAGAAAAACAACTGCGAAGAAAAAAAAAAATTAAAATTTAACTAAATAAATTTTATTTGGTGACAGAGCTATGAGATGGAAAATTATGATCGTAAAAATTCTTCTGTCTATCTATGTTTAATATTATACCATGGAAACAAACGTAAGAGTTATACAAGTTCTAGCTTAAGCTTAATACGTGGCTCATCCTTTTACACAGTTTCATAGTGTTACTTTCAGCTAAACTGAATCTGTTAATTTTGGTGGCTTAAGCTGAGCTTACTTACAAATGTCTAGCATAATTAGACTCTAGCACTTAAACCCTACTATATAATTTGGATTTATTGTTAAGCTCCGTGTAATCATTATTTATTTAACTGTGCCTTTAAGGAATCGGCCATGATAAAACAAAGCGTAAACCAAACGGATTTTTGTAAAACTAGTTCATAAAAGAGTGTAAAAGCAAACAATATCGCAGTGCTACTATTTTTGAAGAAAATCATTTAATTTCACAGGCCTGTAAATTTGACTAAAGCTTTTGTCTTCATACAAATGACCTACTTGAGGCCATAGTGTCATTTTCAACAATAGCTTCATTATGCAGGATGGCATCAACGCTGATGTTGCAAATTTATAGAACCGTAAAAAATCTACAACTCAAGCTGGTACGGAGTGTCGTAATACCTTGAATCATACATACAAATAGTGTTCCTTTCCATCTGGAAAGTTTTATCTTAATATAGCAGCATTTTTGGATTAAATGAAACCATTTTCGAATTAAACGTAACTATTTTTGAAATGAATGAAACCATTTCCGAATTAAGTGAAACTGTTTTCGAATTAAATGAAACCATTTTCAGATTAAAAGAAACCATTTTCACATTGATTGAAACTATTTTGAATTTAAATGAAACTATTTTCAAATAAAATGAAACCTCGGAGAATAAAATATGAATTTAATGTTTTACGTTTTTATTTTCATTAAAAAGGTACATTAAATTTTATTGTACAGTGTAAGTATCAAATAATGTAATGTATTTTGCAGCCAAGTAATTCTCACTTAATTGCCCATTAAACCGTTATGTGCTCTGCAATTAGTATATACATAGATAACATGCAAATGCAACTGATAACTGGTCATTTCAGTCTTAGCAGTGTAACAAATAAGTGCTAGAAATTCAATTGAAAGTTACTTGTAAAATGAGTGGGAAGATTTTAGCTCTAGAAGTTCCGATTACTGGCAACCTAGCGAGGAGTCTTCTATTAATTTAAGCCATAGTGAAGTGGTTCATGAAGGTAATCTGGAGCAATTGAATTCAAATTGTGGGGAAAGAAAAGTTGGTACCCAAAGAATTCCGGGACGAAGAACAATAGGACGGTACTCGAAAATTACAAAAGACATGAAATTTATTCGTGTAAAATTGTATGAAGAAGGTAAAACGATTTCAGAAGCTGCTCGAATTACGTCGATAAATACAAATTCGGCTAAGCCTTTGTAGAAAGAATTACTCGGGAAAACATCAAAAGGAAGTTAATCGAAGAAAAAAATATATCTGTGTCGTTCTCTGCGATTTTCAGTGGTTTGCGGGAGCGAAAAATGACTTTCAAATTGCCTTCGGTTGAAGTGGATAGAATGAACAACGAAGGAATATTGCAGCTACGACAAAATTACGCCAGAATTTACGCAGTGCGTTCCCCAGCACAGGGAAAAATTAAAATTTATAGATGAGTGTGGTACAAGAGTACGCGTTGTGGTACCCACTGAAATAGGACGGAACGTAACATTGATCGTCGCTATGAAGAATAGAGGTATCGTCTACAAAAAAGGATTATTTCCAAAGCTACCGTGAATACCGATCGCTCCAATTAATTTTTATGCGAGCTTTTTGAAAAAATTGATTACATGCCGCAATTAGAGAATTCTTTTGTAATACTGGATAATGGCTCGAATCCATACAATACGAGAAATTCAGGATATTGGTCGCCAATGCTGAACACTATAGAAAAAGCATTTTTGAAAATAAAGTTGATCGCCCGATCAGTATTAAAGAACGTTAGCACCGAACATAAGGTTGATGTAGTTGACCAAAGTGTTCAGCAACTGAATCAAAATAATTGCTCAAACTATGTAGTGCATATGGTTTTGCAAAGCTGCAGATCGCCAACCGCTTCACTAATGCCAGGAAGGTAAATAAAACTCAGTACCGTTATATAATTTACTAATTTCACCTATTATATATTGATTGCAGAGCACATAACGGTGTAATGGACAAATAAGTGAAAATTACTTGGCTTCAAAATACATTTTATTAGATACACTGGACTATAAAATTTAATGTACTTTTTTAATGAATATAAAACCGTACAAAAGCAACAAATTCATATTTTTTTCTCCGAGGTTTCATTTTATTTGAAAATAGTTTCATTTAAGTTCAAAATTTTTTCAATCAATGTGAAAATGGTTTCTTTTAATCTGAAAATGGTTTCATTTAATTCGAAAACAGTTTCGTTTAATTCGAAAATGGTTTCATTTAATTCAAAAATGCAAAACCGCTTAACGGATTTCAATGAAATTTTGTGAATATGTTTGGTTGGCTCCAGCTCGAAAGATAGATGGCGCTATTGTCGTGATCTAATGCTTGAGAACGCATCGACGTGGAAAGCTGAAATTTTGTACACGGCGTTTTAATAAAAATTGGAAATATAATTCGAAAATTGAACAAATCGGGCAACTCCTTCGTAGGGTTGCCATACAAAAATTTCGTGTTATACTGTATATTTGGGCACTGCCTGAGAACGTGTCGACGTAGAGCTAGAGACCCGGAGTGAAACATTAGAGCACGGAAACACTCGATCGAGTCAGATAATAGCTTAGATATTATGCATTTCCGAACACCCCACCCCAACCCACCCCAACCCATCTTGGTATCTATATAATCGCCGAGAAACGCCCATGCCCTAGTATTATATATATATTATAATTTTTCCAGGTTTGCTTATATAATTCTGGATGTCGTCGTCTTGATATTTATATGCACTTTCGAGTTTCTTAACAGTCTATAAAATTATTAATGAATTACTTCGAAATTAAACCATTATAGGCGTAAAGGCGTATTCAGTGTATCCAAAACAAGGGTTCCTGATCACATGGGAATCATGCGGCGTGAAAGGGCTGACCTTCTAGCTAGATCTGGTTCTGGTTCTCCATTTCTTAGACCAGAACCTGCTGTAGGTGTTGTCCGGCTTAAGCCCGGAGCAGGCTGGGTACACTTAAGTCTATCATCCTATCTGTGGATGAACTGATCCGTGCTTGGATCTCGTCTCACTGTGTAAAAATAAAAAAAAACGTCTCTTCAGTCTCTGCGGTGACAAAGAACCCTGCAACTAGCCGCATATTTGCGCAGATTATTATTGAGTTCTAGATTGTTCTTCGAATATATTTTACCACAGAAAGTGAATATCTAACCCACTCAGAATACATTACTATGCCTTCTGTCAGGTATAACATTCCATTAATTAAGAAGAAAAAATACTAATATATTGTACATAAAGTATAATAAATAAATCAAATTGATAAATTATTAATGTGAGTATTTGAATGCATTGTTGGTACTTAGTAGAAACTTTTGTGTTTAATATTTTAATAGTGAAAGCAAACACCCTCTGAAAGGTTTGTATGTAATTTTGTTTAGCTTAAGTAAATGTTCCCTGAAATATCTTAGCAAGTGTTTTTTTTTTCACTATTAAAAAGTTGAATTGATGAAATTTTGTTTGTAATTAAATTTTCTTTATTATTCTTTATGTATTTGTATTTTTCTTTTTTCTAATTCATTTTATTTTACTGATTTTGTGAGTTGTATCTTCTACCAGTACAATTAGTTTGTTAGCTTTTTATCCTTATTCTTGATATTTGTTTTTCTATGTTGATACAAGTTGCAATAGTATAATTGTTAAGTAGGCTCTACCCTTTTTTAGTCTACAATTCATATCCAAAAAAGACTTAAGCCGCAACCTCAATAAAACGGCTATTGCTTCGTTTATGTCAGTGATTCCCAAAGTGGTCGATATCGACCCCCAGGGGTCGACGACCACCTGGAAGGGGCCCATGGCAGCGAAAAAAATAATTCGGGGTCCATGAGATGTAGATGGGGGTCAAAGATAGTGGATCTCATTTAAGCAGGTCGTGACTTTAGTTTTGGCTTTTCTTAAATGGAATAATCCACATACATAGTATCTATTTACTTACATAAAACTTTCTTATAATATAAAGACATATATCTATATACATAAATTATAAAACTACCTATGAAGTAATATGAAACCATCTAAGCTGTAGGATCTTCTGAGAAGATGTCACCCTGATAAAACAGGTAGAGATTTGAAATACTTTCAAACACTCAAAAAAATACTTCAGAAGAGTACTACGGAGAATGTTCGCTTCGACGTCACAAAGAGACGATGATGGTTTGCGGGCGTCTTACAATATCTCGCTATTTATAGCAAAATTCGGAAAACCGCATACTATGGGAGAAAAGTTAATTTTGCCAGCCGTTGAAAAAGTTTTAAAAACTGTTTTACACAAACCTGCATCAGATATCATTAAAAGAATTTCTTTAAGCAACAACATGAAATGAGTCATGATATTGAAAGCTTCTTGTGTAATTATTTGCAAACGACCCATTCCTCTATATAGCTGAACGAGTCAACTTTACTTAGTAACGAAGCGTTATTATTGGCATATGTTCGTTTTATTATGGATCAAGAAATCCGCGAAGAACTGCTCTTCGCAAGAACTTCGCCAACCGACAATAAGGGCGAATCAATATTTAATGTTTTGAAGTATTACTTCATGGAAAAATTTATCAAATATAATATCAGTAGCTGCTGATGGAACACCTACCATGGTTGGGCGTTATCGTGGATTTATAAGCTATTTAAATCAAAATATACCCGACGTGTTAGTAATACACTGCGTCATCCATCGACAACATTTAAAAGCTAAAAATCTGAATGTAAGATTGAAGTACGCTGGTTGTCGAAAGGCTTATGTTTGAAAAGATAGTTTGCATCAATTTTAAAGGAAAATTTAATCAAGTTGAAGCCAGATATTGCTTATTTAACAGATTTGTTTACTAAATTTAATGAGGTTAACTTGCAGTTACAAGGTGACAGTCTAAATTTGATTAAAACAAAGTCCATCATTTCATTGTTTCTTGCCAGAATTAAGCTAATGAAACAAAACATAGGACGGCGCGAATTTTCCCAGTTCCCCAATTTGTCACAGACAAACTGCCAGGAAGACGACGTTTCAACCTACGTTCAACATTTAAATGCCCTCTATTCGGATTTTGAAATTAGGTTTGAGGATGTTTTGACTATGGTTATACCACCGTGGATAAGCAATCCATATGTGACATTGAAGAAACGGATGTCATATTACAAGAGGAACTGATCGAAATAAGCACAAACGAAGAATTTAAGGTACAGTTTAGAAACGGATATCAGGAATTTTGGCTTCAACAGGACATACCTGTCACTTATCCCGTATTATGGAATATCACGAGAAAGTTTTTAATTGCTTTTCCATCCTCATACCTAGTGGAAAAAGTTTTCAGCGCGGTTGCCAATCTCCTAACAAAAAAATAAACAGACTGGACATCACTAACCGAGGAGATTTGAGACTAAACCTAACTAGATTGGTGCCCCAAATGTTGAAAATTTATTAATAAAGCATCCGGTTCATCCCTGCCACTAGAAGCATGTATTAAGTTAGTTTAGTTATCTTATGTAACAGACACTAAATAGTAAATTTAATTTGGTTCGTTTTAATTTCAATTTAATTAATAAATGTGTAAAACTTAAAATGTCTTTTTTTAAAGTTTTTCACGCTACACTTCACTACAGTTAGAAAATTAAATCTTTCAAAGTCTGTAGCACTATACCTCTACACCACTGTTAAAAACACATTTGAAGGTGATTAAATTTGCAAAAAATCAATATCAGGTAAGCAGGGGGGTCTACCCAAAACCGAAAAACATGGCAAGTGGTCTACGAGACAAAATAGTTTGGGGACCTCTGGGTGAAGAGAAAAGCTAATACTAACAACTCTATCAGAAATAACCCGCATAGGAGAAACTCGCATCTACCTAAGGTGATAGAACAAACTGTGGGATTCAAATGTCATCGCTTCGTTGTCAGAACATCGATTCGGAAGCTAAAAATGATGTATTTGCTATACTTTACTATTGACTCATGAAATCTGACATGGGCTAAAAGACTGTTATATAGAACTATTTAATCTTAGTGATTGCGAAACGAAATTTGTTTTAGTCACTTGTTGTATTGTAAAGGTGCTACTACTGTAGACGTAACCAAAGGGTAGGCCAGTAATGCCTAACTCTAATATTAAATCAACGATGCCCCGACTTGATGTAGGGAAGCCCCCAATTTTTTCTTAGAAATTTACTGGCATTTTTTCTTAGTTTTATATTGTTTTATATTAATTTTTGGAGCCGACAACGGAACATTGTATCAGAAAATAACTCCTGTCGCCCACTAGACTGAATATAAATTCTGCTGAAATATTTTCTGTATATTTCCAAGCAGAAATGAATGCTTTTTGCTCATCTACGAGTCTAGGCTCATAAAAATTGTTATATTCCGTGCCACGAAAAATGAGCTATACCAAAGGGAAATTTGTAACTTTGTACTATTATGTATACATATTCTCAATGGTAAAAGAGTTTTCAGAGGGCATTGCCAGTAAAACGAATTATATTATTTTATTTTTAATTACTATTGTTTTGTTTTGCAATTTTAATAAATATTTATGATTTCATAATATTTTCTTTCCTTTCATTCTTGCAAAAAAATTATTTATTATAAGTAAATTTCATCACAAAACTTCTAAAGGTAATTTGTAATTCTAATTTACAACCAGAATCGATATAAATTAATTTGATGCGGCAACACGAAGAACTACAAAATTTTCATTTTGACAAGTTTGGCTTGTGTCTCAAATAAAGTGCGTAATGAATAGTGAATGAGAATTCAAATATCCTAAACGGCTTGTGTCTAAACTAAGATGCTTTTGCTTTAAAGGAAAAATTGTTTGATTTTCTCAAAAACAAATTTTTAATCAATAAGCTTCATCTATAACATCCCAAGAAGTTTTAGCATATAATAGAAGATAAAGTTCAATCAGGGATTTTTTGTAATCAAAAATCAGACCAAGGACTATGTGTAGCGTATTTCCAGATATAAAGTAAGTACATCGGCATATATCTGATTAGCAAAAGCAAATTTATTTGTAAATAAACTCTCTGACTTAAGAAACACTACATAAAACATGTTTCCGCGGGTAAAATTTACCTGATCTTGTAGAAAGCAATAAAATAACTTAATTTGAATAGAAAAATTACAAAATGTTGCTCAGGTTAAATTGGTAAAGCGACAACCCAAAACTGAAATTTCCCTGACCTTGATAGCTCATTTTTCGTGGCGCGGACTATAGTCACCCAAGCACCCGTTGTCGGCCTCCAATAATATGCGTAATAATTCTAAGAAAAAAATTTCCAGTAAATTTTTAAGAAAAAATTGCAGCCTTTCATATAACAGATCGAGGCATCGATGATTTTATATTTGAGCGAGGCAGTTCTGGCTTTTAGCGACTCAGCATGATCAGAACTGTTCAAAATGGTACAAGTGAAGCCATTTGATATTTTAACAAGGCTAAAAGCCATTAAAAATAACCGTGCTGAGCTGTAAGAAATCAGTAGCCAGCTTACTTTATTAGTGTCATAGGCAGGTGTCCCACCGAAGTCATAGAGGCCTTAGTGAACCTTATATGTCTTCATATGGATATTGAAAAGAACTCATACTTCAGGGCACTAGGCTAGAAAGGAAGAAGATGGTTAAGCCAAGAAGACTGGTTGTCATTCATCTCACGGCTAGAATATGCTGGCAGAGAACGTCGTAATAGTAGTAATATTGTGATTTATTAATTTATTAATAAATTTATACTAATTTCCTCGCTCTAACCGTTTTAATATTGAAATTCTTTGCTTAATTTATGACGTCACTTCCAGTCATAATGTGATTAAGATTGAGAATAATCAGTGAATTGGAAGAAGTCCATTAGTATCTTAAACGACCTAAACTAATATCTGAGAAGTAATCACGCCAAAATTTAAATTTGTACCAGAATATTACGGCCATAGAGACAATAAAATTGATAATGGGCTAGCAAAAAGAGGCGACATCTATCGTTGGAGCAAAAGTATTTTGTGGTACCTACTTCCAAAAGTGCTGTGTAAAAACTACCCCATACAAAAAAGTTCATCTGGTAAAAGAGAAAAAACAAAAACAAAAACTTATACCGCTTAAAAATGATTGACTTTGCAGGATACTTCATTCTGCCACTTCTGCCAGGATGACCAGAAACATCGTAGTACTTGATCTGCTGCTACGAAGCAATATCGAGTCGGAAATTTCTCCACTTCAAGCAGGTATGTATTCCTTCCTGTAACTGATGTGCGGATCCTGAAGAGACGATCATAATACATGTAAATCAAAAGAAAAATGTGGAATTAAATTAGTCATGCACTTCATCGTGATATCCTTAATATCACAAGATATTATCAGAGAAGAAACATGCCGTACAGAAAATCAAAGAACCAATTTAAGCTGAGGGACAATGGAGTAAGCTAAAACAAGTCGCATAAAACAGGTACCGTTGGCAAGCTTAAAATATTCTTCGAGTGATTGGAATATCAATAAGTATGTGAGTAAAGCCTTTGTAATGCCCTTAACGTAGATATTCATATTACTGATATGAGACTAATCCTAAATGTAAGCAAGTGAGCAAGATTGTATGCGGTAATTAAATATCTGAGCCCATACGCCGAAGAAATTTATCGAAGGAATTATCGGATCGCTATAGCTTTAATGTACGTAGAAGGTGGTCGTTCAATTTTTTGTTTTTTTGTTACTAAATTTCCTAGGAGGTTCAAATTTCGAAAAGTCTGCTGTTATTAAACGATTCATTGGGTTTAGAAGGCAACGTGATACGAGTATATGATCATATGATCATATCAATGATATGCTTATAATGTGAACCACGTACATATGGACACTCAGAGGTTCTCATATAAATAGCAGTCAAAATTCAAACTTCCTTTCGTACTAAAAGGATCTAAGCTAACAAAACCAAAAAACGACGACATACCTGACTCAACAGGATATTGAAATCCCCACAGTTCAGTTAAAGGTAATTGGAACTAAGTGTGAAAACATTACTTAAAATTATCTCAAAAACCATAAACGATTCCTATTGATATCACCTAGCTCAAAATGCATGGCGCATACATTTTTTAAACTCTAATTGATCATTAGGTGTCAAAGTCACAAGAAAATGCCGCTCTTAATCTTGCAAAAAGTTCACCGCAATTAAACGGTGATTAGATTCGCATCTAAGTTCATTCAACTCTCTAAAGTTCACTTCTTTGCCATGAAGGCCGCAGCTTAGCAGCATCGCATAAACCTTATGTAACTAAGCGTTGTGTGCTTAGATAATTATCACCCACTCGTTCAATGAGGAAACTCAACATCAGCCGGACGTGAAATCAAAAACTGTACAGATACTTTTAAAAGATTTATTTAAAGGTTGACTAGATAGATTTAGACTCGTGGCAAATGAGCGCCTTCAGGTTGGAATCCATTCTCATCAGCAATATAATTCAAGGTGTAGGTCTGGCCGTCATCACCAACCCATGAAACTGTTCCGCGAACAGCGATTGCTTCGTTATCAGTACCAACATTGTTTAGTTGAGCAGATTCTGAACGAGATGTTCCATCACTGGTCTCGAAACTGCAAAAGAATTACACGGTTATTGCTGTGCAAGTCAACAGTTATAAATGTAGTGGCTGGATTGTTTAATACTTACGCGAAATTGTATCCATCGACTCCAATATTGTCGTTGTCATATCTCAAAATTTGAGCATTTTTTGAGTCGTCCAATGGAGCAGCTAAGACGATGGCAAAGAGAGCAGCGAACACGACGGCGTATTTCATTTTTAGGCTGATTTGGGATTGCAGTATTGAAGTCTTGCGGATCTTTGGTGTTTTCCTCTATGCCAGCGCCAGAGCTTAACTAGTAACGTTAAGTGAAATGAAATCGTCTTTTATACCAGCCCATGAGCCCAATGTCAATGAAAGTGAATCTGACAAGATACTGCAAGATCACATTATGACGAATAAATTAAGCTTAAATTTTGGGTGTTGTCTATTACCATATAAGCAAAATCGCTAATGACTGCCGCTGCGACTACGTATTTAGTTAGTAATTGATGCAACTATAGTACTAGAGGCGTTGCGTGATGGTAACCTCCTTAAACTATCGATTATTTTACGACTCATTTTAGGTGTAAATTAAATCGATCACTCACGAGCAATCCACACAGATTGATGGCATACATTTGGGTGACGAAAGTGCACCGCCCGCTTCTTATTATTTTTTTTTCTTTCCTGAAATATGGAAAATTTTTCTTATTAGCGGTGCAGGTGACTTGGAAAAAAATTAAATTTGATAAGTTGTCATTGTAAAATTCCTTTCAGATAAGTAAAAATAGCGAACAATAATCACTTAAGAGCATTACAATATTCCATACTTATGTATTTGATTACTTTCGAAATGTTGATTAACCGGAATAGGCTCCTTAGTAGCATTGGTTTGATGTCGGAAATTTCGCAGACTTCATAGTTATTGACTTTTTCAATATTTTTTACTTTTAGGAGTTTATAGGCAAGTAGATTTTGCACAAACTAGATAGCAACAGAAATTCTTCTTGTTTCATAAGGTGTATGCAATATTTTCTCTCCAGCAACAAGTCCTTATCTCTTCAAGATTTTCCAGTAATATGACATGAATAGTTCTAAGTTTATCAATGCGTCCTTAAGATTTGAAATGAGAAATTGTTTTCCAGTTTTGTTTCAATTAAATTCAAGCATACATAAGAATGAGTTAAGGAGTTCAAATTAATTTTCACATGAATGATTAGCACAAAAAGGACAGCTAAATTTGCTGCATTTTAAATGAAACAGTATGTTCAGAGCAATTATTATAATCTAGAGTAGGTATATATCAGTGTTCTTATTACCATTCAAAACAAAACTGCAGGAGGAATAATGTCCCAAATCTAAAATCACATTTCCGGTTCAGATCTTTCATATAAGCAAGATGAGAAATCCATGTTTGGAAGCTCAATAACAAACTTAGAATATTGTCCGGGCAGATAGTGAGCACAAATTCAAAAATTTTACATTTGGAGATCCCTACATCAAAGCTCATATGGCCAAAGTATTACTCGATCGCGGCTAAGTGCCGTGTAATTGAAATTTAATATGCGAGCCAACTATCTCCAATTGATTATTACATAAACATCGATAATCTTACATTTTTATACAGCGTCAAATTCAAGATATATTCTACAGCAGCAATTGGTGAATTGATAGTCCTTTTCTTAATCTCAATATTCAACAATTTAGTAGGCAACTAGAGCTACGTAAGACTACCATTAATTTTTTCCAAAGTGTACTCTACTACATATTCGAATCACTCCGAACGTATTATGATTTGACCACCGTTTAACGGATATTGGCATAAATTCCAATGGCAGAACGCCCAAAACTAATGACATCGAACATTCATTGCATTTAATTCTTTTAGGCTAGGTGGTTGGTGTTTCTAGCCACTTAAAAATCATTCTTATTGGTGTACTTAACGCCATCTACAGGCGATTTACTATATTGAGTTGTAAGTGATAGAGCAACATTGTCGATTTTTAAAAGTTATATATGAATTTGTTTTAATTTTGCTTTTGTTACTACATAGGTAAGTTTTCTGTACAATTTTATCATTTCCCTTTTAATCAATCAATTAGCAAAACAAACAATTGAAGTAAAAACTGTTGATTTTTTGGTTTAAAAAATCATATATATATATATAAGTGGTTAGTGTAGCTAAACACTGTGACACACACAGGAAAAACTTAACTGTTTTATATATAGAGAATATTTCTCAAGTTATTCGCTTAAAGTATTTAAAATTTTCATGCAGAATGGCGCGGAGAATATTTATAAGTTGTTATACGAAGAGATTCCTGATGGAGATAGCTTCTGTGGAGCAGATTCTGATGAAGATTTAGAGGATATTGCTCACAGCACTGAGGAAGAATATATAGATTTTGGTGAAATTTAGGTACAATTTGAAGATGAGGATGACATCCCTCTAGCCAGGTTATCAATTTATCTGAGAATTTTCTGCCACTCAACAACGATTCATTCGATGAGTCACAGGTTAATTCTATACCTGATCCTAGCGAAGTGATTCCCAAATGGAAAAAATCTTTTCATATGGCAGAACCAGATAAGCTCACTGCGTCTGTGACCTACCTGAACATTATTATGAATTTAACAGAGCCCACGCCACTTCAATTTTTTCAGATGTTTTGGACACGTGTATTACAGGAACAGATTTGTGTTCAGACAAATTTATATGCTACTCAAACAGGGCCTGTATTAACAAATACAACTAAGGAGGAAATGAACATTTTTATTGCTCTAACTTTGGTAATGGGAATAAAAAAAGAGTCCTAGCTATAAAGATTATTGGTATTCTGCTCCTGATTTGAAAGATATTTATATATCATCATTCATGTCACTAATCAGATTTGGTTGGTTATTGTATAACCTACACCTCAATGACAATGTCGTTATGCCTTTAGCATCTAATCCTGTTTACGATAAACTGTATAAAATAAGACCAATACTAGATCACATGAGAGCGAAATATTGCGACAATTATACGAGTACTTCAAAGGTTGCTATAGATGAAAGCATGATAAAGTTTTCAGGAAGATCGTATCTTAAACAATATATGCTAAAAAACTGATAAAAGGGGATATAAAGTGTGGTTGAAATGTGCGTTAACAGGGTATTGCTTAGGTATGATAAGGTACAGAAGGATTTAAGCGGAAAAGTAGTCAGGAAGTTTTGCAGTAATCTTGAAGGCAAGAATTTAAAAGTTTACTTTGACAACTATTTCAACAGCTACCCATTGCAAATTGAACTACGCAAACTATCTGTATTGGCTTGTGGTAAAATAAATGCATCTCGAAAATACCTACCATCTTTGAAAGAAGATAAACAACAGAAACGGGGGGTATTTGATTATAGGATAAGCGATACCAACGTGAGCACATTGAAATGGAAGGATAAAAGGTCAATTCAAATTCTGTCTAATTATCATGATCCCAAAAATGTGGGAGTAGTTATGAGAAGGGAACGCAGTGGCCATCCTGAGAAGGTAACATACCCGGAAGCGGGAAGCGATAATGGACTACAATCAAAATGTGAATTTTGTAGACAAATTTGACCAATTGAAAAGTTGTTACTGTATTTCCCGGAAATCAAGAAAGTGGTGGCACCGGATATTTTTTCATTTTTTGGATTGTGCCCTCATATTCATTTAAATTTATAAAGATTTGGTTCTGATTTTGGTTTTGAAGGATTTTAGACGTAGTGTTTACCAAGGTATGCTGGCCTCCTTCCTATGTAAATAGGCGTAAAAGAAATACATCCCCATTCACAACACCCAGGGCTTCTCCGAGTCCTGCATGCATAAAAAAAAGCAAACCAACTGTTCCAATGGAAATACAGTCACAAAATAGTAAGCATAAGCCGGTACGAAATACCTCTAGAAGATGTGCCAAATGTAGTACAAAATCAAAGCCTGTTCGCACCATATATATTTGTGAAACGTGCAGAGTTCCATTGTGCCTACGAAAAGGAAAGACTTGTTTTAATGATTTTCATGATAAGAAGTAGTGCATAACTTTTTTCCGATATAATACAAATTCTCTAAAAAAATGCTATTTTATTGACTATACCGTCACGATGGTCACTGTAGTTAACCACCTCATTCCTCGAAAACCTGAAACTCGAACTAGCCAAAACATATTTCTTTCTATTATTTAGAAATCTAGCATTAAATATAATACAATTTTTTTACTTTTTGAATCATGGATATAAAAGCATGGCTGAAAGAGTTAAAGAGTATGTCAACTCCATATTTCATTATTATTTTCTACTATAATTCTGTAGCGAGATACAATTTCATTATGTTGTGGTTGCATCTGAGCACAACGCTTAAATATGCAGTTAGTTAGTGGCGCTACCGAATAATACCTATAAACATATTAGCCGAGATGGTATTAAAATTTAGCTATGAAAAAACTAGACTCCGGAAATTCGGCTATTGTTTAGTTTGTGGTTGTTGAGTCAAGGAGTGTGTGTCGCCTTATTCCTAAGTTAATTCTTAAATCTTGTAACTAAATTAGTGAGGTATTTACAAAGAAGTGTTGAATTCGTTTCTTCTATTGTCATTAAAAAAAAAACAAGTTCATACCTACACGAAAAGTGAAAAAATAAATATGTTGATAAGTGATCACTTGAAGACAAAGTTCAATCCAGTTCATATATGAAAAATTATATATGCTCTAAGTAAGATAAAACAAAATAAATAAATGAAAGTGATTCAGTCTTGTTTTGTCGATAATTTATATTATGTTGATATTTATTCGTTTAGAAGAGTAATTTCTGTGGATGGATATCCGTTTTGTATCAGCCGGTGGTATTATGGATTTTGTGTTTAGTCGGCGCTCTGCCTATCCCCATATTGCATATATAAATATATACAACATGATAAACGTCGTGCGAGCGGATGGTGCACTACTTTCCACCATCGCGGGTGTATTTTATACTGGGCATCTTCGTTGCTCGACCCATTGGGGGTGACATATATACATCGATACAATTTTTCGTGAGAAACTGATCAGATCAAATTTTCCAGTAAATATGGTGGCCGTGCAAGCATCTATTTGGCTATTCCAAAACGTTTTCGCTCCCGCCACTGAGCTCATCAGCGGTATTCCTAATACACAATGAGATATTTTTACCTACTCGGTGCATCTAAGTACACAAATTTGTTATACATTCTAACTGTCCATTACGTTAACGAGAATTTTTCAAATACACATGTTTTATACATGTACATTTAAAAAACTTTTATTTTACATTTTGCGTCTCGAGGCATATACGCCGAGTTGTTATCCCCGACCAACGAATCTACAGCAGTAGGTGATGGTTCGAACTAGCGTATTTTGTTTTAGTTCCAGGACATTTACTCTATAGGTCAATGCGCTGCATGGGACATGGTGCATGCAGGGACCACCATTTAATTTTGCTCAGCCTATCCCCATATTGCATATATAAATATATACAACATGATAAACGTCGTGCGAGCGGGTGGTGCACTACTTTCCACCATCGCGGGTGTATTTTATAATGGATATCTTCGTTGCTCGACCCATTGGGGGTGACATATATACATCGATACAATTTTTCCATGGAAGTATAATCAATCTTATTAGTAAAACTTTTTTAATTTTTTTTCCTTTTTTTAAATTATACGCATACATGGGGTGTTCTATTGTTCAACGAGCACTTTGCGTACTATATGTAATGAGTTTTCGGAAAAGGTAACGAAATTATTATTTTAGCTAGCTGTCATCAAAAGATCTGTTTTTTAAGAATTGCTCTAAAGTATAACGAAAAATAACTACAATTAAATTAAGGGATTTTTTGAATTTAGTATTCTGGGATTAAACTTTATTTATTTAAATTTTTACTGGGAAGTAAAGTAAGTTTGCCACAATCTTCTCTTCTATATTGTTGTTTTGTGGATGAATTAAAAAATACATGATTGGCCCAGTATGTCATGCAATGGATTGGCATGGCTATAATGGCCATACTCACCAGGTAAGGTATGTGTAGCAATATAATTCACAAATTTTAACGCCATCATTCTTATGATACCCTATATGAATGCCTGCATGTAATTTTGTATGGTGAGCTATCTGTTTGAAGTAGTTTTTCACTTATAATGGGTGGCGCAAAAGTAATGACCTTATTTGGTTCAGCTACAACTGCTTTTCTAAATTAGAAAACTAGAATTAGTTTTCTATTTATGTATATTAGTGCCATGCAATTTCGTCCCATTACGATTTGAAGATGATGTCTCTTAAGTGGTGACCTCCAGTGTTGTTGCAAATTTCAGTCCTATTTATGACATTTTCCATAACTTGCCGTAACACTTCCTGCGATATGTTCCATATTTCTTGATGAATATGAATATGAGGGTCTGTGGCTTATTCACATACACGATTGATTTCAAGTAACTCCAAAGAAAGAAGTCTGGACAGGTCAGATCGGGTGAGCTTGCAGGCCAAGGCAAGTCGCAAAGCGAGAAATAAAATGGTCTAGAAAAGTGTCCCTCACTAAGTCAATAGTGTCGCGTGCTATGTCTGCCGTGGCGCTGTCTTGCTGGAACCAGATGTGCTCCAGCCCCAATTCATCTAAACTGCATATCAAGAACTTACGTAACATGGTTCTGTAGCGCTCGCCAGTGACCGTTATCGCATTGCCTGCAGCGTCTTCGAAAACATAGGGTCCGATCACTCTTTCAGCACAGACGCCACACCATAAAGTAACTTTTAGTGGGTGTAAAGGTGCTTCTTGAATAGTGCGCGGATTTTCAGTGCACCAGAAGCGAGTATTCTGCTTATTGACATGCCCCGAGAGATGGAAATTCGCTTCGTCATTCATAACCAATTTGGAAAAAATAATCATAGCTGTACTCTAGACGAGCTCGGTGGTCAGTAAGCAGCAGCTGATGAGTCATCTGAGTTTTATACGGAAATATCTTAAGTATTTGCCCAAAATACGCTGCCGAGTCCGCCTGGAAATGCCCAATTGCATGCCACGTCGCTTCGTTGATGTTTCTGGACACTCTTCCGCATCTTCGCGCACAGCATCGATATTTGCGACTGAACGGCCTGTTCTTGGTCTCCCAGACTTAGGCCTATCCAATGTTGCGCCAGTTGCTTCGAGGCGTGTGGCAAAGCATCGGATTGTGCGAGCAACCGGTGCCGGACGGCGGGGAAATCGTCAGCGAAATTCACGTTGTGTTTTTATCACTGATGAATTATTCCGCAAAAACATTGACACGATTATTCTAAGTTCTTGGGAAGTATAATGGTCCAATGGTAATTTTACATATGTTAACTACACAATTTTCAATATCAGAATGACAGGAGATGTCATATAAAAAAGATATAAGTAATTTCTATAGTGTCAGTACTTTTGCGCCACCCAGTATTTCTAGAACGGTTATTATAACAAATATCATAGGATTTAATATTCTGAAGAACTTTTCAGTACAATAAAAACATCTAGGACTGATCATTTTCACAGTATACGTAAAAATCCAAAATTTTTATATGGCAACTTCAACATCAAGTTGGGCCTGCCCGATTTAGTCCATTTTCGAGATTTCATTTACTATTGCTATAAAAACACCATGTTCTAAATTCCAGCTCTTTACATCGCCGAATTCTCAGGCTATTACCACGTATTACTTTATTTTGCGTGTTCTTTTACAAGGTCATGTGAGCAGCTGACGCATAATCCACTTCCGCGATGCAGCTGATGATTTTTTTTCATCTCACTATGATGTCAGATGCTTATAAAAAGAAGTTTCAGCCGGCTCACTATTACTTAAACATTTTTTTTACCACTTTCACAGCCCCTCAGACCAACACCGATGCTTGGTTCACTTATTAGTCATACCAAATCTATCGAAAAAATAATAATCGAATAATACATATATCCTTCGACATCGGGTTTTTGATTAATATTAACGTTTTTTTCTCCCAAAATTGTTAGATTTTTCGGTGTACCTATTACGGATGAGTCCATTATCCTTGAACACGCTGGACGACGTATCTTCGAACTTTTGTATTCTTATTTTTTTTTTGTATAATTGCTTATCGTTCTCAAAGTATAAAAGTGGTATCGTGATAAATACCATATATAGGGAGAATTTGGATTTTGAGTATGTAGCCATCCCACACCATAAACACAAAAATGTCCCTTTGGATTTATTTTTTTTGCCAGACCATTTCCAATTTGGTTAAAACTTTCAGAGTTTGTACGGCATACATAAAATGCTCACACATGTATTTCTGTTTCGATTTAAATACGATGAAACGTCGAGAATGGAGTGACCAATTCATCTGATTCAAATGCCAAATATTGTTAAATTATTATTAAATATTACTCATAAAAAATACAGAAGCGCCGAACAAAATTACATAATAGTACTCCCATAATGCATTACATTATGTATACGGTCAGTTTAAAAATTCTTATTTAAAAAACGGAGGTGAGCAAAGAAAAGCACAAATTTCAATAGTAAAAACTGATTTTTAATAAAACACATAAAATATATATATATATTTTTAACAAAAAAAAAAAAAACAGAATTTCAATCGGTGTTGCTGTATTTTTTTATCAAACAAATAAACTATTTAACTTTATTTGGCGTTTGAAGCAGAAAAATCACTAAAGAGATGTGATTTTGTGGAAAATTACGTTTCATCGTAAAATCACAAAATTTCTATCCTCTTGAGCGCGGGAAAGGGACATGATAGGGGAAAGCCATGGGTATCTATTAGAGCTCAATACTTGTTCTTAATAAAAAAGAAAAGCGTGAGTGTTTTCAGCTTTATGGCTTCAGTTCATCCCTTTTAAAGTTGTATCAAATTATTTAAATTCGGCGAGTTACTTTCGGAGTTAAAGGCTTTTAATATTTCACGAAACCTTCAAATTGCATATATCTTGCGAAGTGCTTAGGAAAGGACGCTGAAAATTAGGATGTCACATAATATACTCTATAAAACCTTCAAACATGTTAACTTTTAAAAAAATCTCAGGCTCGGACTGAAAGTGTTGGACAATTTTGCTTGCGTGAAATGACCCAGGCTGCAAGGAAAAAATGAAAAAATCACGGCATTCGTTTCTAAGTTATTTGAAAAAGTTATACGATTTTCAAAATATTTCAGGAATGGAAGAAATTTTCCAGAAATGCAGAGTACAGATTATTTTTGATTATAAATGGAGTAAAGCCAAGATCTCTAGATAATTGTGCAAAGCTATTCGGGAAGTTCTATTTAGTTCTGCTCCAAAATAGCGTGCACTTAGCTGAAAGAGCTTCATCTGTGCTTCTGTATACCACAATGGAGTAATTAGCCTTCCACTATCAATATTCCTCACTAGAACTACCCATTTTTTATTTTACAGTTATAGCCTAGCTCTTTTTGAGAAAATGGAAATAAGCCTCTGTATTGTATATATTATACATATATGGGTAAGCAATGTATTTATTTACTACGTTGTAATGAAATACTATTTTCAGACTCGACAAATGCAATCCGTGCTATTTTAAGCCAATGAGGAAATGAGAAATGGTTCTGAAACTTTTGCAGATTCAAGCAGATTATTTTTCGGTAAAGAACTGGTTTCAGTAGAATCAAATGCTTAAATTTTTTCATTACATGTTAAGAAGTAGCTCAGGCTCATTATATCATTCATTGCTATGAAGATTGTTATAAAAATAACTTTTCATTTTCTATGTCATTTCAGGTTCAGTAAAAATTTGTTGAATAAAAGCGGTCTACACAGGGAAATTTTGTGGCAAGTATAACACTGTCGCAATTTTTATTCACTAATCGAAACCAGGTGAAACCAAATGGGTGAAGGGTTAGAATTGTTGAATTTAATTTTTTATAACGTATCAGATGATGCAATTCAGGTCTACATTTATTTTATGGATGTAATCTTTTCTTAAGCTAATGGAACTGAATTGATAAATCTGAGCTACGGAATATATCAAAAATATCATTAAAAACGGGAAAAATTATAAGGGATGCCAAACTTATTCTTGTGGTTAATAACAATTAATATGTACGCAACTAGATAACGCATTCACAACTTTAACCTGTTAAGTTTATGATCACTCGAGAAACCGGTAATAATTTAATGATTAATGGTTGAACAGAAAAATTGTAATTATTTTCAATAAGTACTGTTAAAAGTTATTTGTGCATTTTTCCAATGTTATTGCATATTATAGTACTTTCCCGTTTATAGTGCATAATTCGACATAAAACGTTGAGTTTAGCAATTTCAAATGCGTCACATAATAGGCAAGAAAAATGTGTGGTGACTTTGATTTATTTTTCTCGTGGGTGGAGCGGGAGCGTTCATTAAAAAGAATTCTAAGACATTAATGGAAAATAGAATTAAGGGTTATCCAGTCCAAGTTACAGCTTATATTACAGTAGTATACTGTGAAGTATATATGTAAGAAGCATATTCCATCTGCCAAGAAATATCAGTTTGATCAGCACACGTAAATACGGCTTCTCAAATGGATAAGAATTTTTATCAATTTAAAATTTAGCAGAAATTCGAGCTGACATTTCAAACAATTTGTTCTGGATATCAGCTGATGAAACGACCAGTTCATATGGACGATATATAGCCAATTTTATAATTGGAAAATTTACAGCCTAGAAAACAGAAATGTTTAACTCCACCCGATTCATATATGACTGAATAAAATCATTATTTCCCCATTCTTATGTGAATGAAAAAAAATGTGACTTGCAATATTGACTTGCAGTAGAAATCAGGAAAGACTTCCGTAAATGATTTGATTTTATCAACAAAAAATGTGTCTTTTCAAGCTGCATCGCGTAAACAGACTTACAAAGAACAGCTTCCGAATTTGCCACTACCTCCGGAGCCTGTAATAATGCGATGGGGTATCTGGTTGAACGCAATACACCTCTATGCCATAAAAGGACTAGTCGGTCATGCCTGCACGCATTTGAAGCCCCCTTAATAAAGAAAAATATAGCAGTCATTATTTCAGTGAAATAACCGACGAAATTGAGAAACTAAAAAAAAACGTTCCTCTTTGTAATTGAATTGCAATAATTGAAAAAATGGTGGATCTTCCGGAATAATTTGGGAAAAACTCCAAAACAAGTTAGGCGCTGTTCTTGTAAAAAATCAGGGCTTTTAAACAATTGAGCAAATAAATGCATAAATTAATAGCAGAGGTCAGAGATTGCCTGAGGTGATTTCTGTGGACATTACGCCAATTTTTAAATTTTTCCTTGTTGGGTCCGTAGACGCAGAACGTTGAATCTCTCATTCATACAAATCATTGTTAAGTGATAAACGTCATAAACTAATTGAAAATTTAGATATTTTTGTTGTAATAAAAGCAATAACAAATTTTTGATTCTTGTGTTCTTTGTTGATTTTTAAATATTTACGCATTACTACTGTTTTCTAGATTTAACTTGTATATTGATTTAAAAAACAAAAAATTGTAAAGTGGAACTCCATCTATTTCTAGCCAAACAGGGCCACATGAGGAATGAAAGAAAAGCGGCATAATTTGCTATAGATATCGTAAAAAGAACTCCCGAAATAAAAATGAAGAAGGATTTTTATTAAGAAGCTGAAAAGCCTTCGGATAAACGCAGCAATTCTAGAGCAAATTATATGACCAGAAAAGAATAAAATTGTGAAAGGAATAGCATTATATTGATAGTAAAAAAGATGCCATCTTATTCTTGGTTAACTGCCGTAACTCGCAATGGCCTCTACCAGCCGTGTAGTAATTCAAGGAAATGCTTTCCAGTTCATCGAGGTTAGAATCAATGAAGTCACGTAGATCATATTTACACAATTTATTTGCTAAAATAATTTTGAGCTTCGGATTTGAATTTTATTTTGCTTAACGTCAGCCTATTGAACTGTAGTTTCACAGAGCTGTTGCCTCAAATTATCGAAACTCTCGTTACATTTATCCGAGCATATGACCGGCTTGCCCTATTCTGTGAGTTGATGTTCGCTTCTTGATATATCTGCAAAACCTTTTAAGAATCGCCTGTAGTAGGTAGCTAGACCAAAAAAACACTTTAATTGATGTTTGTCCTTTGCAACTGGCCAATTTTTGACGGCTACTATCTTCTCTGGATCAGTTCTTACACATAGTTGCCCCAAATATTTAATTTCATTTTCGACTAAAGCACATTTACTCGTACTGAGCATCAGTTTTACATCTCTCAGTCTTTGAAGTACTTCCTGTAAGTTTTTGTGTTCCTCGAATGTCCTTCTGATTATTATTATGTACTCTACTTAAACAAGGTATGTTTTCTAGGTTAATCCATGTAAAACACATTCCATGAGTCGTTCGGATCCAAATGGTATAACTTTGAATTGCCATAAGCCACTACCAACTGAGAAGGCAGTTTTCGCTCGGTCCTCAGGATGTACAATTTTCCACTTGCCAATCCACTCTTCAAATCCAGTGTGGAAATCATTGCGATCCGAAAAGGGTATCCAACGTGTCATCAATCCTTGGTAACTCATAGCTATTCCTTCCCGTTATATTATTTAGTTGGCGGTAGTCTATTCTGAATCTGGTACTGCCACCCATTTTCCTGACCAGAACAACCGGCGGTGTCCAAGGGCTGTTAGATTCCTCTACTATGCCTTGTTCCTTCATGTAGTTCATCATATCTGAAACTTCTGATGGTTTGGCTTATGGTAGTCTTCGTGGTGTCTGCCTAATAGGCCTAGAAAATCCTGAATTGATCCGATTCTGGACAAGGTTTGTTTTACCATAATTATCATTATTCATTGTAAATAATTCCAGAAATTAATCGATCTCGTCTTTGGCCTCATTGTATTGTTGTTCACTTAAGGAACTGGAAGAAAGACGTTTCTGAACCTGTTGAGTAGTAGTTGATATAGGTTTCGTCTCCGTGACTTTACTACCATTGTCCAAAATAATCAAATAAACGGGTTTACAAATTCATTATAGCACCTTCTTTTAGTTGTACCTCATTTTAAGATGTGTTGAGGACTTTGACTGGAATCAATGTTGCACACCGTCTGCCTTCAGTAAAGTCTTCCCGAAGATGATGTTCGATGTAGCTTTTGTAAGGCAAGGGTCTACTAAACAGAATCGGCAGGTTCCCATCTCATCAGTAGGCCTTGTCTATACTAGCGTTCCAGAGCATGTAGTGTTAGTACTCCTAGTCTCATATGAATTTCTATGTTGCCATATTTGAGTATCCGTCCTCCGACATCTAGATTTATGTTATATGTGGCCATTAAGTCTACTCCAAGAATGTAAACATGCATGATGTCTGAAACCAAGTCCATGAAGATTATTAGAGATTTAGCGATTTTTATATATTCACAATAGCAGAAAAATTACTTGTTCTTATGGAAATTCGACATTATATTACGAAAATAAATTTGGATAGTACCGCGTAACGTATTTGAATTTTTATCTGCCACTTTTATAAATTGCATGGCGGATCCTAAACTTCAGGTATAGCATAATAAGCCTATAAGTGTTTGAAGGTTAGGTAGATAGGTTACCACTTTATGTAGAAAAACACAAAAACTTTTAGTATGATCAGAATTTGGCGGCAGGGGAGCTTTTCTTAACCCAATTTAACGTCAGGAAATACTTTAACTAGCACAATTGATCCACTCATAAAGACATTTTTTCTGGATAAAGTTTCATGGGATTTTGAACGATAGTAGGTACTTAGTTCCTGATATTAGCGGATCAGTAAAGAGATATTAAATGATAATACAAAACATTGATCCGATTCATAGATCTTCATCCTTTGTGGAAGATGTTATTATCAAATGGATCCGCAAGGACATCATTTATATTAATAAGGAATAATAGTGTTGAAGGGTACTTCTTTGACGAGATCTGAAATTTATGGACAATCCCTTCCATTATAAAAAGTTTTTAAATTTGAATTGCTGTAAAGACCCCTTATCAACTCCATAATTTGTCAAAAATGTTCGGGTGATTAATTTATAAGCGTCCTTTATGAGCCTAGTTTGTTGCTTTCTTATTGTTCCGTCGAATCTATTTTGATTCCTTCCAAGGTCATGGAAGCCTTTCATTGTAGAGAGTAAAATTAATAATAACTTAAGGTCTGTTCGCGTACTTTTTCAAGTAAAAACATGAAAAACGTCAAAATGTATGATAAAGATAGAAATTGAGAATGAGACATAGTACACAAACTCACAAAGAACGCGAACGGGTTCGAGTAAAAACTTGTAAAAACTTGCAAATATAATATATATAGAAATAATATAAATGTAATAACGACGTGAAATTTTCCTACTAAATAGTACAATAAACAAATTTAATTTGGCACTTTGAATACGTTGAAATGTTCTTAGAGAACATTCTACGTCTAGTGGAGGAGGAGTAACAGGTTTTTCCATTTTTTTAAAACTAAAAATAAATTGAACGGAGGGGAAAAGTGACGTCAACATTTTCTCTCTCAATTTTCGAGTACGCGAACGCCTTCGAGTAGAAACTTACAAAAAGTTTTACAAGTTTGTACTTTCAAGCTAGTACGCGAACAGACCTAAGGTTGATGAATAGCGTCAAAAATTCAATTGCAGTCCTTAATACGGCCCTTAGTCTTGAAAATTCTTCTCAATAACTTTTATGAACATCCTTTCTTAATTAACAAAATTAGAAAAATTACATATCTTAGATAAAAAAAAAACAATTTTCCTGCCAAAATAGTAATTTTTGCAGTCAGGAAGAGAAACAGAGATTCTGTCTGTGTATTCGTGCGATAATATACATTTTCCTTGCTTCATTTTAATAAAATTTTTAACTTGTAATTTTGACAAGAAGTCTTAGAGAAATAATGTGATTAGGGTTCATTCACAATACGGGAAATCAACTAGATGGAATGCTTTTCTGACGCCAGTTATTTACGAAAAAATTTATTAAAATTGTTCGGAGATAAATAACAAATAAATTGTGTGTTCCAATTAAAATGAATTCGATTTACTTTTGTTTTTGGTTTAGAATTTTGCTAAGAATTTGTCATAATTTGACAATTTGTATTTCTCCTTGCTTGTTTCTTTTATTTCATATCAGAAGTGAATTGAAACTAATTTACAGTAAATTAAATTCATTCATAGTTTAGACATTATTTAACAAAGTTCATAAGGACTATTGTAAACAATTAAGTTAGAAGCATTCAAAACTTGTATTATGATTACATAGCCCTGTATATGTATGTTATATATGTATGCATGTAAAAAAACTAAAGAGAAGCACTTAAGATAGCCAATTATCGGCTTAAAAAATAAATTACCAGGTAGCAGAATTAATGATGGGCTATTTAACTCTGCAGTTTAATATTTAGGTATGTGTTTACGATAATTGTAAACTAGCCAAATCAATGTTTTGACGCTTGTCTTATTATAGACATCAAGTAACCATGAATCGCTAAGTATTTAATTACGGGTATTAAGGATCTTCACTATAAAAAGTACGTCAATTGTAGAAGTGTCTTATGAAGAATTATAATAACAAATAAATTAAAAATATTATGATTTTTTTTGTTTATATGTTGAAGTAGATAATACTTATTTTGAATATAAATCATGTTGCAATTTTTCCTATAAAGTTCGCATCTTCCAATCTAAGATCTAAGTATTAGAACCTTACCAAGCAACATTTTAAGTCAATTCAAGAATAATGTTTTTGAATTAATCGAATCATTCACAAGTTCATGCGAGTCTACTGACCTAATTATATATCTAAGTACCTTAAACTGGAAACCTCTTGAGTTTACATTCAGAAATAAATTGCATAATATCACCTTGATGCGGAAATCTTTTGTTACATAAATCTTTTCTAAAAAAAAACAGTCCGCTGAAATAAATTAGAATTTCACAAAGTCAGACGTTAAACCACAATCTCAGTGAAGTATTAAAAAAATTATCATTAATCTATCGAAATGATTGCATCTTCGACGAGTAAGGCAGACAAACAACTTCCGGGCTCCTCAAGTCTAAGTTAGCCTTGACCTTTCATCAATAAATTTTATCTGCCAGTTGCGTTACATAAATTATCACAGTCTTTTACCCTATAACGCACTGAATTTTCACGCAGCGTTCTCATGATTCTATTCTACGCCAATCCTCACGCAGTCTGTGGGAAGTTTATAGGGCTCCAAAATAGAAAATAATTACAAAGTTTTTCAAGTTTCACCGGTCGACCTTTGAATAACTCGCATGGCTATAATTAAAGTAAATGCCAACCGGCGCTGCCGAATTTTGGTGTTATGCGATACCCCAGTTCTGAAGAGTGATGATCTTAAAGTTATTAATGAGCATGGTAGTCATTGTATGAAGCAGTTAACTATAGGCACATACAAATTATTGTTGCATTGAACTTCGTTTCTTTATCTCAGATAATGCAGAAGGCCAGCGCTGTATTGTTATAACCAATTCAGATTCCAATTCAAACTCGTTAAATTATCTGACCGAAGACAGAGCCGAATTGCAGCTTTGTGCACTCCAAATATTCGTTTGCATAATTTTTTGGTTAAAATCATCTAATTTGCAAATTCCACATCTTTGGGGTTCACTGTCATCCGTGACAATTCGCTTATAGTTAACGTTTCCCTGAATAGCATCTGAGTTTGCTGGCCTCGCTAAAATATTTACTTTTTGCTTTTTTGTACGGTGGCTTCTTGATACATTTGAGAAGAAAACATTTTAATCGTTATGCAATTTTTCGGTGAGTTTTTTGCATAGCTTTTAGTGTTGTTGCTTTTGATTAAGAATCTCAATTTAAAATAATATTGATAATATTTTTAACTATTTTTTGCTTTGCCTCTGTCTTAGGTTGTTGGTGTTATAAGATATTGAATTCAGAGTTTCCTTTTCCACATTAAGTTCGATTTTAGAATCTAGTTCAGTTGGATACCATGTGTCGGCTGCTATAATGGCGGGCTCGTGCTACTAAATCTAATCTACCTCAGTAATATAAAACTATTCATATCGAACCCCAGGGCTCTTCGTAGTGAAGCGGTTCCAAAATGTCAAGTCTATCGATGTTTGCTAAATTGTCCACTTAGCACACTAATTCATAGTGGTATTTACTAACAATGTCTAACAAATTCAAAGCCATAAATTGTCTGCTCGTCGCATGTCTTTTATTATAATTGATTACGTGTTAAAACTCTTTCAATCAAACACACTCAAATTTGTGAAAATAGTATAAATAAATAAAATACACTCTATTTCAAAGCTATAAACGAATTTGAAATCTTCTGTTTTCTCGATAATTTTTACCAATTTTCTGAAATTTCATCTACACAGCTCAAATACTATTTGGACTAGACAATTTAGTGCATTAGAGCAGTCTTGAGTGTCACTCCATTTACTGAAAACGATTTATCACAAGTTGTATTCGAGTGTATGTAAATATAATTAACAGAAAGGTATCATAAATAAATACAATAAAAAGGCTTTATTAATTATGTGTTTCGAATAAAAATTCTTTGAAGCAATTCTTATATAAAATTTCAAGATACCTATCTTAATTTTTCAAAATGACTAATTAATTTTCATAACAGTATAAATTTTCAGGTAGCTCATTTCCATAGTGTTGTGCTAAAACTATTAACCTTTCTTCACTCATATTCTATCTAAAATAAATTGGTATTATTTTTAAATTGTACAAACTACATTTCCTTGATGCTACTGTTAAAATAATTCACATGGCTCTACTACTATATTTGGAAGGAGAAATTGTATCAAAAATTAAATTTATTATATTTCTAGGTAAATTAGTCTACTTTGCGCGCTACAAAAAAGACTAGTTTTACTAATTTGTTTTTGATAGGTATAGGTATAAGTATTGATATAAAAGTTGCTGGGCTTAATAAATACACTTTCGAAATATAGGAAACAAATTTTTAAAATTTTTTTTAAACACTTTTTATACACAAAATTTATAGATGGCCAACAGACTGAGGTGGCTCATGGAGCAGAAGGCTGCTGCCGACGATTTGGAGCTGCAGGCCAGGCAGGGAGACTCAAACCTTCCTGCAAGAGCTGGAGCACAATCTGGCGTGCGCTCTCTCCAGAAGACAACATTCTGTTCGACGAGGGCATACTACAAGAGAAATTTCTTGAGCAGCTGTTCAATACACCCTTATTCGCCAGTGTGTAAAAAACAACAGTGAACCACTACATCCTTATTCACCAGTGTGTAAAAAACAACGTGCCTGGTTATTGAAAATGTAAACATTTCTACTTCACATAAAACAAGTATATTTCTCTTTGTCACACACACGCTGAATTTCCTTAAAGCTACATGCAATTCTTTCTTTCAAATATTATAATAATTTTTTTATTTTATTTTTTCAAATGATGTCCTATTCTCGTGGGTAATCTCTTTCTATCGATCAGCTGTTCAAGAAATTTCTCTTGTAGTATGCCCTCGTCGATTCTGTTGTGCTTTTCATAGACCTCGAGAAAGCTTTTGACCTAACACACAACCACTCCGTGCTGCACCAGCTGCAGGTGTGGCGGGTTGGAAGAAAATTCACAAGAGTTGTGGACTCCTTTCTAACAGATAGGAGGATAAAAGTAAGAATTGGAGGACACTTCTCCTACACATACAACCTAGAAAACGGACTCCTATAGGGGTCCCCACTCTCCGTGCATCTTTTTAATGCCTACATGGACTCTCTCACCTTTTGTCACTTCCGTCCTCACAACAGCGCTCCGTGCTGTGAATGTTTGGGCTGAGATAAACGGAGCCAAAATCTCTACGGACAAGCTTGAGGTGTTGCACGTATGTAGAAGACGGAGTTGCCGCGAAAGCACACTTGTAAGTGAGGTGGCTTCTATTCCTTTACTGCATGAGCTGAAAATTCTGGGCTTCCAGTTCACGAAAAACCTAAGTTGGAAAAAACAACCTAGAGAAGTGGCTGATAACATTCGAAGAAGAAACAACCTCCTAAAGGTAATCTACAGGAGAAAAAATGGACCACCTTTATCGACAGCTACTCTCATACCCAGGCAATTGGTCATGGCTAAAGCAGGCTACGGCATTTCAATATACGGTTTCCTTCCAAAAAAAGAACAAGCTATCATTCAGGTATCGCTCAACGACTCGGCGCGCTCCGTACTACCCCCATTACCAGCCTACTAGTAGAAGCAGAAAACCTGCTTTCGTCAGAAGAAGGGAAGCTCTTGCAAACAATTTGGTTTGCAGGAGCCTCCATGACTTTAGCGCTCCGCTCCGTTCACACATTTTGGACCTACTAGATTCTACACAGCTGCAGTTTCGGAGAAGTGGCTCGGCTTTGCGGAAGGTGGTAGATCTTACTCCCACTGAAATTAAACAAACCCCTTTCAATACCCATGAACTTAATCCCGCCCCAACATTCCTCCGTGGAGAATAAGTACAAAACAGATAATTACAAACGAGCAAAAGTTCACAAGGAAGCATTGCACCAGCTCAGCGCCAACAGGGTCCTTTACATGGACTCCTCAAAGACCGAGCGCGTGGTGGCTTCAGCTGTCACGGACAACAACACAAACAGAGACGAACATACCATTCAGAGACTACTGTCAATCTGGGCGAATGTCTTTACGGCGGAGATTTTGGCTGTCTGGGAGGCGGGTAAGTGGGCCTCACATCATGAAGGTACAACGGCGATTTTCTCAGACAGTCTCTCTGCTCTAAATGCAATTGCTAATGTAAGAAACAAGGACCCGTTGGCGATTAATATCAGACAGAAAATACAGGACAGACCAATCTGGCTTTCCTGGTGTCCAGCGCACAGTGTAATTCCGGGCAACGAAAGGGCAGACTGGTTGGCAAAGAACGTCAGGTTGCCGGGTGCATAGAAGATTGTTCCGCCATCATATCTGGCAGCAAGAGCATTCTGCAAAGCCGCGGAGGAATCCATAGCCCAACTACGTTGGAGTGAGGATCCATCTTTCTTAGCTAGACATCATACTACTAGCAGACCACCTCTAATGCCCGACATGCCGAGGCAGTTGATGATCTCTATGGCTAGGACTAGGCTGGGGCACCTCTTGGCCCTGAAGATTCACCTTTTCAGGAGGAAGGAGGCGCCAACCATGGACCATGTAACACAGTACTGACGGCTAGACACCTCATGCTGGAGTGCGGAGATTTTCTGCGGAGGCTGAGGGCTGCGGGTACAGACAAAGATCCAATAGACCTGCTGACGTATGACAAAGAAAATGTTAAGCTCCTTCTTCCCACCCTCAAACGTTATCTTCAGGACAATACAGGGACTACGGCACTCTAATAATTAAACATTCTGAACAGATTAAGATACGACATAGAAATTTCGAGAGGTACCACAGACAAACAGACGAAACGTCATACGACTTGACAAACCCCAAACGGATTACGACCAGTGGCCACCAAACAAGACAAAGTAGAATAGTTTTATATAATGGTCGCAAGTAAACCCGTGAGCAAATGTAAAACTAGATTTACACGAAAAATAATTATTAATACTTAGGCAATAATTTAGGAACTTCGCTAATATTAATTATTTTAGGGTATAGGCATTTAATATAAGACTAACTGTTTAAGCTAAGAAACATTAAATTGAAAATGGATTCCAGCATTAAAAAAAAAATAAAATAAAATAATTATTAGAAATGAATTCTTTTTTTGCTTAGATTTATTTTATATGTAATATAATTCTCCTAAAATAAGATTTGAACTGTTAGGCTAAGACCATAGGATAGGCTCGGATGGCCACAGTAGCCGTGAGCCAAAACAATTTATTGTAGTAGGTTAACCGCTGCAATAAATATTTTTGAATTTGAATTGAATTTGAAACTTGATAGACAAACGTAACGTTTCAAAAAGTAGGCAAGGGTGTTGCGTGAGCCATATCTCTGGAACGAGTTATCTTAAATAAAAAAAATCATATGGAATTAGATTAAGTATCATAGTGAGTTCGGCCTGAACTACGATCATCTTAAAATTTCAATTTTTACTATTTTTTTATAGGAAAAATCATTAAAAAAAGAGCCTTTTGTTTTTTTAAAATAAGACCGCCATTTTGTTAATTAGGTATGTATAAAAATTAATGATTGTAGTTCGGAACGAACTCACTATGATACTTAATCTAATTCCATGTAATTTTTTTATTTCAGATATTTCGTTCCAGAGATATGGCTCACGTTACTCACTTGCCTACTTTTTGAATCGTTAAGTTTATCTATCATTTTTGTGTATAAAAAGTGTTTAAAATAAAAAATAAAAAATTTTTTTCCTGCATTTCGGAAGTTTGTTTATTAAGTCCAACAACTTTTATATCAATACCATAATAAAAACATAAATAAAAGTAGCCTTTTTTTTGTAGCGCGCAAAGTAGGTTAATCCTTTAAGCAAAATACATATCAAGAAGTAGTTCTAATCAACTAATATGTACTATAATCAAAGTTTTACTTGTTTTCTAATTTTAGGAAATTGATTTCGGATCATTTTTTAACTTCAAATTGAAATGTATTTTCGATTAATATTGCAACCTCTTAAAATTAATTCACTTAATTGAGTAATATAAAATCCTGAAAATTCAAAAATTTGAAATAATTTTTTCTAATCTTTCTAATAATGATAAAATAGCCTGATTTAAAACTTCAAAATAAAAAAAAAGTGTATTGAGTAAAAACATTCTGGGCCACTTCAAATTAACTTAAATTTTTCTACGAAATTAGGCATTTCTCAACAGTTCTTAGTTCCAATTAAAATGCTTTTCGTGGAGTTTTGTACTGTTTTATTTTAACTGGTATCTCAAAACAGACATCAGTCTTCTATAAAACACTTCAAGTTAAATTACAAATCAACTTATATTTAGTTATTTTTCAATCCACATTTTTTGATTTTTGGTTATCACTGTGGGAACAATTTGACCAAAGCTACATATCTTTAAATAATGTCCTAAATCTCTTATTGCATTTATTTTTTATTTACCACCTGCTTGCAGAACTGGAAAAGAGCACATAAAAAAAAAAACAGATCCATCAGTATATCAACTATGCTTCAGAAAACGAGATCTTTAATATGAATGGTACCATTTTCAATTAATAATAATTTATTTTTTAGGTTCCTCTGGTTAGCCGTTGATTGGCACCGTTTTTTACGCTTGTAAACTTTGTCTTCTACGTAAGTATTTGAACTTTTATCTAAATCTATATCTCTAGAGTTAACTTATAGGAAGTATTTGCACCAACGAAATTAACAAAAAAAAATTTTAATTACTTCAATTGTATGTATTAAATTTAATTCTTACAATAATTGTGCTCTTTTTATACATAATGCAAACAATCTTGCACTAAACTCCTCTTTCGAGGAGCCATAGCTGTGTTATACATAATTTTTATTTCGTTTAAGTCCTTTGAAATAAATTTTTGGACTATCTCAACGGAACCAATTCTCTTGAAACTTGGTACAATTATGCAATTTCGATGACACCATAATATTTTTAGGTTAATGGGATTGAACCTACTCAAGGTTTCCTAAAAATGTAAGTTAACTTTCCACCCACTAATACCGGGTTATTTGATTTTCCTCTTAAATTAGCAAAAATGCGGAATTTCAATGACAGAAAAATATTTTCAGGTTAAACCAAGTAGGGTCGTTTAGTAAAATCCTGAATTGAATTTTTGAAACACTTCAATCCAACTGAATTTCATGAATTTTGGCACATAAATGAAACTCCTATAACAAGGCAATATTTTCAAGTCAATGGAAATGGTGGCCTCCATAGAAGTGAGTCAAAAATTGATTTAGTTTCTTCGGAGAACTGTGTGCCAAGTTTCAAGAAAGTGTAGTAAGTGTTTTCTTTAACTTGAATATACATTATTTTCATTCGAACTACCAATTTGTTCCAAATTTCAAGAAAACGTACAAGACAATTCATTCCAATTTATATTTATATTTGCTTTCATTTTCACTTGTTTTCTTTTGTACCTAGTCAGGTGAACTTACGGAAATAATTATGTAAAATGTGTGAAATAAAAATAAATAATAAACAAATTTCAAGTTAGATAGTTTTATTCAGTATAAAGTCATTTTTTCAGGTATTTATGAACGTTAGAGCTTATATGATTAAGAATGAGACCATATTTGGATTTTCGATTGCTTACAAATATCTCTGCAAATTTCATTCATTTACAAGGTAATTAGATGCTTGGAAATAATAATTATTTGTAATTCTTTGTGTGTGTCTGTAACGTGGGCGCCCGTTACAGACTCATTTATTTCGAGTGACACTGGTATGTAGAGAACAATTGTCTTGATACCTGAAATCAAAGCTCTGTTTGGGTCATTTTGGAATTTCTTAGGGAACATTAGCGATATTAGATCATTAGCTATAAGAAGTCTAGCCCTAAATAAACGCCTATTGAAATAAATAAATAAATAAACGATTAAGTAATGAAGTAAATAAACGATACAAATAAAGAAATAAATAAACGACTAATTAAATAACTCTCGCTTAACTCCACGTTAACTAAATCCACAGCATGGCCACGTCCCATATGTCGAACGACCCCTTAACTAATCACCAAATGGAAAGCAGCGTGAAAATAGATGGAACATAAATGTCTGGCCGAAACATAATGCTAAACCGAGAGGGAATGAAACAATTTTTATTTTCGGGGACGGCGTCCAGGTTCCTGACTTCTCGAGAGGGACAGCGGCAAGGAAGATACGCAAAAAGGAACGTTTTGTTTTTAATTTAAGAAAGGCAGATCCAGAAAGTTTTGAAAAGGAAAAGAAAAGCAGATCTAGCAGAAGGTTGAGCCCGAGGAGCTGAATATAAAAATCGTTGATTGGGAAGCCGAAGGACGTGTAAATCGCCTGTACAAGTTTTGGATGGTTTTTCAACTTTCATGGCACCAGGGAATCACCTCAAAGGAAAGGCAGCACCAACAAAAGTGTATAATTGAAAAATTTAAAAAACCTTAATCAAGACTTAAATTTAAAAAAGAAAATTTACAATACTAAAACCGCATTAATTTAAAAATTACTAACCCCTAGAATTAGAAGTTCCCTTTTTTTAAAAAAAAAACTGCAGCTAGAAATGTAGTTGAAGGACGGCCGTAGGTTTCCTAATTTAAGAAAGGCAATCGTGTAAAACAGAATTTTGAAATGGTTTAATTATATCACAAAGTGGAATCAAAAGTAGATTTTTCTTTGCTCGCCTTGTTCTCAATATTAGTGTTTTCAGACAAAAAAATGCAAGCCAAGACCACCCCTAGACACTTGGCTTACATGTCCAACAGAAGGAGGCACCCACAAAAACTGTCAACATAAACGTGCAGGTAAATAGTTAAATACTGTAAGAATTAAAGATTGAATCGAATCACGATGTGATTTTTATTTGTGATAAGAAAAATTTTAATCATCTCATAACGATTACTGATAACTATGGAAAACGAAAACTTTTCATAAGCATTTAACGGTGACAAAACCATATGCGAATAAAGTTTTGAAGAAAAACTCGTATCTAAACTCATTGAAAAACGAGTCCTGCAATAAAAACTTTTAACCCTAACGATTACTACATTTTATGCCTGTGGTACTTAAAAATTATAATTAGGCGTTCAAAATTTTTTCCTCCATCATTTTATTTTGAATCGTGTACATTAACATCATTTGCTTTTATGGAAACTCCGGGTCCTGATTAAGTATGTTCTGGGAAATTATTTCAATATAATTTTATTAACAGAAAGGATTGAATGGAACCTTGAAGGAATTACATAATCTTTACATTGTACGGCAAAAAATGCATGGATTCGATATTGATCAATGGTTAACTATCAAAAAAGTCTATGAAACATTGGATTCAAATCATCAGTTGATGACTTTCTTTGCGGCTGTGCCCACATTGCCGAGTGGAAAACAATTACTTTGGAAAGCACAACTCTCCCAACATTACCTCATTGTGCGTGATATTGCCAAGCTCATTTTAATCTACCCATAAATTTTGGTAGCATGAAGCATGTTTGAAGTACTAAAGCAGAATAAATCCGAAAAGTAAATAAGCTGAGATTGCTTTCATCTAAATTTGTAATGCGCGTTATTGTATCCTTAATAAAGCAGACAATAATGGAAATAACAAGAACCTGCTTTCCTCAAACAAGTTAGGAGATTTTTAGCTTTTATAAATATTTTTTCCAACAGGAATGATATGAATATGCTCATAATCAGGAAAAAAGCATAACTAGAATAACTAAGTTGTTAGTTAAAAATAATTGCAAAAATTTAATTAATTTTTCGTTTAATATATTTAAGACATTTATAACAAGAACTATCTAGAAATAATTATAAGCGTGTATTTAAGCATGTGGTAAATGAGCACCTTCGGGCTGGAATCCATTCTCATCGGCAACATAATTGAGGGTATAAGTGTGACCATCATCACCAACCCATGAAACGGATCCACGAACAGAGATAGCCTCGTTTTCAGTTCCAACATTGTTCAGATGAGCTGATTCCTGGCGGGAAGTTCCATCACTTGTTTCAAAGCTATAAACCACAATTTAACAGCAAAATTGTATTATTAATATTTTTTAATATTATTATCACAAGAATTTTACAATAACTTACGCAAAATTATATCCATCGACTCCAATATTATCACTTTCATATTTAAGAATTTGTGCGTCTTTTGAATTATCCACAGGGATGGCAACGGCAACAGCCAAGAAAGCAGCAAATACAACAGCGAATTTCATTTTGAATTTTTGATGTTTCTCGATAATAGAATATCTAGTACTATGAAGAGTTTACCTTTTCCTCAGCTTATATATAGAAAAACATATGTGAGTGCCTAATAGGGATAGAGCAGAGGCAAGCAACAACTCAATTTACATAAATCTAACTAATTGGAGCTCTAAAAAGTTCAAACTCTTTCTAGGAAATTCAAAGAGAACCCATCTGAAGAGCAATCGGTAATGGCATAACAAGTGTGGCTAAACAAGCCGCAATAACTTCTCAAATCAATCAGGTTTTATACTCATTAAACGGTTTTACGACACATCTTCAATCAACCAGCGTTAAGTATGCCTAGACCTATCCAATTCAAGCACTAAACAACAAAAATCAAACGCTCAATGCACAAACCTGTCGGTTTTACCGCTCGTTCATTAAGTATGTTAAAAGGTTAACAATTTTTATAAATTTTGCAATTTTCGGCAACAAAAAAAAAAACATTGGCTTGCAACAGATTTAAATTAAATTTATTCAATTTGATCGTATATTCGAGAATTAAGAAAGTGTGAAAATAAAAATAAATGATCAGGGAAATTATGTGGATCCAGGTAACACACGGAATCCGTTCTCATCAGCAATATAAGAGACTTTGTGATCATTCCCTTCGTTATCGGTAAAAGAGTATGCCCCTTTCACAGACAGCAGAGTTGGATCGTCTGGATTTCCGCTTTCCTTAATCGAACCCTCTTCTGTGCGAGCTATTCCATCACTAGTTTCATATCTTAAAACAAAAAAAAACACAAGTTCACATGATCAAAGAAATAAAATTATTTTTAAGCAATTTACTGGAAGTTATAGGAGTTTTCACCGGTTTCACTTTCCAAAAGAACTATTTCTGCAGGACCTCCTTGGGGAAAAGCATAAACTGCGGCGACGCAAGCCAAAAGTACAACGAACACAGCCCTCATTATTTTTTTTATCCTTGTAAGAAAACGCAACCTATCTTTCGCAAACTAAACACCAAACTGATTCAAGAACTGCGAAATTCTTGTTTTTATGTATCTATTGTTTGTACCTGTTCCTATCTTTTTATGTCACTTTGTAATCATCTTTAATAATAACTAATCGCTTGTGATAATTTCGGAGAGTTTTTCTAATGTTCAGGTTTTATCAGCGAGCCCATAGGCGGAAGCCTAGCGAATCTGTTGTATTCTATCTAAGGAACTCGAAATCAGGGTTCATATTTTAGTTATACAAATTATATGCAATTGGTATGCAAAAGTATACTATAAGACTGTCATCCATTACTGATTAGCGGAAGTACATTCCATTCCGAAGAAAAATGTGAATGATCTTTACAAAATCTTTTTGCTGTAGTCGGCGGTGCCATCTGAATCTTAAGAAGGCGATGTGAGTATAAAAGAGAGAAGCATTCTCTTGTCTGGTCAGTCTAGTTTTTGCTTCTGCAAGTCAAACACGCATTTAAAACCTCACCCAAAACAAAAATAAAAATATCAAAAATGAAGTTCGCTGTCGTCTTATTCGCTTTTGTTGCTGTAGCACTTGCCGCCCCCGTTGATGACTCCAAGAATGCTCAAATTCTTAAGTACAACAACGACAACATTGGTGTTGATGGATACAACTTCGAGTAAGTCTAAAGCTATGATTTAATCCCAGTGTGATTAATTATTAATTGTTATTCTCTACTTTACGTGTGCAGCTTTGAAACCAGTGATGGAACATCCCGCCAAGAATCAGCACATTTGAACAATGTTGGAACTGAACAAGAAGCCATCGCTGTCCGTGGATCCGTTTCATGGATCGGTGATGATGGACAGACCTATACCTTGAACTATGTTGCTGATGAAAATGGTTTCCAACCTGAAGGTGCCCATTTACCACACCCTTAAGTCCACCACCAATCTAGTCATCATGTTTTTAAAAAATTATTGAAAAGTCTTGTTGAGAAGTATTAAATTAGATGAAAACCGAAAATCTCGTTTTTGTGTGACAGAAGAGAGGGAGACGCTCTACAGTAAAGAAATTTACGTATTGCGCTGGTTTATGGCTAAGACTTTTGCCTGTTTCTTATAAGCCGATTCAAGGTTCTCATTTATTTGTTTTGGATTTTTTTTTGCTGTAGAGGTTTTTTGTTTTTGTGAGAAAAGCAAGTAATAATGGATTACTTTTTATAATACTCGTTCTAACCGTAAACAAAAAAAAATGTTTAGTACATAAATCAATGTGAGGAGACGGCGATTGGAATTTAAATGACGAAGTGATAATAAAATTTAATTATTTGTTGCGACGCATATTGCACAAAATTGTTGGCTTTACAGGAGTAAGCATAAAACTGACAAGTCCAAAATAGCGTTTTAAGCATACTTAAAGCATGCTTTTAATATAGCTCGTGTAGTACTACTAAGGAAAGATTTTTGATTTGATTATTTAACTAATTGCACTTTAACGACATACAGTAAAAGATCTCTTGACAAATCCCAATTGTTAAAAGGAGCCCAAATATGTCTTTCTTAGTAGATATGCGACCTTTTAAGTATGCTGACTGAAATTCTTGGAGAACGTAAAATTGACAAGAGAAAAAAAAAATTTGCTAGGGAAGTAACAGCTTATCAACAAAGTATTGGGTTGACTCAGATATTAAGGCTTCTTTGCATAATGTTAGATTTATTATGTCTTAAGCTGATTATAACAGAGATTTTAGTATTCACTTTAAGCAGAGAACGATTCACAGTATTATGCCAAAAGTATCAAAGCACCGCGGAAAGAGAAATTTTTTAATACACTTCCCAGATGGCGACGAAGTTTGAATTGCATAGCACCCGAAGCTTAAAAAATCTTCCAAAAATGGTCTAAATGTATTCTAATACTCAACGACAATCGTAGCAAAATGTTCACTATTCTAATTTTGACAAAATTATTTTTTATATGAAGAATAATTGGTGGAAGTGCAAATGAATTAAGCAATGTCTCAACTACAAGTTGTATTGAATCATTTCAGTCTTATCTTAGACCGTGCCTTTTCTCATGGAATCGAAAAATAAATATTCTTCAAAATGCAAATAAAGTATTTGTCATCAAATCTCATCAGCATATTTATTTTACATGGTACTTGTTTAAAGCAAACTGAAGAAAACTTGGATATCAATAAATCAAAAACCATACATACTCGGATTGCTTTTGTCGAGATCCTGGATTCATCTAACTTCGATATGTGTAGACATGTATAATATGGTGGTATTTAGAATTAGTCTATCGTAGGACTGGCAATATTTCCTCAATTGCTATTGTAAAGGAATATTCAGCTCATCTTCATCTGAATTCTAAATGTTTTTAAGCTATATAATATGAAGAACTTGCACCTCGTTTTGGTCTGCCTGAACATCAAAATTCAATTTCACCAAAATGCAAACGAAATATAGAAACTGAAAAAATAGCAAAATAGAAGTTGTAAAATGCGTTAGTTAATAGTATTACTGCCTTTTTCGATATTGTGGTCAACGAACTCATATCTGTTATTCTCCTTCTTTTGTCACAGATGACAAATTTAATTTAATTTAATCGCCCTCTGCAGCTGAGAGAATTTCTTTTGCACTTCTCCCTCGCGAAGCTAATTTTCGATGAAACTGATGCAATTATTGAGTATCTTTTAGGGTTCGATTATTTTTACAGGCTATGTAGATTATCAATATTTTTCGTGTTGGAAGTTCGTCGCTTAAGTCTTTTGTTTTTATTTAATTTTCTCTACCAAATTATTAAAGCAAAATTGCGGCTTATATAGAGATAATTAAAATAATATAATTAGAGTTCCAGAAAAACTAAATATAATTTTCAAAATGCAACAACTTATTTCGAAGGAATCACAAGGAAAATAAAAACCACTTATGAAAAATTCATACGATAAAGTGGTATATAATGAAATAATCAGAATACTTGTTTGTGGAGCATATACATAAAGAATAAATAAAAATTCGACTTTTAACTAACTAAATACATGTTAAATGTAATATGCATTTAATATTGAGAATAATAAGCCACAAACACGTCTTCAAACTGGACGAATTCATTTCTTCTCTCTTTAGAGCACCAAGTAAATATCACAAATCCCTTAAAAATAAATAAATTAAGAAGCTTCAGCTCTCAATAAAAATAAATCGAAAAAAAAACAATATACGTCCAGCCAGTCTTAGTCCAAATGAAACCAGGAGATAATATCAATCAAAATAATCATATTTGTGGTTATTTAATTGTTGATGTTTCAAAACTTATAGGATGATCAGTAAATTAAACTTTTTCTTGAAAAATCCCGTATTTGAAAAGCACATGATATACATTATTGGATGCAGAAGCTTATGACCCTTCGGACGAATGTTCAACTGCTCAGAACTCCTATCTACCATCGGAGTTTTGATGTTTTAAAATAACAATTATAATTTTTTTTGTTCTTTTTTTTTCATTAAAAACTATCTTTCATCAACCCTGAATGAGTAGAATTTTTTTACGAATTGTTATTAAATCTAACGATTCATTTTAAAATGAGAATAAAATGTCGGGCGGAATAAAGATGAAATTAAGGATGGACTAAAATGAAGTTTCGCAAAAGGTAAAGAAAAATGAATTAGTGGACAATTAATGGTAAAAAACGGGGAACAAAAAGTATGCGTCTCCCTTATGAAATGAGAATTGCATGCGTAAAAGTGATGAGGTTCAGGCGTAAGCTAAAATATTCTCGAAAAACCCCCAATTCGAAAGCAAAATGAATGATTCCGCAAAATCTAAATTCTATTAAAATTAAAATTGTTTCTCTGAAGTTTCAAAATATAGAAAGAAAAGTGAACTGGTGCCAGATTTTTGTAAATTTATCTGTAAACTATTAGTTATAACACGCCTGTTAAAAAAAAAAAATTCGCCTTTAAAAATCGCCACGACATCAACTCAGCTCCGAGCCCGTAGGTAATCTGCATCTCTCATCAAGCTACTCTTCATCACTAATTCTCACTACCTACTCTAATCTTCACGGCGCCAAGCTAATTAGAGTAATTAGTAATTAGACGTAATTATATTCATCTAGACGCGCACTCATGGAAGTGCTTATACTCCTGGCCCTGTTCTAAGTACTTCCCTTGAAAGAATCTCTATCCAAAACTAATAATACTTTTCCTTTTGCGATGTCCCTATCATAAACTCATAAAATCTAAACCTTAACATCAAAGAAGCCGACCGGGATTTCATCATTTGGTCAACGAAAATAAGCACAGTTGGGTTGCACAACAGACTTTTAATAATTAGGAATACATTTGTTTAAAAATTTAGGGAATATTTAATATATACAGCGTCATGAAAGATAATATTCTACAATATAGGCGGCCCAAACAACTGTTCATTATAGTTCTTAGCATTAATGATTTGAACTTGAGTTTCTTCGATTCATACAGTGCCTGATCAAAAAAAGTGTTGAAACGAGTTTTCTGTTCGAACGAGTTTTTTGTTCGAACGAGTTTTCTGTTCGAACGAGTTTTCTGTTCGAACGAGTTTTCGAGTTCGAACGAGTTTTCGAGTTCTAATATTTTCTGTACTTCAAAAGGAAAAAAAATGGAACGGAGTGAGTCGGGCACCCTTAAAAAATGATTTTTTTTGTATCATATAAGGTATCGTTTGAAAGAGCTACTTGCAAGAATTCCAATTTATTGTTTTTTTTTCTTTTCAAAATTTTTGGTGATTTAGTTATATATACACGATGTTCCGTAAGTCGACGTCAAGCCGGAATCGGGTGATAGACCAAATCATAACAGTTACCAGAAAAATATGAAAAAAATCTAAGTCGTGTATTTTTCAAATTATAGACATTTCTTTTGTTTTCGAGAAAATGTACACCCTGTGATGGTTTTTAGCTCCTGTTGCTATGAATCTTTACTTTTTTTTTCAATTATGTAATCCCGAATAGTGCTTATGTAACCTGTTGCCAACTGCTCTAGCTTGGAAGAAAATGTCACATTTTGCTGAACCAAGCATAGAAAATTAATATTTCATCCAACTTTAACTGACTGTAAAGAAAAAAAAAATGTACTACCCTAGTTTGGCAAGTAACTCTAAGATTTTAGTTTGAGTGAGATGGAGAGTCATTACATGTAGTGTGAGTGAGACAGATAATGATGCTAGCTCGTCAAGTAATTGAGTTTTTACAAATGTGCGCCGTCTTCTCTCCACAGGGGGCCGACTTTCAAACCAGGTACATGGTGAAGGAAGAAGTTCTTTACCTTACGAGGACGTAGTACTACAAAGAGTTGAAGAAGACCCAAATGCTTTAGTACGTGCAATCCAGGAAAGCACAGGAGTGTCTAAAAGTATATCTCACCGAATTTTACTAAAACATGAGCTCCAAAATTACGGAAGCAGTTGAATTTTTCAACAATGGAAGATTTGCCCGTCTGATAACCAGATCCTTTTTAAGAAGATGTCGCACTTGTATTGCAGCTGAAGGAAGGCAATTTGAATATCTTTTGTAAATAATAAATCTTAGCATTCAAATAATTGGTGTTTAATTTTAAACTTAAGGAAAATTTATCCTAAATTTAACAAAAAATTAGCATCTCTAACTTGAAAGCATCACTATCTGTCTCACTCACACTTCATGTAATGACTTTCCGTCTCACTCAAACTAGAATCTTTAAGTTACGGTCTTACGGTAAGCTTTGGGTACACTAGAATCATTTTTAGTAGGTAAAAAGAAATTTTTCGAAACTGGGTTTTTGAAGAAACAATTGTTTTTTCCGTAATCTAAGAAATATTGTAGCAAGTACCATTTTAGAATCCTTATGAAATGTGTCAACATTTAAAGTTACTTGCCAAACTGGCGTAGTACATTTTTTGTTTTCATTACAGTCAGTTAAAGTTGGGTGAAATATTAATTTTCTATTCTTGGTTCGGCAAAATGTGACATTTTCTTCCAAGCTGGAACAGTTGGCTTAGAATTTAAAGCAGCAGGTTACATAAGCACTATTCGGGATTACATAAGAAAAATAATTGAAAAAAAGTAAAGATTTGTAGCAACAGGAGCTAAAAAACCATCACAGGGTGTACATTTTTTTCCATATTTTTCTGGCAACTGTTATGATTTTGTCTATCACCCGACTGCGGCTTGATGTCGACTTACGGGACACCCAGTATATAGTTCGTTATATTTTACCAATAATTTAATTTTATCTCTGTACAACTTCGAAAAGCTTAAGAAGTGAGTGCACATTTTTTATGAGGATGATGATGCATCCAGGAATTTGCTTGCAGAAATTCCGTCCGCATTTATTAGGCTTTAGGAAAATCTAGATGACTCATATAGACACAATTTTTTTGTGCGTTTAATTTAAATAACAGAATATATAAAATCTTATTTCATCACTAGATCAATAGAGTGTTGATGAATTCGTGTGGCGTCACATAGGAAATTGTGTCTCAAAGGCAATAATTTAGAACTCAATATCGATAAAAGGAGGCTACGACTTTCGATAGAATCATAAACCTATCACTTTTAACTATAAATTTTGAGAATCCAAAATTCTTCGTGTGGGTTTCAAAGGTGACCAGAGACTTTGAGACTTATATCCCACATAAACTACATTGTATGAAAGATCTCTTTGCTTGGTCCTAAGAGTTCCCGAATTCTTTTATTATATTTATACAACTGCTTCATGATATCACTTCCTAATTACACAAGCTGCATAGTTCTGGTCTCAATATTTCGGCATACATCGATCATATCTAGTATTTACAACGCAACTTTCCACGTTATTCCCTTATGCACCCTTATCACTTAAAACTTCTAAATATGCACTCGCTCGGAAGAGCTGATGAACTAGAGCTTTTGAAATCGAATATTTATTCCCTGATGCTACTTAGCAAAATCTCATTCCAAGTTCGTAGTCAAAATTTAAGAAAGCTACCTCTACCTTAACTCCACAAGGTCTAAATTTTCCATGGGTGAGCTCATGAACTGCATGCGCATTATTGTTAATAATAAGAAGGCTGACCATATTGACGTTGACATTTCCAAAAATGCTTAAAAAATACCTACATACTAGGTATTCTAATGTTCTGTTTATATTTTGGTTTAGCAGCAATACATACAGATTAATGAAATGCCTACAGTATGGTTGATCTATCTTAAACGTGGGACTACTGGAAACTTGTATATGTAGTGTAAATCAAAGTAAGAAATCATAGAGTAATTTACGAAAATAATGAATTATAAACAATTTTAGGATAGTTGGATTATTGTTTATTTTTAATTCAGATTTTTTGGTTACTAATCGCATCTAAACTCACTCACGAACCTATTACCACGCGGATTAAAAATATAAATGTTGTCGGGCAGCAGGTAGATAATTAATACGACATAAAATCGCTTAGCACCTGAAGTCGTTTTGAAATGTTCAGAGAGGTAGATAAGCCGATAACTTATTAGCTTTAGTATATTGCTCTGACCTGGCCTACATATAAATTCACTTGAAAGGTAATCAAGGAATTAGTGAGATTCGCACGCGTTCGTAATTTTAATTAAATTTATGAAAGGTGAAAGAATGGATTTGTAAGATCTTCTTTACAATATGGGGAAAATTACGTAACATATTTAAAAAAAAAAAATAGTGGGCGTTTTTTTGTTGTTATTATTAAAAATATTTCCTAGGCAGGTTGTTTTTTTTCAATTAAGTATTCTGTGAGATCTGAGACAATAGATAGTGAAAAACATGTTATACAACTACTTTTCCAAAAACTAAATAATAATAATTAGTCGATACCCGATAATTTTTCTTAAGTTCGGTACCCGCTTAATTTAATATAATCTAAGTCAACAATAACTGCAAATATATGCGACAGACTTTCTGAGCAAGATTAACAATCTGTCATATGTTAATCAAATTTAAAATCAAATCTTTCGTATTTAGTTCGGTTGTTCACCTCATTTCATCACCATAATCAGTTGAGACTATTCAATAGCGATTTATCCGATTTGACACCTTCGCATAGTTCATACATGTTTTACTAGTGTTATCAACGCAATTTTTGCCGCGGCACCATTATTTATTAATTTATTTGCACAAAAACCTTGGCGCCCCTTGTTTGTTTAGCATATAACATTTAAAGCGGGCAATATGAGTCTAGTAACAATCGTTTTCAGAGATAGATTTACATGACTATACCGCTATAAACCTGGGTCTACTGGTTATACCGTTAAAATTGGAGTGAGCTTTAACTAGTATGAATTTAATATAGATATACACATTCATATACAACCAGATTTTTGCAAGTTCGAAAATTGTGTAAAATATGTAAAATTTTGGTAACTTCATACAGTGAAATGACTTAAAATATTAACTCTGTCTCATCTGGTTTTTTTTTTCTTTTGTAGGAAATATGCGCTAAATCTTCTGATCTTCTATATTTGCGCCATAAATAGACAATTTGAAAAGTAATTGCCATTAAATAATATCCGGCTATATTACTACTGTAAAACTAATTATAATTTCTTCAAAAACAACGGTGAAATTATGTGATTAGTTTTTTTTTTACTGGCAAGTTTTTAGCGCATACTTTTCTCTTCAGTGAATTAAAATTAATTTAAATCCCATTAAGATTCAACCTTTACTTTTCGAATACGGATGTTAATAGGATTTAAACCCGTTAAGGAGATCTGACAGAAAAAATTATACAGATAAATTATTTCAAGTATAGGTTTGGGCTACAAAGATTAAAGAGGAGTTTATTTTATTATCAACTCTGTGGTTCTGGGGACCAGAGTTATTAAACTCGTTTCACTCCTAAGAATACTTATGTATGCATATGTAGTACTTATGTCTAAATAGATCGCATCGAGTTTTGATTTTTTATGATTTTATAGTAACAGCGATGGGTTTAATAAATAATTTTTATGAAGTGAAATTGAAAATGTCACATAAAGCCAGTATTTGTATTATATAGTTGTGATTGGGTTACTTCTGATTTTTAGACTCATATCAAGTGCATTCATTCACGAATTGTAAGAGATTTTTTAACTAAATATTTAATATTTGTTAGTTTTTTCAAATTAACGAAAAAGGGATTAATTGAACTTCTAGAAATGGATAGATTGACAGAGAGAACTCTTAAAACAGCTGCATATATCTATGCATAGCTTGGAAAATATAATTTGGTATTCGCTTTTGCATAAAATTTTTACCCGACGAATTTTCATTAAAAATAGAAAAGTGGGGTAATCGGAAGATGGGCTGAGATGAGAATTGATAGCTACTAATGGTCCAAACGTGTTAGTTAAATTTCAGTACCTGGTCTACTATAATAACAACTCTTATGATCGTAGAAGACAACTTAGTATAAAATTCCATAAGAATTTATATATGCACTATTGGCGGTAGATAACATGCGCCTAGCAGTTTCTATATATTTTAAATAAATTATGAGAAAACAAGTTTTTCGATGCTGTCCAGCTACAGTTTAATTTTGTTGCAGACAAAAAGGTAGAAAAAAAAAAACTTTTGTCAAACTAAATTGAGGATGGAAATAATTCAATTAAAAACAATATTACAGATATTATAAAATAACTTTAAACATTATACAAATTTTCATCTGTTGATATTTCTATTCCAATTTAGTTCAATTTCGCGCGTGATTAAATTTATTTTCTAGTTTTTTGTGTACCACTGTGATTTATGGAAGAAGATATTAAAAAAGTCATACCTACTTGGAATTAGTTAACACATATCTGTGAAAAAAAAATGTATTTTCTTAGTTAATTTTGGCAGTTTTGACCGTAACTTAACTTAAACCATGCCTTTATTTTTATATTGTGCGGCAAACACTATCTTTTTGGAGTAATATGGAAGATAAGGAATTTATTGGTTAAGTTTTCACCCAAGAATTACATATATGTATGTAGTTCAAAATATTTAATCAACATTTTTTATATTAGGCTTAAAAGCATATGTACTTTTCTATAATACGTTTCTTTAAAAAAGCAAAGTGGAGCACAATTGATGGGAAATCAACATATAATAATTTTCTTGAAAAACCCAAATCGAAATTTAACTTGTCCCGATAGAAACAAACTTTCTGAAATGCTTTCCAAACAGAAATTTACCTTTATGTGGACATCTATTGACATATATATTGCAGTTATGTCCATTATTTAGTTCGTTCCTTATTTGCCGTCGAAAATTGAAATGTCCTAATATTGGTTTTCAAAACGTTAATGGGACTGCTTTATTGTCGGCTTGAATTTGAACAGACTACAGCTGTTAAGTTCATACTTTACATTCTTAAAATAGCTAATGATACCCTCGGTATGCTTGCTGCTGGCACCACAGTAAATTAATAAAATTAACATGTAAATCAATTGAGATAATAACTATGATAAATCACTAATAAATTACATAACACAAAAGTTAAGTTACCCATAACAATTAAATACTACTACAATTAAACTAAACAAAAATTGTCAGGTATAAGACAAAGACAAATCAAAAACAAATTGATGATTGAAGCATTTAAGAAGCAAGACCAGCATACAGAAACATTGGAATCCTTTTAATTAAGCTTAGATTATGAAATGCACACCCTAAAAGGCTGCGATTTGCCTGTATTTTCTGTAAAAACTCACGGACATTCATGATCCAGATCGAAAATAACATAACAAAAGTGTGCCTATTAAAATTTCCCCTACATATGGCAATACGATCGGCAATCAGTCTGTTATTTTTTGACTGATTTTTTTTACAACTCGGCCAATCAGTGGTAAGTGATATCTTCACTTGTGTTTTGAGAACACAGTATATTGCACTTAATTCGGTGCAAAATTTAATGGTCTTTATACACGAATATTGCAGCGACATGTAACTATTTATTTTGTTCGATAATTCAGAAAAAGGATTTTTATCGACGTGTCTCTTATTTCGACTTGTATTAAGTATGTTTTCCTCTGCAGATTTTTCATAATTTTTAATTGCTAAATATTTTTTCAAATAATTAACTTTTTTCTAAAATTTAATAATCTTTTATATAATTAATTAAATTAAATAGTAATTGTTATTACATAATCACCTCATTAGAATTTAAATCATCCATCACAATGCCCCCATTTACTTTCATGTTATAGGCAACAAGAGTGCCTGATCTAATGCTTGCTTTAGCCTTCAGCATCTTTAGGATTGGTGCAACTAGTCTACGTTAAGCCAAGGTAAATCCTTCAGACACCATGAAAAATCGATATTAATTGGGACCGACCTCTCAAGGAGATGATGTGGTAACTGTTTGATTATATCGCAAGAATTTTTTATTGAAACAATTTCTAATCTGATACTTCTGATCTAGATCATACACATATTAATAGTCATATAGTACTTAATTTATTCATATTCCATAATATAATCATCACCATACAGGAATATTCCAAATATCTTTCAGAAACATGAATTAGTACTATCGGAGGAATTATATTTTTAAATCACAAAATTTTTATTCTCAGTTCAGTGAGACACGAGATTAAAAAATTGATTATAAAAGTCCCACTTAAGAATTAGTAAAACAAAAATCTGAGCACATTCGATCTTTTGTTGATTTGCAATCGAACAAGTCATCGAAGGTAGATATGGAATGGTAACTCTGGCCAAAAAATTATAGAGATATTAGCTGGCCCGGAAAACGCTGCTCTCCTCTTTCTCGTAGGTGGCGCGATGAGTTTGATTTGGTTAAAATCTGGACAGATTCGAGAGATAAGCAAGGAAACCGAAAAATGGCCGCGCCAATGATCAATAGCGTATAAGCGCGGAAAATTGATTGCAGTTAATTTGATTGCCATTGGTAATGTGACAATTCAAACTTAAAGTTTGTACATTGAATTTTGAAAATAAAATCCTAGATTTATGTATGAGAATAAAAATTTACATTTTTAAGAGTAATTTCAAAAACTGTATATTAAAAACAGAGCGTATATTATGTATGTATATTAAAGTCTGAGCGGCCCTTCTATAGCCACCTGCGGAGTACCACAGGGTTCAATACTGGCGCCAGTACTATTCCTTCTATATATAAATAACTTACAGTACACCAAACTATGTGGAATCTCTGGAACTTATGATGAACAAAGACCAGAAATTTTCAAGAAATGGACGGACGGAAACAAACTAAAGATAAATGAAGGGAAAACCAAATATATGATTTTCAAACAGAAAAACAAAACAGACAAGAACATCGACATTAAAATAGGCGACGTTAACATACTAAGAGTAAAAGACATAAACTACATGGGAATACAAATTGACGAAAAATTGGATTGGAAAAAGCATATTACAAAATTGGAAAGGAAACTCGCTCCTTTAATTGGGATTATGAAAAGAAATATCAGGTTGCAAAAGCCTGTCGCGGACTTAATCTACAACTCACACGTCCTATCACACATACGATACGACCTCATAAACTGGACACAATGTCAAAAAAGACTCGAGGCTGATGTTAAAACTATAATAAATAAAGCACAAAAATCTCTATATGGATTGCCATGGGATACTGCCACAAACACTGTTCATCAATATACAAAACAGGCAACATTGAAAAAAATCATCCAAATTGAAAAAGCCAAATTTATGTTTAACATATTGAGGAAAAACCTAAAAACAAATCTAGAGATTGTACGACATACTGATGTTCATAAGCACAAAACAAGATACAGGAACAATATAACACCAACACAGTCAAGAACAGAAAGACGACGAAAATGCTTACTCAACACCGCTGGGGAAATATACAACGAACTGCCCGACAACATAAAAGCGGCGCCGACACTACCGATATTTGTTAAAAAATTGAAAAAATATTTGCAATGAGGACATAAAAACAAATTACGGAAACACCAAATCAAAACCATGATACTGTAAGTACAAACTCAAAATGCAAATCTAAAAGAGACTTTTAGCCCTAGTTAATCAAGATATAAAATATTGAATAATAATAATAAAAACAATTGCCTTAAACTAACAAGAAATGCCTAAATAAGATCCGGTCAAATTCAATTAAATTAGGATATATAAAGGAAATCGGATGCTTATGTACCTAAAAATGTTTTTATGAAAAGAAAATATATTTCTGATATGTTTAATTATGCAATATGTTCACAACGTATATATATTTTTTTGTTTTATCATTTTACTAAGGCTTGTAAATGTAATATATTGTATACAACACCATACTCCCAACTCTCATACCAGCTGAGCTGACTGAGTGGGACCAGGAAAAGTAGGAAATATAAGTATGGAAATATTAATGTAAATTTATATCAGAGCGGGATGTATTGTTTTAATAATAAATAAATAAATAAATAATAAAGAATCATTATAAATGAAAATCCCAAATCAATACTTTGATATTTAAATATTGGAAGTAAGAGTTTAACCCTTTTCACTCGTATGTCGCCGTACAGGCGACATTATGCGTTTTACCGTTGCACTCGTATGTCGCCAAACAGGCGGCATTAAGGGTTTTGCTTATAATTTCTGAACCAGGAGTAATAGAGGATTCGTTGATCTTCAGTTAATGCTTTGTCCTCAGCTATAAAACAAATTTTCAAAAATATGGCTGAAATTCCCTATACGTTGCAAAAAAAAAGGGGACCCTATAACTCCCAAGTCAAACATCCGATTTAATTCATATTCAAAACGGTCCTAGGAAATTATATCGCGGGAGGTATAGACTAGTTTTTATTCCGATGTTGGGGGTAGAGGTACAGTTCTGGGTGGGGGCCTCCCTACAGAACTTAACCATTTGACCCCGCTGACCCCTATGCAGCTAGGACGAGCTCTATAGGTATCTGTACTAGATTTTTCAAAATGTACTAAATCAAAGTGTGACCCCTCTCGGGGGCGCAGAATATTTTTTAATTAAAAAAAAAAAATTAATACCCACCTTAGGGTTTGAGGATTCCCTTACATTTCATACAACTTTAGGCCCAACACCTCCAGACATTAGAGATGTCTTAAAAGATGCTTTCTGACATTCTGAAACAATGCTTATTTCAATTAAGCGGGGAAAGGCTTTGGCGATCGGATGTAACTTGAGCAACTTTCTTGGGTACAAAGTGGACTTTTCTACTTCTCGGGATTGTGCGGAATTGGTGTGTCGTTAAAAACGACTTCCTATGAGAAAAATGTTCAAAACAGAGCGCTAATGGCCGTGAAAGAAATAACTGCAAAAATTTATTCGAAATGTAGTAACGAGGCTGTAAGTGACCCTAGTGAATCAAAATTGGTCTTCCCGGCAGTAAAAATGTCCCGACAAAGTTTTCTGAATACGAAAAAAGAACATAACCCAATAGTCCTCGGCGAGACCTTTAATTTTATATGCAACCTGCGGTATTGACATCCCCTCCTAAAAGTATGTAGAGAAAAATTTTCTTCTACGAATTGTAGCTGGTAATGAGCTGAGGCGATATCCGATCGGACATAACCCTACCGATTTAGAACCTATCTAAGTCGTGAAAAATCTAGTACCTCAATTCCAATAAAAAAGAAGGAAATACTAAAAAAATGATTATGGGGGTGGCCATAAATACCTATTTACGTATCCGAATATAGGAGTGTGGGTACTCCAATTTCTTCTCAGGAGCTAAGGAGCTCGATTCTGTACTAGTTGTTTTTTCAAAATGTACTAGATTAAGCTTGGACACCCCTCCCCTCCTTTTGTTAATAAAGTATGTTCGGAGTATCATAATACATCGTTTAAGACATCTCTTATCGTTTAAGACATCTAGATCGGCTCAAACTCGGTAGGATAATGTCTGCTCGGAAAATGGGATTTGGGGTTCCCTGTACGGTTAAGCTAATCTCGACCTACAATACGCGTGTACAAGTGTACAAATCCACCTCCACCATCTCGGCTAAATACGAGTGCAAAGGGTATATCAGTATAATGAATTGATGCAAAATATGTTAAGAATAAATACATCTATTTCATATTATAAACATTGTCACTTAAGTACATTATAATATTATAAATGTTGAGCACTGTTATATTATTTATTTTGTGTTTATCTAAACAAAAATTCATGAACAACTTGTTTTGTTAGTTGATCAGGTGTATAGAGAAGACGGTTTGATGGTTTTCGAAACTCTGAGCACGCAACATATAATTGTACGTGAGAAAATCATGGAATCTCTAGATCTAATCAGGTTATTATGGCCATTGTATGTCCTTGAGAGTTGTAACTTATTTATGGTAATCGTAAATGCCAAACAAATGGGAAATTGTAAACGTAGAAATACACTTTCTACTAATGCATTTTACGAATCAACTATGTTGCAGAAATTTTCAGGCAATTTAATTAATTGTGTATTTTCAATAAAAGGAATTTTTCCATTACCAATTTTTAGTCACAATAATAATTTATAAATTCTTAATTCCTTTCAAATTTTAATCTTGTAACTAAATGTTTAAAATGAATTTAATTCAAAGTTGTTTCAAATTAAAATTTTATAAAGTTGCTCAGTTCAAATTGCTCTTTCATATCCTTTAATTTTACCATAATCACAGACAGACAACATGTATAGAAGAAATGTAAAATGGAACTTGCATTCTAGTAAATTTTCAATAAAGCAAGTAAAATCCATTAAGTCTGCCGTCGTACCCATATCTTTGCATCACAATCAGAATAAAAAAGCTGAATCTAACAACCAACATTCAGCAAATTCTTAAAAATAACAAAAACCACAAAACATATTAAAAAACTCAACTCTAACAAAATATTCTAGTGGGAAAATACTTCATCGGATAAATCGTTTTGTAGTGTAACAGGCTATGTATGGACATTTCACCACAATATAGATGATTTTAAACATGCGTTGGATTTCATTCGAATTGAACGTGAAATAACCGGTAAAATTTGTCTAAAATTACAATTTCGTTGCCATTTAAATCATTTAGAGTCCGATTTAATGCTTCCAGTGAATGTTTATGGGCCATTAATTTTACATTCATCGCAGAGATAATAATGTGACATTTCTGCATTCCCACTAACAGGCGAACCAACTATTATACATATATATAAAGATTATGGGCGCTATTCAGAGTCAAAGGTTAAAATCAAGTTTAACTAAAGCAACATTTAGAATTAAAGCTAACTTCAAATATTTTTATATTCACAGTTTAAGCATTACCCTGTTTTAAGTAAAACTGTGTTTATTAAAAAATCCTTTACATTTTCATTTTAATCTAGGACTTTATCGAAAACAGCTGTTATTAATTGACAGTTCACTGTGAAATAATTGTGATGTTTGTTGTTCGATGTACTGTTTGCTGTTAACTTCTTTCCTGATAGAGTAAAGTTTGACAATTATAAAAGCCTAAAACTAGTAAAAAATGGAAAATTTAGAATTAAAAAATGTAAGTTAATTATTCATCTGCCAAACTTCATGTAATACTGCAATTTCCATAGAAACGTCATCGATCTGAAAATTGGTCACTCGAGTAAAAGGAATTTCTCAGAACTTTTGTCAACGACCAAATAACAGTAAGAGAAAGCAAAGCCAATGATACACGAAATATTCTTAAGAAAAAAGAAGCATGGTCTGATATTCAAAATTAAATGAAGGAATCTGGTTTCATCAGACATAATAAGGAAAATCGAGATCAATGGATGTGGATGAAAATAGCAAATCAAATGTAAGCATTGTTTAAAGATTATAATTTAATTACTTTAGGCTTCAACTTCTAAATCTAAAACGCAGTCAACTGCGATTAACAACATAAGCAATCCATCGAATAGTTTGGACAACGATCGTAAAGGAAGGTACAATAACGAAAACTTGGCACAAAATTATCAAGAAGAAGTGGTGAAGACTAGCAAATTTATCAAAAGTCCGGTGATTATAAGAGACCAAAGTATATTGGAAGCTGTTTCAACTTAAACAAGATGTTTGAAAAGCAAAATTAAGCCAAATAGGGTTGGAAAAGGAATTTCTTGAAGAGAGGGATAAGTGCGAGCAGGAAATTCATAAACTTCGAATTCAAATTTTGGAAAAAAATCTTTCTATGAATAAGCTTGCCGGATACGGACTGCGACGAGGAACATTAGGAACTGCAAGATAAATAATTAAATGTACTCGCATATTTTGATATGTAGCAAGAAAAATTTACTAAAACAGTTCAGATATTATGCAAAACAGCAACTGCTGTCACAATATTTTTTGCTGTTGGTAAATCCACCCTCAAGCGTTGAAATATGCTCTTAAGTTCTCCATTAAGTTGATCAATATTACAACGAGTTGAAATATGGCTTTTGTTATAGCGCTTCTCCTTAATGGTTTTTGGGTTGAGCGGCGGAGTGAGAAGAACTTTCGAGCAGGGCTATCCACCATCGCTCAGCAAAAGACCAATATTATTTTTCTCTAATATCTCCTTTAATTTGCAATTACTCCAAATTTGTGAGTCATGGACTCATCCCCTCCATCGTGCTACTATATCCAGAATATTATGGTCTGAATTGCATACAATCTAAAGCAATATTTTTAAATATCGTTTAATTGAAAGTTTAGTAAATGTACTTGCCTGCACATTTAAAGAATGGTATCCTTTTCTATTAGGATAAGTTCCTGCTGCTTCCCCTCCAAGTTTTTTAATTGGTGCCTTAATACGCATATGTGTGCAATCGATTACACCAATCACATTGGGAAATGATGCTTTACTATAAAAATTTCGTTTAACTGCCGCAATGTCTTCAGATGAACTTGGAAAAGCTACGAAATTTGGCAGTTGGAGCGCTAGTAATCTGCTGATTTTGGTGATTATCCTACTTACAGTAGGTTGTGACTAACACAGTTCTTACCAATATCTTGTTGATGAGCATTTCTGGCGAAAAATCTTAAAGCAATTAATACTTGTAAGTCGTGGCTGATTGGAAGTCCTCTATTATTCCTTATTATTGATAGATCCTGAACCGAACAGAATGTTTTCTCAACCGATAATTCGAATAAAATTTGTTATCAGTTTGGAGAAATGGATCGATTTTTTCTTTATAAACACGAGCTTCTTTTAAATCAATGTCTTCCAAAACGTTTAAATCATTTACGATTTCCTCATCAATGTCCATATTTAAAATTTATGTTTTGCGATACGTTGTGAAAATGCTTCTCATAGATTTTTGTGGTATGACAATATGAATATTTTGATGTTAATATGAGTTTAAAGGTGGGTATACAGACATTTTAAATAAAAGTCAGCCCTAAGCTAAAAACTTACTTTATTTCGACTAAGAATAAGCTAGTGCTAACATTTAAATAAAGGTAGCTTTAAACTAGTTGTAAGTTGTCTGTGAATAGCGCCCTATATATTTTTATAAAAGGCAAAATATGTTAATATAAACATCCGCTCGCATACGCTTTGTTGTCCTTTCATACAAGAATATTGATGGACATTTGTTAAGTGACAGGAAAAAATTATTAAATTATTAAGATCTGAGCCATATCATGAATTTATATTAAAATGTAAAAAAAAAAGCTATTCGTGACTCATGATATCTCGAAAACTATTATTGCAAATAATATGCCGTTTGATCAGATGAATTTCAAAACATTGATATGGAAATAAATCTAGAAAAATATTCAAAATAGTTGTGACAATGCTTGTTGGTGCATAGAAAAATTTTCATTGTAAATAAAGACAAACATAGGAAAATTACATTGTGAATAGTGATAAGCCTCCAATGAAAAATTTGGTAGGATCCAAATTCCGACCGCTGTTATCATTGAAAAATTATGCATGAATGATAAATAAAATAAATAATAAATAAAATAAAAATAAATTAAAAAACACATTTAAAATTTCACAAGCTTATATAAAATGCCATAAAATGTATAGAAAATAATTTATTTAGCTATTTATCAATTCTAAGGCTACGAAGCTGTTTCATCTGTATATGTCTAGTCTAAAAATCAAAATAAATAAAAATGGGAGTCGCATTAATATTTACTATGAGCGGCTAAAATTTTTAATTTTTATTTTTGGTAATATTGTTGTCGTTCTTCTTTATAATGGAAAATGACACCTTAATAAAAATTTTAATTAACGACCACACGATTTTTGACCAGAAAATATTTCATTTGTCATCGGGCCTTTGTTTGTGTGCCTAGATTCAAGAAAATCGGTTCGGTAGTAGTTGGTCAAAAATTTATGTCTCTGAACTAAATAAAAACCATTATAATAGATTAATAAAAATAATGGAAAAAAATGAATTGGTTAACGATAAAAATGCAGGAGAAAAAATAAATTTCAATTTCAATTTGAAAAGATGGAAAATTTTTGTTAAAAGGTAAGATAAGGGCATTCAGTAGAAACAGATAATAGAGTGACGTTAAGAAAAAATTCTTGGTTTATGCAACTAAGCAAAAGCATAAATAAAAGAAAAAGATGAAATATCTAATTATTATGCTTCTTGTTAAAATTGTGAAACTGCAGTTGTAGGGGAACCCGGGGCGGAACGGGGTAGCTAATCTTTGATTACAATTTGGGACATTTTGAAGGAAATAACACCATTATTTGTCAATTTGTACGTTTATTTACATCTTTCTCTACAAAGAAACTAAAGCTAAACTTATATAAATTAATAAATATTATCCAAAATCAATGTCTGATAAAAAAAAGGAAATTTTCTATTATGCCTCACCCCAGGGGTACAATGGGAAATGTATCCGAGGCACAATCAGGTACCGATTATTGGCACAGTTGAGTTATCATTAGACTTTTACCTAGTCAAAAGTATGTTGAAACAAACATGTGATGTAAATTTCCAAATAAAGAATAGTGTATGGTGTAATTATCTTGGTGTCACAGAGCGAAAATTAGAATTTGCAAGGTATTTCTCCGGCTTTCGGTGAAATCCAAACTAAGCACTTTCTCTAACTGACAGCGACCACTCTGTATAGCGCAGCACAGTGAACTAAAAGCTGTGAACGAAGGTGGTGCATCTCTGTCGTCCATAGGGAACATCCCAACTCTTTCCCATTCCTTTCTGCTACCCCGTTATACCCCGAGTTCCCCTACTTATTACGAAAATGATTAAAATATACCTAGCTACAATAGCGTTGAACTGAAATTTCTAGCTCAGAGATAAATAAATTTAAGAAAGATCCAGAATATGTCTGTCTGTCTATCTGACCGTTTATCTGTAACTCGTTTGAATCAACTTAATAGAGAATCCCGTTCTTAGAACTGGCAACTATACCTGGTTAATAAATAAATAAATTTATTTCGTTTACTTAGTATGTTAATTTTTACTTGATTTATTTATGTAAGGTAGGGGAGCCCGGATCATAGTGACGATTAAATATTATCTGTAATCAGCTTTATTTTAAACTATGATACCAAGATTTTAGGATTAAGTATTGCGAACATATGGTCAACATTATTTTTATGTTTATGTTTGTTGTACGAAAAGAAAAGGTTTAGCTTTCCCGAAGATTGTGTTTGAGGAAATATTTTAGGCGTTTTGATTTGAGCAGTGAGTAAGTCTAGTATATTTATGGTGTGCAGTTTCTCGGGATAATCATAGATTTCATATTAGTTTTCGATAAATTTTACATAACATGTCGGAAAAAGACTAATGTGTGGTGAGGCAGAATGACGAGTTTTTTGCGGGGCATACTAACAACTTTTTACGGGGCATAATGGCTAACATTTTACGGCCCATAATGTCGAACTTTTTACGGGGCATAATTATTTATCGATTTTCACAATCTGGTAGGCTCAACAAATTTTGAAGACATAGTTTTACATTAGAATAAAATTCTTTGTAAGGCAAAATTACCCCAACAATTAGCGGTGTTTAGCATTTGGTAAACTGTGAATCTTGCGGTGTTCGGCCGTTGGTTGCTCAAAAGCCGAGAGATCGGCATTTTGTAAAAACAATATTTTTTCGAGCTGAAACAGAAATTTTGTAATGTCAACCTATTTATCATAAAACATCCGAAATCCAAGAATTGTTATAAAGATAAAATATCAGATGTTTTCAGTTTGCATTTTTCGATTTCGAAACTCGAGGTGCTCCTCTTTTTAGCATATATATAATTTTATTGTAAAAACCATATTCTTGCAAGGCATTTTATGTATTAAATATAATTCGTTATTATGCCGCCAATCCTTCGTCATTATGCCCTGTATGTGGGGTATAGTGACGAACTGATCATCACTCCGCTTAGGTCAACAGCACACTTCATAAGGATGCTAGACGGTAATTATCTACATAACATTTTGTTCATGATTGACCCTACTTGGTATTGGTATATTTAAAACTTCAAGAAATCGATTCAGAGATTTAAGAAAAATTTAGAGAAAAGTTGTCCGTCATTGGGCTACCTTATGTGTTTGGCTCATCATATATAGATGTGTTCTTTTGGTTCCGTGTAGTGCACTGCAGAACACTGGAGATTACGAATTGAATTGACTTGTAGGGTGCATAGAAGCAGCGTTGCCAAAGTAGTATAATTTAGGCCAATATAGCATATTTTCCAGGTAGGAATATAATGTTGAAAAAAAATTATGCCAGCATAAAAGTGGCATAAATATTTTGGAATGTAGCATAATTGAATCATAAACTTTTAATTGGAAAAGAGAAAATCGTGAGATTAAAGATATACTTTTAAATCGAACGTACCCTTATTCAATAGAATTAATAATTTAGCGATGACACAACGATGGTTACGGCTTCGGATTCGAATGCGATGATTATCAAAGACAATGTATGTTTGCGTAGTGCTACGTTACTTAATCTGGCGACTTCGATTCCGCTGGTAGTCGATATTGAGTGATAAGTATTTGTATTTGATATTCAAATTCGAAGCGGCTTCAGTTCGACATCAAATTCGAGCCCTGAGCCTGCACCCAAAACCAAAGCCATCATTGTTTCATCGCCTTTTAGCAAAAAATAGGCACATTCGTGCATTTTTATGCTGTCAAATTGTCCGCGTGTTTTTATTTTCCGGGGATACAGAAGCTGTCTTCAGACTATTTAATTGTGTTAACCGCGATTATTGGTTAATTTTAAAAGATAATGAGCGAAAAAACGCTAATGGAGAAGTAAATATAAATTTGGATATTTGTAGGTAATTGTAATTTACTTATGTCTTTATATTAGATGGCTTAAACAAAAACCATCAAGTCAGAGCGATATAGATGGTAGTAATTCTGCGAAAATTACATGACCCGGACCCGGCATTAGTGTTAGTGGAAAACAAAATACCGCGGAATTAAAATTGACCAGCGAAGTCCACGTAGATCAATCAATATTGGTGTTCAGTCCCCCTAAAAGAAAAAGGTTTGCTTTATTTAAATCATAAATTTCGTCATATGTATGCATAAACAAAAATTTTAAATTCAGGATTCAAAATGGAAAATATGGGATAAATTTATATGGAGGAATGAGTCTGCCTTTAAAGAATGGCTGGAAATACTCAACAGTAATAGAAATAATCCGTTGAAAGTTTGGTGCAAATAATGTAACTGAATTTTGAAAGCAAAAGGGTTAGTTCTTATGCTGCATAAGGATAGCCAAAAGCATACTGATGTAATTAAAGCCAACGAAATTAGAATTTCACTTTTTGTAGCATGTCACACATCGATAAATATCGTTATGCATTTAACTAGTGTATACAAAAATATTTATGAGAATAATATAGAAGCTACGATCACTAAACTTAGCCGAACAAAATGTATAGCTATTATTAAAAATGTTATACGTCCTTACTTCGTTGAAAACCTAAAGGAAGATATTAGAAACTCTCCATATAGCTTAATTATAGATAAGTCACTAGATATATTTCTCCAAAAGTATTTGGGCGCAGTAATAAGATATTTTAGCTTGTCGCGCAATGAAAGTATTACATTATTTATGCCATGTTGGAATTCGGATTATCTATTGAAAAATTAAGAGAACTTGGAACCGACAATGTCAGTGTCATGGTAGGAAGAAATAATGGTGTATATCAAAAATTGAAAACTGAAAATCTCAAAACAGTTCTGATCCTTTGTCATTCCTTGCAACTTCTGGTATCGTCGGCAGATGTTTACTAAAGGAAATTGAATACTTAATTGCAGAGACGTATTATTGGTTTAGCAATTCACCTGCCAGGCAATCTGCATATTCCATATTACTTCGCTTAATAAACAATGATAGGAATAACAAAAAAAAATTTTTTGAAATCTTGCCGGACAAAGTCAATATTTTTTTCAATTGAAAGGATTTTAGATCAATGCCTTGAACTTAACTCACTTTGGGATAGCTAAAATTTCTGACAAATGTTACAAAGCACAAACACTGTATGAATTATATTGCAATGGTGAAATATTGGCGTTTATTGAATTTTTAAGATATATTCTCCAAGAAGTAAATAAAGTTAATTTATTCACGGTTGGAAATTTTGGTATACAGTATAAAAATAAGCATATTTTTTTTTGTTATAAAGTGCATGCATGCGAAAAATATTATAGAATTTTATAAATGGAATAATATGAACAGTATTTATACCAAATTTTATAACAAATGTGTATTAATTTTCGCAATTAATCTTAACATGCTATAAATTGGTTAACATACGAAAAAAAATTGAAATTTATGTGAAAATTTATTTATCTCACGAATATTAGATTTTATACGAAGTTGGTATTGAATCTATTCGAAATTCTTGTGGAATGTATACCAAATTGGGATAAACTCATATGCTCTTATATTCAATTCTGCGAATGATGATTTATGCCATTTCAATATAAGTGTTATCCAATATAAAATATAAAAGTGTGAAGTAACAGTGATTTTTCTTTGAATTCAATTGGTCGTACATAGTATAGAATCAATATTTTAAGCATATTAAAAATTAGGGAATAACGCTTAATTTTTAGTCGGAATTTCCTGGCTTGCCAAGTATTTTGCGATTGTGGTTAGTTTAAGGTTGTTACTCGTCAAGTGAAGTGGTCGACATGGTTTTATATCCGGGAAAAATACTCTAGTGAAAAAGTTGAATTAGAGTACACAGACTTCATTTTTTCAGGTGAGGTGTAAGTACTGTAGGAATATGTAGTTTTGGTTGCCCTGTCCCTCTGTCTGTTCGGCCATCTGTCCGCATGATAACTTGGGAACGCGTTAACGTAGAGAGCTGAAATTCTGTACACGAGTTTTTATAAAAATTGTAAATACATAATTTTATATTAAAATATTTAAAATAAAAAATAAAAGTAAAACTTCCTAGATTTCCATTAATCAGTTCGATTTATGAATACTTATTCTATCCTAGAGTAGTGACGTTTCACTTTTAATGCAAAAAATGTGCATAATAAAGTTCCAGTCTCCGACTTATAACTTGAACTAATTATTTTCATAATTATTGTGAATAAGACACGTCTCTAAAAAAGAATTTTAATAGTAGGTAGGTACCGTAAATAAAATAATCCTATTACAAGTTGTAGAACTAAAAACGTTCTTTCGTCCAGCTAGAATTCAAATTTATTATTTCTTTTCATCAAACGGTCTTAGGACTTACTCGTTAATTGACAAAATACTGGTTTTTTACAAATGAAGCTCAAAAACGACCGAGCTAAAAAGCGGAAGCTGGAGCAAAATTTTGAAAGTACGAAAGAGAACGTTGTAGTAGAAGAGGTTAACTTGGATGCAAACTAAATTCGAAAAGATTTAGAGGAACTACGGTCTACATGCTTGCCGGAACAAGTAGAATTAGCAAAAGCTAAACTGAAATCAACCCTATCGCATAGGCGAGCAGAAATTAAGAAACCTCAAACTGTCAACTTATACAATACTTATAATTACTTGTTCAGCTGTCCTGAATTTGTGAGAACTCTGAGAGCATCATTTTAACAAACTTTATTGTGCTTCTTTGATTTCAGATACTTTATGACTTCAATTTGTCATATAAAGAAGTTGGCCAACATTTATTGGAAAAATGGTCTATATATCAGTCAGTTATATTCACAGCGATTAATGGAGCAGGAAAACATATACTGTACACAGAAGTAGAACGAAAAAACGGTAAGGCTGAGTCTACATTATAAAATAATTTTTCATGCTTACCTGTTTATTCTAGACTGGGATTCCGGAATTTCATCTTTTTTGAATTTAATCCACTTGCTTCCACCACCACCTAATTGAAAGAGAAAGATTAGCAGACTAACTGATGTTCACGCAGTTGAGAGATTGATCGTACATAAGCAGGTATATGTTTTTATCTTGGTGCAGGTACCATATGTAATTATTATTTTTATGATAATTCAGACAGGACTGACAAACGACGAATACTTGGAAAATTCGTAAAACAAATCTCCATACATCCTAGCTTTGGGTAATTCCAAATCGTGCATTTCTCAATTTATGTTAGTTTTAGATGGGCACATTATAGCTATAGTAGTAACGAAAGGTGTTAATTTAATTTAAAAATTTGATTAAGAAACTGAGAATATTATGTAGATATGTATATACTACATGTAATATATAAAAAAAAAATTATGACCAATTAAGTAATTACAGACTATACTATGTATAACTTAAAATTAGGTTAAAATTCTTTGATAATATTAGATTGTTTGAATTATATTTTATTACGACAAATAAATTTTTGAGCTAATGAAAAACTGAACATTTTAATTTGTATTCTTTCTCTCGATTTTAACGATATCTTACAGGTATTGGTATCCTTGGTATTGGTATCCTTTTTATAAGCTTCACATATAAAAGAAGGTAATATTAAATACATATTGATTGTATACTACAAAATAATAAACATGCTCGATGTGATACTCAGATGAATTTAATAATGAAATTATATTAAAAATATTTATAAAAACCTCTTATCTGTTTTATACAACTTTTATTATACATATTTGCATGCCAGGCTCTTATCTTTCCCACTCCATTGCATTATAAAAGTTAATAATAAGCTATCTTATTAATTCTATACAAAATTTCGTAAGGATTTATATAGATATTACTCTTTTATTAAATTTATACTAAAATTTTCAACCGTTTTGTTTTAAAACGAGAACGTTGATATCACAATAATATTGAACGATTTAATATTTTTGATCGAATTTCTCGTACATATTATTGTTCCGAAAGTTTATCCAGATTTCGATGTTTTAAATACTCCGCTAAATGAAGATTATTTCATATCTCAACCATATTTAGGATATAACACAGAAAAATTACTAAGTAAACTTTGTATTGATAGTCAAAGTAAAGTTCGGGCTAAATGTGTAAAGTTTTTGTTACATTTAGCCAATCAGTTAAGACAGAGACTGCCGTCGAATATTGAGTCTTTTCAGAAAATTAATTGCCTTAGTCCAAAAGTCATTTTTGAGACAAAAGACAAAAAGAAAATGCACAATCAGAAATAATTTCTTTAATAGCAGTATTTGAAAATAATGAAAAGAAAGTTACAAAACTGTGCAATCAATTTAACAACCTACTTTTAATAGACTGATTAAATTAAATAGACTGCATTAAATTTTGGGATGAAATATAATCCCTTTAAGGATATAGTAGATTTCGCATTTAAATTTTTGAATTTACCATTTTTCAACGCAGAGGTAAAAAGAGTATTTAGTAACATGAATATTATAAAAACAAAACTTAGGAATAGAATGGGATTAAAACTATTAAACTCAATTCTGATTAGAAGAATGTGGATGAAAACAAATGAAACGTGTTGTTATTCATATAAAATAGAAAACGAAATTTTAAGAAATGTGGGCAAGAGCAGTACCTATGTATAATTATAAAGAAAATTATGAAAATGATGAATTCGCCCTTAAATAAATGATAATATTGTTAGAATTATACATATTAGACGTACCTATTTATATGATTTCTTTTTCGTTTTATGAAATTAAGAGGCTAATTTTGTTAAAGTTTTTTTTTATATTACTATATTATTTATTAATGTATATTACATGTATATTATATTCTTGTTACGCTTGAATGGCGATTATTTTATACCAAGCAATATGAATAAATAAACACATTATTTTTCAAAGTATGCTACTTGTCATATTTTTTTTCCAACTATTAGCATAATTTTCAACAGAACTTGTAGCAACACTGCATAGAAGAAGAAAAGGTTTTGAAAGTATAGAGAAAATGATCAAAAATTGCCATGACTTGAATCCTTGCAAAATGTCAAAATGTCGGGGCAAAATTTGACAGGTTTAACGTTTTGTAAGAATTAAAGTCATGGCAACTAGATTATTCTCTAAATACTTTCAAAAAATTTTCTACTTCTATTCACCTTATACAAGTCAATTCAATTCGCAATCTCCTGTGTTCTGCAGCGCAATGCTCGGAACCAAAAGAACACTTCGATTGGACCTAAGACAGTTGTTGCAGTCTATTACACAAACTATAAGAAAAAGAATAACTGTTGGAGCTTTCTAGCAATACCACGATATCAATAGTTCAAGCGTGCTTTTCCTAACAATTTTATGATTTTTATGATTTATTCCGTTTTACTAAAATCAGGTAACAAATTTGTGTTTTTGAATAAATTGCGTCAAACTCAACTGTTCCTTTATAAAATGTATACCGATTCAAAAAAGAATAAAGGATATCCAATATCAGAAAAGGAATTACTTTTAAATTAAAAATATTAATTAATTTTCTAAAATTATTTATAGCAATGTTGGTAGTAGCAACATCTTGCAAATCTAAGTTTTCAAATTATCTAACTCTCATTGAATATAATTTCATCGAAATCGCATTTATAGTTTAGTCTAGCCAAAATCGAAAGTTTAGTATAATATCAAATAACCTGTATTCTATTAATAACTATTAACAAAACCGAATTTTATAGCCTTCTTCTTTCGTGTGTCGTTTGTTATCTAAAGATTATGACATAAGGCCCTTTCGGCCCTGATAAAGGCAAATGACAAGTTTTGAATTTGAAATGAGCACATTATGGCCCTAGTGGTATATAGGGAACTTCCGTTTAATAAAGAAATTCATTTCATTTCTTGACTGTCTAAGAAGAGCTTCGTATTTTCCTGTTTTTCTATCTATCAGTGGTCAGTACCTAATGCGGTACAATTATTTATCGTACTGTATGTACAATGTAAGTTTTCAAAAAATTCAAATATTTTTTTCTATGTTAACCCGATACTAAAAAGCAACAAAAACTTTTTTTTATGAACATGATCACTTTTGCTTTCATTGACATCATTTCCTTAACTTTTTCCACTAAACTTGATATTCTAGAAAAAGGTAAATTTAGAATTTTTTCTGCAATATAAGTGGTGAGAAAAAGTCTTTTCTGCAGCATGAAATGATTATTCACATCGTGTGAAAAATATAATATTTTTCAATAGATCTATGCCAGAAGACAATAATTTCACTTTCGCTTTCAATTTTTGTGTGTATTCTCCATAGCAAGATCTATGGGGACTCGAGATCACTCGGACAGCCACTATTAATGGCGAGTTGAAGGCTAACAGACACATTATTTCAGAAAATTAGGCGGAATCTTGATTAGTGAGAAATTTTATGACATCCACTGATAGCCGCATTGGACTGTATAGAAACAAGGAACTAATATGACTCTAATATTGTTCTTGTATGCGTTCACACAAATATTACTTTCTATATATGTATAACAGTCTGAAAAGCCTTGGTGGGCCCATGATTTGTGTGATATTTTCATAAGCAGTCGCATTGATAGTTGGTGTATCTTACTAGATTTGCTTTCTCATAAAATTATCACTGATATGTATCTGGACAGATTACGACCTTACCTTACGTTTTGACAAGATTCGCCTTTGTCTTTTCATCGTCACCTTTCTGGTTGTGTTTTTTTTTTTTTTTTTTTTTTTTTTTTTGTGATTTTGCTCAGATGAGAAGATGCTAATGTGGTGGCAACCGAAAACTAAATAAATTTACATAATAATTGTCTAAACATTGTCGTAAATTAATATTCCAGTTTTTTCGCTTTGATTTTATATCAATACATTTTAAGAGCCGGTCGTGGTATGGTAGACGATTTTTAGTATATATTGAACGGTTCTGGCTACAATCGACATAACACAGTCAGTTCTCGCCGAGTAAACAACAACAGTTAACAAAACTCTCCAAAATGAAATACGCTTTAGTGTTCGTTGCCCTCTTCGCCGTTGCTCTCGCACTTCCTTTGGACGACTCAAAGAACGCCCAAGTTCTCCGGTATGACAACGACAACATTGGAGTTGAAGGATACAAATGGGCGTAAGTATATTTATTAATTATAAATACAAAAAAAAAAAAAGATTTAAAGATTCAATCGAATCGACACCAGGAAATTTTTACTAATGGCATCTCTCTTATAATTTTCAGTTATGAAACCAGTGATGGCAAGAACGCTGATGAACAAGGAGAATTGAAGAATGTTGGATCAGAAGATGAAGCCATCTCAGTCCGTGGATCATTCTCATATGTTGGAGATGATGGTGTCACCTACTCAGTCTCATACATCGCTGATGAGAACGGTTTCCAACCCAGCGGTGCCCATATTCCCCAACCATAAGCAGCCAATCTAATCCTTATATGGATTTTCTTGACGACAAAATATTGTGCCATTCCCAAAGGACCAAACGATCTTTACCCTACTGCTATGGATGAGGACTGTGAATTGCTTTAGAAAATAAATAGTGACTATTTAAAATTATAAATGAAAATGTTTTGAATACCTTATTCTATCCCTGCCCAACAACCTGTATAGATCCAGTGCGATCCAGGTCATGTCACCTTCACAAAAATTAATAGCATCAAGTTACAATAAGACACCGACGACGGTGCGGCGTCTCCAAAGGTCTTATCAATAGCAAGTCTTATAGTTTGGATTTGCCTATGCCATATACAATTGGAACAAATCTATACACAACAGCCAAGCCTTGGAAATACTTTATTCAATTTAAAATATTTACCAATTTTATAACTCGATTGGTCTCATCATCACAGCACTAGTTGTGGTGATGTCAGATATTATGCAAATCCAGTAACCGATGCAAATTGCTCCGATGACATTGGGAAATTAGCCGGAGTCGGAGCAATGCGCTACTCTCTAGCGCACCTAAACAGCTAAGTGGCAATCGGATGGGCTGATTAGCGATGTGCCGATATACGGAAAAGATACCATCGAAACTATTATTTTGTTCCACATCATTATTCACACTTTGAGGTTAGTAGGCAAAAACGCTGCCAATGAACTGGGCTAATTGAAATCAGCCGACAAATCATCATGGACTTATCTTCGTGAAGGATTATTGAATAAATTGATAATCTTGGAAATGACAAGATCACGGAGACCAAAGGGTGGGATTAACAACATAAATTACGAGCGGAAAGTCCGAGGTAAACGGCTCTACTTCGAAGAATGAAGACTATTTTTTTCTTTTAATTTTATCTTACTTTGGTTTTTTTTTTCAAACTACATATTTGTAGGACAAAGGTAAAGTTTGAGAAGGTTATGGTTTGTAAAAAAAAAAAAAATATTGTTAATAATTGGGGACTGTCTTACTCCATGGATAATTTTTATTACTATCACATTTTCTTAGTAGTAAAGGGATGCAATTATAACAGCAGCCTTCAGTGTACTCACAACAATTTAGTGGCCGTTTAATTATCGAAATTGATCTCATACAGAAATTTCATATCACGATCATATGAAATAATTTATGCATATTATACACAGAGGATGTGATTGGAGAGTTTTATAGATTTGATAAAAACTTACGATAGCAAACTCATCTACGACTGATTTGAATGCGTTTTTTTTTAAATTCTCCAATTCTTCGTATATTTTCATATAATTGTACATACAAGTCTTGTGTTTTTTGTCTCAATGAGTCCAAGTGTTTGCAATTGGTATTCGCAGGTCTGCTCCACTTTCGGTATTATTTGTTCAATATTTAGAGATTAAAGTCTCATAAGCCATAAAATCTAAGCCAATTTTATTAAAATTTTCTTATATTTTAAAAATCGTGGGTGTAACCTTTCTTAATTGTGACAGGCGAATAATTTTATATCATTATGTGCAAGAAAGATACGGAATCAGAGTGTACTTTACATTTCCGCTTTAGAATAACTACTTCTGCCTGTTAGAAATATAAAATTTCTTTCACCTGTAATGCCATGATTTATCAACCTGAAAGCTAGCTGCAAGTGGAGCTTCCTGGATGGCAATTTAGTGGGTGGAAGGAAAAATAGCTCACATCCAAGGCTTAATACTCAAATTACAAGGAAAAGCGCTTGTATGACTTGTCTAAAAATGTAAACATCCTCGAAATTCTGGACACATTTACGATACCGATGGAGGCAATTCTTAACAAATTCTGTAATTGAACCTAGCAATTTATGTGAGCTTCGAATCTGTCATATTACACAATCTCAGTGGTTTTGTTTATGGTCAACAATTTGTTGTCAGTAATGGGTACTAGCAGTGGATTTTGGAACTAGACCCACATATGAGTCATATTTTTTTTTCTATGATCTTGGTGAAATACTATGGACTTCTAGTTGCTATTGAATTTGTTGATAGTAAAGTAGGATTGATTTCGAAGAGTCTCTCTTTTTTTTCTAATCATTTCAATTGACGCAATCGCTCCACCGCCTTCTGTAGATAAGATTTAAACTCAAGTAACATTGGAGGTTGAATTTCCTATCTTTGAGGGTCGATCGAACTATTTTCGCTAAAATTACGTAAATTAGACTTGAATTTAACCTCAAAGTCCACTCTCCTTTACGGTTAATTAGGAAGGAAATTTTACTTAATAATTCCTTAAATTAGGTCTTCAAAGTAATCTTGACTTTTTAGTTAATTATTAGGTAAAACTAACGTAATAATTCCTTTTTAATTTACCTCGTAGGAATTAGAAGAAATTAGGAAATAAATAAGTAAAATTTCCTAAATATGAGGCTTACTTTTTACCTAAATTTTACTTAACTTTGAACTCAACTTTAAGGAAATGTATGTACTTTGTGGTTAGATCTATTCCTAAGTTCAAGGCAAGATACACTTTAAAAAATATTAGGACTATTCCCTAAAATGTTGGGTATACTCCCAAAATTTTAGGTGAAAAAAACCTACATTTTAGGGTATATTCCCTACAATGTAGAGAATTTTCTCTGCATTTGAATGAATATGTAGGGAGTAGTCCCTATATTTTAAGGAATATTCCTCACATTTTAGGGAATATTCCCTAATCTTATCGAAAAATATCTAAGCTTTGTGGCAACAATTTGTGCAATTTTTTTACTGTGTAACGTAAATATTCCCTATTCGATTGTGTTCGCCCTCAAAGTCCGAATTCCCAAAAAAGTTAACCTGAAGATAAATTCCACTAAATGGGCATGTTTAGCGAAATCCCTAATAGTTGAAATTACGTAATACTACAACCAAAAATTAAAGTTAATTTACTTTTGTTTGGCTTCATTATCATTGGAATTATTGAACTGCTCCTCCCATTGAATCATTTCATCAAGATTACAAATGTTGCTCCTATTTACGACACATTTATATTGGAATCAGTCAGGCTCTGGACTGCCATTTGCATCTTTTCTTAAAGATGCTACACTTGACTTGGGCCAATAAGTGCACTTAATTATTTGTTTCCCAACCATGCGGAATATACGCAAATTAAACTGCGTTTGCATTCACCCGCTTTTTAACAAATCTTGTATCCAAATGATGATGCTAATGACATGGTTTACTATTTTTAAGATGTGAATAAATCAATTCAATTCGTTCAATTGTCAAATCTCTTTTACATATTTAAGACGAAATTCCATAATTTAGCGCGAAATGCCTTATTTTAAGTTGAAATTTATTTATAGAAAAAAATTATCATAACCTTTGAACACAAAATTACCTAAACAAGGATTTTTGCCCTCAAAGTCGAAAAATTTGGTTATTTCGTCTTGCCATCCAGGAAATTCGTCGTATAAGGAAAAATTGTAAGTTAAACTAACTTTTAGGTCGAGAAATGTAATATGCGCCATATTTATTTAAAAAAACATGGCTGCCATATATTAAAGGAATGAATTGGAAAAATTGCATGATTTTATAATTTAATTTTTTCCATAGTTACTGCAAAGAAAAATCAAATAAATGAATTTTTCTTAATTTCAGAACGATTAAAGATATTTAAATTAATTTCAATGCTCTAAATAGGAAACCAAAGAATAATTTAAAAGAATTTTAAATTATTATTTTTTATAAGAATTCAATATTTGTAAAGCGCGTTGTTGTTTTTCGATAAATTATTTCCATATTTATCAATAAAATTTTTCACGTTTTAAAAATTGAACGATTAGAAGCTGCGAGAATTAATTTTGAGTAAGGCCATAATTTCTAAATACTTTGTTAAAGCAATACTTCTCATAATCTTTCAATTTGGAGTTATATGCCTTATTCATAATATTTGCATTACCTACTAGGGCAAATATACACATACAATTCTTATAAAATGCAAAATCGGACGTAAATGTTAGGTAATCTTAACTTAACCACAATTAGTCGCTGCCCTAATTTACGTCGAACAGACGTAAATTCGACCTGAAAAGGAGGAGAAATGTTACTCGGGAAAGCTGAACTACAATAGAAGTGTACGTAAGTACATTTACTTACATAAAGCGTGCGCGTCCTTTAATTTAACAGGCGTACACAAATTAACTTTAACTCGTGTGAGGGGAAATTTTGTTAAGTTTAAATATTCAATTTTCCGTAAGTATAGTGCGCTAAGAATCGCTTCGCTCCTTCCGTAAGAACGCGATGTGTCCAAACAATTAAATTATTACTAAATGATTGAAAGTGCAATGTAAAAATTAAAATGGAATAAAAATGGTACTGCGAATTAATAGAAAGCACAAATCTTCAATTACATCAACTTTCATTTGTTAATTTTTTCACTTTTACCACTTTTCAAAATTGAAAACATTAAATATCAAGATAATAACTCTTACGGAATGTGATATATATTTAGGCTAAAAATCTCAATTTTTCGTAAGTAAACCTCAGTTTCGTTTAATTTCGTAAAGTTATTATTGTAGTTCAGCCTTAAAATTTGGATTGTAACTGACTGGTAATTAGCAACAACTCAACGCATGTAATGGATTCTTTGCTTTTAGAGTGAACTTACTCATTTCAGTTATTAATGCCAACATTTTTAAGTAGGTTATTATAACGAATGAGATATTTGCAGTTATGAGATCTAAATGAAGTATTTTGGAATTGGTGAGGATAAAAGTGAATCAGTGCGCCAATACCAACAAAACTGTGGTTTCCAAGGTTGGTCTTAATTGATATCAGCAATGTATAGGCAGTTTGATAGAAGTTGAGTTGTTAATCAAAAGCTTCCGTTCGAAACATTATTCCAAGCTGAGCTTCTGCAGATTTTTTCGTTATTTTTCTATGTCGTATCGGTGTTAGCCCAACTGATAAAGTTGTAGTTCCAAAAATGTATATCATCGCTAACACCTAGGTTCATTCAAGTCTGGACAGAAAAACAATCTCTTAAATTCACAGATGAGATTCGATTAGCTGCGATAAAAAAAACTGTTATTATTATTCGTCGGTTTCACATGCTGTAAAGTGACCGAGTCCGAGTTTCGCCAGCTTTGAATGACACTTTCCTCATCATCTATCCTATAAAATTTTCATCCCGAACAAATTAGAGGAAATGCATCCAAGATTATTTGGTTACCTTAAAGTAAAACCAGAGCGTTCATAAGTCAATTAATTTGCACGGCGCTAATAGAACTGTCAAAATTAAATAAATATGCAAAAAAAATCATTTTTTTCCGTAATAATGTAAATATCGAATTGAGTTAATATGGAAAGCCCGTGTGCGTCGTAGTGTGCAAAACTTGATCACTGTCAACGTTTATTATGAAAATATCGATAATCGTTTCTTCCAAATTGTATTCACTTTACTCAGCTGATCTAAAAATAATCTCACTCATTTAAGATTCCACTGAGGTTTCTTGGAAATGTTTGCAGCTCTTGAAGTTGTTGATGCTACGTCGGAATTAATGTAAATTTTTCTAGAGTGCCTTCTTTATCGAGAAAGAGCCCGTTTACGCAGTATTGGAATTAGGTCAATCAATGTATGATTTAAATATTACTATTATAGGTAGTTACCTAGATTCCTTTCAGTGCATTATTTTGAGATTAATGCCACCCGGCGCATGGTACAATGTAAAGGTCATTGGTTAAATTAATTAATCCTGTTACTATGGTGGATATACAAATGACAAATTTATGAAACTATAATTAAGTAATTTGTGGTGTAAGACATCATCTTTCTTGTTTCATATCTAGATCAAGAAAGAAGAGACCAAATATGACCGGCATTAAATTCAAAACTTCTGAATTAGCGTAACGTCTATTTACAGATAATTTAGTGTAGAAAATATTTTTTTTCATTTTTCGTATCTTTTGCGCTTTAGCTGTATTTAGTTAGAATGTTGAGATACTGCAAGAAGGTGAAACTGTTGAATATCAATGTTTGTTTACATTCGACAATAGCTTAAAGGCTAATTCGATACAAACGGGTTTCACTTTTTCAAATCATTTGTATTCCGAAAATGTGCTAAGCACCATTGCTGTTCCCGTAAAAAATGTGTTTTTTAAATCTTAACATATGCGGAAGGTTTTTGTAGTTTTTATACTTACTTTTTGCATTGGCCTGAGTTCTAAGTGGATAAAAAAAATTTCTTATTAATATTACTATGGGATAGCCTGTTTTCGTTTCACATTATGGGGCCATTTTAGAAGAAGGCAATTGAAGTAAACACTCATTGAAATCAGTAATTAATGTATTGAATTTAGCTGCCTTTAAATATGTATTTTAATTCTTAATAAGTTTTCCATTTTTAATCGAATGAAAGAAGTTTTATTTATTTCTCATTTCGTTGTTCATTTCTAATTTGGGTTTTGTATGCCCTTCAAGCGAAAAAAAAAATAATGTTTTGACACCTACTGGTCTACAGATGACTCTAATAAAAATATTCGCCACATTTTTATTTTTACTTATGAATGGCTCATAAAGCTTATTTCAAAAATTGACGTTTAGTGTGATAGGAAAAAAAAATTTTATACTTTAGGTAGGATGCAGAATATTTTTAATCTGAAAATAATTTTTTGAATAAATAACACTCCCAAAGAGAGGAGAAAATTCCTGCAATATCGCCGAACAAATTGTTTTGTCAAAATAATGAAATAAAGACGAAGAGCGCAACTATATTCTAATTAGAAAGCATATTGCATAGAAAAATCAACTCAGTGGATGCAGTGTAGACAGGAGTATGAATTAAGATGTGTCAAATACCAAAATTTTAGCTGTTTATTCTCTACACAGGAATATAATAAGGAATTAAGTATTCTTTCAGTTTATAGGCTGTTGAAAATTTCGTTTCGGTCAAGGTAGAATTCCTCTATTGCTGTAACCCTGTAAAAGATTCATCTGCAGAATGTTTTTATTGAGAATATATAGAATACATATCTGCAAGGACTAAGCCGTAATACAAATAACCATTATTCCGCGTCATTTGCCCAAAGCAGAGACATACTTCCAACTATAAAGGCTGTCCAGACTACAACAGCCGTCCCGAAAAGAGTTGCATATTTAGGTCTTAATTTCAATAATCAAATTAGAATTAACGAACTAAATTCATTTATCCTCAACATCAATTCTATCATCCGTCACATAAAGCCATCTCTGAAAGCTGAACCGTCCCGTAGCTTTCGTCTTGGTGAAACCAAACTAGCAACTTCCTGTCAAATCAAAGTTGTCACTTACTAAATTTATATAACAAATGAAAACCCTGAAAATTTACAGTCCAATCTGTAGAAGTCCAAAACTTCACACTCACCTCATATGCATATGTAGGGGCTTACTTCAGGGTAAATTCAAATTCTGTAAATATTAATTATAATCTAGATTTGTTATACTCTTCTCCTAGTCACCACAGTCAGATTATACAATAATCTGTAGTGGATTTAATGCCCATTAGAGTAATTGGTACGATTCAACGGATTCAATAAAAATCCCAGCAATCTCTTTCCAATCTCGCAAAAATTCTACAACCTCTACAAGATGTGGCTAATTTTTGCAGAGCCAGATCATTATACTTAAACTAAAAATTAAAATTAAATGTGGTTTTTAATTTCTCTTCATCAACTTAAGTTTTATTTAAAATATCTGACAAAGTTTGTTGTACAAAAGGTCAAAATATTCAGTTTTCTTACGATGAAAATAAGGTGAATATTAGAAGAAACGTGCAGAACCACACAAAAGTGTCCAAATCTAGTATTATCGAAGGGTTTTTATGATAAAATCTTGACTCTAGACAAAGTATGCCCGACGTCTGCAGCAAAATATATTTAAGCGTTACATACATATGTGTTCCCAGAAAAGTTCCATTTTTTTACAACTACAATTTAATTGTAACTAAATTAATAATTACAACTAGTACATTACTTATTTGTTCATCATTGAAGTTGTTATCCTTCCCAATTTAGATGAAATATTTGTGAATAATTCAAGTAAGCTCAAAACAGGCACTACGTATTTTTATATTCTAAATAAAATTAGTTTGTAATTGAGTTTTTAAATAGATGTACCCACAACCATTGGCGTGATTTTGGGATCATCTTTGGTTTCTGATGCATATATGTAAAGTTATATTTACACGCTGACACCTGGAATGGAATCTAATTCCCAAATCTGGGACGGAGCTAGTCGCACAGCCTTAGCTTCATTGGATATTGTCAAAAAGAGAGCCTTCATTGACGATTTGGCAATAATTTCGACCCACTCGAGCACCGTCGTAATATTGGATACCTTTCGGTCCTTTATAGCGATATGCATGGTCAATGTTCTGATGAAATATCTAGTCTAATCCCTTGAAGAATGATTCCTGTACACAATACTCGCGCTGCAAACCGCGCACATCCTTTGACTCTTCAAATTACTTTCAGCCGTATAGTAAAATTCCGTGATGCTTTTTCATCCCGAACAGTCCGTATGTGGAACAGCTACTATCTTCTGTTTTTCCTCAGCCATACAATCTGCGAAGTTTAAGGGTGACATACATCGGCACGTCCGCCATGACCTCGATGACCTCGATGGAATGACTCCTACTCCTCTTTGAGACTTGTAATTGATGGTATGCCGCAGGGAGCTGTGCTGGCACCCCTACTGTTCACTCTATTCATAGATGATGTCACTACAGTATTGAGTAATGTGCGATTCCACATTTATGCTGATGATCTCCAGATTTACTCTGCTGCTCCAAGGGATAATCTAAACGAGGCTGTTGCAACAATCAATAGGACTCTGGCTGAGATTGCTGACTGGTCAGCAAACAATGGCTGTCCCTAAATCCCTCGAAAACTCAAGAAAACATTTACTCCATTCGTCTCAGAAACATCACCAACATGTCTGTACTTCCTAACTTGCTTCTACAGGGCCATAATACTGCGATCTCAACTAAACCAGTCTTGAATCTGGGTTTTGGGTCTTCTAATGGTACTTGATCTCACCTGGGAGCCACAAATAAACAGGATTTGCTCAAGGATCTTGGCCTGCGCTCGCTCTATGCGACCTCTCATCACATTGATGGTGCACCCGTATGAGACTTTTCTCTGCTCCGTCCACATTTTTTCGATGTTAATGTAGTACTGCTCCCCATCTAAACTGTCTTTATTTTACTAGGCGGAGCTTTGTCCTAAGTGCCGATTCTTGTAAATTTATGTTAATTTGCTACACTGACTTATAACAATGGACTGAGCGTATTGTCATTTTCCTATAGGAAAGCATGGCACAAGTTTTATAGTTCTCTCTTTCGCCCTATGGCAGAGTTGGAGCTACCAACACAAAATATTGCATTCTGGAACGTTTGCTCATGCCATTTGATGTTTTTATGTTGGCTACAGACGCAATCACCTCAGAAGGTGAAGGAATAGTGTTTACCATCCTCCGTCTCTCTTGCCCATAAGCAGGACTCAGTTAAGAATAACTTTTGAAAATTAAAGTCGGAATGAGTTTAATTCCTTATACGCGATTAAAATATCACTTGGCCGCAAGAAAATATATTTTTTTAATTAAATTCGATTTACGGGTGTAAAATTTGATCTGATTGATTGAGTTTTACATGTTTTTTATGTAATCCTCTTAAATGGTGCTCTAACGGTGATATATAGAAACACAATATTTTTTGTGCCACATGAAATAGCAAATAGCTCAGTCCATTGTTATAAGTCAGTGATTTGCTACGATGTTTGAACTACTGCTACATTTCAAATTTCCCTAGACTGTACTATATTTTAAGTGCCTATATCTGTGCTATTATTGTTTATTTTTAATTTCCTTTTGCCCAGCGCTATGCTATAAAATTCTAATAGACTATGTTTAGGCAGTGTAAAACTACTTGTAGCGCTTTTCTCCGCATGCAAGCAAGCTGCGTCGTGCGTCGTTAGAGTAAAACGTTTTCTGTAGGCGGGCAGGCGTGAAAAATCTATTGGTTGGCGTGGAGAGCTTTATTGCTTTTCTACGCTCCGGAGGGCGAATGACGAAACACTTTAGGAGCCGCTGACACATTAGCGCCGGAAAGTATGCAAGTAGTACTAATGCGGATGTGTCTTAGATTTGAGAACAAATTTTCAATAGATGGCGCAATTAATTATTCGAAACTTCACTAGCAGGGCCGAAATTCGGCTTTTTAAATCACCTGCGGTTTGGAGTTCTGCTAGAAAACTGACACTAGCGCCAGGTTTTCGCTCGCCACGCCAACTGTAACCAATAGATGTTTCAGTTTTTCCCGTTTTCCGTTTTCGCCACTAACGCCAATAGATCTTCCGACGGTGGAGAAAAGCCGGATTAAATGCTGTGCTTTGGGTGGTGGGATAGAAATCAAAAAATAGAAAAGAGGTACGTTTGCCGTTTTAACATTTTTTCTTCGGTATATCAGAAAAGGAAAATTTTTCTGATGTAGGTATTCCGAAAGAATAGTTTTCTTCGGTATTCGGTAAGTTGAGAGTTTGTCGTGTGTTTATTTGTTTTGTTTGGGTTTTCCTCTAGTTCAAATCATTTCTGAATAATTTATTTAACGAATAGCGAATAATTTGGTTAATTATTTGATAATATTTTAATAATATCTTCGGTAAAATTTTTTTGTGAAGTGTGAAGGTTTCTTCATTCCGATAGAATAGTTTTCTTCAATTTGGTAAGTAAGATTTTTTCTTCTAAAGAATACTTTTGTTAGGTAGTTACGTGTTATAGTTGTGCAAGCACGGGTTTAGATTTTTTGTATTTAATTAACTAGCGAATAGTTAGTTGGGAGATTTGAGGGAGGTATTCAGACTTATTCTCCCTTAAACCTTGAACCTAGTTCAAAATACAACAATATGGTATTTTTAAGTTCCTATATCGAATATTGATATCAATTTTTTGATTTTTACGTTGCTATATCCGGTTGCGGATTGCGATTGTAGTTTTGCAAGCAAACTGATTTCCGATATTTTTTGGTTTTTCCGAATATTGATATCAATTTGTTTAGCGAATATTATTTATCGAAATAAATTTGAATTTCGATTAAATTTTTATCATACATTGTACATTGGTATTTTTGATTTGATAGAGTCTTATTTCTATATTTGAGGTTTGAGAGGAAAGATAATTTATAGAGATTATTTGATTCTATATTATACTATCAGAATTCAGAATTTTGAACAATATTTAAATATAGTATTGAAATCCGATTGCTGGTCAGCATGACATGGGCATATTGTTGCATTTATAAAAACTGTTTCCAGGGGGGGGAGTATCAAATTTATCCTTTTTCTTGGTCCCAAACGATTATCGCAGAAATGTTTGGCTACACTATAGTAGACAACCATTGGGTAAGACGACGAAAAGGCTCTGTCAAAAACACTTTTACGAAAAAGGACGTTAAAGAAAATGCGAGAGGAAGCGGTTTAACTAAAGCAGCCTTACCAAAGCCATTCAGTTCAGCCGTATGTTCCGGCTCAGAGGCAAGCATGGACGAGGTCTGCTTAGCAATGCTGGATACTACTCATAGCGCACACGTAGTTGCAAATACGCAGCTAGTTGTGAATAAAACGCAGAATCCGAAAACATATCGTAGTAGAAATTATAAAATTTTAGATCAGTATCGTTTTCCTGATGAGACACATATTTGCAATTCCCCAGCAAATTTAGATTTAGAAAGCCTGCTTGCAGGAAAAAGCGAGGTTGTAAAATCTATTGTACGCTTACAGCTTGTACATAAATATACGACTAAGTGGACAGGTAAAGAAATAAACTTAGCGTTAATATTTTATAACGAATCCCCAACATTCTATAAAGATATGCTGAATTTGGAATTTTTATTGCCCCCGATAAGCACGATTCTTAAATGGCATTCGATGGTGAGATTGGACACAGATATTTCTAACGTTATTTTTAAAGTACTTAAACAGAAAATTTCTGAGTTGACAGAAGTTGATAGACGGTGTGTTCTAACTAAACCGGAATTAGAATTAAATAATGACGTTATATATGGACTGACAGATTTAGGTCCTTTAGGTTGCAAGAACAGCTTAGCTTCCAGTATCCTCGTTCTGATGGTACAAGGATTGAATAAAAACTATAGTCAAGCTGTAGGCTATATGGCGGGTTTTGTTTCCGTTGAGGATTTAACGTTAATTTTAAAAGATGCTATTTTCAAACTGCTGGAAATTGGTTTGGGTATAAAAGTAATCACTCGTGACCAGGGAGGTAACAATAGAAAGTGATATCGGCATTTTAGGGTGCACGCGTGAAAACCCTTACTTTTCGTAAATGACAATAAAATATATGCTTGTTATGATATACCACATCTCTTTAAGAGCGTCAGAAATAATGTGCATCTTGGGATATAATTGGCAAGGTTTACGATATGGATAGTGGGAACATTAGAGCGATACATCGGCTTACCGATACACATATTGATCCCGAACATTTTCACCAAGTACCTGTTGAGCTTGCGACACAGATACTTAGCCACTTGGTTTCTTCCGCGATTTTGGCAGCTGTAAGTTTGGATTGTTTCCCGGAATCTGCCGAAAAATTACGTGCAAGTAATACGGCAGAGTTCATTGCAAACATGAATATACTGTTTGACCACCTAAATAGTATTTCAGAATTCAATAAGAATCCTGAAAGAAATGCTCTATCGCAGAGAAACATTAATACGATCGAAAATCTTTCTTCGGCAAAGTTATGGATTGATACATGGGTTCATGCGGGAAGAATGAAGTGTCCATACTGCTTCGATGGACTAATACAAACCATCAATGTGATATGTATGCTATGGGATGATTTAAAAGACAAACAGGACTTTTTAATGACTTCTCGGTTAAATCAATACCCTCTCGAAAATTTATTTTTAAAGACTAGAGAATTCAGTACGTATGAGCGAAACCCTTCTACATATGTATCACATAAGAACTTAAAACCAATTGTATTGTATTCTAATGATTCTAATGTATTACCGTCGAAGTGCTCTAGTCATAATATTCCAAAAAATTTGATGAACTTCAATTCAGAGTTCATGAATATCTTAGTAGATGTTGAAACTGTGGATTCACAAGAAACCCATTGCGAAGGTAGTGAAGCAGTTGCAGAAGGCTATATCTCTGAAGATGATAATGACATTTTTGATGATTTTGAAACAAGTATTCCTAAAGAAAATTTGTGTACTTCTTCGAAGACTTACTCCTTTGGACATCTTGCAAAAATGGTTGTAAGACGAACAAAGTGTGAGTTCTGTCGAAAACACACGATTGATAACGACCCCGTAAATAGCGAAAATCATACGCTGACTGAGATGAAAAGGCTCAGATCAAAATGTAATACAATACCGACCATTAATTTTCAAAAGGATTTGAACAGAACAAAATCTATGAAGAATTTTCAACATTTTTTCAACACAACATAAGCGAGAGAAACATTTTTAAAAAAATGCTTCCAACAGTTGGCAGTATAATTACTCAGTGGGACGGCTGCAACCACAAGACACCAATGGTTAAATATGTTTTGATTGCATTAATTAGGGCAAGACTTAAACGTCTTAATGACAAAATCAAAACAACTCAAAAGACAGAACGTTGGAGAAATTAACTGTCTTTATTCTTAAACCTTGTATGTTTTGTATCTTGTATCTATAGTTGATGTATAGATTGAGCTATCATGTCTACTTCACACTATGCTCATGTACTTCTAGTATTCTCTAACTTTTAGTTATTTTTAGGTCTTGCCAATTAATTGGTCTAAAACCTATTCTCATGATACCCTAGATGAATACTCGTATGTAATTTCGTACGACCCATCTGTGTAAGTTTGATTTTTGAAGTGGTTTTTCGCATATATTTCTATAGAGGATCGTTGCACAGGAAAAATGATTATAACCAATTTTATAGGATCTCATATCCTGAAGACCTTATCAGTACACTAAAACCAACTTGGGACTGATCGTTTTCACAGTAGGTATATACGTAAAAATTCCAAATATTTATATGGCAATCCTACGAAGGAGCTACCATATTTGTACCATTTTCGAACTAACAATTTTTTTTTTAAAGACCGTATGCAAAGTTTCAGCTCTCTAAGTATTCGATGGATTGACGGACAGACGAACATGCACAAATCAAAATAAGAAATGCGTGGGTGTCTAACCCATTTTTTTCTATTAGAATTATTTCAGTGCGTTACAAATAGAATGACAAACTATCTAAAGCATAAACATACTTATGTGACGTTAAAGATTTATTTAAAAAAAAAGTTAATTCGATGAAGATATAATCGCTGGAATATTTTTTTAAAGAAATAAATATAAAATGCTAATTTGAGTAGTTAAGTGTATTTATAATTCTGGTTTAGCATTTCTTTCCCATACTTAGAGGAAAATCTTGGAATCTATAGTGATTCAATACTTATGTACCTACGGACCTACCTACTCTGTAAAAATTCTGCCCGGCATGCTACAAAGCAAAACATTTTCTTTTTACATCTTTATTTATATACAAATGTCGTAAATTTTTCTTAGGTTTGTCTGGTGCAGAAAATTTAAGAAAAATTAATTAAAACAAGGAAAAACGATTAAGAAATTTTTTTTTTCAAAGTAAATAACCCTTTTTCTCTAATCAAACTAATCAAACTATCAAAGCCAGGTGCTCCAACAAGAGCAGTATCCTCTTTTTCAATGCACACTCACACAACCTGGGGAAAAAATTAAGTGCAATATTACCAAAGTTGCTAAATTTTGAAAACGTACAATCCATTAAGATTAACACAGATCTCGTTATTAAAATTATAATTTGAATTTACCATTAAATGTGTCGTTTGATGCTTGTAATTTATTTCCTTCCATCCCGATTAAGAAACTAAAGACTTACTTATATGCTGTCCATGATAAGATCGTGGAAAAGGATAAATCATTACATATTAAACAACTGAAACATATACTTATGTTTAGACCAAAAATATTTTATTTTATTTATTCATTATTATTATATTAATTTATTTTAACGTTAATTTAATTTAATTGGGTGCTTCCTTATCACCTTTAATGGCTGAATTCTATATGAATAAAATAGAACAACATTTTTTCATTCAGGCTGCAACTTAGTTATTAATATATTTTCCTGGCACCATTACGTTGATGACATGTTTTGTTTATGGGCTCCGAACGGCAGTTGTATACGGTTTCAAATGAAGTTTTAAAAATCACGATAGCTTACTGCCCAGTTTAGAGTATTGTAATGATAGTAGAAATTTCCTTGACCTTAAAATAAACATTAATAACAAAATCAAATTTGACATATTTAGGAAACCTCTTTCCACAAATGTCGTAATTCCTAATGATTCTCAGCACTCAGAGTCTATAAACAAAAATCATGATAGACAGATTACTTAAAATTCCAATCAGTAGAATTAATTTTAGAAGGGAACTTGACACAATAGTAAAAATTGCAATGAAGAACGGGTATTCAAAAAATTTAATTTACAAACTGTTAAGATCAGAAATCGCAAAATATGCACTTAACCTTGTTTTTACCAACAAGGTAGACAGGATGTGAATAGTTTGTAAAAAATCCCATATTTAAAGAAAACTTCGAATGAAATTAAAGATATGTTAAAACAACAACTTTTCACTATACCTCTTTATGATAAAAAAAAAAACTTAAAATTTGTCATTCATAAACTATAAACTAAAATCGAAAGTTGATAAAATAGAAAAGAGCGGAATTTTTGGTATTATTGAGCGTAGTAATTGAAATGCAGCTTAAATAGGAAAAATAAAACGCTCATTAAATATTTGATACAGAGAACACTTATCATCGGCACTCTATAATAGACCAACATCAGCCGTAACCAAGTCTTTAGTCGATACGATCATACTACATCTGTAAAAGTTACACAGGTTATAAAAACGTGGAAAAGTCCAAGATAAATATGAAATATATTACATTGATAAGGGATTGCTTTTGGTAAACGATCAGAGTAAGATTTCGTGAATAATAGCCCACACTAATGTATGGATTTGTAATGCCCGCTACAATAAGTTTTAAAGCTCCAGGTATTAGGATAGTCATGTTTAGCTTTAGCTTACGATCTCTGTTGCTTGATAAATGACAAGGAAAAAAGATAGAATTGGAATTCTTACCATAGTCTGGATGTATGTAATTTCGTATGGTTTGATTCATAAGTTGTCTTCCGCATATATTTCTAGAATGGTTCATCCAATTTCATAGGATTTTATATTCTGAAGAACATTTCAGTAAAATAAAACGACTTGGACTGGTAGTTTTCACAGTATATGCCACAAACCTAATTTTTGTATGGCAACACCAAGAAGGGATTTAGCTCATTTTTGAAATTGTGTTATGGCCCAATAAACGCAAGATTCTTCCAGCAGCCAAGGGCACATTCTGGCATAATAATCAGCGATTGCTAAACAATTACCTCGGATGGAATTGTGCTGCAACCGTTGGTTATTTTGCTGAATTTGCCCAGCAGCTGTCTGTGATGAGTAGAACAAACGACAAATTTGTTTACATATCCGCGTTGTTAGCAAAGTTTTCTTCCGAATTACGGACATAAAAAGACTAATGACTGGTCTGACGAGTGCCGTTAAGCGATCTGTCATCAACATTTAGTGCACAGAGTTTTATCTTTATTCGAGTCGGTCCAGGTCAAGGTATATAGAAGACAAGGTAATCCCGGCACGAACCATGTTCCGCCATTTTTCTTAAATTTTCTTTTCCTTTTTTTTCATTCACTGAAGTACGTCCCAAGGCATCAGCTGCAATGTGTCAAAATTCTTGGCGTGTTTGATAGGTTTGTTTTGGTTTGGTTAATTATTTTGTGTGATTTGTGTGTTGTGATATTTCTGATGTTCTGAATTATGTCTTTATGTTTATTATGTATAAATTATGTCTTACAGTGTTTTGTAAACTATTCTGGAATCACTTCGGGAAATATCTTTCTACGTGGTTGCGATAGTTTCCGTCATGGGACTAACTAATGTGACCTTATGGAGGGAATTAGATATTAGTGAGAAACAACCATTCATTCAATGTTCAGATAATGAGTTGGACAAGATTGTCTTTTTTGCTGATACCGCGCACTTAATAAAATTAATGATGAGTGATTGAAACCTTAACCCTTCATTCAACCCTATCTCATGGAAAGTCCTCAGTTTTGCTCTCCTCGGGATGTATTGAGTGTTCCAGTTGATAAATCAAAAGTATATAGGGCGGGGTGACTTGCTCTAGTTCCACAATGCTTATCAAGATTAACGCTTTGTCGATTACAGTGAATTATCTCTTGTTTAAGTTCCTAGGTTGGAGTATTTACTGCAGTTGATTTTGAGGATCTTCCTTTTGGTTTGTTACAATGCAAGGACATCTTTCGTTCAATTCTCCTAGAATAGTACTTTGGATTGCATTATAATTTAAACTTTTCCATTGCATTAAAAATAAAATACTCTTGAGGGAATATGTACTCCATGCTATTTGCAGCGATATATGGGATGTTTGCTGAAATGTCTCAATCAGAAATAATACATGTACTTCATGTTTTACATTATCCTTTATTAAATTTAATAAGATCTTAAAAAATGATTATTATGTAGAGATACCACATAGAAACGCAAGTTCTGGAAGAACACTTTATCTTTTCAGCCCTGTACTTCTGTTCAAATTTTACTCTCGTCTGAAAACGTTCTGTTTTCCTCTTAACTGGGTCCTTCAGGTCCTTGACAGACACCTTTTAAAATGTAATATCTTGAACTGTGTAGCGCGTAGGCATCAAGTGATTATAGTTTAGAATCTTTAAGTATGGTTTAATCTTAGACTTCTTCAATTTCGCCTAGTCCATTTTTTTGGATACCTGTCAATTCCAGCTATGAGAGCATGTCCAAATTGCGATACGTACGATTTTCCCTGTTCTCATAATTTTCCTCATTTTGGAACTATAAAAAAAATGGAAAATGAAAAAAAAAATTATTTTGATGAGTTATACATATATACAATTAAGAAAATATTTTTCAGTAATTTTTTAATACTTTTCATTGCAAATTACTTCAACAATACGTTTTCACTTTTTGCGATAAACAAAATCAAACGTAATTGAAGTCTGCCTAAAAAGCAAAAAATTTCCGAACACCAAATCAAATAATTGTCTTCAATTTCACCAGATTCTTTAATGTTTACAACAATTTGTTTTACTGAAATTCGAAATTAATTTCAGGGCGCTTTTAAATTTCTGACCGATAGCACTCGATATTTAAAATACACTAGAAACTTTCGAAATCTCATAATTATTTAAAAGAAATAACTTTTTAGAAAAACTTTAATAGAGAATACTCTGTACTGTCACTGTCAGATTTCCTTTTCCTTTTTTATTCATTCACTGAAGTACGTCACAGACTATCAGCTGTGTCTCTATATACCTTGGGTCCAGGTTACCATAGCGCCAGGTAGCTTAATAGAAAGTAAGATAGGTCAGTTCGGGTTTATAAAGTATTCTCTTAAGTGTAATTCCTGTGTATTCCATTTATTGTTTTATTTGATTCGTGAGTTTTATTGATCGATTGCTCGAGGGCACGATTTTTATGAAAACGCCGTGTACAAGATTTTGGCTTTCAACGTCGATGCGTTTTCAGGGAATGTCCAAATATATAATAAAAATTAAATTTTTGTATGGTAACCCTACGAAGGAGGGTACCATTATCGTATTTAAATCTACAGGAGTTCTCAAGTTAAAATTCAAATTCAAATTTATTATTAGGGGTTCAGGTACAATAAGATAACAAATCTTTTTAGTACATAGAATGACGGACAAGCTAGTTTAGTTAAGAACTTAATCTAAACACATAATGTAAAATATAAAATGTACATGTTCAAAGCCTAGCAGTCGAGCCCACACGCTGAGCATTAGCTGGTAAACTATTCCAGGCACGAATAGTTCGACCAAAGTAAAAGTCCTCCATTATGGAATGTTGAAATCTTGGTATCAATAAATTAAAGTGTCTGCCGGAGTTTAGAAACTCAAGTTAGGTAAAAATATACCGAGTCTCTTTGGAGTGTATAATATTATGAAGGGATGCAAGAAGCCTACGTCTTAAGTATTTCACCAAAGGAAAACCAAAAAAAATGGTTAAAATGCGGAGAAACATGACGAAATCTTCTTAGGCCAACTGATGCAACTGATAATTTCATTGAATATATACAGAATCCAAGTGAGGGAATATTAGACTGTTAGCTGTATGCAGCAAATTAGATTTTGATCTTTGTACTCCATTTTAGAAAATAATGTTTATTTTTTTTTTGCAGAAAATTACTCCCACATCGCGCCTGTATAACATTACCAGATTTCGGAATATAGAGAAGAAAATCATATGTTTGTACATCAAGGAATGGCAAATTCATGTAAGAATTAAAGGATAAGTTTGCATAAATTCTCTGTAAGGGAAACCTACTACCATTTTTTCATCTTTTTCTGCTTGTTATTATAAGCCATGAACTTTATTATGTATATTCTAAGCAACGACATGGACCGCACCAACATTGGTTGATTTAGTGAAAAGCTTAACTTAAACTTAGTTGGGGAACTTTATAATAATAGCGATTTATTCGTCAAAAATGATTTAAGAGTAAATTGTTTCCAATGGACTATAACATTTCTTCATATTTTTTTTACTAAACACATGAAACATACACAGAAGATTCCTTCAATATAAAGTATGTCTACTTTGTCAGATTTATTTCTCTTTAAATCTTTGTATATCCCTCGATTTGTGCGTTAGTTTATAGAGAAATTATAATTTCATTTTACATGTGACCTATTAATTTCTTAATTGTTAATTACAATTAGTAATATAAAATATAAATTAAGAATTAGGCAAACAATAGAAAAGGACAAAAGAACAAGCTCAAGTTGGATTAGAACCTTCAACAACCATCACGATTACCTTGCGCTAGCCGGATCAAATGTCTCATGTTGTAGATATCATTATAAATCTTTTGCACTTCACTTAATTATCTATCAATAATTAATACATACACCTACATAATTACACTTTAGCATTTAATTAGCGAAGACAAAGTTTTAACGCGGTTCTAGTTTCAATTATCGTTGGAGCATGAAGGCCATCTCGCCACCATCTTCATGCTCTTTTGCTAACATTTTCAAATCAAATATGCCGCAGAGTAAGAATTAAAAATTTCGATGAGACCAAGTTGACAGGAACCTTATTTATGTGTGATTGGAGACAAAATTTACGACGTGTAGTGGCTTGTTCATGTTGCGGTGGTTATGTAAATCTGCAAATGACAATTCTCCGTTCTGTTCAACTTACTCATTGCCCCTTTACATCAGATCGCACACAAATTCACAATTACAAGCCAAGGCACTTACTTACTATCATTCCACAATTCAGTAACGTGGTAACCTTTTCGTATGCTGCTGTCGTCCGGATCTAAACCGACCATGATGGTAGCATTTATGGGTTTCGAAATAGCTGATAGTGGATCCTCATCGTGATGTCACAGACTTGATCAGTTCACAGTGATCATAGTCACCCGTCGCGCTGTACATATATTACCTGGTCGGAGTGCTTATGCTAGTAAATAGCTGATCATCTATGCTTACTAGCGCTTGATTAAATGAAGTGCAACATAACATAAATTTAATTTATGCTAAACAAAACCTCGCTTAAACTCAAATACTACAAATACTGCTTTTCCCGAAAATTATTAGCAGGTGAACAACAACATTTTGGGCACAGTAACACTATCGACGAGACAAAGGTCAAACACATTTCTCGATGGCCAATAATCAATCAAATCAATCTCGAAATCTTCTGTAGGAAAACTATGCTCAGACATTTTGCAACTGATAAAATTTTTTTTTATCGCATTGAAAGTTGACAAACGAGGAAAACTCCGTAGTGTGGGACTGTACAGAAGATGCATTGCAATAAATTTTGAGGAAGATTTTAACTAGCAGCGCATGTGCCGTCTAATTAGTCTCTAGATTTGGTTATGGTTTCTGTATGCAAATGTAATCGATTTTCAAGAAGTTTCACTGCATTTTAAATTCAACATTAAACCAATTAGATAAAATTTATACAAATTCCATGGAATTTTTCCTTATCGCATATTAACACCAGAAAAAGGATTTAAGTTTTCCAGTTTAGTAAAGAGATTTACATAAAACCTTTGCTAATCTAATAAGAAAAAGTTTGAAGGCTAAAATATCGCTAAAAATATTTGGTTATGATTTTTTAATATGAGTATGTAGATAAGCCCCCCGTAGTCGGTCCGAAAGCTTTAAAGAGTTTTATTATACACGCATTACGTAATGTATGTAAATCGCTGATATTCTCAAAATTGGAAAATGCAAAAATATGAACAACTGCGGAGGACTTTAGCAGGTAAGTAATATTTAAGTAAACCATAATGCACACAGATAATTCAAATCGGAGCAAAAAAACGGTGCAAAGCTTTTCCTGTGAGGACGAGGCCCTCCTGTGGAAATGGACATATCTCTCGAAAACCAGGTCATGGTTTTCAAGGTGGAAGTCTTCTTTACTCAGATTCTGAGAACAACGAGATTGCTATCTGCTTGGGCAGTCAAGCGGCCTTACCAAAGCCCTTTGAAATCTTAAAACCGGTTATGTAGTGTAAAAATCACCCTGAATTTGCTTTCTCGGTATATTGTCGTACTCGTTCTATGGATACTAGGCCACATCAATATAAGGAGAAACGAAACGGTGGACGAGCTCGCTTGGCTTGGAGCATTATCTCACTTTTCTTTTCAACATTTCCTCTTTATTATTCAAATAACAAATCAAATATCTTATCTTAGTTAATTTCTAGTAGTCATTGGGATTACATACTCTATTTTTATTTCCTCCTGATACTTGAGTACTTAGCCTAAGATTGTAAATCTTGAAGTACATTTGCTACTTGCCCCTCCATATGTACCAAAATACGTCAGCTCTAATAATTGGCTTGAGCTGCTGCTAACACACATCTTCTTTCGTTAAATGACCCCACGGGTAGAACTAAAAAAGCATTGTTGGGGAAACTTAACGCAAGCCCAACGAAAGATGGATTAGGACTTAACAAGACAACCCTGTGAGACCTTATGTCAATTCTAACTGGGATCATCAGGGATCACTTATTTTGGATGGGATTTGTTGACAGCCCTGTATGCAGAGGATGCGAAGAGGAAACCGAGACGGTGACTCCGGAAGCGATATAGAATCTTGCTTCATACGTACTAAATTAATTGCACGAAACGTGACGGGAGAATTGGGAGCCAATTCGACGTCCGACTGGAATTTATGAGCAATGACCTATAAATCTGGAAGGTAAACAATGTGGGTTGGAGTGGCCTAAGCCCTAGAGAACCATAGAGTCCTCAACTTTTTTCCAAACCAATCTAATCCAAACTATAATGCGCTTTACAGTTTCACTTGTATGAAGGTTGCTTGATTCTAGCACAAATATACATATATAACATATGTATGTATGTGTAAAGGTCCGGCGAAGAATATCCAATTTCGAGGAAGATTTGTCGGGCGAGCATAACTTTTTCGATTTTCAGTCACTTTCAATTTAGTATTCAAGGTCCTTCGGAAATTAAGGAAAGCCCTTTTAATAGTTAAAAAAAACCTTCACTAGTGAACAAAATGGTTTTCTACCAATTTTCTCACTTTTGGGTAAGATTCTAGAGGAAACGATGTTCTAGCATATACAAGGTTTTGGGTAGATCAAAAATTTGTTGTTGCTTTGGAAATGGAGCTTCACATATTCTTGAAACAAATTTATGGATGTGATTTTCCTGAGTAGAAAACTAAAGATTAAGGTAAGCTATACATGCCTTCGATTGAGTTGATTCTACCTATAGCAGTTCCTTACGGTTTTACACTCATAGCTGATTTGTCCACTCTCAATTTTTTCTTGCTTTCCTTAATTGTTTATGTACAAGGATTGATATGTTGTAATAAATCCAAGTTATGATGAATTGAGATTTCAAGTGCTGCTTATAGGAGCTAGTATCAAAGCTTGGAGTCGAAACTAGTCTGGAGCTGCCTCCCGAAACTCCAGCTGCTGGACACGAAGAAGTGGACAAAACTTTGGCCTACCAGAAAGCTACTTGTGGAGGTAACTGCAAAAATGGGAAAACAGGTAAATGGTTCTCCTCTGGCGCAGTGCGCCCATTATGAGGCAGCCAAATAAATGTTTCAACCCTCTTCTCTCCAGACGCGTCAAATAATTGGTGTTAGCAGACAGTCGCTCAGGATGTTTATTAGTGCAGTCCCTGGATATGGCACTTGCGTTTTATTGAAGAAGATAGGATAGAATTCGACACCGGACTATGTCGACTCTGCGAAGAGTACGGATGAAATTGTGAGTCTCCCGCGCTCGTAGCTCTACAGTTGCAAATCACTGGAGTAACACTTACCTATCTCTCAAATCCAAATAAGCTTTGCAATATAACCTCACGGGTTAAAAGACTAGATTCTGCCTAAGTACTTTAGGAAACAATACAATAAATCAACTCTATACGCGGTGTCCGCATGGTCCTAGTGCCTTACCGCCCCTACATATATATATTGCTTTAAACCAATGTAGAGAAATCGAACTTTTCGACCCAGCGATCAGAGAAGTCTCATCAGTATGGTTATCTCTGATCGCCCTCCACAGAAGTCCGATGAAAGGGTCACCCAATTGCCCGTATAAATACTTTTTATCAAAAGCAAGTGTGAATTACATGGTAGCAACAATTTCTCGTTGCAATTTTCAAATTGAGTGATTATTCCCCATATTTGTCATACGGCACTTGCATAAACCAAGAAAAACTTATAGGTGAATTATTTCTCATCTACAGCAGACTGAAATTTATTGAAATTTTTTCAGACTATGGGCAATTGGGTTACCCTATCACTCTCAGAGATAACCATACTGATGAGACCTCTCTGATCGCTGGGTCGAAAAGTTCGATTTATCTGCATTCTCAATGCATTTTAGAAACTCATTGAAATTGTTTTCAACGAATTTCAGCGTTCTGTAGACGAAAAATAATCCACCTTCATATCAATCAGCAATTATTGTGCACGTGCATCTAGGTGCTGGTATTACGGGCAGATATACATATTTCAATTTAAATTTATTTCAACAATCGGCTTTGTACAAATGAGAATAAAATTCTTTTGTGATGTAAAATTTAAAAGAAAATAATAAGTAAAAAAAACATCTTATACTACAAAGTTACTCAAACTTATATCTAAACCCACAAAATTACAAGAATAAGAGAAAAAAAAATTTATAAATAAAAAAATTGCAAAATTTAATAATGAATTAAAATATAGAATTACTCTACAAAGAGTATAAATGCATTCTGATTGAGGGTGATCAATATACTTGGCATAAGCGATCTTCGCAACGAACCTGGCAATGAATTCCATTGCTTGGATAAAAAACAGGCGTTTACTTACAGGTAACAAACATTAGGCAAAATAAGGATTATTGTCCGACTGGACCGGGTGGATGTGAGTAGGTCGAATAAGTCTTAAGATTGCGCAAGTTTGATAATTTTAGCCACATATGCAATCAGTCGAAGCTGCAAGTGAGATTCAAGAGTACAACCGAAGACTGGAAGCATGCTATGAGACATGATCAATCTAGGAAGGTTGTATATGAACCTAGTCATAGAATTAAATGTAGTTATAAGAATCCTCCAGGAAACAGAATCACGCCTACCGAGATCTATGGTAGGTGTAAAGAAACTTGTGGTCCAACTCAATGTGGTGGTTGGACTTCAAGGTCTTATTAAAAATTACCACAAGATTGCGATTCGATTCAACATATGAAATTGTGTCATTATTATGAATGATCGGAGGGAAGTACGACGTGTCTACAGAAGCCCTGAAAATAACCAAAGCCTTCGGTTTTCGTAAGATAGGAGGTGCTGCCGGAGATGAACAACCCATTTCACTTAGATCTCCTTCTAGTCCATTCCTCTCCCTCAGATTCATAGGCTTCTAACCTGCTGCGAAAACGCATCGGCTTTCCTTAGAAGTTTTACTGCCTTTACAGTGAGAAAACCTTAATCCTATTAAAATTATTGGATGGTCCATCCCACACGAGTATTCTTGATGCAGTATGCATTCCGGTTTTCTAGGGAAGATGTGAGAAGAAGCAAAGAGATATCTCTACACTTTGGAGAGATATCTCTTTGCTTCTTCTCACCTCATCCTCAGAAAACCAGTTTTCATACTGCATCAATACTCTTGCGTCACTAAGTTTGTTCAATTTCCGTTCGACTATCAGCTCTATAATTTGAGAAGGTGCTGATCTCTAACAAATTGAAATTTTGTTCACTGTAATTAAAACAAAACTCAAATTTGCAAAACTTTGCACCTCCTTTGTTGCTTATAGAAGCTTTGATTTGCACTTTTGCATTTTACAAAAAGTTGAACGTATGAAGAAGGCATTCTATCAAAGAGCTGAGATTATTTGTAAACGGTATTTTAAAAATATTTGTAGATCTGGGAGAATCTGGCGGACCCAGCTTCTATAAATTTTTTTGCAGATTTGCAAATTTTTCTGAATAAAAGATTTCTATGGAGTGGAAAAATCTATGAAAATGACTTTAACCACTTTTACTGTCTAAACCTAAATTCGAATTTGTAAAAATTTTATTTTATATCGATGCAATTAATCCATGCATGAAGGTAACTTTAATTAGGTGTCGAATTGATAACCCTGTTTTTGTGGTTGGTTAAAAACAAAAGTAGTACGAAGCTATTTACAGTGTTGATAAGAGATATCAAGAGAAATAAAAACTTCTATTTATTTCGCTTTTGTTTAACTAATCACCCTGTATATCCTGAACGATATACCACCCTATGATGATTATTTTAAAATATGCTTGAACAAAGACCGAACTTTGGATTTTAACTGACATTAATTCATTTAACGACAACTTTTATAAACAACCGCCACAAGCAAAATATATAGAAATTAAAAAATAACCCAAGCCTAAAACTACAATCTTTACGCAAAATGCAACCCTTTTGCATTTTTTCCACCTTTCGAGTAAATAAAATTTGTTATCTGAATAGGATTTTGAAGCTCTTTCCGCTGGCAAATGTTGCATTTTGGGCAGAAAGCGCGATAGGTCCTTGTAAGTTACGAAAATTATTCCAGTTTTTAGAGCTAGTCTCGGTTTAAGTTTCAATTTGCTTCAGTTCGTAAAATTTAAAGTAGCTGTCCTGGGTGGTGCTAATTTGGGTGATCAAAAACCGTCGAGAAGCACTTCCCAAGCCACGAAGCAGGTTACCTCACTACCACATCAGAGCCCTGACTTATTCCTAACTTTTAACATTCTAAAATATTTGTAGCGTTCTTATGTAAAACTATTAACATGTTATGAACTGACTATGTCCATAGAAATACACTGCAGAAAGTAAGCTCACTTCTATATAGGATTCTTTTTTGGTCTAAGCACCAAGTAGCAACTGAGAAAGAACTGTAAACAACAAATAAATAAGAGTGTTCCTCGAAATATATGTTTTAAATTTATTATTTGGGTTAATTAGTGCTAAAAAGTGTTTTACCAAAGGCAATGTATGCATAAATACTCAACAGAAATTCGAAAGGTTTTATTAAAATCACTTTTTAATTTCGCGCCAATGGTTTTTTCAATGTTGGCACCGACGTAAGAACTATTTTTGACATAAAAAATTGTACCCGCATGAAATAGCATATCGACCAGTTCATATTATACAGGGTGGGCCAAAAGTCACCATAGGGGCCAAAAGTCACCATGGGGTTTAAAAATTTAATCACTTTTTCGTTTATATATTTTTTTAATTTTTTTTTTTTAGATTATATAAATAACATCTGGAGAATAAATAATGGAGAGATTCACAACTGAACAAAGATCCAGATTAATAGAATTTTATTACTTAAATCAGCGATCAATTATTTTAACGCAAAGAGCATTTTTAAACCCCATGGTGACTTTTGGCCCACCCTGTATTATTCTGGTTCTTTGTTAAGTTGTGAATCTCTCCATTATTTATTCTCCAGATGTTATTTATATAATCTAAAAAAAAATAATAAAAAAAAATATATAAACGAAAAAGTTATTAAATTTTTAAACCCCATGGTGACTTTTGGCCCCCATGGTGACTTTTGGCCCACCCTGTACATAATGCCAGTGTATAAAACTGAGAAAAGTTTGGTTTGAATGTCTCCTGATGTTTGCATCCTAAACTACAATTCTATTAGAAAATGTCTTTTATTTAATATTTTAAAAAATACCGACGGAAACCTTCCTACTTCCTAAGTCTCTTAAGTCTCTTTACAAACCTTTTTTATTTTTTTTTTATCTAATCAACTAATATTTTCGCTTGTGGTCAAGGGCGGATCCAGATGTTTGCTCTAGGGGGCGATCGCCCCATTGCCCCTTATATTGTACTTATTGCACTTGCCATCAGTTGTGGACCGCCCTGTATAGCTTTTTCTTCTCGTTTCAACATGAAAATTTCATTAGCATCCAGATATCGCCGGGGTGTTTTATTTATATAATACAAGTTTTTGATCCCGTAAGCATAGTAAAATTTGGTCCACATAAAATAGACATTAAGGCTAAGGTCTATGTCATAATTGGGACAACTCGGTCCACAGTTAGCAAGATGGGCGTGGCGTTAAGATTTTTGAATAAATCGCAAATTGATTAATGGAATATTTATTTAAACATCTAAGGCAACAAATTAACGTTTTCTAATTTTAAAATTTGTCCCCCAATTTTTATTGAAAATGATTTAAAAATGAAGATTCAAAGATTTTTTTTTAATTTCTCTGGTTTGCGGAGCGGGACTGCCTCAAATTTCAACTAAATTAAATAAATTTTTAACATGAGCTTATTGAAGTTAGTAAGCAGAAAATAACGGTTTCCGAGCTTTAAAGTTCTACTTATATCTACGACAATTCGACGCAATATTTTTGTTTTACCTGCATTTTACCCGTTACTGCAGGTGTATTTCATATAAAGGTCGCTTGCATTTCGTTCAAAGTTCAAACACCATAATTTCCTGGGCTGGACTGCAATTTCTTGCAAATTAAATGGATAAAGAAATTTTCGGGAAATGGTAAACAGATAGGGCAAAATATATTTGTATAAGTCTATTTGCTTTAAATGAAATATTTGCAGCAAAACTGAATCTGAGATTAATTACCCTGGTTATGATAATTTTTCCAACATACTACTTTTCATCAATATACTCGGCTTTTGTGAGCTTACGATCACAAAAAAGTGCAACAATTTTTCTTAGTGATATAATTTTAAGTTTTTTGAGAATATGACTAGAAAAGAAAACAATAATAAATATAACAAATACTTTTTAAAAACTGTCTAGAGTTTTACATTTAATTAAATATTATAATTATATATCATTTTTGTATAAATTTTAAAAATTTCATGTTGCACAAAGAAAGCAAAGTAATTTAATTAAATATTTTGATAAATATTAGGAGTTCTAGATTTCATTGCTATTCACTGCAGTGTTAAAATTTAAACTGCTCATGGGTTATATTCTGTCACTGTGAAAAATTTGCCAGTGTACACGATTTAAAAAACTCACCGTAATGGAAAGTGTACTCTTTTGATTCCGAAGTATCTGTGTAAATTTAAGTGCTGAATGAAAATTTGTCTCTGCTAGAAAATAGTGTTTTTCAAGAAGTTAAGTTTAGCTATAAGACATGAGTTACATGAATTCACTAGTATTAGGACGACTACGGCTTAGAAAAAGGTAAAATAAATAACGTTATAAATAATTTTAAATAATTTTGAAAGTACCGTTTGACAAAAACTCACAGGTATCTCTTAATTCACAACCAAAATGGCCGACAGAAAATAGTTGAAGTATACACAATTTCGACAGAAACATTCATTTCCACTTTTGTGAAATCGGAACAAGGTGGTGCACAAACATTTTTTTTATGTACATGCGTAAACTCATAGTTGCGCAATCCGGCCATAGATCTTGCTTTCTTTGTATACCTTGAAAATGTTAAAATTTATACACAAATGTAATAATTTTAATATATAATTAAATGCAAAATGAAGTGAAACTCTACAGAACTTCTGTGATATATTCATTAAGTGAAGGGAGAATTAATTTTTAGCAGCAGTCTTTTATAATTTTTTTTTAATATTTTTTATTTTATTTGATTAGAGTATAAATTTTGATTTATTAGAAGTACTCTAGGGGGGAAGATCGGGGTGATCGCCGGTGATCACCCCGATCGCCCCCGGCTGTATCCGCCCTTGCTTGTGATATTGGCAGAAGAAAGTAGCCGCAAGGCTTCTATTCTCTTTCCATCTTGATTTCAATATCTCCAATAAATCCAGGTGCTGTGGTTTATTTTTCGTCTATACCCAATAGTCTTCTAAATAGAATCGTGCAAATCAATCTTCACAATAGGAAATATTTATTGTCTTGTCTACATATATTGACTATCAAAAATTTCGCTATTAATTGTTTTCTGTAAGAATTAGCACCTTTGAGAGATTATGGAAGCTGCTTCTAATCTTACTGTTGAGCATATCAATAATTTCCTTTTCAAAAACATATAAATTACTTTCTGCAAATAATATATTCAAATATTTTGACAAGATTTTTACATGAAAAACTTCACAATATCACAGAAGCCATGCAAATCTTTAATGGTGTTTTGAACGTGCGACATGCACACGTTAATCACTCTTTGTTAGAAAGTGGCCCTTTTTGCGATCTCTGTCTATTTATATAGCTTTAATGAGCACCAAAGACGTGCCTGTCAAATTTATAGTTTTTTTTTATGGATAACAATTTTCTCCCTCCCAGATAACACAGAATGGATTTTAGCCATCTTCTCGATATACTCCACAGAATATGACAACAAATTATCTGGCTCCACGAATTCATGAATTGATATCAAGATACATGTTCTTTCCATATGCTTGTTATAAGACTCATTTCCGCCCTGCCGAGTGATCTTCGGACGTCAGTCAAAAATGATTTGTGATAATCGATGGAAATAGTTGGTATCCGAAAGACCATATTCAGAACACAGAAACACATTTAAAACATATTCGAAAAGACATTAAACACATATTCGGATCGTTTTCAAAGGGATATAAAGTATGAAAAAAGCATAAAATGTGAAATATGTATACTTTACTGGTTTAAATAAAATAAAAATTTATTCAACAAACGAAAAGTAATTATAAATAACAAAATCATTTAAAAAAAATAAGACCTATAAAATGAAATCTAATTCACTAAAAAAATTCAAGTATCACAAAAAAAAAAAAACTTAAAAAAACAAAATTCGTAAAAACGTGTCAATTTTATGTCCGAGGGTATACACAAAACCGAATGTTGCTGTACCAAGATGGGAACCAAAATGCGATTTGCCATAATTCATGTTAAAAATATTTTTCAATTCATATCCAGTGGAATACTCTTACTGAAAGTAAAGGCAGTTGACCGATCTGGAGCGTATCATCTGTGTCCAAAAAGCGTATATTCAGAACATGTTCAATTTTGTTATTTGGGCTGTCCTTTTCTTCCAAGATCCTTTCATACATAACTAACGGTCGAATCAAATGAAAAACCATCTTTACATCATTTACATTTACATCATTACAAGAACTCAGTTTGAGTTTTTGATATCAAAATATATTGCACTTCCCCTTAAATCTTGAAAATTAATGAGATTTTTACGTGGTGCCTTCTAGGGTCGGTTTGTGTTAAGAAAACATTCCTTTCTTGAGTGTGAAGTTGTAATGCTTCACCGGTCCAGCCTACAAACGTTATTTTAAATTTTATAATTCTTTTTTTTTGTGCACTCGACTCTACAAGGATCATTTACATTAAATTATCCTACTCAAGACTCAACTGAAATTTGTTGTTTCAACAGAATAGTTATATTAATTTATGCAAATTTAAAAACAAAAATCCAATCTTCAACTTTTGAAGTAATTTGGAAAATGTTTCTGTACTCGAAGTCCACAAGTTTTTGAGAATCCACTTGGCATAGAAACAAAGCAAAATATTTGGCAATCTCTGCACTTTGACCTAATTTTAAGAGTCGATTTTAGTTTGCCGGTTTTGTGGTATAACTATCAATCGTTGAGTACATTTGGTGCCAGTATTTCTTGAAACAAAGTTGGAGACATTGAAACGAACATCTATTACTTAACCGTTGCATTGAGCATCCATACATTATGTGGATGTGTTCAGTGTGTTATCACTTTCATTTGCCTCCGAATAGAATCCATACATCGTTGAGTACAAAACAAATCGCGTCGGAGAGACAAAGTCATGACTTATTCATAAAATTCAGACATCTTCAGGTGTATATACGAAGAAAATCCAGAGGAGGATAGCGGTTACTAGATTTATTTAAGATTTTAAGTGTCGTCTTAGAGTGGAGAGACGATAAGGCATCTCATGTGGAAGTCACCAAGCAACTCGTTTGCCAAAAGCATCGCTTCTCAGATCTCTAACTATGCAAAACGCTAAGTTCCTTGTTTATATAGACAACAGGTGAATTGATGGAGCTTTCATTCTTAAGTTATTATCATCATAGTTAACAGGTATATGTCGCGTGCCGTGTTTTAAGTTAGATCTCTGAGGTATTTGAGGCGGGTCAATGAAAGGGCGTGTGACTTTCGCGTGATTACTCTCGTAAAATTTAAACTGAGTCGAATTGACTGTGATTACATTTCAGAAAAAAAAATCTGAATCTTCAGAACGTCGTCGTGCTATCGTCGTTTACGGATTGATTTGTGTTATATTGCAGGGAATAGAATTGTTAAATCGTTAAAGGAATAAATAAATAAATAAAATTGGTTTCGAGCTTGGATTCAAAATGAAGCACACTTTTGTTCTGGTATGAAAATTAATTTTAAAAATATCGACCTCAAAAAAATGTTTTCGTTAATTTTAGCTAACTTGACTATGTGAAGGGTCTGTGCTCTGATTTTTTTATGATTTCCTGTCTAATGTTTGCAAAACAAATCATTTTATATCCGTGCAAATCAAAGTTTTGTTTTCATATGTCTAAGTCTAGACAGTGGACCATCAACGATGCTAAAGAGGAAATTGGCAATTAACCAGTTCCAATCTTAAGCAATTCTAGTGGTACTTGTTAATTGAAAAGCGACTGTACATTTTCTTCACATTTGACATTTGAGAAAACCTATAAGTTTTATGTGTGTGAAAATTGTTGCCATAAAAAATGTGTGATCATTTCTTGGTTTTTAATTTTTTTCGCCATTATAAATTAGAATTGAACGAAGAATTTTATTATATATGAAAACTCCTATATTATTGCGGTTGTGTTCTATTACAAAGACGTACTTAAAATTGTTTTGTATTACTAAGTAGGCTTGTTTTATGCTCTGATTTCAAAATTGCATCGTTCTAGACCACAATAGCTTGATAAGTCTTAAGTAAAAGAACTCAAGGAACAAGGCTTAGAAGAGGTTTTGATTTTCAAGGAGCGATACCGATTATCTGACGTACTTCAGTTTTCTTGATCAGTTTATTTCTGCTGTTAGAGTATCTTATAAAAGTGACATTACAAGATCGTAAGCCAAAAGGGGGACATACACGAGTGTCCCGCACCTGCACCTTTAAGGTTTCAAATCACTGGAGAAGCATTTATCAGTCCAAATAAGGCTTGCAAGCTAACCCCTAAGGCAATAATCGAGCTCATAAGGAGGCTAAATTTAACTAAACCCACAAGACACAATAGATAAAATCTAGTTGCACTTTTCGTAAGACCCTAGTGGCTTAGTCGCCTACTTTTAACTTTTACCTTAACCTTAAGCCAAAAAATATCTGTGTCGTCTTCAATTTGTATTTTGTATTCGATAATTAGAATCTATAAGGACCATATATTTCACAAAACAAAGGTCTTGAAACAGATCTTGAATTAGAATCAGAGCTCTCGATCAACTCTAATGATATCTGGGGACAAAAAAAATTTCCGTAATGTGATTAAATGTTTTGACCAGGATTAAACCTATTAAATTTAATTCATTGAGTCCAAAGAGTATCCCTGCTTTTATAGAATTTTTTTATTTATGGTCTCAGATTTTGAAGCCCTTAATTTCTCACAGAATCTAAATAGTGATGTCGTGATATAAACAGCAGAAGATCGACAGCGCACATACGGATTTTACAATTTTATATAAGTACACAGTAAAAAATAATTCACTAAAGTGATTGGCAACAATTTGTGCTACACAGGTTAGACATTTGTCGATAAGATTAGGAAAAGCTCCACCTTGGAAAACTAAGATTAGGTTTTTATCCCTAAAATGTAGGTGGGTTTTTCTCCCTAAAATGTAGGGAATTTTGTCCCCTCCCCCAATTTAGGGAATATTCCCTAAAATGTAGGGAATTTTCATTTTTTCCCCCTACATTTTTGAGAATATTTCTTAAAATGTAGGGAACATTCCCTAGAATATAGGGAATTTTAAATTGCACCATACCTCTCTCCACCATAGGTGAAGGTGATAGAAGACCACCCCGTTTAAAAAATATAAGAATGAGCTGAATAGCTTATTTCTTATGGCCCATACTACTAAGTAGTACGGTAGTTCTGGTGCGCTGGGCAGGGCACGCTCAATCAAAATATTGAAAAACAATATATGACTTTTTTAAAAACAATGTGTGAATTATATAAACGAAAATATATTTCCACAAAAAATGTAGCATAATAGCTACTTTATTGAATGTTCTTCCTTATATCCAAGAGAACTTAACATTTCGGAAAGTTTTCTAAATTAATTGAATGCTCCGTTGATTCGCGGAAATTAAACTGATTTTCCCTTTCTATCAGAGAAAATTACATTTATTTTTAGGAAAAAACATGTCTTAAATTTAGGGAATAGTCCTAATATTTTTTACAGTATATGTAAAGAAATATAATTTATGAATGCAAAGAAGTAGTCCAATATTAGATGCTTTCCGAATACGACTATGGATACATAGAAAGTCAGAGTTATATAATAAGAAAAACAGTATGTTGAAGACCCTTAAAATAGGATCCTATGAACTTGTGGTCACGTGGTCAATTAATTTGCGAATATATTCAGATATCTATAACGCTGCGTAGTAGAGTTGTTTTGCTATGGGCGAAAACCTGACTGGAAGCACTAAATATGTTGCAGGTTTTGATTATATATATATATATATTTAATCGATTTGAAGTTTTTGGAGAGAATAAGTAAAATATTTTGTCAGATTTAACAAACACCAGAAGTATTTCTATGTATTTAGGGAGGGCGAAGATGCGCTATTCAAAAATTTGGAAACATTTCAAATGTTGTCTATATACTCTAATAAAACCGATTATACAACGAGGATCTAAGATGTTCACTTTTACTATTGTTCAAATTTTTTTGGGCTAAATTCAAGATTTCAAACTAATTTTTGTTGACAACTGGTCACGCCATTTAAGGCAATAATGAATCGAATATTCGAGAGCCGCATATTCGGATATTTGGCTTTTAATCTTGCCGGATATTCTGTATCCGGCCAAACGACAATCCGTTTCATCTCTAGTGTGCATTACAGCAAGACTTCTGTGATGGTTAATTGATTGCACGAATAAATACAGCAAGCTGCGATGAATCTCTCATATCTGTACTTTCATTGGCTGATACAGAATACCAGATAAGTTCTGAATTTCATCTTTAAGTTTAAAGTCCAAGCTTTCTTCCAACTCAGTTACTCTCAAATCTAAAAACAATTGTATTTCTAGTCAGGTGTATGACTTGTTTCTGTGATGGAATTAAATATCAGCCAGGACTAGCACACATTCTTCTAAAAACTTGCAATCTTTAGGGCGATCGCATAATTAACTTTCATTACCTTCCCCTGTCAGCTTTTGATTTTTTACAAAGTGATTGCTACCCGAAAGTTTAATTTTCAAGGATTCCAGTTTTCTCTCTTAAATTTCGTCGGTAAATACCTCGATCTTATATTTAGAATTCGTTTCATAGTTTCTCTTCACATGAAATTCTTTACAAACGGCAATAATCTAATTGCAAATCAAAATCAAATTTATTCTATAAAAAAATAAAATAAGTAAAAAACGAGTTTTCAAACAAAACTGAGGCCAAGCCGCATGAAAAAGTAGAAAATAAAGTTTTCTTCACACACAGAGGTGTACTCAGATTTTTTGATTGGGACAGTTCTCTTGAATATTCTTTCTCTTCATGAATCAAATCACTTATTACCTCTGATTGATCATACTGAAATATATCGGCGATTGTCAGCGAATAAAATCTGAGTCCACCTCTGTGTGTGAAGAAAAGTTTATTTTCTACTTTTACATGCGGCTTGGCCTCAGTTTTGTTTGAAAACTCGTTTTTTACTTATTTTATTTTCTGCCTTTTTCACGTTAAATAAATTGTTATTACGTGCTGCATGGAGATATTTTAAAACAATTTTTAAGTCATGTTTGGTGCCGATCCGAAAACAAAAATTTTTCAAGTATCAAATCGTATTGCAACGGTTTTCTGAAATTCAAATTATGTTTTAAACAGCGCTTTTTAGCTCTATTCCAACTTGATCCCTTATAACATGAATTTTCCCGATTTTCCATGTTTTCAACAGACTTTTCCTATTACTATGAATTTTTATTTAAAAATTTACATGAATTTTCCTCGATTTTTCATGCAAGTTTTCATGATTGTTGAAGAGAAAGTATTGATGCCAGTAGGACGGAAAAAAATGATTCCGAATAGCTTATAAAACTTTTTTGTCGGAAAACTTTCCGGAAAGTCGGAAAATTCCGGAAACTTTGGGAAAACTTTCCAGAAAAATTGGAAAATTCTCAATTTTTCCTGAAACAGATTTATCACTAATCATATTGATGAAAATTTGTCCGATGATTTTCCCGCTTTTCCGGGTTTTCCACGGAGTTTTCCGCAAAAGCAACTTTATGCAACTCATTTCGCTCTACAACTTTGTCTTAGGTTGCAAAACGCTCAAACACTTCCTTGGTCTGAAAAACTCCGGAAAAGCGTTTTACATGAATTTTCCTCGTCTTTTTCTGCAAGATTTCACCATTGTCGGAGAGAAAGTAATGATGCCAGTGGATAGAGAACTTGATCCTGCATAATTTAGAAAACTGTTTTAACGGAAAATTTTCCGGAAAAGTCGGAAAATTCCGGAAATTTTTCCCGGAAAAGTCGGAAAATTCCGGAAATTTTTTCGGAAAAATCGGAAAACTCTGCATTTTTCCTGAAACGGACTTATCACTAATCAAATTTGTACCAAATTTTCAAATCATTTTTCCCGATTTGCCGGGTTTTCGATGGAAATTTCGGTTCAAATTTTGATATATTCAATTGTCACGCGACATGAACCTGTGTGCCAAATTTCAGCTCGCTGTGATGACGAAAAGTGGGTCTACGAGAGTGTCGAAAATAGTAAAAAAGAAATATACAGACAGACAAATTCGTGTACGAGTTAAAGGAATTGCCTCAAAAAATTCGAAATTTCCTCTTTTGATCGTAAACTTTTCTTTTTCCTTTACCATTTCTCTTAATTCAGACTTTTTTTTGAGTTGCCTATTCCTGCATGCGTCTGTACTCTATCAGGAATCTACTGGAAGAGTGCTCTCCACTTGTCTCTCCACTTTTTTCCTTTTTTCGATTTCTTTCTTTCGAGCTATCATTTTAGTACATCCGTCGAAAATACGTTCGTTTATTGCGACACTTTAATTATTAATTCTCATTGGGGCTGCCTACAGCTCATAAGTGGTATTTAAAATTTTGGGGTGTGCCATTTTCCCAAGGTATATAGAATACAATGTATTGATTAAAATTTTGGCACATATTCTGTGACGCAATTTTGTGACTTATGTACATACATTTCTATAGGAAAGAAGATAGAGAGAGGGCAGAGAGTATTGTGTTTGCTGTACCGCGCTTTCCTACACATTTTCACGATATTTCGGCACTAATGGCGGAATGTGGCTCGTAATGGGAATACCTTCGTGGTACGTAATGGGAATACTTGTATTCTATATACCTTGCCAATTTCCGTCTAGGTACTGTTAATGTTTACTTTAAATTATCTTTGTCACTGTTTTGTTTCTTATCTTCTTATTAAAATTATTATTACTTTCGTTACACTTTTTATTTATTATCTTTATTTATTATATTGGTATGGCTTCTTTTATGTATAACATTAATTTATATTTACTTTATATATTATAATGTCAGAGTTTATTATTATTTTCTTTGCATATTTTTTTAATAGAGTAAAGCACGTGACTATAAGTTGAATGTAAGGAATTGGTGGCTGAATTCTTCGCAAAACTTAACAAAATTTACAATTTCGTTTAAATTCTGATAAATTACCTTATCTCTACATTTATTTTTATAGTTAGTATAACTACTACTACTACTGTTAGTACTATAGTAGTATCAGTACATATTTTACGTTTTACTTTCTTTAAATTTACATTTAAATATTTTGTATTCGGAATAATGTGTACAATATTCTATGGAGTTAAAATAAATGAAAATGGAATTATGACAATTACGGATTTTCGATATTATATGAAGTATAAAATATAAAAAAGTAGGGAGCTATTACGATTACGAATTTTTACTTATGTTGACATACAATTTTCTGTTTAGCAGAGACAGCTGGCACTATGTGTCAAACAGCTACTCCTATCTGGATCTCTCTTTCCAATTATCCGGTAGTCTAATGCTTGAAACGTGTCGACTTAACTTCATTTTAACTTATAATTTTAACTTATAATTTCAGCTGTATTCTGTAAAATTGTTTTTAACCTTTTTATAATACCTTCTCCATAGTCAGGGAATCTCGGCGGGGTATGCCAGCTGAAAGTGCGCCTATAAGCATTCTGTAAATTAGGTGCAAGATTGCTTAAAAAGAGAGAGGATCAACAGTATCGCTATCTTGAAAAGCAACACACAAAAATGTTGACTAACGACACAGCACATACAAAACCACGCTTCCTTGAGGACTGTAACAGTTGCTCTGTTTATTTGAGTAATTACTCAAGCAGACTATTGAATTAATTTTAAAATGCAAAAATAAGAAAATTAAAAAGATAAACACAAGGCAACAGAATTTTCATAATTATTATTGTTCTATGTATCCAGGAGATATCGGACAAAGGTCATTATTCGAAAGAATCGGGGAATGTAAGAATTACAAAAACAATACAAGTTAAATTAAGTTGCCGAAGAATCTGTAAAATATGTCGACCTCTAGTTTACAACATGTCTACATAGACTTGATAGAAGGTCTCAGATTGGTTCACTATTGTTACTGAGCAGGTTTAAGTTGAAGTCTCTAGTAATGATACTCCAGGGCACATATTTTCTAAAGTTCAAATCAGTTAATCTGAACATCAATTCCCTTTTAATCTGCAGATTAATTCAATAAAGCATAATTTGTTTCGTAAACTACTCAGGAACGTGGTGCTAATTTATAATTCATAAACGTGTTAATTTCTGTAGTTTACTGTCGTGATCGGAATAACTCTAGTTTTGTAAACTTTCTTAATTTCACGAAGTGATAATGCCGACTGCGATCAATAAAGTGCTTCGCAGCGTGTCGACCTCTGAAGGGCAGATAATTTTGGTTAAAAAAACAATTAAAACGCGTTGGAGGTTACTAAAGCCGATTGAAGAAAAACTTAACATGCTGGTTAACAATGGGCCCTAAGACTTTGATAAATTAATTGACGAAATTATTGATCAGATGTATGCCTTCAAACTGATACTGAGTGGCTTTATTAGATTTGAGTTTCGAGTAAAATGTTTTATTATTTTAAAAATCGCATTAACAAAATTCTTGTTATGCCGAAGCCAGCCATAATAATAAAATTTTTGAAAAACTACTAAAACAACGGATTAATAATTTGATAAGAGTAAGGAAAACTTTTTTTTTTCAAACCAGCTCTGACAAAAATAATAAATTTGGAAATCAAAATTACCAGAAGAAATTTGTCAAGGCTGTAAGAAGTCTATTAATTCTGTGATATTTAGCTCTCAGGTGTAATGGGTATTTTTGTGCATGAAATCCTAATCATAGCGTATACCTGTTCAGTCGGAAGTAAAAATGTCGCGAAAGGGCTACTTAAGTTTTATCGAAGAATGACATTGACATATTGTTTTCATTCAACAGCGCAATGATAATACAAAAGAGTTACGGTTGGATTACTTTTGTTGTAAATGAGCTGAATAAACAACGGATAACAGCTTTTGTTTATGTTCCGAGATTATATGGGATTGAATTTAAGTAGTGTGTGCATGTGTGTTTCTATTTTTATATACTCCATTGATACTGCAAAAGTTTTCCTCATAATTTTAGTATCTCATTTGAGACGAGATGGCACAAATTTCCAATTCGTGAAGCTTGATATTTTGAACACTTAATCAGATGATTTTAATTCCCTGGGATGAATTCGGTTTCAGACAATAATTATACTTACAATTGAATACAGCCACATTTTTCTTAAGTAGATCAAGCCTCTAATCTAACACCTGTGATATTATGGATAAGTCAAATTCACAGGTAAATTTACTATTACATAATTCAAGTATCAGGAATATACAGGATTAAAATACTTATAATTTTTATTACTGATTTATTCAACATTTTGTTGTCCAATTTACATTGTAATCTTTGAAAAAATTTTGAATGACAAATTTGATTTCGCTAAATATAATATTTAGCCTATAAGGCACTTTCTCATCAAAAACAATAACCGAGAAATGTAAACTGAAAAACTCAATTTATTCCACTTTAAAGCAAGATTTTTCTTATAATATTAAAAAAATTCAGGGAAATGGAGAAAACTAATAATTTTGCTAATAAATTAGTAAATAGTAAAATAGTATTTTATTAGTAAAATTATTAGTTTATCCTATATCCCAAGATTTCTCGGGTTTGAGCAACCAGCGTCGGGAAAGCATCAAAATTCACACTTATCGAAATACTAAACAACCTAATTGTTGGAGTAATTTTTCTTCACCAAGATTTTATTTTCTAATGTAAAATTATGTCTTCTGAATCCGCTCTTCATTGGGCCTACCAGAACAGAATGCAAAAATCGAAAAGAATTATGTCCCGTAAAAAACACGTCATTATGTCCCTAATATATGTATAATCTATCATTATCCCGCAGACCATAAATATACTAGACTTAATCACCATTCAAATCAAAACTCTTAAAATATTTCTTTAAACACAATCTTTTGCAAAGCTAAAACTTTTCTCTGTTCAAATTGCAAGATTGGTTTGCTCTTTTCGTACAGAAAACATAGACTAATGTGAACAAAAAAATGTTGACCATATGTTGGCAAGACTTGACCCTGCATTCTGGGTATAATAGCATGAGCTTAGAATAAAACTGATTACAGATAACATTCATTCGTCACTATGCCTCGGGATCCCCTATATTATATATGTCATCGTTTATATACAGAGGAGCGTATGTGTTCCAGCATTGTCCGGAATCGTCAGCCTCCGTCCAGCATTCTCCTCAGCAAGAATATTTTCCGCAAGTAGTGCTGAGTAATGGGTTTAGTATGAACATATTTTCCGTTGTTCATATATTATTTTTATACCCTAGATGAAATCTATAGGGTATACTAAGTTTGCCATTCCGTTTGTAACGCACAGAAATAATGATAGTAGAGCAAAATGGATTGGATACCCCCGCATAAAATCAAAAATTATTTTGATTTTTGCATGTCCGTCTGTCCGTCCGTCCGTCCGTGCGCACGATAACTCGAGAGCGCGTTCACTTAGAAAGCTGAAATTTTGTACACGAACATTAAAAAAAAAAGTAAAATTCGAAAATCAGACAAATCGGGCAACTCCTTCGTGGGGTTGCCATACAAAAATTTCGTTTTCCACTACATATTTGGACACTACCTGAGAACACGTCGACATAGAAAGCTGAAATTTGGTACACTCTGTTTTAATAGTAATAGTAAATAAAATTTCAAAAATGGACTATATCGGGCAACACCTTCTTGGTGTTGCCATATAAAAAATTTGGTTGTTACATATACTTTGAAAACGATCAATCCTAGACATTTTTATTGTACTAAGAACTTCTTGAGAATAAGAAATTCTATATCCGATCCATTTTTCCTGTCCGACGAGCCGTTCTAGAAATATATGCGAGAAGCCAATGCAAAAAATCAAAATTGCTCAAATGGGTGACCGACCATACGAAATTTCATACGGGCATTCATCTAGGGTATCATAAGAATTGGTCTTAGACCAATTCTAGCTTTTTCACTTGTTACCTTTTAATAACAAACAAAATTCTTACATTTTGCGTTAAATTTCACTTAATCATCAATCAATTGCTCGAATATCCAGAATAATGGATATATATATATATGGATATGGATATATATATATATATGGAATCTTCTGCCATTTTTTTCTAAAGCATTTCACGCACAGAAAAATGCTTACGACGCACGTTTATTACTTTATATAATATGTTCGTCTTATAATATGATGTCACACATAAACCTTCATGGAATAGACGTCGAAACACTTCTTAGCTACAGAGTCATACAAAACCAAACTGAGAACTGAATATCTTTTAACAAGAAAAAATCTAGAACCGATTATTTCGATATCCTAGATATTGTCCGTTTGTATGCAGTTTCGTATAGTCACCTGTCTGTGTAAAGTTTGTTTGTTCATGTGGGTTTTCACATCTATTTCTAAAGGGGTTCAACGGACAGTAAAAATGATTATGACCAATTTTATAGGAGTTCATATTTTGAAGAACTTTTCAATACAATAAAAATGTCTACGACTGATCTTTTTCACAGTATACGTAAAAAATCTCAATTTTTGTATGGCTGAATTTTTAATTCTTTTTAATTTCACAGATCAACGTTGCTACCATTTTAAATTCTATCATTTGATAATTAATTTACGCTACCTAGGGTTGCCATAGTAAATTTTTAAAATATTTCAAAATGTTCAGAAATGTTCAAACCAGGGTTCGTTTTCAAAAAAAATCACCCAGAAATATTTATTGAATTTAAATATCTTCTACACTTACTTGTAGCTATTAAGTGGCTCTGTTCATTGCTAATAAGATTACAAAGTTTGTGATTAATAATATAAAAATAATAGTAAATCTATTATATTTACATTTTACTTTAAAAGTCCGCAGGAAACGGTTAAACTTTACTTACATAGGGCTTGAGTCCAAGAGTTAAATGATTATGAAAGGTTTTTATTTTTTCGGCCATCAATTTTCGCTATGAGATGATTAATATTTATCTCAGGACGAATGAAAGTCATTTACTGATCTTTTCCTGGTAACAAATAAAAATCACATCGTGATTTGAGAAAGAATAAAACTCATGACTGTGGACGATAAATAAAATAACGAACTGATTTTATTATTCTAAAAACGAAATATTTATAACTCTGTGCAAAATAATAGGTGCTGGTGCTCAGATGTATAGGTGAGTTGTGAGGCCTAACGATAAGTCAGCAAAAATTTTAGCATATGAACATCCGCAGCTATTATTTTGCAATAATAATCACAGTTTACATTTAATTTGTTTAAACTTTAAGTGATTACCTAAACATTCTGAAATAAATGTCGGCTGAAAAAGAATAAATCACATGTTTATTCCTCGACCAGGAAAACAAAAATCATTTCATAATTTTTATTCTTGATAACAAAAAAAAAAAAAAAATCTCGATACGATTTTATTTGCGATCAGGAAAATAACAGAAAATGAATTTTATTTTTGATGAGAAAGATACTAATTTCTCATAACGATTATTGATGACTCAAAAAAAACGCATACTTTCTATAAACATTTAACATGGACTGAAACCCTATGTGAGTAAGGTCTTGCTTGGACTTTCGAAGTAAAACTCGTATTTAAACTCATTGAAAAATGAGTTTTACATAATAAAGCTTATAACCGTTCCATTCCCTTGTTAAAATCAATAACAACTCTCTATTTTCTAAATTGGTTAATTGGTTTACTTTTGTTTAAATAAATATTTCAACTTTCAATAAATTGTATTTTTACTAAGATTATCTTGGATCCGTGACAAAATCACTAAAGTTACTTTATTGACAACCATAATGTATCCCTTCATTATGTCCTCGTGATATTATAGTAGTTAGCTTTTGTTTCATTCCGGGTATGGAAACACGTATCTCTGAGATGTTGTCGATATGCACGATTCCGGTTGTTACCTGGGAATCAGGCCCAATTTACATTCACGGATTTATGCTCACAGGCCACAACCCACTTGTGTAAACCTACTGTGAAATTATGAATTTATATACTTTTAGAAAATATGTACGGTGTAAATAAATTTTTATCATGATTCAAATGATTTGGCATCAGGCCACAATCCGTAAAAAAGTTCATAAAAAAGTAATCCCTAATACAAAAACCCGACTTTTAGTGACATAAAATAAATAAAATGTATACACATGATAATAATAATAATAACAATAAACTTGTAAATTAAAACGCAGTGTTAATATGGAATGCACATTTGTGAGGTTTCTGAATATTAGACAATTACTTGCATTCCATCTACCAGAACTAGCCAGTGGAAATGGTCCAGAGAGTTCTAATGTCACTACTGCGTAAGTTAAAGTAAAAATAAAAATTTTAGCAGACACTAAGACTCTTTATTTTTGAGGCCAGCCCTTCCCTTTAACTCGTACACGAATTTGTCTGTATATTTCTTTTTTACTATTTTCGATAGTCTCGTAGACCCACTTTTCGTCATCACAGCGAGCGAAATTTGGCACACATGTTCATTTCGCGTGACAATTGAATCTATCAAAATTTGAGCCGGAAATTTCCATGGAAAACCCGGAAAATCGGGAAAAATCATTTGAAAATTTGGTACAAATTTGATTAGTGATAAATCCGTTTCAGGAAAAATGCAGAGTTTCACGATTTTTCCGAAAAATATTTCCGGAATTTTCGGAAAATTTTTTCCGGAAGTTTGCGACTTTTCCCGAAAATTTTTCGGTAAAAAAGTTTTCTAAATTATGCAGGATCAAGTTCCCTATCAACTGGCATCAATACTTTCTCTCCGACAATGGTGAAAACTTGCAGAAAAAATCGAGGAAAATTCATGTAAAACGCTTTTCCGGAGTTTTCCCGACCAAGGAAGCGTTTGAGCGTTTTGCAACCTAAGATAAAGTTGTAGAGCGAAATGAGTTGCATAAAGTTGCTTTTGTGGAAAACTCCATGAAAACCCGGAAAAGCGGGAAAATCATCGGAAAACTTTCATCGATATGATTAGTGATAAATCTGTTTCAGGAAAAATGCAAAATTTTCCAATTTAGTTAACGTGAAAAAGGCAGAAAATAAAATAAGTAAAAAACGAGTTTTCAAACAAAACTGAGGCCAAGCCGCATGAAAAAGTAGAAAATAAACTTTTCTTCACACACAGAGGTCGACTCAGATTTTATTCGCTGACAATCAGCGATATATTTCAGTATGATCAATCAGAGGCAATAAGTGATTTGATTCATGAAGAGAAAGAATATTCAAGAGAAATGTCCCAATCAAAAAATCTGAGTCCACCTCTGTGTGTGAAGAAAAGTTTATTTTCTACTTTTTCATGCGGCTTGGCCTCAGTTTTGTTTGAAAACTCGCGTTTTACTTATTTTATTTTTATTTTAATGAAAAAATTATTGCTACCGAATTCTAGGATAGGACGAGAAATATCATATTTTTGAATTTTAGACATAAATTTGGCTAAATAAGTTGCAGTTTCTTAGCTCCGTTACCATTACCGTTACCGCGGTTATGCAGTTTCACTGACGATATGCTTCTTCTCTTCTCTTGTCGGCAGGACAATAATTCGGAAGCACACGTATCAATCATAAGTAAAAATCAGATCAAAGTTTATCTGTTTACTTTTAAAGTAATTAATTGAAGTATATGTAACGCTTTAATTGTTAAATATAGATTATGTATTGTAAAATTTGCTGCATTCAGTTTTTCTTCAACAATCATATGGTCTTAACGGGTCGTCGGAATTAAAAAAAAATATTATTAAAATACATATTGTAAAATTTTTCCAATAATTTCCATTAAAGCAAATAAATTTGTCTTTTACGTTTTTTAAAGATTTTGTTTTTTAAGCATTTTTGAAATTAGGGTGTTTTTTAGGCAAACATACCGCAAGTTATTTGAGATTAATTTTTAGTAAGTTAGATAGTTTAGGGTCCCTTGCTTGTTTAAAATAAGATTTTAGTTACAACTAATGAGCCTAAATATAACTTCGGCTGGCTAATAGGTCCAACATCGTCTTGTGGAAGTGACCAATTTGTCCACCGGCCGTCGGAATTAGCAACTAACGAGCGACCTATACAAAGTATCGAGGAACATGAGAGGCAGACTCCAGTTGTTAATCAGGAAAACCGCCAGCTCCGATCTGCAGAGGAAAAGCGAACACCAGACACTCTAGTACCCACTATCATATAGCCATAGTATTTCTAGGAGAATGAAGTCAGAATTGGAAATTCAAACAGTAAAGCCATATCATTAGGTAACAGTACATGGCTACTCGCGTTGCATAAGCAAAGAAGGTACCCATACGGTTGATTATATGAACAGGAAAGTATGTCCTAGGTGCACTAGTCAGCACAGAAAGATGTGTAGCACTAATCTGCATACTAAATTCATTATAAATATGTCTGTATAATTGTGTCTTTGATGATTACCGAGGGGCATGTAATTAATAATTTCAAACTATAAACTTTGATTACCTTATCATAAACTTGCTAATCAAATCTCTAAAACTTTGGAGAACCTGTTCCGCACGCATCTTTATTAGTTTTAACAAGTTTATTATCTTTAATGAGACGTGAACGAGGCGTATCTATCTGATTTAGAATGCATCTAAGCTTCGCTGCTGGTTTTGATGCAGTGGGTGGGCGATGGTAATGGTCGATTAACGTCATCTGTGAGAATCTCTGGACAAACATGTTAGACTTAATCATTGATCAACATTATTAGAGAGATTTTGTTTTTTATAACATCGGCATTTTTGGGTTTATTACTGAAATCGCAAAATGATATTAATTCCAGAATTTATAAATATGTATATGGAAAAAAAAGAAGAGGAATGTATCCGGTGAGGATGACCCTTGCCATATTCTCGATATTGTCCATGCGCCATTTGTTTACTAAACGAGAGTTAACAATCACGTTCTGATCAATAACTAAACAATTCATAGTATGCCTACGGCTGCTGTTTGAACCTCAGACTCTCGTAATTGAACGATGGGTGTTGTAACGAAGATCAGAGACGAGATTATAGAGACTTCGTGATAGGAATGCATTACGAAGCTCTTATGCTAAAAATAATCGCTGTGACTCGTCTTCCAATGATGCTATGCTATAGGTACTGGAAATATCAATTGCAAGCGTCTACTCATAAATTTAAACCTGCTCCATTCAAATTGTGTAAATTGCTATTAAACGGAGAATATTTCAAAAACAACGCATACAAAATAAACTGTTAGCCGAGTATGTAGAGGATAAAATTACTGCGGCATTAGGGTACTTGAGAAATAATTTCTTCAGATTTCGCCATATGGGATGCCATGCAATCTTAAATCTTGAATTGAATGAATATTAGAGATTGATATTACAGACACAAAAGCCATAAGTTTTGATTTACAGACATTGCTGTAGGAAGTCACAAGTGCAGAAATTTTTAAACAAATCCAAAATTCTCAAAATGTGACATCGTATGTCCATAGAAAAAACAACAACAACAGAGGTTACTTGATGATTGCTTTTATCTCAATGAATTATGGACATTTATCCGATTTGTTTTTGTTTTACACACTCGACTTTCATCAGGACCATATTTACAAAAAAGAGCAACTAGCTAGACTAAAATTAGTTATGATCGACTCGACTTGAAGCTCAAGATCGTTAAAATTATTTTTAAAATTTTTTCAAAACGATTCATCGGGCGATAAAACCAATCGTAAACAATTCGATTGATTTCTATAATATGAACAACTTTTCAAAAATTTCACAATAACCTGATAGCCTTAAATTATGATAGTCATAATTTGTGATTAAAGAGGTCACGATATTCTTGACTGGGTGAAGATACGAGTTCAATCTATTACCATCAATTAGCTATGGGAACTTTGTCATACTTTTGGGAATATTGGATTATTTTCCTTTCTTTAGGGTTCCGTACAACAAAAAACAGAATATCACTCGTGCGTCCGTCTGATTGTCACACGACTTAAGAATTTGAAATTTGTCAGTATATTAGGTCTTTGTGACACGCACCCATTTCGATAGTCAAAGATTATGAAATATTGTTTTTTTTTTAATTTTTTATGGGGTCCATTGGGTCCGTCCAAAAAATTTTTTTTTTCATTTGTATCATGCGGGGTATCGTTTGGAAGGGCTACTCTCGAGGATTCAAAAACAAAATTCAAAAGTTTTGGCGAATTGGTTATAAAGCCCAAAATGTTTGACAAAATACCGTTCCCCTCACCCTGGTCATCTAGGTTTCTAAGGCAAAAGTTGTGATATTATCAGGGTTACTAGGCATTGAGTCATAGAGCCCGTTTGGACCGTGCCATTTAGAACTAGTTTTACGTAAGTCGACTTACGTAGAACTAATATGAAGTGGTGTAAACATGCCGCATTACGAAAAACTAGTCCCACTTTAATCCGGTATTTGATGCGGTATTGACATACAAAATTAGTATTAATCGTAGACATAAACCTCAGATAAGGAATTGTTTACAAACTTGAATGCGTTATATTCATTCATAGAGAGAATTGTTATTTTGTTTTAATGAAAATGAGTGGAATTAAGAATGAAAAATGTGCGACTGGTCAGAGGAAGGGACAAATTCTTTTATAGACTTTTGACTTATTGAAGAAAGTATTCCGTCTGTAATGGATGTTAAAAAAAATAGAAATGTTTATTTTTTTTTCTTATGCTCTATTCTCTTGTGCACACCGCATGCACAAAATTAAAATATTATTTCTCATTTTTCTCGTGAAGAAGTAGGCGGATCTCACAAATTTGGCAACTGTCAAAGCTTTAATACGAGTGGACTAAACGGCAGCCGGATTAGTCCTACGTAAGTCGACTTACGTAAAACTAGTTCTTAGTAGCTGCAGTCTAAACGTACTCATAGATAACAGAAAAATTACAGCGGTTTTCGTCAGTCTCATAGTTGCTAGAAAGAAATGTTTTTTATGTTTACTTATACTTGAAAATTACTCTTTCGTCCGTTTGTTTGAATATTATTCAGTTGTCATAGGCAAATTTGTATTAGATTTAGATAAACTTAAATTTGGTGGATAAAGTTCTGGTACTGAACCCTAATCGCGCGAGCCTGACTCGCACTTAACTATATTATTTATTTATACAATTCCTTTATAAATTAATGTAGCATTTATTCAACTTTCGACTAGTCAACTAATCGATACCCCTTAATTAGAATTTGCAAACCTCTTTAGTCCACCGTAAACAATTATCTGCTAGGTAACTTATATATGCAGGCTATATTTAAAAAACAAAAATGGGGAAGTATAACTTTATAGTATAAATATTAGCACAACTTAGGCTTATGTATAACCACTAAGTTACAAAAATAACTTTAAAGTTATATTTATAACAAAACTGTTGTCCAAAGCACTTCTTCTAATTAGTATTTGTGGCAAGAAATTTGCAAAAATTTCTGTGTAGCCGTTTGCCCTTTCAGTTGACGAGGTCGCTGTCTTGTTTTGTATGGGTAAGCTAAGACACATTTCTAATAGCAATAACAAAACTGAGTTTTACTGTGCGGTGAATCATACATATCACACTGACGACAGCAACTGAATTTTTTGAAATTTGAGAGATTTGAGTGCAGTTGCCATAAATCAATGAAGACTTTTAGTATGAGTTAACACATCAAACGTATGACAGACACAAGGTAAGCTTTTTCCTATGCCTAGCATACATCAGACATCGAAATTTATTATCGTCAGTCGATTCTTTATAAGCTCATATTTCACAGTGCACCGTGGGAACTAAGCCGACGTTGCACTTTTTCCTTCACGAGATAGACCCCGATAGAAATAAGGTAGATGGTAGCTAAGTTAGATTAAGTCTTAAATTTGTTGTCCTACAATAAAGATTCTAAAAGGTAAAAGCTTTTTGAATAAAAACACGTCAAGATAACTTGTACTTAGTATTTTTGAATCATATGACTATGTACATGCATGAATGTTACTTAATTAATTTAATTTAATTTAATTTTTTTTTAATCAAGTTATCACTTTCGTTATCGGATTGAATAGTGATAGTGATTCTTGATCAATTGATCAGTTCGGCATTGGAACAGCAGCCGAAAATTTAAGGTTTGAACTTGTTGTTGATAATGTGGCGCAAATACTACAAAATTATGCTTCCGAAATTTTTCGCAATTTCTGTTGGAAGGTTTGGCCTGAAACCTTAAGATTCTGGCTGTAGCTCTTGAATTACTGTGCCTTGTGTCATACTATGCTGTGGCAACATATATGGTTTCTGTAGCAGTGGATGCTGGCTTGTACGGTTTTATTTACCCTGCGCGACGCTTACTCCATAGGTTAGCTTTGCAGGGTTTGTAATTTTCGTTGTGTAGCGCCAATGGCTGCGCGCGTGGAAGCTTGTTCCAGTTATGCATCATTTCTACAGTGTCCCCTGTTTGGAGCAGTATAATCTTGGGATAGTAATATTTTGAATAGGTGTATGGGTCTATGTATCACATGAACATAAAGATATAAGTATTAACATGTTATTAGGGTAATGTACTATCTTTCAACCTTCTCTAACCATAACATATGCCTATTGTCCAAATTTCGCGATTCACAATTTGCCTTAATTGATTAATTAAATCATTTCCAATTGATGCGCATACTTGTTGTTCCAAGACTTTGTGCGTTCAAGCAAAAGACCATTTACTCCCGAATTTGCATCAATCTCAGTCAACTTGTTCCTTTTATGTGGTGATTAATGTAACGTCATCATACCATTTTCTATTATTAACCAGTGAACGATCCAGATCGATAGGAGGAAAAGCCATCTATAACATATGGCGGCTCCATGACATAGGTATTTTCCTCATATTCAACTCCATTCCCATCACAAACATTTTTTTGGACGTCTCTCATTTCCTTTTAGTCGATAGTGACTACTGTGTATTCCGTGGTAGTTTATCCAATTTGTGTTGATAGAATACTTTTACGCGGAATCTTTTTCTTGACAAATAATACTTTTTTAAACAAGTCTACTCTTTTCTCTACCACGCCAAACGTTCTTTTTCTGGGCTAACACCAGGAGGTAGCCTTAATTTATAAGATTCTCTTATTCTAATTCTTCTGTACCATCTACGATCATCCATCAGCGATACAAAATCTCTAGTATCTCATAAGATTAATAAATTTAGAGAAATTTTGCCTTTTTAAGCATTTTCCCTCTAATCAGCTATTGGGCCCTATTCTGTCCGTAAAATTTTATCATTTTATGTTATGTTATGCCTTAAAATAAAATAATTCCCTACAAACCTATTCTGTATCACAAATTTTATTTTATTTTATGCATCGTAACATAAAATATTTCCTGTTATGGAGCATAACATAAAAGAACCAAAGCAGCATATTTTAAAGGTATTTTGACACATTTTATGAAAATGTCATACGTCAATTAATATTTGTTGTGCGAAAGTAGTTTAATTAAAAACTAAAATGTCCACCGCCATACATAAAAATTACAATTTTGTCAGAAATTGTAGAATTTTGCGCTGGGTCATACCACACAATATACAAAGTTGATTATATTTGTCTATTTTTTAATTTTATGCAGAAGAGATCATAGGATACGATATCTTCGCGATTCCTAGTCAGTTGCCCAACCTTAGGCTTCAAAAGTTTTTCCGACTGGATAATTAATAAATTTCTTATATTGTGATTTGTAAACTAATTTTGCAATGAATAATTCTAATTCATATCCAAAATGTTTCGTTTTATGAAAACAAATTCAAATACTTATACAGTAACTAGAGCCTTATACCGGAAAGACATCCATTCCGTTCACTTTGAGTTAGGAATCTCAGAGTGAACAGAATGGATGTCTTTCTGCTGCTTTGCATTTCTACGGACATGGTTCGTATCAAACTCCAGTCGGAGTTTTCATATTTTGGCACTTTTACAGTCAAGTATCTTAAGAGCTATTAAGAAAGCAGCTGAGTGATTTGAGTATCACGCAAATGTCAACTGACCAGCTGTTCAAAAAGTAATAGAAAACATAGCGGAATGTACTAAATATTTTATGTTACGTGTTCATAAAAGAATTCATAAAATAATTTTATGGAACCACGACAGAATATAAATTTTTAAAATATTTCATTTTCATTTTATGAAGAAGGGATTTTATCGCCACAAAATAACATAAAATAGTATTTTATGGAAAATTACAGAATAGGGCCCATTGTATTCTTTCCAAGAACTAGTTGTCTTTATATTTAGTTCGACAAGGAAATAAGTCAAAATTGTTCTAGAACTGCTTTGGCAATGATTCATTTAGGATATAGGCGGTAATATAGAAATATTTTTCGTGTTTTCCCAGTATACGCGAAAATTTACAAATCTACGAATTTTGTAAGGCACACATGAGGAGCTGTTTGGTTTCACTCATATTCGAACTTAGATTCACAATACGAGAATGCCGGGTATGAAATTTCTGTAACTCAACGCTGCGTCGATCGTCCCAAACATTGTTTAAATGTACAATGAAATTGGTTACTTTTACATCCGATTTGACCCATCTATGAGCTTAACTATACTTTACCATAAAATTACTGATGCACTTCTGTGAAATAGTCCGTTATTGCTTTTTTATCCACAAGACAGCGTACAATTTTCCATGTTTTGGCAATAAGGAGGTTTTGTTGTTTAAAACAATTTTCATTCAGAAAGGTGAAAGCCGATTTCAGGCCCGACATCAACAGACATGAGAGATGTCTTAAATGCATTATGATACTCTGAACATACTTTATTAACAATGTTTATTTCAATTAAGCCGGGGAAGGCTGGGTGGGAGTAGTGTTGATCTACTACATTTTCGTAAATCTAGTACAGAATCGAATTCCGTACATCCTGAGAAGAAGATTGTGATTACCCACGCCCCTATACTCGGAGGCTTACATAGCCATCCCCATGTCTACTTATTTAGTATTTCCCTCTTTTTTATTCGAATTAAGGTACTTAATTTTATGAACTTTAGATTGGCTCTAATTAGGTAGGATTATGTCCGATCGGAAATCGGGTTTCACTGTTCGTCTCAGTTCATTACCAGCTACAATTCGCGGAAGAAAATTTGTCTATATATACTTTAGCAGTGGGGGTAGGAACTCCCGGTGAGAGGGAGGTGGTTCCAATACGGCATATTGCATACCAAATGAATGGTTTCGCCAAGTACTATCGGGTGATATACTTTTTTGACGATTCAGAAAACTTTCCCTGAACGTTTTTGCCGTCGGAAAATCCATTTTCATGCACTTGGGTCACATACACCCCAGTTATTACATTTCGCTTATATTTTTGCACTTATTTTCTCCATGGCCATTACTACTCTGTTGTGAATATTTTTTTCATAGGCAGTCATTTGCCACAACGCACCAATTCCGCAGAATGACGAGCAGTAGAAAAGTCCACATTTTCACCCAAGAAAGTCGATCAAGCTACTATCGATTGCCGAAGCTTTCCCGCGCTTAATGGAAATAAACATTCTTAATAAAATATGTTCAGAGCATCATAATTTAATGTTTAGGATATTTGACTGTTGACATCGGCCCAAAACTATGAAAAGTGGGCATTCTCCTTTTTGGCCGAATAAAAATGTTAGTCCATATAAAAATGCTATTCAGTTCTCAAAATTGAAAATATTCCAAATCAAGATTTGGACTCAAACTGGTTCTACTTAATATATCGAAACTGTTTTTGGATGGGCCAGTTAGTACGTTCGCTCGCTTTGTTTTGGGGCTCGGAAGAAAACAATGTAGAATTATTGATATTATAACTAATCATATAACAAGGATGGGAGTTGTTGATGGTCGTCTGTGTCTGTTATGCTTGGCAGAAGAGATTGAATACGTTTAGACCGGAGCTATTTAGGACTAGTTTTATGTAAGTCAACTTACGTAGTCAGGTCTGCTTACTTCTTCATAAGGAAACAGAAATAATATTTGAAGTTTGTTTGTACACCGCATGCATAAGAGAATGACATGGACCATAAAAGCAAATGTAAAAATTTCAGAATTTCAAAATTTTTTACCATTCATTAAGGACGGAATACTTTCTTCAATAAGGGAATTTTTCTCTCTCTCTGACCAGTCGCACTTTTTTCCTTAATACAACTCATTTTCATTAAAATAAAATAAAATTTCTTTCAAATAACGTACAAACAAGCATTCAAGTTTGTAAAAAATTCCTTATATGTGGTTTATGTCTACGTTTAATACTGATTTTTTAGGTCCATACCGCATCAGAAACCAAATTAAAGTAGGACAAGTTTTTCGAAATAAGACATATTTAGAGTTCTGTATATTAGTTACACGTAAGTGGATTTACGTAAAACTAGTTCTAAATGGAACGGTCTAAATAGGCTCATCGAGACCACAGAAATTAAACAACTTTTCTGCACTTGCCTGGTCTTTGCCCGGTGTAGGCTTTGTACTCTTGGATCCGTATTCATATCTGCGGATGAGCTAAAAAGCTTTCCTCAACTAGACCCGATGCGCTTCATTAAGATTAAAGGAAAGTTTCGGTGAGATGTCTTGCTCTTTTTAGCAGATTATCACAATGTGCCACCTTGGCCTCAGTACTTGGGATCTTCCGTCTTTCTTCTTCCTAGGAAAAAATATCTAACATGAAAGTCTAATAAATACTGCTCAAACTTCTAAGAATTTTCAACATACTTATGCTAACCGCATTATTCATCACAGTATTATAATGATTATTATCACGTAAATTTTCTTCTTATAAGAGGTTTGCATTCTCACAATAAATAAATTCTGATTTTGTATAAATTACCGTGGATTATCCTCGCAACGGCTTCTAGTTTACGTTTTGAATCAAATCAAAAGTGAATTGAAAGTTTTTGAATCAAGTTTTCCAAATGGATTGAAATTTATTACACAATTTTTTTAAAATTTTTAAAAATAAAAATAGTAAAACCCCACAACTTTTCAATAATTTTTGTTTTCCCTCTTACGAAATCATACCGAACATTTTTCGTTCACTTAATTGTCATTATCAACATTTCTTTAATTATGCGCCATGGTGCTAATAGGGCACCGTTTACTTCTCTCACTTCATATGCATGCATATATAAATTATAAAAAAAAAAATATTTGCATGACGCCTCATAATATATTACATATGTTCAGGTGTTCACCGAACGATGCTATGAAGAAGCTATGCTAAATTGATAAGATGGGTGGCAAGCATCTAATTATAAATAATTTCGAACTGTGCGGAAATCTGCAATTACCTTGATATTCCACCAGACGAACCCTCTTTTGAGTTCCAGCAGCATGTGTGTGGCTACCGTGATGAGTGTGAAATTAATTTGTAAATGCAAAGTTATGATAAGCTCTCGCCAATGATTTAACCAGGTATCGCTCTTTTATGCAAATGATTCCATAAGCGTCGACTTTATGATCGCATTAAAATTATTAGCATCATCATTAATCTCGTTCAGGTAGACCAAAGCGCGTGTGCAAGTGGACTGGAAATCGATACAAAGTGGACCAGAATGGATATTTCAGCCATATGCTTCTGAATGAACCAAAAACTCTTTTGAAAGCTGAAAAGAACTGGAACTGAATTGGCCTTTTTTATTGTAATTTGATGCTCAACATTTCATTAACTATGAGTCAAATATCCGACTCAATAAATCCATTGACATTCCAAAGCGAATAGTGTTGCAAAAGTCATTAATGAAAAATTTATCTTGATGAATGGTTTTTACCAAAAAGTTTTTGATTTTAGCAGTAATAACAATATTTTTTCAAATTTTTAAATTTAAGTGGCGTTAGAAATTTTGTCATTCTGTTCAAACCGATAACATTTGAAAGCAAATAGGGTCAAATTATCATTTGCATTATACAAAAATATATGTAGCTACCCTACATACTGATGCTTTTTTAAAATAATATTTTATAATTTTTTGCATACTGTTTGTAATAACGATTTTGCCCGGCAAAAAATATGCTTTGAAAACAGTAAATTGTGCCTGCTTACGATTGATAATCCAGAATGTGTCTTACAGTAATACAAAATTGGGGACCATTGATCTATGTACATCAAAGTAATTCAACGAAAGTTCTGGCAGAGATAAGATTGTACAAATTCGTTGCGAAAACAGTTCAGGTACTACAGACTGTTTGAGTAGCTAGGAGTACGACTAAATAATAGGACTAGATTATAGTTTTCTGGACCATTCGAATGCGGATCGGATGCTTATGCTAAGGTGGTGGTATTTAACGCTGTATTTTGTTCAGCGCCCTTACCGTTTGCTGCACTCGGTACGACGTTTAGTTGAATGAACTTAAGTAGTTTTTATGAGGACATTAGGTGTATGGGTTTTAGGGTGCTGTAAAAAATTTCTGCAAATCTTTTTAGAAAATATTTTCAGAATATTTAATGCAAGCTGATTTGGAACTGTCTCTAAGATAGATAATCAGCCACTCTCACTATCTGTACTACTAAGGAGGATAAGAGGAAAAGATCAAAGAAATCTGTTTAGCTTTCTCAGCCTACAAAAGTACTTTCAGAATGTATAGGGCTCTTTAATCCAATATGATTGTGTGGTTATATACAGTAATCAAGCACCAAATAGTGAATTAAGTGAATAAAAAAATAAGCCCCAAATGTGAATCAATGTTTTTTTTAACTTACTGCCGCAGGGGTTGTTTTATACACGGCGTTTATTAAGCTAACGCCAATTAGATTTGAAAAAGGCTTTACTGTTAAGTTTATAACCAGAAGAGGGCTTACAAGCTCAGTTTGCATGTAACGGTGTCTCCTTTTACTGTCTGTACACTACAATCCTTAAAAACCTTGGTCATTCTTATCATTGCAGTTCTTCGTTAAAGTGAAGCTACACGACGAGAGACTTTGGCCGCCAGAGACAACTTTGGAGATGCAAAAAATCTCTAAAGACGTTTTGCTAAAACAAGCATGTCTCAAGGTTCGGTTTCCGAAGATTGTTCATTTGTAGCCTGCAGGTCTCCGATGATATTTGTGTGTTCTGGTCAGTTAAGAGTAGGTCTTGTCGGAAAGGAAAAGGAATAAAGTGGAGTGAGGAACCACTAAGCTAATCAACTAGCACTTTCCACGTCCGTACCAGAAATGACTTTCAAGAGCAAGCCTGTTTTGATTTTACTGCATAAATAAGCGATTTTACAGAAATCATGTACAATTTTACTTATACCGGCGCAAATTTATGATTGGAATAGCAATTTTGCTGCATCGACTTTAAATTTCCAGAAATTGTTTGTGTTTTTACGCCTTCCTTTGAATTGTAACAATTAAATGGGTGAAATTACACATTTATGAAAATTACACACAAGAATTTGTATTATTAAGAATGTTTGTAAATTTACTTTTGTTGTAGGTAAAATTTTATTTCTTTGAGAATAGAGATTTCCCAGATATTTCTTATTGTGTATATAAAAAGAATAATAATTAATATAATGGATTTAGGGCAGAAAATTTGTTTCGTCAATAGAGTTCTGCTTATATTTGAAAAAAAAACACAAATTTGTACACTAAGGATATAGTTTTTAAGGTTTTTCACTTTTCGCATAACATAAAAACATTTATAAATAGATAAATCTTTCTAACAATCTGTTGCTTGACAATTAACAAAGATCTCTGGAGATTTCTAGAGGCCAATCTTCAAATTTCGTATGTATATACTTCAGAGACGTGTCTCTATAGCTTTTTTTTACTATGGTTTTCGGAGACCTAGTTTTTTGGTCTCGGGACACAAAAGTCTTTTGTCATGTAAACATTTCGGAGATTTTAGTCTCTGTAAACCGGAGACTGGACACGAAAAGTCTCTCACCGTGTATCTTTATCTTTACTTATACCGGAGACAGACATGCAGTATCAATATTGATATATTGATATTGCAATTATATCATATTGAAATATAAAATTTGATACACACACACTTACGGTTTACGATACTGATAGTGTACGTACAAAATGCGAGCAAATATTGTGAGATTACTATATGGAAAATGAAAGCGAAATAGACACTTCAACTTGATAAGTGTCAAATATTAAATGTCAGAAAAAGTTGCGCCCAACAATGCAATATAAAATTCGGATCTAAATGGTTCGTGTATTAAATGGTTATGATTTATAACTGGGCTCATATTTAGATAAAATTTTCCGCAGTTTTAATACTGAGCTCTAATGTTGTACATACTGAGTGTTCATCAAGTGTATACCGAACTGTTTTTCAGTATATAGTATATAGAGACACACTTGCGATTTAGTACAAACTGCAATATTGCCACCGCAAGTCTGTCACCAGTATTATGTAAGATTCATAACATCTTTCAAATTGATCTCGTCAGCACCAATATTGCTGTGTACACAACTAATATCTAGTTGTACTATTCCCATCACGTTCATTGGGATTTCTTAATTGGTTTTATGAATCGACAGAGTTCGATTTCCTTTTGCCATTTTCTAAAGGAGCTAACAAAGTTGTTATAAATATTTTGAGAAGAATGTCTCTAAGTATAGCTACCGCACCCCTCTATTTTGAAAATTGACAAGTTACATGTTTTAAGTGGTTTTTCGGATTTTACATTCCAAAAAACTCTTCACTATAATAAAAATGGCTTCACCTAACCGTTTTCTCAGAATAGAATACGTGGAAAATTAGCAAAATATGGAAAGGAGCTTCCCGATTTCATTCAGTTTCAAACTACTTTAATACCCCGTATATCCAACATGTTTTCTCAAGCAGTGCCCAAATATGTACTTATTTCGTATGTATAGTCAAAATCAAAAATTTTGTATGGCAACACTACGAATCCTATCTCGATTAAACCCACTACGACCTTAACAAATTTTAAAATATGTATAAATTACAGGAAGATTACAAATTTTTTAGAAATCTTTTTTACAACCTTCTTCTCCAATGGTGGAAAATGCATCCAAGGCTCAGGCTTAGGGGAAGTACAATATGAGCACACATTGAAAAAGAGTAGTTATGCTTAGCAGTAGAGCTTTCATTATGCGTATGCTATGCATACAATTATTACTAATGATAAAATTGATTTAACTTAAGGTTAAATGATAACTTTAAAATAGTTGGTGCTAAAGTAAAAAGCCCAGTAGATTATTTTGCTATTTGTACTCAAAGATTTTTTGAAAATTTTTATTTTCTCATAGAAATCGCTTCGGTGTAACTGAAAGTGTGCACGGGAAATTTTTTACTTTGTGTTCTCATTCCACTTCTATTGAATGACATCCACTCATCAACTCATGAAGGTTGACGTTGAAATATCCTTTTTAAATAGGAGTTTCAGCAGTTCACAACCTCAACACATGAACATCACCATTCTACTAACTAATTCCAGCATATGCCTTACCTTCAATTAATGTTAGAGTTCTGTCAAAAAATATGCAGAGAGATTTAGCAAACTTTCCTCCAACCAAGAGATATCCAGCCCACCCCGAAGCATTCATAACACATGCTAATATCTCCTGAGAAAATTGATCATCTCTACTTAAGGCTGTTGATTATCTTAGTACCAATAATTATAAAATCAATTAATCTCTTATGGAAACTAACCAAAAGATTGAGAATCTGTTGTGACTGTTGTGACTTGAGATCTTGCAAATATGTTACGTTCAACGAACGCATGTCGAGAAGACTGCTTTTGCATTAATTAAGTGACATCTTACGCAATTAGGAATTTTTGAAGATTTAACTAATGGCGAGAGATTTCAACGCAATCCATTCCAATCATTTTCGAATCAGATGGTATTTAGTCACATGCCAACGACATCATTGACACTAATTTCACGAGATTGATTATGGCCATGTCTTTGTCATTAATCAAGACTCAATTAGTGTCGGCCAGAAAACCGAGTGCACAACACAGAGTTGAGAGCAGGTTCAATAAATGTAAGATATTCAGATTCAATGTTAATTTCACGGAAAATATTAATCGTCGTTGTGGAAAACAAATAAGAACTTGTTTTGAAATTATCAATTTGTGAGAATTGGGAAACCTTACAACACGGTAGCAGTCCATATGCTTCCGTGCGAGAAGAACCTGCTGGCCGGGCGCAACGAACAAAAGTCAATGTCCATCATGGCGAACGCAAAAGATTATCAATCCTATTGCTGGCGGAAGATTTTTGACAGTTTTTTTCCGAGTGGGTAGTTCATCATAAATCACCGCTGATAAATATCAACAAATTTTTGAATTATTGACAAAATATATAAAGTTCAAGCTAAAATTTGTTTAAAAGTGAAAGCAGTCGTAGTCTTGTAAAAGGTCAGCGAGAAACCGAGACGAGAATACACGTACACACCAGGAGCTATACTAACTAATTGAGGGATTTAGAACCAGTTAGTCTGCATCTTCAAGTAATTTGCACAAATTAAGGAAATTTTGGAGAAAAAATTTATTATTAAAGATTTTTTTAAATTTATGCTTAGCAGAATTATGGAAACTTTATTTTAAATTTTATAGTTTCTCACCAAAAAAGGCGCACTAAAGCTGACCTTGTGCTGTTAATTTTTGCTAGCTACTTAAAACTAACGTCAAATGCTATAAAGTAACTGAAATGTGAATATTATGGTAACTGATGCTGTTTCCATAATGTTATTGTATAATAAAGATATAAAGAACGCTATTGCATAGGATTTCTTTCTTTTCTAGATGCTAATCTGTTTCGGTAGCCTGGTAAAAGGAGCTTCAAAGTATTACGATGGAGAGAATAGACCGTATGAGTTTGGATATAACATTGAAGGCAATCAACATAGGCATGAAAAAAAAGGTGTGTTGATTTTTTTTTATTTATTTATTTTTTTATATTCTTATACACTTACTATTCATAATCATCTTCCTCTTATTACTCATGGGATATAAGGAAGCAAACGCAATAACGACATTCTATCAAGTAATATTCTGCATGCCATCATCAAGTATTCAATTTACTTCAATATTTCATAGTTTCTTCTAAGCTAAGAAGTAAAGTCTTCTCTAAGTGGAAGTAGTTGCATTGAAAAATTCTCTTCAGCCTGCAATCGCGACCATGCTTTGCAGCCGATATCTTTAAACTCTTTGGCAGGCAGTTTGAATCTTAGCTCTCTGTTGATTTCTGCCTTTTCGCGAAGAAAAGAATTATTCAGTCAGTTGCTTTTAATTTTTGAGATCCGCCTGTAGTTAAAGGATATACTTTTTTTTATACTAGACGAGTTAGGTAAGATGGAGACATTACTTTTGGGAGATACTATAGTAATCAGATTTGTGGAAATTTTGTCATGTACAGCTAAGATTTTGTTGGATGATTTACATATAGTTTGAAATGGCATACAGGACGTGTTGAAGATTAAGTTTAAGCACATACATTTTTTTATGAACGTCTTTAGTTACTCCAACGAAATGAAATGAAAGTACACATGTAATTTAGAAAAAAGAGTGGAACTCTGTTCTCTATAAAATGCTCGTAGGTGATCTTAATTTATATTTGTGGGATATGATTTGATGCGTGGAAGAGGACGATGCACAAAATGTTTCAAAATATGCTCTGCACAGTGTTGGGCAAAATGTGATCTGATTAACCATTAACAACTACAATTAACCATGTAATCTGTAATCAGATTACTTTGTAACAGATTACTAATATAATCCATTTTCATAATTACATAATGTAATCGATTAACGTGTAATGTGATTACAAGTTGATTTGATTACAAATTCACCGATTACATGATAATTTCATTACATGTTAATCTAATTAATGTGATTACATTTAAGATAGTTAAGATATTTGTATTCTTATTCTTCACAAAACTCCCTAGAACTTATTTCGTACGAGAACAATACTATTTTCTTTCAATTCATTTCATTATATTAATAATTACTTTTAAGTAATCTACAAAGTAATCTGTTACAATGTAATTAGATTACCAAATAATCTAATTATATTGTAACAGATTACACATTTGAGAGATTACATACTCGCTCAAAAGTAAGCTGATTGAAATGTAATCAAATACAATTTAATTAGATTACTTGGTAATTTGACTAAACTGTAATGGAATTATTAATTAAATTACACTGGAATCAGATTACGGCAAACACTGGTTCTGCATAAGAGCAGTAGAGAGTATAACCGCACTTTAGTATTTCGTCAGTCAATTCATTCCCTCGAATAAGTCTATAAATTGGAACCCCAAAAAGATTGACCTCTCATTCGAACTTAAATCTTGTCTTAGAGAAATTTTCTGGCTGCATAGGACATAATACACCATTGTAAGTGCTATCTCCCATTAAAAAAAAAAGTATTAAAATAGAGATGACGGAAGATTACAATTATGTATAATACAATTTTTAATAATAAAAGAAAGCGACAAAAATGTTCACATAAAAGTATAATTTGGTTGGAGTTCTACTTTTCGGTGATGCGCGGGACTCGGTAGAATTTAATTATTGGAGGCGTGCATATAAAATGGTAAGAATCTGAGAATTATTTTAGAACCCACCATGTAGAAAAATTTTCTATTATTTAGAGGATATAGGTTCTAGTAACAAGAAATCGAAGATCTTGCTTGAGGGATTCTTCAAACACATTTATAATTAGTTGTAATTACAAGGGACATACAGCATATATTGCAAGTAGAGCATGAGACATCTCTGAAACATTTCCAAAAATTTTCTTTAGATGTCTTGTGATTGTTAATGGATTAAGTTCCTAAAATTTAGATTTCATTCCTAATCCCCCAACCTCAATCTTATGATGAGTTCTAGGAGTTTGAAAAGTATAAAAGAACTGTTTTGAAAAATTCGTACCATTTTATTAAAACATCTGATATCTGGCGCGGAAAAAATCAAATGGTATACAGAGAGATATCGTAAACAAATGAAAAGAAGCAAATATACCATATTGTATGCCATAATATTTTGGGAAAGTGATGATGAAAGCAATGAAATCATTTTCCACTTCCCCTTAGACGTAGGAATATGTTTACCCAAAGAAATGTCCAGAGGTCAAGATGATGATTGAATGCAAGAGACTAAAAGAAAAGTAGAAGAACAGATAAAAGAAAGTGTTTCATCAACAATCTGCACACTTCGCCCATCAAAAATATTATTATTGCATAAATTTCCAGCAGACAATTGCAAAGTAGAAACATTAAAAAAAAAATATTTAATTCCTAATTACTTTGGATGAACTCTCTGTGTGACAGACGAGACTGCAGCTAACTTTGTGTGCATGCAATAAAACTATTCTGTAAATATTTTTGATCTCGTTCGGACGAGGCGGTTATTTTTGGTCTTGTGTTTAATAATTTTATTTAAATCGTAAAAATAAAAAGTTTTTCTAAAAACTTTTCTGTTCTTTAAATGTCAAAAATAATTTATAGAAGTCCGGGACCTAAATTTTTCGTTTACTAACTATTAATTGTTTTCCAAACAACAGACTTTATGTGTGAATTTTTTTCACCCACATTTAGCTCCAATTCTGCTAGAGCAATCGACAAAAGTTTCATAATAAATGCCCACATTTTCTTTGATTGAACCTCTTTTGTACAAAATAGCGACAAAGTTAGGAGAAATTTGGGGTACTCATGCTTGTTGTCGAAACTGTTGATATTTTGTAGAGAATATCCCCTTAGCATCAAATAAACCTTCAGGATTGCAAAATGAAAATGCTCAGACAGAAGGCATTTCCCTTATTCAGTAAACAATAGAATAGTTAGCTCAGAGATACACCTATACCTACACCGTACTCCATCTTCGAACCACTACAGGCTCGACTATAGACAGGTCTTTTCATGAATTAAATAATAATAACCTTATGACCATGTGAAAGTCTAATCCGAGCGTAGTGCAATATATCGAGTCCGTGGTCTTTGTAGCCGCTACAAGGAGTAGTTATAAATGTATCATATACAAACTTACTTTCTAGTAGCCTCCTTCCCTAAGTCTGTACTACACAAGATCTGTATTGATTTTCATTCCATTTCTGGAATGCTTGATTTTTTGATTTCTTGACTTTGGATTTCATCACATTTTGGACTGTTGCTGGACTCTCATAGTTTTAAGTTTTGCATATCTAATATTTATTCGAAAATGTTCATTCAAATATTTAATTAATTATAACAATAAAATTTATATAAACTTATTTAAAATTTAAAAATATTATCAGTATTAATTAATTTTATTTAAATTCGTTTTACTTACACACCTCTGCAATTCCTTTTTTCATTTAATTAACTTCCTACTTTTTGTTCTTTTTGAAGAGGACAACGGAATCATAACAGGTGAATTTGGATTCATCACAGCTGATGGAGTCTATCATGTCACAGCTTATGCCACTGACGAAGATGGAAACTTCAAAATATTGTTTATGAAAAACATAAAAATTGGTCTTCGTAAGTGACAGTTTTTCTTTTGTAAATTTTAAGCAACATTAATAATTTTTTCCATATTTTTTTTAAGCTGGTGAATCAGGATCTATGCCAGTGCCAAAGGAATTACAGCCAGAATTACCAGTTCGAATTACACCAAGATCAGACCCAATAAGTTTAAATCCTTCAGATATAAGAGCATGCTCTGGCTGTTCTATTCCGAAGAAAGAAGGCGAGAAGAGTGATACAATTCCATTATCTGGGCGTGATGATATGTCCAAAGAGCCTAGTATAACTGGAAAATCTCCTGCAGGAGTCTCACCTGGCCAGAATAATGTGCTGCCTACTACTACTCCTCTGTTTAGACCACTTTCACGAAAGATTGAGTCAAGTGAAATACCATTACAGAGTGGACCAGCACCTGGAAGCCAGCGAAGCAGTAAACCGAATTCCAACCAAAATTTACTACCAGTTAGTCAGCAAAGCACATCACCGAGTTCAAACAACCGAGGTACACAGCCAGGTAATCAACCTATTTTAATGGTTGCTGGTGACGGTGTTAATCAACCTGGAGATTCTCCAATGATCGGACAAGCAAAGGTTGGTACCACAGGAGGATTAGCTTCTAGACCAACCATCGGTGACATGAGCCGCCAATTAGGAGAAATCACCGGTCCTCTGTATAAATTCAACTATACCGTCGGTTATCATGGTCATCACGAACAAGGTGACACTGTCGGTGCTAAAGACGGAGGATACTTCTTTGTAGGTCGAGATGGTTACAAGAGAACTGTGGACTATCAAGCAAATGAATTTGGCTACCAGCCACATCTTGTACAGGATACCGCCAAAACAGAAGATATTCCACGACCAGAAACTGAAAAAGAACGGGGACTGCAGGGCTATGAATTTAAGTGGTTTAATTTGAATAAGATCTGACAGTTTTCCGTTAGTAAAAATTTTTTGTTTTCTGCAACTGCCAGTTTTGTTACCTGAAATAAGTATAATAAAATAAATTAAAAAAAAACTATGGCGACTTCTCATTAATCATTTACAAAAACGAAAAATTGTAATTATAATATTTTATTTATTAGTTTTTTTTCCTAGGCAGGAGGACGGAAGAACCCGCAGAACCAAAGTGGCCCATTGTGCTAACCTGCAAAGAGATAAAAACCCGTTCATTGAAACTTCTTGTCCTCTAAATGGAGCGCATCAGGTCCAGGAGAGATAATTTTTCACCTCATCAGCAGAGAAGAGAACAAATCCTAAGGTATCGAGCCTACAACGGGCAAAGGCCAGACAAGCTCACAGAAAGCATTTGTTTGTGCAAAGCTCTCTTTTCAGCCAGGACAGACAAACAGGGTTGTTAAAAAATTCCATGTTTGTTAGATCAACGTGAAGCAGATTGTGGCCAGAAGTGATACGCCTACGGTTTTGTATTATATGCTTCCGATCCGTACTCTAAGAGAAAGTCAGTGATCTTCCTATTTGGCTCGTCAAGGAAAAGTTGTGTAGATTTGCAAATGCTGTCACCCCAATCTCTGTAAGCAGCAGAAACAGAACCAGTGCGATAAACGCTTAGACATTTTAAGTAGCAGAATGAAACAATAAACACCGGTGGCTAGCTGTCACCAATGTGATCTTGATGCGCTGTCACCAACGTGATCTTGATGCTAGGGATTCCTGGAAATATTTATGATGGACACCTCCAAATAGTAAACAGTAGCTGTTCAATGAATTAGACGCACCTTCAATATTTAGAAACCGTTTTATATATAAGACATATCTTAATACATATATAAAAATCCAGTGTCACTTTGTTTGTGTACGCTAATCTGCGAAACCGTCCGACCGATTTCAATGAAATTTTGTGAATGTGTTTGGTTGGTTCCAGCTTGAGAGATAGGATGATTTTGGACACGATAGATGGCGCTGTTGTCGAGACGTAAATAACTGCTGGACAACGCGTAGATCTGGAAAACTGAAATTCATAAAAATTAAAAATACATGTTCAAAAATGGACTAGGGTTGCCACACAAATATTTCGTTTTTTAGTAGGTATATATTAGGACACTGTCTGACGACGAGCGCACGTAGAGAGCTGAAATTTGGTACGGGTTGTTTGGGATAGCTGAAATTGTATGCACGGCGTTTTAAAAAAAAGTGTAAATTTTGGTTCAAAAATGGGACAAATCGGGCAACTATTTCGTAGGGTTGCCATACAAAAATTTCATTTTGACGTGGAGAACTAAAATTTGGTATATGGTGTTTTCATAGCAATAGTAAATAAAATTACACAAATGGTCGAAATCGGGCGACCCCTTCTTGCTGTTGCCATACAAAACTTTAGTTTTTCACTATATATTTAGATACTGCTTCACGCATCGAAGTAGAAAGCTGAAATTTTGTTCATGGGCCTTTTTAAAAAAGTGTAAATTAAGTCCAAATATGGGACTAATTGGGCAATTTCTTCGCATGGTTTTCCATATAAAAAATTTGGTACGTGGTGTTTCCATAGCAATCTTGTACATAGGCCTTTTTTAAGAACGGGAAATTTAAGTTCGAAAATGGGACCAATCGGGCAACTCCTTCGTAGGGTTACCATACAAAAATTTCGTGTTTTACTAAATATTTGGACACTGCTTGAGAACGCTAGAACGCTAAAGAGCAACACTCTCCCATACATATGAATGTATGCACGTACACAGTAAAGTTTCGCGGGATCGAGTCAGATAATAGCTTAGATATTATGCATCTATGACCCCCCCCCCCACTCTCCCACCCATCCAGGTAACTATATTATCGCCACGCAACGGTGACGAGCTTCTTCGAGTTTATTATAAAAGACATTGTATTTTGGGAAATTTATATTTTTTCTTATTAATTTATTCTTTTTTGCACAAATTACTGAATGGTTGTCTAATAATTTGCTGCATTTTCTTTTGATTTTATCACACTTTCTATGCGAGTAGGCACACTGCAACTATAGGCATTAATAATTTTTTTTAAATCTTCACAATTATTCGAAATGTTTTCTATTTTTTATTTCAAGAATATCTACTGTAGGATTAGAAACGCTATAAACTTTTGAATTGAGATATGCCCAGCTTTTCCTATTGGGCAGGAGAATTGCCGGGCCACGGAACGATATTAAGGTTTTCGTTTGTGACGAAGCTTGCAATAGATTTTGCGGTATGACAGGGAACTTCATCTTACTTAAAAGATTTAGTATAGTGAAGAAAATTAATATATGAAAGCAGGACATCGGATAGGATCAATTTATATTGGTCATGGCACATCATTCCTTGAACAAAATGTATGAAACCAAGACCATCTCCGCCCCAAATTATTAACGACGGTGGATATTTGCCAGAAGTGACTATTGGGCAAGTGCCACACCAGTCCCCTGCTATGCTGATGTACTGATGTGTTGCTATACTGATTATCAGCAGTACTAATATCTTATTGAGGCATGCCACATTGTAAGAAGTAGTGATGTACTGATGTGATACTGATAATCAGCAAGTGACCTGCATATTAAAAATGAGTGAACGAAATTTTGTTTCAAAATTAGTAATAAGAGTTCAAAAACGAAAGTACCTGTGGGAATCAACGTCTGCAAAAGAGCAAAATCGAATGATTCTTTTGAGATCCTATACATTTGCTTAAATTTGTCTTGTATTTCATTTAATTCTTTTGCCACAACTGCTGCACTATACTTGACATTTTTTATAATATATAGACGGACCCAATATTTGCGTTTATTTTTATTTTTTCTTCCATTTTTATACCCTAGATGAAATCACAGGGTATTATATTAAGTTTATCATTCCGCTTGTAACACCTAGAAATAATGATGGTAAGCAAAATGGATGTTTTGCATGTCCGTTTGTCCGTCCTCACGATAGCTCGAGAACGGGTTCATGAAGAATGCTGACAATTTTGCACACGCGCTTTAAAAAAAAAAAAGAAATTTAAGTTCGAAAATGGAACCAATTGGGGAGCCCTTTCATAGGGTTGCCATTTAAAATTTCGTTTTTCACTATATATTTGGGCACTTCCTGAGAACGCATCAAGGTAGAGAGCTGAAATTTGATACATGGTGTGTGTTTTCATAGCAATATCAAATATAATTTCAAAATTGGACTAAATAGGTGTTGCCATACAAAACTATGGATTTTCCCTTAAGTGTTATTTTCATCTAGCGTATAATGTAATTGGTCTTAGACCGAGGAGCGCACCGAGGGGCAGGCGAACTGCAACTGGAACTGGTCCCCCGCCAGAATGTCAGTTTTTTTTAACATCATTTATAAATTATGTATAAAATGTAGCCTGTGTATTATTACAAAGTCCAATAAAATAAAATAAAACCTTTAAATATACAATAGCAGTTCTCAGATAGGTGAGGGACGCGACCTTAGAGCCTCATTTTTCGGACTCCTTAAGACTTAGGACACCTTTGGTCCCCCCAAACCCAACAAATTTCATGGATTTAAGTACTCGTACAACTTTAAACGCGTTTTCCTCGAAACTTTTTCAAACTGGGAGGACGGATTACCTTTGCATGGATCGATTTCAAATTATGAGAGTAGCTTCACAATTACATTCTCTATGAGAAAACGTAGCCGTTTTTTGATTTCATGTAAATTTTTTTTTATAATCAGTTTACTACTATTTTTGGTCAAAAAATCGATTTATTTCTTCCAAAAAGCACAATTTTTTTCAAAATTAGATAAAATAAAAACCCCTACGCCCCAAATAATATATATATATTATAATTTTTTGTTTTTTTCCACGTCTTATACTTTACTAGAAAACCGTCCTCTCTTGAAGTCGCCAGTTTGTGTAAAATTTATAATAAAATATTTTTTTTTATATTTTAATATGTGTTAAATAAACCGTCTCAAAATAAATGCAATCCCTATTTTTATACTACCAAAATTAATTGCCAAACTTAGGCCTTATTTTCATCCGTTATAGTAGTGTTACCCCTTAATTGTCTGTTTGCCAAATGTTTTTTTTTTGAGAAATATTTTTTTGAAAACGTTTCTTATTGTTGTTGTTGTTAATTAAGTTTTTGCAATGTATTTTTTGTTAAATAAGTAGCCAAAGAGTCTTTTTTTACAATGAATTTCGGCTAACTGTATACTATATCCATACTAAAACCTGACCAGAGAATAAATACATAAAACTAAAAAGAATCATGTAATTAGGATCAGTGGATCAGTTTTATAATTATATAGAGATGTTGGTGGAATTTACATGTGCTCCATAATATATTTGGAGAAATATACTCAATCACAGTATTTACTCAGATTAATTATGTATGACGCTCAAAAGGTTGGTTCTTTTTTCAGTCAGATAATTCACAATCTCCCATTTTGATTGCAACTGGACTTCTAGCCACTAGAACTAACACATCGACCGTAAACAGTGGCTTCCATTTTTTGTTACCTTATAATACACATTTTATCAAAAAACAATGAGAAATAGTGACCTGAGAACACCTTAGTGATTTTTTAATTAGCAATCTGTTTCCATTATGACTTCACAATGAACAAAATTTATTTATTATTTATTTATTTAAGTATAAATTCTGACGCCATGAATTACCTATAAAAAATATTGAGCATACCTTGTTAGACTGTTTAACGAGGAAATGATCTAGAACAAATTTAAGCAATTTATGTTTTTGCATTGTTTAATTTTGTATTTCTTTAAAACTAAAAAAAAAAAATATATATTTTATAAGGATTAGAATAGTAGTAATAGGCATATGGGGACTAAAAATCTGAAAACAACTCGATCAAATCCAAACTTGCAGATATTTTTTATTCACACTTATAGTTTAGTGTACATTAAAAGAACTGACATCACACCGATTTAAACGCTATATTCTCAGTATTTGCTTAGAGTCTAGACTAGATTTATGATCAATAAGTTACCAGGTTACGTTTTACATTTACATCAATTATACATCGTCATAATATACAATATATTGAACGGCCTAATAAAAACGAGTGCAGCGGAGTCACACTAAACGGCGCGGCGGGGCAATGACTTGCCCCCTGCCTCCGCATACTTAAATTATTAAATTAAATTTCTACGTAATTTTCAATATAATAATAATCGTAGGTTCCTTGCTTTCATCTTCGCTTTTTACAATAATAATATTACAACTATCACAGTCTTCCTCATTTTTTTTTTAAAACTATTTTGGATTGGTTTCATGTTAAGCCGAATTTTCCACTCTCTTTTAAGGAGAAAAGTACAAATACATACATGTGTCGGAGGTTTAAGTTTTTTTATGGTTTCGTATTTAAGATTTTATTTTTTCATTATTTGTTTTTTTTTTTTGGTTTTTTATAAATATCAAGAATACACTGACATGATGCTTCAGGTGGGATAGGAGTATAACAAGAGAATTTTTGTTTGATTTCCAATAATCGAACTTGAGGCGATTTAACAACAATCATCATATTTCTGCAATTTATCGACTAATTCCCAATATTAGAAAAAGTATCATACTTGCCAGAGCTTACTGCCTAGAACCAGAGAACTAAGGTATAATTCTAAAGGGTTTGAATTCCTCATATACTTTCAATGCGCTGTGTGTAGGGTTGGTGTGGGGAGGGGAGAGAAAGACACTATTTCAGCGGCATTTTAGCACAGCCTCAACAAAGAAAATTCAAATAAAAAAATAATAAAAAAGAATAATTAAAATAAATTAACGGTTATTGTACATTTAATTTGAAATCTATTCAGAGTTGGCAGCAGGTGTGAGGTAACCAAAAAGCAGATTAACTTCTTCGAATTGGCCATCTTTGGATCAAGATCTGACACTTAACTTCCTTCTCCGACTTCAAAATACTTTTTCCAGTTTCTATTTCTATACATTATTTGAATGACAGTCTTAGGTCACTTATCAAGCTGATATTGCCACCTTGAATTAACTTTAACGGCTTTTTCATATATTTTCTTTAAAAAGGTTAAATAGGCTAGCAAATACGATCATCTTTAGTTGATAAATCAGTTGTTTTGTTCTTATTAGAACCTTATATAAAAGAAAATAGAAAAGATAGTTCGCTTCTAACTTCAAAATCTTGACTAATTTTAAGATTGCTCAACTAACCGAGTCGGTAACAGCGTACTGTTTAAGATACAGCGTGATTTGTAAAAGAATAGCTAGCGATTCTTATCAGCTTTGTTAAGAATTTGTTTTTTTCTTGGAAATACGCTCATTATTCTGCAGAATTTGCATAGAATTGTTCAGTAAATTCCTAACAACTTTGAATAATTCGCCTCCAAGTCACACATGCATGTTCCTGCATACAATTTTTCATGTTTTTTTTTTTTTTGCCTTTCATAAGATTTGTAGTTGAATTGTAAACTGCAAATAATTTCTCACAAATATGTGGCCACGAATAAAAGATGTGGTGAGAGGCGGATGGGCAGGTATCCTCACCCCTGAAATCCTTTCTTAAAAAATAAAAAAAAAATCATCTTGAAATCTACCATCTGATACTGGACTTGAGACTAAGGACTAATCACTGAACCTGAAGAGGAAAACTTAAATAGAAGACGAAAATCTTTCAGAACTACAAAATTCAGCATTGCAGGAAAACATTTTTTAGTTTAGTGCAAAAAAATGTTCTGTTTTTCTTTTTTATGAAAAATAATTAAGAAAAGTAATCTTTATAATTCCATCTAAATTATTCCTCTTCTGTGGTAGAAAGTAATTCCAAATTATAGTCTAAAGCTTGCCGCGAAATATTGGTTAAAACCAGCAACAACTTAAACAACATTTTATTATGTTTATTGCTTATGTCGAGGTTGCAAATGGAAATATTTTAAAGTACTATAAAATTTTAATATCATTTTATTGTTTTTATTTCAATAGCATATTATTGTCCGAGTTGATCGAAATTCTCGATTATACCGAGCACTGTCTCGAGTTGAGCTGCTTTAAATTGATGTAATTAGCCATCCGTTTAAGGGATATTCGATATCCCCAAGTAATACCAAATAAGGAAAAGGTTGAAGGCCAGTGAACTTCTGCGCAATACTCTTGCCTTACGGATGCTTAATGAAATTTTTTTTCCAGTTGAGCATTTTGGGGTTGAATAATTAAAATTCCTCTACCTTACGGCGGAGCATACTAAATCTTTCGTTGAATTAAAAAACAATACGAATAGATTATATACTTAACGGGAGGACAACATACTTTTCTTAGAATCATCAAAACAAAATCACCATTTTCGCTACTATCTAGCGAAATTAAAATCTACAAGAATTTTAAGCTTGTGAATGACAACTTACAGATAGCCTAGACAACGAGGGCCAAATTACAGAAAAAAAAGAAGTAAATCCAAATGTTTTGAAATTTGGTACAAATATTTGTATTGGCAACGGATTAAAAATCCTGAAAATTCCCAGGTTCGGTACACCACTATCTTTGAAAAAGAGTGCTTTTTATCGAATTTTTGGGTATGCCTCGTTATTAACCAAGTTGATGAAAAAATAGATGTTACAAAAATTAAAGAACATTTAATTTTCTACAAAAAAGGTTCAATTAATTTTTTCGTAAGAATAATATATCTCGAGTAAATGAATGACAAAAATCGAGCAGATCGATTAATTTTTCCACGAAATCCGTGACAAAAATAAAATCAGACATTGCCTTACTACCACCAGTAGTAGGAGCAGCAAGGCAGCATTATTTTTGAGTGTACAATCAAGTGTAAAATGGCCGGGTAATGAATTATCTCCTGAATTATGTGGTTGGAAACAAAATCAAGGATACTTTAATCAAATTACAGCAATCGACTTCATTGCAATGTTGCAGCATTGCTTTGTTGAACCATTTATTCTTAATTTACACAAATAATACTAATTTCTCATTGCAGAGGTTCCACAGTTTTCTAGACCACTACGCAATTAATATTCCGCCGAGCACATCCCAGAGCGTGTGCGATTTAGATCATTTTTGTCGTCCAATTACTCGAGAAATATTAGTCTTAAGAAAAAATGAAGTAAATCTCTTTTGTAGAAAACGATTTATTTAGTTTTTATAACTACTATTTTTTCATTAAGTTGATTAATAACGAGTTGCACACAAAGAATCGATAAAGAGCACCCTTTTTCAAGATAGTGGCGATTCCTGACGTTAAATTTTTTAGGACTTTTAATGTAGTAAAAAGTAAATAGCACAAACAATTGTACCAAAGATAATGCCCACTTCTCATACTACTTTAGGCCCGACACCTCCAGACGAAGAAATATCTTAAACGATGCATTATGATAGTCTGAGCATATTGTTTGAATAGTGTTCATTTCAATTCAGCGGGAGAAAGCTTTTGCGATCGGATATAGCTTGAGCGAGTTTCTTGGGTGAAACTGTGGACTTTTCTACTTCTCGTGATTGCGTGAAAATGGTGAGTCGTGAAAAATCACTTTTTATGAGAAAATTTTTCACAACAGAGCACTATTGGCCACGGAAAGAAGAACAGCAAAAATATATGCCAAATGTACAGGGGCGGATCTCCCTATAGGCCGAGTAGGCCCGGGCCTAGGGCGGCAGATTTAGGGGGCGGCAAAATGTTTGAATGATTTTTGATTTTTTCTTGTAGTTGTGGGTATTTCATTACATTTTTATACTTTTTCGTTTTTTTAAATAAAATAATTCGTTGGAAAGTGTTATTTTTAATTCTACTCCATTTTTTTCAAATCTACTCCGATTTATGAGGCAGCCTACTCCGCTAATTCTAGCCTGGGGTCCCTTCACTGGATATAGATCATTCAATTTTTCGTGTTTTACAGGGAGTAGGGGGGCGGCAATCTTCCATAGGCCTAGGGTGGCCAAGTGATCAAATCCGCCCCTGCAAATGAACTGGGTTGTATGTGACCCAATCGCATGAAAATTGAGTTTTCGGGGCAAAAACGTTCCGATAAAGTTGTCGGAATCGCGAAAAAAGGCAGCGCCCTGATAGTACTCGGTGAGACCTTTAATTCGATATGCAACAAACCATATTGGAACCCCCCACCCCACCACGGGGCTTCCAAACCCTCAACGCAAAAGTATGCAGACATAAACTTTCTTCTACGAATTGTGGCTGGTAATGAGCTGAGGCAAAAAACAGGTTTTTCCGATTGGACATAACTGTACTGAGTTAGAGCCGATCCGAGGCGTGCAAAATCAAGTACTTCGGTTTGAATGAAAAAGAGGGAAATACTAAAAAACTGAGTATTGGGATTTCTATAAATAGCTATTTAGGGCTCCGAGTATAGAAGTGTGGGTACTCAAACTTCTTGTAAGGATATAACGAATTAATTTCTGTACTAGATTTTCCAAAATGTACTAGATCGAACTGTGACCTCCTCCCCCAGCTTTTCCCCGCTAGATAGAAATAAACATTGTTAATAATAAATTTTCAGAGTATCATAATGCATTGTTTAAGACATCTTTAATGTCTGGAGGTTTCGGACCGAAAATGGCCATTCTCCTTTGTTTAATAAAGATACAGATAAATCTTCGTAGCACTTTAAGATATAAACTTTCGGAATCTCTCCGAAAATTCATTTTGTCGTGATGTAATAAACTGTACGGAATTTAGTGTAGAGAAATCTGAAAATCCAGACTTTCGTCAGCTTACGTTTTCTTCATACAAAAGTAGACAAACATTCAAGCTCGTAGTTGTAGTTGATGAAAACGGTTTGGTATTGTTTGTATCAGATACGTTTGTTGGCTTTATCAATGATCGTGAAATATTTGTAAAGAGCAATATTATTGAACATTTTAAGAAGGGCGATAATTTTATGACTGATTGCGGGTTTAGCCTTTTTAATATACTTGAGAAGAAACTTTAAACATGCATTAAGCATTCCGCTTTTCTTAAGGGAAAAAAACAGTTAAATGAAGCGGAAGTTATGGAGGGGATACAAGCTGTATTGATAGTAAGTGAATAATTGTTGAAAGGGTAATTGGCTTTTGCAGTATGGAAACAGAGTTTTTCTTTAAGTTGCTCAATATTTGTTGCCTATGACTATATTTTCTTCCTTAAAATATAAATATTGCACTGATTTTACAGCTAAAAAGAGCGAGCAGTCCATAAATCCGACGGTGCTGCATAGAAATTCAATTGTAAGTTTTGCATACCCAACGCCCATGAATCTCTCTCTTTACTGCCAAATTAACTTACAATCACTCATATGTAGATGGCGCAGTAAAGTTTTTTTCTGTAACGATATTTTGGCATTTTAAAATTTTGTTTTCAATTTATTTTATTTTATTTTATTTTAGATAATTCAAATTTTTTTGACAAGTCATTTAAAATGTTTGCAAACAATTTTTTTTTTGTTTACTGAAAATACATAAATGAATACCGCTCAATTTTTATATGGAATTTTTTTATAGGAGATTTTTAAAAACATGACCAACTACCATGCTTTTGATTGATGGCTGAGTAACAAATTAATATAAATTGAATGAATATTTAAATAAAAAATCCAAAAATTTTGGTTTATAGCTTACTTTCGTATGGATTGAACCGATTTTAACTCTAAGTTCATCCATTATGACTTAGGTGTAAATATTGAATAATTTAATTTTATATTTTTATTAGATGATGCCCCTCTTTTCAAATAAGTTCAAAGTATCCACACAAAAAAATATAATAAAATAAGATGTCTAAAGCTTTCTTTGTTGGAAATTAGCATTTGTTAGCTCTCTAAAGCTATGCCAGATCACAGTGACTATATTCATAATTTTACACCAATTAATAACTTTGTTACATTATTTTACTGAGATGTTTCAATGGCCATAATTGTGAATATATTTGAATAAAATACATCCCGAAAAATTTTTGGTTTTTGACGTTTTTATCCTACAAGTAGTGCTGTGATGTTTTTTGTATTAATTTATAAAGTCGCGTACTTACTGATACCTTTCTTTTTAATACCCACTTCAAAATTGCTAATCTTCTTTAGCCGCATTAGGAAATAATTGCGCTGCTAATAACAATTGAGTTTATTGAATACATGATTTTTAGGAAAGTGGTTTGTATTTATAGCCACTTCAATGTGGCTATTATCAAGACTAGCAGATAGGGTGCAACAAAAAAAAAAATGATTTAAAACATTATCAGATTTTTTCAGTATTCTTTCTTATGGCATTTCAGAAACCCGTAACTATGGCTGAAGGTTCTCAGTAATTCTGACAAAACCATTTGCCATTGTAAATTTATTTTTATTATTTGTTAAATACTATAAATAATAAAAATTTACAAACATCAAAAACATGATCCAGACAACGATCAGCAACTTCACCTGAAATTTTACTTACTAATGTTCGCACGCCATGGTGCCCATGATTTTTAATGGCTCTCGAAGTCTTCAGAGCTTTTCGTACGAACAACAGCTCCGAAGAATTATTTTAAATCCAAAAATTTATTTTTTGCAATTTCGTAGCATTTGGTATGGAACCAATGTTATAAAATAATTCGGCAGAGCTTCAATAGCTTTTTTTCTTTGCATGTTTTTTGACAAATATTATTATTTCTGTGTTTTGGGCAGAAAACCCGATTTTAATTCCGAAAAATTGAAAATTGCATTTTTACTATTTACTAAAGATCTGCAGATCTATTTTCGAACATTTATATCTTGCGAATTTCTTTAAGCAAAAAGTACTCATTCGATTTGAATATTTCGAAATCGAATTTCAATATGAAAAGTCCTTTAACTTTTGCAGATTTCTTAATTTACAGAGTCGAAATTCAGAGAAAGATCCTTTTTGGCGGTGTATCCTTATCGAAGTGTAATGCCTGCCTATCCAACAAGAGATGAACGTTTCGAATGCATTCAATAAAAATAGATTTATACAACACAGTTGCGATGCAATCACAAATCAGAACAATATATAATATTAAAAATAACGGAAACGCTTACAACTATGTACAAATAGACTAGCGTGACTAGATCAACAACTTGCCCTAACTTAATAGTATTAACATTAAAATTTCATCTGACTTTTGTACAAGAGATTCGGGGATCAGTGGCCCTTCCATAAAATATGTACAAAGAACAGAGAACGACTGCTGACTGTCGCAGGTTCCCGGCGGATTCGTTTTATTTAAAAACTTCTACTATCTAAAATATTGCTAAAATACACTGAGTTCTGCTTAGATAACCACATCAATTATATACATGCACATAGATTATGTAAATATATGATTTCAATGACTTTTCGTGGACTTCTGTTCCACAGCATCCATCAATTATGTGAGTGCGAGAGTGTTTGTGTTTGTTTTGTTTGTATGAGAAAAGGAAACTTTGAGCGAGACATATATCCAGGTCAGGCTGCAACTCTTTAAAATCCTCCTCCCGACGGTGATGGTCATGCATAGTGCGGATATGAGCTCAGATGTGGAGCCACGTGTGACGGTGTAACATGGCTCATTGAGTGCGGCTGATACAAATTCGTGGCTGGACTTCCCCAGTTGCCCCATGAAGCAGCTGACGGAAAAATTGATGCTGAAATTGAGAAGAAACAAAGAATAAATAAAAAAATCAGAAAAAAATTCGTTACCAAAATGAAGTCTTTAATAAAGTTGAGAAATCAAAAAAGGATATGCCAGGAAAAAATTTGTTACTCAATGGGAAACAATCTCAAAGTGGAAAATTTCCCGAAAGCTTCCGTCGCGACCGACGAATTCGTAACCGGAACGGAAGTGGCTGTTCATGCACTTCGACATCCTACACCGGTCTCATCGACCACAAAATGTTTGGGCAGCAACAATATTTTGTGTTTCAAGAGGTGAACGAGGGGAGGGGTGGGGATCACAAATCAAAACACCCCTCACATATACTATTGCACTGCCCATTTGTTCCCGTGTTTCACAGGAGCCCCATATTTGATTCCACAAACTTTGTGGCCAATCTCAGGCAAAGACGTCCCCACCAGAATACAGCTCCCCAAAAGAATCTTTTTTTTTTTTGCTATAGTCGCCAGACGAACTTTTAGGTCGATGTTCGATATCACATTTATCAGAAATTTCCTGAAGTTTTCCTGTTTTTGAAGTATAAATCGATTCCTTCCATTTTATTTACTCTGAGAATGAATTTTAGGCCTGGAAACCTATGAAAAGCTTCAGAGAGTCGTCTTAGGTATGAATAAGTTTTGCAAGAGTTTGATTGCAGCAATTACTGCCGGTAAGTAATATCGCCGAGTTATTCAGGTTTTTAGCTATTTTTAAATGATGGACAGGTAAATTAGAGAAAATGACTTAAAAAACCAACAACAAAAATTGACTTTACCCATATAGGACGAAAAATAATTTTATGATGTTCTCCCAATTAATTATATATGTATTTGGTAACGTCTCCTTTTAGGAAAATCCAGAAAGCTGCTCGCTTGTCGCCTTCATTTAGAGTAGATAGATTGACCATAATATAGCCTGTATTCTAACACAGCACTGATCTAGTGTACTAAATACATATGCTTGGAACTCAGTGTCAAATGACTATCTCTGATGATAGGAGCGACAACTAGAATCATTGGTGTCGCTTATTAAGCCAGGAATATAGAGTATGAAGATTAATACGCGAACTCTCCGCCATGGAATTTCAAACAACAGTTGTAGTTGAAATATCACCCACTAAAATAAAGGTAGAGTATGAAAGTGCGGCCCGGACTGCCTTTCATATTATGTCCCTTTTAATTGGCCAAGCTGGATCCTAGGATAAATGAAAACATTATCGGTAGCACGTTTAATTCTACCATTCTCAACTCAGTCACTAATTTTATTTCAAATTTTATGTGACTCTCAAAATTTTGTCTCCTAGGATCATCTCAGGCATAATTCTTAACATCAGATACATCTCGTGGCAAATTTATGCATTAAAATGAAATTGAAGTAACATTTTCATTTTTAAGCTATCACGTCTCACAAAAAATAATGTCTTTATGTATGTCGATAAAGAGCATGATAAATTAAGTTTAATTAATTAATTTTATTAAAAAAATCAGCTTTTTTAAATTCATATTTGAAGCCGCACAATATATGTTTGCCAGACTAAATGCCACTTGAATTTTCGAGATGACTTACAGCATAAAGGCTCAAACACGATAGAGCGGCCGATGGATTCCTATGCAATATACGCTCCATAAAACGTTCCTAGAGAAAATTGTTCCTATGAATGGCAATAGTCGTCGTCCCGTCGGTCTCTCTGGTAGTCGTAATTGAATTAATTCAATAAAGTGGCCGACGAGTAACAGCAACTAAAGATTCCTATGTAATACACGCTCCATAAAACGTGTCTGGAGAAAAATTTTCCTATTACTGCAATAGTCGTCAGCCATCGTAATTGTGTTTGAGCCCTATATCTGCTAATGGAGCTCAGGTATAAGGTCTTCTTTGGTGAGGACCAACGCCACCAGGGCATAAGCCGCAACGACTTTTTTTTATTCTCTAGTGGATGTTTCGAAGATTTGCGAAAGATGGCGTGATCTATGCAAGAGAGCTGACTAAAATAACGGCTTTTATATGCTGATTGAGTTAGTATAGAGGTTCCAAGAAAGCAACTCTAACAGTATTGGGACCAGTCTTTTTAAGATCTCTTTGATATCAGCTCCTTCTTCACATGGTGTTCAAGTTAAATATGAATTAGCTCCTTGGATTTAGTATGTACTTAACAAAAGAATATATCTTCGCTTGTAGGTAATGTGAATTGTGATGCCACATGAAACATGGTGGCGCGCCATGCTGACCGAAAATTTTGGGAATATTTTTCTAAATGCAGCAAATCATAGGCATGATTCGACTTTCTCATCTTATACATGTATAGTGTCAGTTTAAACAGTCTGGGCCTCTCTGATCACAAAAATGTTTGCCTCCATCAGATTTTACACAAAGCCTAAACATTTATAAAAAAACAAACATTGCTAGTTTTTAATTAACTTGAACACAATTTTTACTGTGGAGATATGTTGCTCACTTTTGAATAAGTAAGCTGTGAGAACTTTTCATCGCAATTTTTTGTCGGTTAGCTTTAGAAACAAAGTTTTCCTTTTATTTTACTAAGCACTCTACCACCACTTCCGCGTAACCAGGGTTAAAGTTTCCACTTCCATCTTTCTTCACATATGTAGAAACGATAGCAATAGGAATGTGATGTCAAAGCAATATGCTTTAACGGTATACATGTCTAGCGGTGAATGCAGGAGAGTTTCCAATATAGATAAAATAGAAATATAAACTTTAGGAATATGGTCAGCCTATCCAGAGACCAATTTCTTGCTTCTTCCATTACGAACTTGGTGTACTAACTAGAAAGAAAGAAGCAGCTCCTGGTACTTGCAAGCACTGGCGCATCCAGGGTGGTGTCAACTATGGCTTAAAAATGGTATGCTAAACAAAATTTTGAAGACACTCGCCACCACTCGCAAATATCAAATGCACAAAATTTATCTTTTAAAAAATACGAGTCGAACAGGTTAGCATGTGGCTACCACTCACAACGAAGAAAGTTGCTCAAGGCTCTTTGCCACTCCGAAAAGTCAAAGGGGATGTTAGATTATTCATGTTGTTTTGGTTTGTAGATGGTGGAAGTGTAAAACTTCCCCCTCTTTTGGACAATATCCAATTAAGGTACGGCTCTGCGATCAGCCCCGGCCTACATATGGAAATGGTATTCCCTAGGTCTGATGTAGGACTTCTAGAAGAGAGCGCTAGAATCGATAGGCTGAAATATTTCTTACACCTTTTCAGAAATCCAAGATATTTCGATGCTTATCTGACAACAGTTAGTTGTGATCGGTTCAGCTTAACATACTGCAAATATTATTGTCAAGAAAGCATAAAGACAGTGTATCGTCAAAAAGTGCTCCATCAAAAGAAACGAGAGTGGAAAAATTATGATCTTGTTTTAAAGAGATGGACAGCTATGGAACTTAGATGTATTGATTTTGATGCGATTCGGTTTGGTTCGGTTGGATATATTCAAGGATCTAATCATGCAATCTGGTTTGAAAGATGTGACATTTCCTCTGTAGTCCGCAAAAGTTTCAAACGAGTAAGCGAAACTAAGGGTACTGTCATCGGCAAAACAATAGATGGGATTGAAAGTAAGAGAAAGCAGATCATTAATGATAATTGAGAAGAGAGATGGGGAGATAATAGAGCCCTGAGGCACTCCGGTATTTATTGGCTGAGATTGAGATGTAACGCCATCTAATATTATAATGAGAGAGGCCAAGTGCTTTAAGTTTGACTAATAGGGCTGAATTCCAGACACTATCAAAGGCCTTTGAAATATCTAGGGCAACGATTTTGGAATCACCAAAATTGTGAAAATTACGGCTTCAACGTTCCATAAGAAAAGTCAGAAAAAGAAAAGCGATATGGGCGATCGTTGAGGGTTTGATTAGTTTCTAGATACTTCATTCATTTGGAAACCTTTTAAAGAATCGAACTGATTGTAATTGGTCGATAATTTGAGAGATCACTACCCTTTCTCTTCTTGGGAATAGGCTGAACGCGTGAGGTAGTTTCCAAGCAATTGGAAATTTGTCTGTCGAATAAGACAAGTAAAATAGTTTTCGCAGAGCTTTACCCAAGAATAAGGCACAGGTTTTATTTAACGGAGGCTTGAAATTATCACGACCCGCAGCTATAGAGACGGTTATATCCTTAAGGACCTCGAACATATCTCTCGTATGGATTATATTGGCTCTTGTACACATCTACAAAGGAGATGTAAAGTGGGTGGAAAAGGAGAATTTGAAGTTAATCTACCAGTCTAAATATTAGTTTTATTCAGGGAGTAAACAATCACTCCATCGTAAGTCGTGAAGGAATAGAGGAATTGCTGAAGTTGCTCCTGATGGTTTTGACCTGAGACCAGAAACCTTTGCTGCCTTTGCGTCTTGCCATGATTCTAACATTCTATAGTCAACAAGAAAATTTCTTTTCTTTTGGATCGTGTTTCAGTTCTGGACATGGATGTAATTGATAAGTGCGAAAAGCAGACTATTTCGCTTTTATTGCTTGGTTGTACTTATCGTTAGAGCGATTTTGCTGTTGTTAAGATCCGCTGTATAAATCCTGAATGTATTCGCGCATGCTCAAGACTTAGAATTGTACTAAATTCAAATTTGCGTTCATCAACATCTCTTGAAGCGAAACAGACCAAGCATTCAAATTCTCGAGGATACTCATTGAGACTTTTCCAATCTGCAGATTTATTTTGTTTTTATTTAATGTTTGGGCTAAGTATTCTATAAAAACTACTACATTTTATGAAATAAGAAAAAAAAATTATTTAAAAATTAATCTCTTGCTTGACTTGTTCACAGTTGTGTAGTTTCGCTGAATTTATCCAATTACGAGTTATAATTGTTTCTTTAAATGTTTGTTTTGCCACGCCTAAGAAGCTGCTTTTAAATGGATGGTTTATCAAAGACCCTTTGGTAGCTGTTTTCAATTAAAACAAACCTTCCATCGCGTTAACTTGAATAGGCTCTGTCCTGCTTCACACACCCCGTTTTCTCTATAGGCTTCAACAACCATGACCGAAGTCCAAGGTGCTATCTGGGGCCTGCGTTTCTAAATGTATCATATTGAACGCTTCCAGAGATTGTTACGTTTTTTACAAAAGGTGCAGTATAAGAGATGTGAATCATTTTGTTAGGAAAAATTCAGAATATCTACTGCAATTTTTTTCAGTAATCTTCTAGGATCTTCTGGATCCGCCCCTGCCTACAAGGGTAACTCAAAGATGACTGTTTTTCAAGGAGCAATATATCAGGGGATCCATCAGAAATCGTTTTGTGTTTATGGTTAATGGATTCTGGATTTGTGATAATTCCATTTAGATGAGGTGCGAAAATAAGAGTTCACTGAATTGCAGCCGGCGTTCAACAAAGCTCGGTGGTTTCTAAAACGTAACAGTGATGTACTCGCATTAATTAGAAGTTTTTTTTTACAAAAGCCGGGATTTCAGACCAAGAATCAAGCCGATAAGGGTTTCTTGCTTGACAAACTTACTGCCGGTTATCTGTGTGGTTCTCTCATTGAGATAGCGTATTTGCCTCAAAGGCGTAACTTTGATTTTCAGATAGAAGGGTTCGGTACAGTGGCGGTAAAACTAGCTCTTGATAAGGATCAAAATATAACGAGATTTTTTCATAATAGCGAAGAAGTTAATCTTATAACTCTCACTAACATTCGGGTAACATTTATTTTATTCTCCCACGGGGTGTTGGATGGCGGGTATTTCTGCCACATTTCGAATCAGAATCATCGATAATGATACAAAAATAACTTTAAAAAGTTCTGAAATATGTCACTGTTTTGAGTGTAAAACTCACCTTGGTCGAGGCAATTAATAATGAACGTAGCTATAATGACAATCGAAGCATTTTGTATTTAATAGAAAATTACGAGAAGTACCCTTTTAAAAGTTTACGATTTTGTTCCAAGTTTTGCCAGACCATTACCATCACTGGCATAAGACAACGCGGGAGGTTCACAGCATATTTCACCACAACCCCCCAATCCCAACCGTTTTCATCCTTAAGAAATTTAAATCTCAGCTACTTACCTGAAGAAGAAGTCATTCCGTGATGTGGGCTCATGAAGGAGCTTAGCTTCGCACTGTGATGATATGGTGTCATGAACAAGTCGCTCTGATACTTATAGGTGGGATCACTGGCAGCAGGTTGAGTGGCGGCGGCTAATCCTTGGAAATCAAATTTGTAGGCATACCTTTTGCCATGTACCTTTGTCATAATATTCTTGTCGTAGTAGTACCTGAAAGAGTAAAAGTCTTGGATAAGTTCTCAACTGAAACGAACTCCTTTATCGCTGAAAAGAAAAAATCCGTTTTCTACATAGACAAATGAGCGGAAGATATTGCTCTTTATTACAACGGCAAAGGATAAAAGAAGAATTGTCGTCTTTTTGCATGAGCACACCCTTGCTATTGTTCTGGGCCTTAATTTCATATCTTTTGCTGTCCAATTGAAATAAAAGAACAAATTTATAGCGACCAGTGCACAAGAGGAAACAGAGCCCTCGATAATGAGAATCAAGAACGGGGAAAAAAATATGGCAAATATGAGAAAGCGTCCAAGCCCAGTCTCTAGTTCACATCCGCATTCGGCAGTGTGTCCTTCGTGTAGCGCAATAAAAAGCAATTTCTGTAGATGCGTAACTCGATTACCGTCAATCGTAGCTAATTTTAGACAAAGGCCACCCTTCGCCGGCCTTTATTTCTCATTCAAGTCTTCATTACGCCAAGACTAAGGGGTTGTTTTTCTCAATACGTCCTTGTGCCCGATCTGGCGTCGGCAAAATGAGGAGGTGGGCGGTATGTGCTACTTTATGACCATGCTGGCCTCATTGGACTCCCCTGTGGTTTTTCCTTAGAGAAGTAATGTGGGTGCGGTACTTTTTCATCCCTGTTCATTATCTGACAGCATAAGGATGAAATCGGTTTTCGATTTTTTCCCCAATATTCTTAGAGATAATCACGAACTTGAGAGATGTGACCTGAATTCAATCTTTGATGTCCCACAAATATGTATGATATGTATGTAGCGATTGTAACCATATATTTTTTTTTGTATCATCCAAGCTAAAGTCGATTATCGATTCTGTTGCCAACCGGGAGATGCATCTAATCTTTGCAACTGAAACGAGTGGTGTTAAACGTCCGAGGCAGTAAAGTGGTATTACTCTACATCCAAAAGTTGTTAAGGGTTAACATGAGAAGAATATCTGACAAGGTTAATAGTAATTCCTCTGTACTTCCCATGCTCATGTTGGTGTAAATGGCACATTTACAGAACGGCCCATAGCCTCAGACAACCCCTTCTGTGTGTACTCTGCTCGTGTTTTGTATAAATACCCTCAGATAGCTGAACACTAAAGAGCCATTAGACGTCACCACTTGTGGTGGCACTTGAGAGTGACCAATCTTCTGTTTGTTGTCTGAATCCATTCAATCAGGACAAGTTAATGTGAATGTGGCTTACTTAAGTCACAAAGGGGTTGAATTGTGTTCATTTGAGGCCTAGAATGATGTCAATGCCTATACAGACCATGAGTAGAGCAAATGGAATAGGTATAAATTTAGGGTTGATGATATTAAAGGATTTATGCAGGTGTGCGTATTTTTCACTTCCGATCTCTATCTTTTCTATTTGCCATTGACAAATATTCAAAAATTTGTGGTTGACTTCGTAACACAATTACCAGGATTTCGGTGAATTTTCGTATTAAGATGAGTCACAATTTAGTCGTAAGGTGGGCAAATTTAAATTTTAGTGTGAAATAAAGTACAGTTATTAATGCCCGTGCTAATGTAAATATGAAAATCTGAGTGTACTACAGAGTAGCTGTATAGGGGAGTTCGGAAGAATTTCAAAATTTAAGTTCTCGAAGTACTACATACATCAGAATTGTTCGGGGAATATCTAGGGCACAAGAAAATTATTCATGCGCACATACCATAAAAAGAATGGTTTTTCTTTCAAGAAATAAGGCTTGCCATTCAAAATAAAATTGAATAAAAATATATTGACTTGACTTTTCATATACGAGGAAAATGTACAGCACAGGAACTGATTGACGAAATTCGATACACGATCAAACCGGTGAAGTTTATATACTTATCGTTCTATGGAGTTAACATTATGCTTCAAAGTTGCCACTTATTATACCTCATAGTGTGATTACAGATAGTATCAGTGATTTAGCTAAACTGAATCGAACACTAAGTGGTGTAAGCGATACATTGCACCAAAGTTTCGGAAGACTTTCATATACCCTTAAGACTACACTGTTGATAAGATCAATCCCATGTAAAAATTTTATTTATGATAATACCCAAAACGTTTACTACTTCTAGAAATAGCATAGGTGTCGAACCAATGTGTAATGGAGAGAATCACTTGTAACTCGAATTAAATTTTGTCTAAATTTCAATTTTTCACTTTCAATTTCAATTTATTCAAAATTACTTTGGTATAGTAACAAGACTTACAGTCTTTTGAAGTACAATGTAAGATACAGAATATTGTCAGAAAAAACTATTAGAAAGTTAAAGCTAAGAGTAGTGTGCCAGTTAACTAACTACATATAAATCCTTTAAGTAGTATCTACATATATCGTATAACTAGGGGTCGCAATTAAGTTGGATCTTACAATTTAACTAACATAGCGGTATAATAAATACCATTGAAATTAGATGGATTATACAGTTAAAGAGGATTATGTATACACAAGAGAGAAACTATCTAATAGTTGGTAGAAAAAGTAAGAGGGCGAAAGCAATTAAGTTCTAAATTACATACTAAACAATAAGTACATAGTAGATCTAATTGTATAAAATAGATATTGCAAATATTAATTGTTTACAAACACTTAGAATTAAACAAAACCTAAAAGAAATAGTAGCAGTCCTATTGATAGCAACACATTATATTGTTAATAATTTTTCTTGAATGCACCCAAATCTCTCACAATCTGGATAGAGTACGGTAAAGAATTTTAGGTTGTTGCCGCTTGAACAAAGTAAGAGCCCTCTTGAACCATTTTACGATAACGGGGAATTAGAATAATACGATGGCGTGACGAATTCAGGAGTTGGATATTATTATATATATAAGCTTATGGAGGAAGTGAAATGACCTGCGTTTTAAGTATATATCTATAGAGTAATCGGACTAACCTAGTCTAACAGCCAGAATCGTGGTCAAATCTACGAAGACTGAAGGCGAACCTCACACAATCATTGAAAGCAACGTGGATTCTGCACAGGCAGGTAGAGTCTAATTTTAGGAAGATCAGGCTCCCAAAGCTTTGTTGAGCTTCAGTTTGGTGTTCGAACTCAAAATTTGTGCGGACAACTAGAGCCTGCGTAGCCCACAATAGACCTTTCTCAGAACTGATCTGTCATAAGCACAGCATTTCATATGTGCATTGAGCCTTATTCCAAGATTTGTGACTTCCCCGAGAAATATGGAGGGGTAGGTCTGGTCAAGGTGCCACCACCCAAATTTAGACATTGAAACTTGTCTGAATTAAGGATTAGGTCATTCGCTAGAGACCAGGCATAGATTCTGGCAAGATCCTCATTGACTCGCTCCAAACAATCCTCGAATAATCCAATCGATCCACTAATGTATAACTGAACATCGTCGGCGTATAAGTGGATGTTGACTTGTTGGATAAGACCAGGTAAGTCGTTGATGTATAAGCTGAACAACAATGGTCCTAACACAGGCCCCTGAGGAACAGGTAAGAAGTCTGAATCGCACTCGTCATAACGAACTTGTTGGCACCTTCCCGTAAGGAGAAAGTTAAAAGCCGACTGGGAGAATCCAGAATTTATTGAACAACTTCAAGAGTTGTCTTGAGTGGTTGACTATGTCAAAAGCATTGGAGAAGTCAAGTAGCACGAGAATGCCGACGGCACCCTTATCTGAAGGTCCGTAGTAACCTTTAATATGGCTGTTTCGCAATTGCGATTTCCGCGGAAACCTGACTGCCAGCTTGTCAGCATGTTATTTCTTTCCACATATGCTAGGATTTTCCCATACATTATCTTTTCTAGTACTTTAGCTAAGAAGCAGAAAATGTTAATAGGGCAAAGATCAGATGCTGAAGCGACTGAAGACCTGTTAGGATTAGGCGAAATCGTGGTCAATTTCCAGTTAGTAAGGAAAGTAGATGACGTAAGGCAATGATTTAGTAAGTGCATGATATATTGATTTATATAGGGGAGCAATATTTTTATGAATTTAGATGATATTTTATAGAGCCTACAGATTCAGATTTGACAGAAAATAGTGCTATTACAAACTCTTGGTAATCGATTCCGTGAAAGGAGAAGCAATGGTCATGGGTGTTGAAAGTAGTGCACAGTATGAGCCAATGAAATGCTATTATGTAAATTAGACGAAGCCACAGAAGAGGATAAAAAAGAACTCGTCTAAATCGTTACAATCAAAGTTGCTATTGTTCAAATTGCCTTGTCTACCACATACATCAGCTTTTTTCAGATTCCTCCACAACATTTTTGGGGAAAGATTTACATCGAATTTATTGTCGCGACGTTTTGCCCCACGGATAGCAGTTGTTATTCTATTACGGGCAGCTTTATATAGAGAACGAGTGTATAGCGTTTTGATTCGCCGATTTCTGCAGTGTGCCAAGGATACCTATTTGAAGTAATCCTCTTGGTGTGCAAACGTACGTGTTTATCGAACAGATAGCTGCAGGGGTTTTCAAGAACAGCAACTTGATCGTCGACAGAGCTAAGAGCTCTTATCCTATCCGAAGGTAGGTCAGAGCACTCCTGAATTAAACTGTCCATGTGAGTGTAAATCTAGCTATTGAAGCGGCGGAACGACCAGTTTAAACAGACTGAAGATAATTAAATTTATCAGAACCCGATAAATTGTTGTTTTCATTGATGGAAGTGCAAAACTGTTCCCAGAACGGTAACCAGTCCTTGAAATCTCCTGAAAATTTCCTTACTTCGAGCTTAGGAATTCGAATCCCACAAGGTTTGTCGTTAGAAGGCGCTTGGAGAGGAACTGACGTCGAGGCACAGCTCCGCGCGATTTGAATTTTGCCAAGTCGTGGTTTAATGTGGGAAATTACTGCTACGGCCTTATCACCATACTTCGCTGCTCCTTCGCATTCCTTTTAACAATCTTCAGGACCGATGAGGGGCCGCACGTTTTCGTTGGCTTTATTCAGGCTATCGCGCGCAGATGTTAGCCGATCTAAAAAAAACTGTAAGCTCTTCCTCAATTTCGTCGAATCTTGCAATACTTTCGTCTTTCACTTTATTTTTAGAGCATGACAAATATTCTGAGGCGCTCTTGGAGAGTTACGTTACTTGACCTCGCAATACCGCACGATTAGCGCTTTTCATCGTTTGGTGAAAGAAGCTTTACGTTGGTTATAGGATCCGTTTGTCGCGTTTTATATTATTTTATTTTACACCGTGCTTTATTTCCCGAGTTTCGGCACCAATGTCGAAAATAGCAATTTACAGCGGGAGATATAAAATGTATCGTATATGAATGAAACGCGATAATTCCATCTATGTCATTTATTATGACTACTGCTACGATTGATTACATTTGCATTTAGAGTTGCCCGAGGCTGAGTGATTCTAAACAGAGAAGTAACTTAAACGCTCCGGACAATGGATAGTAAAGCCGTAACAGATGAAAAGTATGTCATGATCGAGGAAACTAGGGGAGTCTATTTGGTTATAAAAAAGCGCTCGACGTTTATCGGTTGTAAAAAATAACTCAAGGAGTGATAGCCTAGAAGTATTAAAATATGTTGGTAAAGAGTTGACGGCATTAAGATATAGAGACTGCATGAAGTGAATAAATTCCATGGAACTATTATTGGAACACAAGATGTTGATATTAAAATCGCCGGCAACAATAATATTGTTATTTTGACGAGACAAATTATTAAGCACAAATTCAAGCTCCGAACACAATTCTGTACACAATTTGTGGGAGCGCATTTTTATCATTATCAGAAAAGTAATTTGCTGCATTAAACAGTGACTTTTTATTTTTACTTAATCTCCACTTCATAAGATTCGTGTTTAGTCTGTGTAGATCACGTATCTCATTTTGTTTTATGGTACTTGGATGTTCTTTGGGCAATTATTTTAAACGGAGAGCCCTGTTAATACTGCATAGGATCGTTACTAGAATACTATGATCCAGTTCTTGCATTCACCTACTTACTTATACCACGATTTAGAACTTCTATTCTTGAGAGTTCTTACATTGTTCTGATTACTCGACCGTGGAATAATTTGGTGGTCTCCAGAGAATTACAACGTTAGATAGATTCAGGAATCTTTAGTAGACTTTGGGGTTCGCCGAACCATCCTCCTCCTCCCATCCCTCCCCCAACCCACATTTCAAAAAACAAAACCTGAGAAAAATATGTGCTAATTATATGGTGCCAAACTGAAAAATTTTGTACTAAAAAATTGAATAGTTTATTTTTTTTTAAATATTCAAAATGCGGAGTGCATGACAACACTAAGCTGTATCCTGCCCTAGTATGAGCTCTGTCAACAAAGCTCTGATTCACATAGGATTTAAGAGCTAATTATTTTCCAAATCTAAAAAATTTTGATTGAAGAATGTAATGGGAGTTTTTAAAAAATCAAAATGTGTAGTGCAGGATTACGTAATCCTCCAGTCGGCCCTAGTTCAAATGTCATCAAAATAATTTTAGACACTCAAGATTTATGTGCTAATTCCCTGCCTAACTAAAAAAATGTTATATTCGAAAATTTAATGGGGTTTTTAAGCAACCAAAATGGGGGATGTAGGACGACTTTTTCCGATATGCCGCCGTGGTAAAAATGCTTCCAAAAAAAAGTTTTGATTCACTCAGAATTTATTTGTTAATTGTTTATCAAATCAAGAAATTTTACATCCGACACTTAATGGTTTGAATTCGAATTGATTTTCACTTCGATGTGAACCCTCCAAAAGAAAAAGAGCTCTATTGTATATGAATTGAACTGTTTCATGGATATTAGAACAATTGTGATTTTGTTAGAACAACAACAAGTCGCGTTTATTCACTAATTCAATGAACGTTTGAAATATGAAAACTAATCGAAACCGGTAGAAGTTGCACTTTGAACTTTAAGTTCTACTTATATGATGAAGGTGAGCTTTTTATGCTTTCTTAGAAGGGAATAGAAAATTTTAATTTTTGGAACAAAGTCCTTATTACGTCTGTTGTTGAGCAGTAATTGTTGGATTTTGGATGAGACATTTGATGTTGTGCCATCAATAATGCGGCAAATATTTTCAATCTATGGTAGATTTTAAGGGGCCACTGATATTTTGCTTAAATGGTAAAAACGGATCACTTATGAAATTTTTTGTAATTATTCAAAGCTTGAAAACTAGATATATTACAATTACATTTACATGAGATGCAATTTTTAACTATTAGCAGAAATACAAAATGTTTAGCATTTGTAAAGTCTTTCATAAGTCCAAAGGCATTTTCCACAGAGAGTGTTAAGGGCCAATATATCATGATAGGACCAATACAAGAAAAGACTGTGAAGAAGGGCAAGTCGTTACTTCTGTAAAGCCTGAAACACAATTGGAGCTTTCCAGCCAGCTTATCTAAACACGACTGAAAAAGCCAAATTGAATATAACTGAAGCAGTTGACATTTGCAACTTTAACTTGTTTATGGTTAGAACTTCGTGAGTGACATTAAGGAAAGACAGAATCCGTTATTCCAAAATTAATTCTATTTCGAATAGTTTTCGAGATGTACCAGTTATAATTAAAACAAACAAAAAATAACTTTACTTTATTTTTAAATCACTTTTCACAACTTTTGAATTACATTTAATTTGTTTTGTTGCAAATCTTTTGCAAATTAAACGAACTTCGTTTGACAGCTAAACATAGATTTGTCTCTTTCTTCAATATAATGCTGAGCTACTTCACGGTACGCTGAAAAATATTCTAAAATATTCTAAGCTGCAGACCTACACGTGTTCTTTTAAACACACAAAACTGAGTTTTTCGATTTATAATCTGTCTGATTTTATTGAGGAAAGAATTTCCATTGAGTTTTGTTTGTGGAATGAATATTCTGCCGCGGAAACGTTGAGAATATTGTAAAAGGCCTTTGGTAATGATGTTATGTAGAAAAAGAAAAGTTTACAAGTGGTATAAAGGCTTCAAAGATGGCCGAGAACGAGTTGAAGATGAACAGCGTCCCCGACGACCATCCAAATCTTCCAATGATAGCCACATCAAGGAAATCAGGAAATCAATGAATTGGTGCTCCAAAATCATCGATTGACAATTAGAGACCATTTGCTAATGCTGTGGGCATTTCATTTGGATCAACATTTAAAAAATATTTTGTGCCTCAGACACGTCAAATCTCGATTGATACCAAAAACATTATTATTTGAGTGTTTTGCGTCGTTTGCGTAAAGCTATTCGCCTCAAGAGGCCACAATTATGGACAGACAATTCCTGGTTTTTTTCACTACGATAATGCACCATTCCACATTGAATTGGTTCTTGGTGCACATTTCGCCAAAATCTCTACGGGTCGAGTTCCACAACAACCGTATTCACCTGCTTTAGTACCGCGCAACTTCTGGCTGTTCAACAAACTCAAAAGACCGCTCCGGGGATGTCGTTTCGACTCGATTGAGGAGATAAAAGTAAAATCGATTAAAGTGTTGAGGGCGATTTCGAAAAAGACTTCTTTGACTGTTTCGAAAATTGAAAAGAAAATATTGGCATAAGTGGATTGTGTTGGATGCGGAGTACTTTGAAAGTGATGAAATTGATTTGGAAGTATAAATAAAGATTTTTTATTTTCTAAACAAATTCATCTTATTTTTTATATACCACCCTACGTCACTATCTTTGGATATCGGCTGGCAAATTGTGGTCCAATTTTGTTAAATCGCTGATTTGAACTTATTTTACTCAAGGCTGTCTTATTTTTGCAAAGGCTGATTTTCGTTGCGTCTGCAAACTAATTTTTTAATATCTGCTTAATTGGATCTTAGATAGAAACGTAGTTTTTATTAGCTTAATACTATTTTTCATTGATAAGTCGTCATATTATCTGGGCAGTATGTATCTGCTTAATTAGGAGAAATTCATTTAGAAGACTACATAAATTTCGTACTATCGTGTTTGAAAGACCTTCAATTGTTCAGTCAATTTATCTTTATTATATCCTGCATGAAATATATAGGTAGGATAGGACATCCACACGTATAATATTAAAAGATATTTTGATTTTTTCCTTCTGTCCATCTGTCTGTCCTCACGATAACTCGAGAATGCGTTTACTTGTGTGTAGAAATTTTGCACAAAACCTTTTTAAAAAAAAAATTATAGACTTAAGATCAAACATGGGACAAATTATGTAACTCCTGCGTAGGGTTGCCATACAAAAATGTCGTTTTTTTCTACATACCTCCTACTATTGGGTTGGGACACTGCCTAAGGACGCGATGTAATTTCGTACACGGTATTTTCATAAAAATAGTGAATAAGATTTCAAAAATAGACTAAATCGGACAACCCGTTAATGGTGTTGCTATACAAAAGTTGAGGTTTTTTTTACGTATATGTACTATGAAAACCATCTATCCTAGACGTTTTTATTGTACTGAAAAGTTCTTCAGAATATAAAATTCTATGAAATTGGTTATAATCTTTTTAATGTCTGAAGGACCGTTCTAGAAATAGATGCGAAACACAACTTCAACAATCAAACTTGCACAGTGGGGTGACAATACGAAATTACATGCAAGACCAAGTCTAGCTTTTTTCCTTGTAATTTAATTAAAATTTAGTTGAGTTCATTTGACAGCAAAAATATGCACCTAATCTATGCAACATGGAACAAATATGAATAGACTAGTTTTCAGCGAATCAGTTCAACTAAATTTAATTTTAGAGGACTCGATCTATCCAATCCTACCATTATCAATTTATTAATTCTGCTAATCTATTTTCAAGTCAATACTTTGGTACTATCTACATAGTATAATTAAAATCGTTATAAGACCAGCAGTGGGCACCTTTTTTTTTTTTAAAGCGGACCACATACGAATTTTAAAATAAATTAAGTACAGGAGAATAATATTATTAAAATTCTTATTAAGTAAACTTACTCTTTTAGAGCTAGGATGGGTTGAAGATTTTAGCTTTATTGAATTTATAAGTTACTTTGTAACCTCTAAACGATTTACAGCCTATGATAATGATGTAAAAAGATAATACTTATAGCTATCCAACAGCTATCAACAGAAGCCATTTACATCTGAAATTTGTAATTCGCACAGTTGGAAGCGTTCAAAATTTTGTCACGTTGGCAGCTATTGAACTTGATCGCTAGCAAGAAAATTAAACGTCTAATTGTGTTCTTCTACACTGATTTACATTGTCAACAAATCTCTAATTGTGTTTCATGCCTGAAAACTACAACAAGTATGGGAAGATGGGATAATACCGGACACCGGGAGTCGGGGAAAAACGGACATGACAACGCCACTGAAATATTGCAACTCTAAAGCCCTAGTACAATGAGCGACTCGCGTTTTTGTTGTGACGCCACTTTGTGGCGATTATGATACAATGAGCGCCACACGTTTTTTTTACACTTGACAGTTCGATCTATCTGAGATGTATAGATTATTTCTGTGAATTTGTGAAAAGTGTTTACAAATGTGTTATGGCCCGATATACGGAAGATTCTTCCAGCAGCCAAAGGCATCACAGCGAAATAATCAGCAATTGCTAAACAATAACCTCGCATGGTATTGTTCTGCAACTGCCGGTTGTTTTGCTGATTAGCCCAACAGCCGGCTGCGATGAGCGCTTAGTGGAACAATCGACGATTACAATAATAATTCACCTTCGCATGGTAATTATTATGTAAAGCGATTGTTTAGAACTAAGCGACTCAGGTACTGCAACCGGTAGAACAAACGAGAAGGTTGTTGTCGTTTGTTTACATCCGCGTTGTGAGCAAAGAACGTTTACTTCCGAGTATCGGACATAAAAAGACTAATGACTGGTCTGGCGAGTGCCGTTTTATTATCAGTCATCGTAGTCTTAAGTATTCAGTCGCGAGTTGTTTTTAGATATCAAGTTACCGTTTGGTTCAGGTTAGGTTTTTGAGTTCTTAAGATAGGTCAGTTTTGTTTTATTGTAATAAAGCCTCATTATTAAAAAGAAACCCGAGTGTCCTTTTCAATTATTGGATTTATTTATTCGATTGCTCAGGGGGCACGACAAATGAATAAAAAAAAAGCATGATAATTAAAGCAAGTATTTTTGGCCAAAGAGTTTATGAAAAAAGTGAGTTATTTCAAACTTATCAATAATTTCATTTGTTCTCTTAAATTGAAACAGGGAACAAACGTAGAAAGAATCAACGCGCCACTGACTTTACTTTGTGACGTCACGAAGCAATATATGAGAACCATTGATTCAAAGTTATTTTGTGGCACGTAAAAAACGCGTGGTGCCCATTCTATTTGGGGTTTCAGTATGCTTTGTGTTTTTAAGCTGTGAAGTAATATTAAAGGTTGTTGGCGCCTTCACCTGTTCTTCAACCTTGTTGATGGTTTTCACTATTATGAGGTGATTGTGGGGGAGTGATGGTTGGGTTCATTGCTTGAATTACAGGTAAGAGGCGCATGACAGTTGCACTCAGTGGAATGAAGAAGACTTGAACGATTTCGAGTGTGATTAGTCCTCTGAAAGCAGGCAAATATTACAAATAAACAGTTTTTACACCAGGGCCACATCTGTGAATTTTTATTATTATTTTAAAATTGTTGAAGATGTTTATTGTCATTAATATATTTTTGAAACATTAAAAGTAGCACATTCCTTGCTTATATTTCATTTTTCAAATAATATAAATAACTAGTCGAGATGTTTCCGAATTTTCTTAGGTGTTCGGTATTGCCCCTTCTGCCCTACATCTCTTTACAGCACGCTTATTATATTTGTTCATAGTGTTCCGGAAATATTGAAGAAATGGGTTTTAATAGAAATTTGTTTTTCATAAGATATGTACCTATATAGCGTTATTATTGTTATTATTACGAATAAAGTTTGCGTTCTGTAAATCGTTTGCAGCAGAAAAATTGTCTCACACTTTCAGATTCACAGAATCAGGCCTAATATGTACAATGGTGTGATTTAATTTCACGTGTGTACTGAAGAGTTAAAATGCCATTATTGCTGAAACTACTCTCTGCTCATGAAAATATACAGTTATCTTCATAATGAAATTAATCACACGCGGAATTATTATAATTCGGAAATTGTCAGGGAAAAATATTGCAAACAAGCGTAATTTAGTTTTTTTATATTTTTCTTCTTCATATTAACAAGTGAAATGAGAATTTCAAATTATACCGACGTCATGCATGCTGATAATTCAAACAGAATTCATCGTGGGTGGTTTCAAATATCCAATTATCAGCACCCAATGTTCTGCATAAACCTGGCAATCTGTTTTTATTATTTATTTTTCCTTTTTATTATTTGTGTTATTATATTACGAAAATAAATGCAAGCCATCGGAAAACAAATATTGTCGTGCCTGAATGGAGATGGGGAGTCAGTTGGAGGGAAGCAACGAAAATACATTCACATCCAATGTTAGGCAATCATAGGACTGCGGGGTAGACATATTTCAATTCCAATAAATTCCCTCAATCTCTGATTTAATGAAAAACTGAAACGAATTTATCTACAGATGTAATTGAAAATCATTTTCGGGGTTGACGGCCGCCTTGTGAACACAGTTTACCTTTTCCATTCCAGGCGGGGACAATTTGAACTTTAGTTCTGTGAATGTCATATAAAGGGACCAACTATAGAGATTTTTCTCTGCGGCAGGAAATTGATGAAAAATTTTCCATTTTCACAGAGATTTGTTTTACACATTTCCAGTCCTGTTATTTATGTATGTACCTACATACATGAAACACAACAATCGTCACTTTATCATTTGTAATTCTTCCTTATTAAAAAAAAAAAAATTAAGGGCCCCCCTTAGAAATTCCAGTCACATGCAACTTTATAGTTATCCCAATCAAGCAATTCATCCAAAACAGCAACCCTTGAGGCAATTATTACACCCATAAAATCCCATTATCGCATCGTTAGAAATCATTTGTAGGCGTTTTAATGGGATTCCCTTCATTAGGGCGCCCAGAGAGAAGCTACCTTCCCTTCAACGTTAGTCTATCGTTTGTGTCTGCTCATTTTTGAAGGGGTATACAAAACTATTAGCTCAGCAGCAGATGCTATCTTAGGGTGGGTGAATGAATTTTGATAGTGCAGAGATTGATTTTGATGTTACACTTACCTTAGTGCACGGCTCAGCTTGTCGTAGTTCATGTTCGGCTTTGATTTTCTCTCGCCCCAACGTCTGGCCACTTCGTCCGGATCGGTCAATTTGAATTCCCCGTTTGTTCCTTCCCATGTTATGCAACCGGCGTTGCTCGAGTCACTCAACAGTTCCAATAGAAATTGCCACAATTGGATTTGGCCTGAACCTGTAAATATTTTTTATGTAAAATAATCAAGTTATTTGTTTTATTTGAGTGTGCTTGTAGGTACTTAAATTTTAATTATATTTCATTTATAAAATTATGTGTGTCTGATAATTCTAGATGAAGGAAGCCTTGACTTAGCGAAATGCAACTTTGGTTGCGGAATATCAATGAAAAGGGCTAAGATTTTCGAAAATGAACTTCTATGGTAGCCGATAAGATATAACCATACTGATGAGACCTCTCTGATCGCTGGGTCGAAAAGATCAAGCATTTTTTTTCACTTAAATACATTTTGTAAATTTAGTCAAATTATTTTCAATACATTTCAGTCTGTTAGGCGAGAAATCTTCTTCGTGTAAAATGGGAAATGCTGGAAAATATGTTAACAGTGGTAGCAATAATTTCAATGTTTATATAACTTAAGTGTTACTTAAATAAGTAAAATGATTATAGATACGGAGAGGCTAGTTAAGCATAGGGGTAAATTGGGTAACTAATATAACTATTTACACCCATCTTTCGAAGGCCCGCTACATATTATGCTCATGCGAATCGTACGACTTGTCATGCATATGCCAAGTTGTAGACAAACTCGGATGTTAACCCTTTCCTCCACACGCAGTAACTACAACCTCAGTTTAATTCAATAGCAAAGTCGTAAGATTTGCTTGTTCTCAATAGTTTCTGCAGATAACATTCATTCCCAACTTCAATCTCAACTCAGACTCTGATGCCAAGTCGTACGATTTGTATGAACGTGTGTAGTGGTCTTAAGAGATTCATAGTTCACGATAAGCAGCAAGTACGTGGACTAAAGCCCGATGGCATTTGTCGCTGTTCGGAAAGCAAACGAGGTGCATGGTTGCTTTGATTCTTCTTTTGCTGGAAATTAAAAATGACTTGTGTATGCTTCTCTTGCTCGACATTTCACTAATGTTCCCTGAATGTAGTCCATGTAAGTCCTTCTGTACGACACATTTAACCTATTTTAATATCAGAAATAATTGCTAGTGTGCCAACAAGTCAGGAAGCGTAGAGAGAAGAAGAATAGGAAAACGCAACGCTACCCAAAGTTTGCGTTTCGTCAAGCCTTCTACTTCTACACTGACTTTTGCTTATTTTCTAATTTAGATAACGTTGAGGCTTCTACTGGTACTGTGACTCAAAAATTATATCCTGTGGCTTCAGGAGACCTTATCTTAAATCGGATGCAAGATTACAGACTCAAGCAGGAAGAAAGAAAAGATAGGTTGCTGTTTTAACGAACACATCTATAAAAAGTGCGTGATTTCGCGGCAAAAAAAAAACTATATAAAAAGGAAAGTATGAATAAAAAGACAGTTAAAGAGCAAAATAAAAGAATTAAGAAAAAATACTTGCGTCAAATTCAGAAGAAGATGCTTTATTCGTCGCGAAGCTTATTTCGATTGTTTGGCAGGAGAAAAATAGGTTTAATCATTAAATGAGAAATTTGTAAAAATTGGGTCTGATTTGTTGTCAAATAATGTTGATTTAAAATCATAAAATGACCAGTAATTAAGACTTGAGGCAATAATTTCAAATGTCGAAATATGGAGTTGAATTATTTTGTATTTGTTGAAGTATAAAAGTTTTTGCTCTATAATGGAAGCATAAATTGTTGATGTGAAATAAATGTGTGATGATAAAATGCTATATTTGATTGTATTGAGATAGTAGGTATATAATAATAAGTTAATTGTGACCAAAGCTGACCGTACCCCAGACACGTGCTCAATATGTTCCATGGGAGAGGTAAGAGAGGTAAGTCATTATATGACTTCCCAGTTAACGTGGCTTTATGTAAGTGTATATAATAATGTTTATTATACAAACTAATTTGGAGTTATATTAGTTTTTGGAAATATTTGCTCATTTACGTCCCCCTACTCTACAATAAAGAATTTCAAGGACTAATATAGAAGAGGTAAATCTATACTAGCCGACATACTGCACTATCAACAAACCTAATCAAATCGTTAATGCCTGTATTCAAATAGTGAATTTTATATTTAATAATGCTTGAAACTTCTTATGATGTAAATTGGCCCATCGAACCGGATTTTTTGCTGACTCTCTAAAGACTCAGGTAACTCAAATCTTTGCAGTGCAAAAGCATTTGGAGATTATGTGGGAATGAAAAAGTTTATTCTGGTCTCGTTATGTTATTAATTTTTGTAATCGTGAGGTGGTTTCACGTAATTTTTTTATATTATGAAGCAAGTAGATCATTACAATTGCAGTACTTTAACGAGCGAAGTTAAGGTCTTCTGTTCACAAAAAGTTAAAAACAGTTTATTTTATCAAACTTTTTATTTCTGCTATAGTTAGGCATTGTTAATAATTTATTGAGGCATAATCAGGACAGTGGATCACTTTTTGTCTTTACCTTATCGGTTATATCTACAAACATGTACTGAAATCTTTAATATGGTGGACACATCAGAAAAAAAAAATATTGCAATTGCCATATTGAAAGTGAACTACTTTAATGGTGGATCTGAACAGTAAGGGATTTATGGTTAATGGAACGGTATTTTATTGGATAAATTAGATAATTTAATAAATTCAACATTTTAAACCTAAAAATAAAAAAAAATTGAGTAGAAGCTGAGTTGTACTGTTAATAAATTAGAAGTGCAAGTAAAGTTACCTTAGATTTCTATGTAAAAATTGTACCTGGACTGGGTGAAAGTCTGCTCTAGAGTAAAGCCGGGATAAATGAATGATGAATTTAAATTATAAGCCGTGAGTGTATATTAACTCTAATTGCTAATTTATTAAAAGTAATTAAGACCTTTTGAGTTCATCTAAATACTAACAAACGCTTAACTATGTGAATTCATTTTAATTCTTAACATATTCATCTACACAAATTTATAGCTGAGTGTATATAATGCAATACAAGTCTCGGAGTTCTAGATTATGAATAAGCTCAGATCCCTAGAGTAGACGTAGATGTACAGACACGTCTCGAAAAATAGAATAAAGATCGTTCAAAACCGTCGAGAAATACTTCCCAAGCCATGAAAAAGACTCCCTCACTTTCACATGAGATCCCTAACTTAGTCCCAACATTCCAAAATATTTGCAGTATTCTTATGTAAAACTGACAAAACTTTACTTTAAATAGCTCATGCGCCCTAAACTACTATTCATACGGAAAAATTATCTTCTGATAATCTTAAGTTTGTTTTCTAATCTTCCCAACCGTAATCAAATTTTTATATCTTTCCTAACAAATTATTTAAAAATATTTATCTTAATTAAATGACTGCGATTCGCCAAATAAAAACTCTCAACTGAGTAATAATTGCATATGTGAACGTGCCGTGGTCCGATGAAATCGAATCAATCTGCCTGCAGATTCGGACTACGGCCACACATACACTATTACAACTATTACTTACCTGAGAGTTATTGAGCGTAAAATGGTAAGGTCACTTCTTTATCAAAATTATTTTATTAGTTTGTTAAGTAAGGCATATAGTAAGAGTAGGTAGTCTTTGAGAAGGTAAGGAGCCAAGCTTTGAATTACTGGAAGGCTATTTTCTTGTGTGGATAGCAGTTTAGGCTTCATAAAATATATAAAATTCAATTTCTAGTCACTTTTTCATAAGAATCAATATAAGATATTTTAGAGAATCGGACTAGCACGCACACATAGATTTCTGTTTCATGACTTGGGAACTATTCCTCGAGGGTTTTTGATGGTCTCGTATTGACAGGCATGCTTTATGGATGGAGGGGCTTGGAATGAAGACCAAGAGCAACGGCGGAAAAATTGGACTGCGTTACAGCTTTAGTACCTATTACAAAGGTAGGTTTTATTCAAGATTTCTTTCATTTTTTGATACATTTTTACACCTTTCTACCTTATGCCCAAATAATTTATTACCTCAAATCTAGTCTGAGGTAAAGGTTTTAAATTTATTCGACACCTGACAATGACTGACACCAATTATAAAGGTAGCGGGGAGATGATATGTGGTTCGTACAAAAATATTCGGTTACTGAATAATAGTCAAATTCAAAACTTCCTGGAATACTTTAATGTATATTCAGAAAAACATTATCAGGCACATAGATTAATTGATACCACCAAGTTTCTCTTAAAGCATTAAACGCGTCTGTAAGAAATTGGAGAACTGTAATAGTAGTACCTACATATTTAAACTTATGTTTTGTAAACATTTAAAATTTTATGACCTGAGCAAAGAAATTGTGGGAGCAAGAGCTAGCTCAATAGTCTAAGGGCTTTTCCAGCTTTGAAGAGTTAGTCGAATTTCTGTGAATTTCTGGACAGCCATATGAAATAATTGAAAAGCCAACTCCTGTTACTCTATCTAAAGCGATAAGATAATTACAGCGTTCAAGTTAAAACATTAAAACATGATTGTTAATTCATCATTCCTAGTAAACTGTCTCCCCAGATTAGCTCTGTCCGCTTATCATACGATTTAGCAATGCAATTACTGTGTGAACTTTTTTTGAGTGAGTGACATTATTGTGTTAATTTAGAAACCTTCTTGCGGAAAGAATGCCCTCTACAATAGCATAGAATTTAAATTATTATCTTTACTTAGCATTATTTTCAGTTAGATCATTTACGAAAAAATATGTGTTTCAATTGTCATGACAATATTTTTGTCAAAGATGAAAATTGTTAATTTTACCATTCCTTTTAAAACACATTATCTCGAAAATGGTAAGAAAATGGCAACGTAAAGGCAGTCTTTTGAGGATTCTAAAATATCAAACCATACCGGAACTTTATTTAAAAATAGAAATTCATATTTTGCAAGGAGTGAGTAAGAGGCGATTAAACGATCAGTAGAAAGTCATAGTTATTTTGCAGATTACATGAGAAATCCTGAAATCAAATTCGCCTTAGGTGTTTTCGCCAACACTTTTCGTTGGGATGGTAGCAAATTGGAAAACAATTACAAAGTGATAAGAGGACGATATCAATAAAAAAAAAAAATATTTCAGGCCAGGGCTACAAGAGTAGTAAGAATTAAAATTTATACGTCTCTATAGTTTGTGGTTGCACATTTCGCAAAGCTAAGTACCCTGTCACGGTGAAAGAAGGCATCACAACAACACACAACGTCTAATTTGTTTTGGTTATCATCTTACAAAAACCCATCTGGCGAAAGAGTTATTCATATCAGTTAGGGACACTCTGTACTATATATGTAGTTATAATATTTCCAAGCATTCACGTACACACTAACTGTTAAGACAAAATTTCCCACCATCTTGATAAGTCCTACTGCAAAATTATGCTTGGTATAAGACATTCAGTGAAATAGAATTCGAAAAAAGAAATTAACTCCATGAAGGGTCAATTACTCATTTAAGTTCGATGCAAATGCTCAATTTGTCCATTTCTACAGTTCACCTGGAACTTCGTGACCATGTCCCGGAAATATTTCCAGAAAAAAAATTAATAATATTGTAAAGCGCGATGAGGAAAATCTTATCAACACAATCAGGAGTAGGACCACTTGCAAGGACAATGGAATGTTTGCCACTAACAAGATTACCACCCTCCGAGTGCAAACGAACTCGCGTTCGAATAGAAAGTCAGCACCACTGAAGAATTTAACTTTAGCGATATTTCAATTAGTGGCTAACACCTGCAGCTCCAAGAGGTTGGATCCCGGTGTACACCCGACTGGGCACCATCTTATAGCAGGAAAGGTAACAATTTATGAAACTTAAGCACGAACCCGGCCACTCGCTGTTTATTATTTTAATCAGAGCATAAAATCGTTGATAGCACCGCAGCTGCCCTGGTCTGGCATGGCCCGCTTTTCGTGAGAGTAAAGTTGAAAAGTTTCAAACTGAAAAATTTGCATAAAACACAGCCTTCCATTTTTCTAGTATTTTTTTTTCTCTCTCTCTTAACTTCGATTTTGATATTAAGCGCGGCGCGGGAAGCGCGAGTGCTGTTGTTGATTAATTATGGTTTCCTTTCGACAAGGAATCGCTTTGTTAAACGGCCTTCTCACAATTAAGTTTTTGAAGGAGCTCATGAAGGAAAGTACCAACAACAGCGACAGGACTCCTTGTGACGATTGCGGGTGGCTGACGTGCGGGCGGGCACATTTGAGGCGAATTCTTAGGAGCGATAAAAGGAATGAAAGTAGCCAAACATCAAAGCTAGATTAAGGAATTAATTACTTCCGGATTTCTTATTAAATTAACATTTCCAGACCGTGTGAGGAGCCCGATGACTTTGTGGAGAGGAAACATTAGCAGTCCGTACACCTGTAATTAGAAAATTGTAAACTCTGAGTTTTCGCGCTATTCGAGCAGAGCAAGTGCTCACGACAGGATGTTTGAAATTGGGTGAAGTGGATAAGGTCTTGGCTCTTGAATTATTCTCTCGCTTTGTGGGGCCCCTTAATAATTCCGCCGAGTGGTGTTAATTAAATATTATCCGAAACTGTTTAAGCGGTACAAGTGTGAAACTCAAAGGTGGCCACAGTTTTAATTAAATAATTTCATACAATTCCGTTCTGGAGGGCTTATTTTCTATTTCTAGAGTGGTAAATGTTTGAGAATTCTTGAGATTTCTTTTATTGTTGGTCTTAGGCAAAATCGTATGATTTTAAGGAGTACGTCGCTGTCATACATGAAAGTGTGTACGCAAAAAGCAAGTATGAATAAGGGAAGTAATTTATATTTGACACTTTGTATACCTTTTCAGTAAGTAATTTGGCAAATTGCATAATTAGTTTAAAATAAAAATTCTTGAGATGATGTGGAGGCGGATCTAGGTGTAAAAATTTGGGGGAGCGAACATATTAAAGAAAGGCGACACTGCATAAAAATTAATTTTATTTCATATTTTGAAAATAAAAATAGACATCCAAAACGTAGTTTAAACGTAAAATTAAATGGACACATAACCAACATCTATTATTTCCAAATAAAATTAATATGAGTATATGTATGCACTTATGAATTATTAACAAATGAGGCAACTAAAACAGCTTCCCTCGTCTAAGTTTCATTCTTGCAAAATTATCTAAAACCATATTATAATCCGCTAACCCAGACAATCTTTCCTCACCCATTGTAGATCGTAGGTAGGACTTAATGACCTTCAGTCTGCTAAGGGATCGCTCCGCACGTGCATTCCCATTTGGTAAAGTCAAAAATTATTTTATATAAAATCCAGAGGTTAAGGTAAATAAATCACATGACATTGACAATGATGAATTTTAATACATTGTTTAGGGACAATTCCTCAATATTGAAATTATTTTTAATACTTGTGACTATTATCTCTCAATAAATATCCTTAAAAGTTTCAAACTCTTGAAGAAGTTCGGCTTTGCTGTCGGTACCGTCTGAGTACCTACATGTCTGGCAAAATTCTAATTTCCTCGCATTATCTGCGTTTTTGTAATTGTTTGGATCTAAGCAACTAAATTTAGCAGCCACATTTTTAAAATGTTAAAATCTTTTATCAGGCCTGCGACTTTTTTATCTTTGATCTCAGTTGGGAAAGATTCCTTTTTTTCAAATTAACTTTTTGTAAAACGTCTTTAGGACAAACGTCTTTGGGGAAGTTAATGTGAATCTCTTATATGAATCTGTTTTAAGGAGCGAATCACTATGAAAGCAATCCTTACAATTTTACTGGTGTCGTAAACTGACAATTATTTTGATAAATTTGATAAATCGTCGTTGTTTCATAACTTTTCTATACACAAGACTATTTTTTACATATAACAAATCATTTTCCAATTTATCAAAATTTGCTATAAAGGCATAATTGGCATCATATATTTATGCATAAATATACACGCAAAAAAAATTTAATTTTAAATGCAAACCTGCTTAACTTATACCTTTTACAATAGTTTTTCAATATTCAATGGCTTATATTTTATACATACAGACACACATATTTCTCGCAAAACAATTTTTAATTATAATCAATCGCAATTAGCAACAGAAATTTTTTCGATCTGCTGAATAGAAAATGTTTTGGAAGGGAAAGCACAAAAGCGAAAATGTGGTATCAAAATTAATTCTATTTCCAATTTCTGTTTTCGGAAATGTCGTCTATACCATAGGTAGTGTATACAAATCAAGAGGAAACATTTTCATATATGTACCTATGTCCTAAGAAAAATTCTATGTTCATAAAAATGAGTAGCGAAATGAATCAAAAATATTCAAGAAAATTCGCAGGAAAAAAGTTATTTTAAATAAAGCCCGACTATGTGAGTCACATCCTTCTGATGTGGATTTCTTTTCCATGAAATGGATGCAATTTTTAGGAGAGGCAAACTAAAAACGATTCAAATTTCGCCGTTTGCTACTTTATCATTATTATTATTTTAAAGCTGGTAGGTATTACATATACTTACAAAAATTGTGCGTCATCACAAACCTCAGCAGCAAATACTGTTTAAATTGTGACAAAATAAATATGTGTTGAGAAAATTACAAGACAAGTACCGAGGTACTGCCAGTTTCTGGCCTAAAGCCAAACATAAAAAAATTTCATATAGAAAGAGGTCTCGAAAAAGTAAAAAACTCATTACAACTTTCCACTTATTAGTTAGAAATGGGATGCCCAAAAATCATTTTAATTATGAAGACAACCAATAAGGAGTATTGGTTTTCACTTATAGATTTTTAAATAAATCTATATATATCCACTAGCAACTTATTGGCATCTGAGTTCACTATAGTGTAGACAGTAGGCAGTTTCAGGGTTCATTGCTGTCCTGATGATGAGATCACCCTGTTACAGCTGATAGAAACACTTTACACACAGTACTTATACTCTCAAAAAATTTCTTTATGAAATTTTTTGATCTTCAGCTTTAGGTCAGATGCTCAGTAGGTTGAGAATTGCCTGTGATTCGTCCGGGTCTCGAAAGTGTAAAAAACCATTACCACTTTTCACCTAAATATGCGTTGTTTTTAAATATATACTTTGTATATATTAGAAATAAACTGCTTCACACAAAAGTCAGAGATTCAGTGTATTAATGATTAAATTTGTGCAATCTAAATTTTGTTGTTAAGAAGGTACCACAATTTGATGATTTGATCCAGGTGGAGCGGTCGTTCCCCCTGTTCTCCCTAGCTGCGCTTCTTACCCATATCCATTAAAAATGTAATCCACGTGTAAAGATTACCATGATTGCCCCTTACTATAAAGAAAGAGAGAAGAAGTGACGCCAGTGAATTATTATGTTTTCTTACGCGTAAAAGCTACGAAGAAGCGCAGCTGGTTTAAAAAATTACACCTATTTTCGACGTGCTGCGGATGTCGACTGGATTTTTTTTTTACTATCAGAACCAGCTTAACACAAGCTCGCTGCATGGACACGTTTAATAAATAAACGGTCAACAATACATGCGTTTCATCATTTAGTCGGTGTTAGTATTAGTATGTTACACTAAACATAGACCGAACACCGGATAAAATGACATGTAACATAGAACAAGACAATTTAAAAAGTTAATTAAAACAAAATTAAATATTAAATAGGCGGTTTTTAAAACATGCTTAGGGACGTCAATAACAAAATCTTCAGCCTTAATATTGACAGTAATACACATGCGATTAATAAGTTCGTACCTGCTAAAGTTAGACCTTGAGGAGATAACATGCAACAGAAGTAGCCTTCTCAAATTGTGGCTACTATCACGGAACGAGATTTTGTTACGTAACAATAGAGAATCAATATTCGCGTTTAAGAGTTGATGCACAAAAGTTACATCGGCAACCAAGCGACGTTTCCCAAGCGAGTGCATATTTAGAAGCTGCAAGCGATCCTCGTAGGGTGGAAGAATTAAAAAATTATTCCACGGTAGATGCCTGAGAGCAAATCGTAGAAAGTTCTGCTGAACAGACTCGATACGGTCGATGTGTGTACCGTAAAATGGAGACCAGATCTGGCTAGCATACTCAAGAAGTGGTCTCACAAAGCAAGTGTACAAACGCAATGTTATGGTAGGATTTGAAAACTCTCGGGACCAACGTTTTACAAAGCCCAGCATTGAATTACTCTTTGAAACCATGTAGTTTATATGGGAAATAAAATTCAATCTGTGGTCACATTTGACACCCAAGTCACAGATAGAGTCCACACGGCGAATCGAGGAACCCGAGAACTCATAATCATAAGTAATTGGTTTCTGATTCCTGTGGAAAGTCATAACCTCACATTTGTTGATATTGAGTACCAAATTATTGCTCTTGCACCAATTGTAAAGTTTTTGAAGGTCACCCTGTGCCTGTTGACAGATTTAATCTGAGCGAAAAGCTTAATATCGACAGCATAAATCAAGACTTTACAGTACCCTACAACAGAGACAATATCATCAATAGACAGAATAAAGAACAACGGACCCAAGTGACTCCCTTGTGGTACGCCAGACGAAGCCTTCAAGATTTAGAGATGAAATGGCGGAAATAAAACACGGAGTGAGATAACTTGTCGAACGCCTTACTAAAGTCTGCATAAATACAATCTGTCTGATAGCATTTTGCAAACCCGCAAATGGTATCCGAGACAAATTCCAACAAATTAGTAGTTGTAGACCTGCCCGAAATAAACCCATGTTGGTTTGAAGAGAACAAATTCTTACAGGAAGATGATAGTTGGGAGTAATAGATAGATACGAATAATTTGGGCATGCAAGATAATTTTGCAATTTTGTCGTCGACGATATTTATGGAGTCTGGAGGAATATAGCAACAAAGTATGTATAAGTCATATTTTAAGAGAGACATCTTAAGAACTATAAGTTCAATGTCGAGAGTGTTGGAGAAACTGGGAGCCTCAACTCGGCTGCAATTTAAGTGGTTTTTACAGGCGAGGAGTACGCCACCGCCACGAGCTTCAGAATCAGCATACCTATCTCTTCTAAAAATTTAATAAGAATTGTCAAAGATTTCAGCATCGCGAAAACCATGATGCAGCCAAGTTTCAGTCAAAGGAACTATATCAAAACAATTTGCAACAGAGGATTTAAAGATTTCTGCAGTTTTTGTCCGAATCCCCCCTTACGTTTTGATAGTAAAGGGAAAGCGATTTGAGTTTTTTGAGATATCGCTGCTTATTTTAGCTGTACTTCTATGTTGGTGCCTAGAAGGTACGAACAATTTAGTAAAAGCGCCAGAGAGCCAAAAAGTGGGATCCAATAACTTATCCTGCTCATCCGCGGACACAGTTATAACAAAAGATGCAACAGGTTTAGAGGATTTACTAATTTTTCCACAAGAAAAACCATCTGTTGCAATATTCTTGGACTTAAAATACTTCAATATGTCCTCGCATATCGTTTCTGGAGAGGAACGGTTGACAAAAACACTCGAAGGTTTTGGTACCGTTCTCAAAGAGGCACCAATGCCATTTCCTAGAGGAGACACAGATGAAGTATCATTCGACGCTGTGGAACGCTCCCTCACGTGATTTTTCTTTTTGAGTAGTTTAATAAATTTGAAGATCTTTTAGAGGCAATGTTTTGGTAATGAGGAGTTAATTGGGTTGGCAGAAGAAACTCGCACTACTACAAGGTAGACCGTTTTCATTGCATACTGTGAAAAAAAACAACAAACCTTTGTATGATAAGTGATAACCCTACCAAGGGTTTTCCCGATTTAGTCCTGTGTTGACTTTTTATCTACAACTGATTTAAAATATCTGTGTACAAAATTTCTTTTCTCAATATCAATGAGTTTGCAATCAGTAGAAAAAAAATATTGTTTTGTATCGCAATCCTACGAAGGTGTTAGATCTATAGGATATAAAATTAGTAGACCGGTAAATCGAGCTTTTAAGTTCCTTCATTCATGATCTTTTTCACAGATATGTCCCCTTGTGCCATAGAGTAATTAGGTAAAAGTAACAAGGGCTGCCCTTTACCGTTGAAATAAGGTCTCTCTTCGTTCAAAGGGAATATCTCTATTCACTGCAGAATCAGTGAGTGCCGTAAGATGTATGCTACTATCAGAAATAAAGTTAATTACCAAGATGCGGACTGCCAAAAATCTTACTATTGTAAAAAATTTGATTGTAATTTACCATCGAAAGCATGATGGCAAAATCTGCGTTCATGGAGTGATGCTAAAACCGTTGAATTTAATTTGAATACTCTTAGTGACTACTTTGAAGTTCATCATTCACCGGACAGTGATAATCTTCTATAATGGTTGCTTCGTCATTTGATTGATTCTGAGAACTCTGATTGAATTAGTTTTCGTTTTGTGGATGGCGAAGATGTGATAAAGGCGGTTTATTCTGGCAAATGTGATGCAACTGGTCGTGATAAAGTATTGCCGAAATTTCTCAAATTGATCTTCCTAGTAATTATAAGGCCCTTTCAGCAAATCTTTAATGCATATTTACGTGTCGTCTTCTTTTCCAACGATTTGAAAAATAGCCACCGTTTTACCTATTCCTTAATGCCTTAGACCGATTAGTCTGTTTATGTTTCTTCTCCAAGATCCGGGAGAAATTAATGTACTGGCAAATTCTAGAATATCTGGCATACATAAATACTGCCATTCGCCACTCTCTTGACAAAAATATGATGCCCATCTTGCTTTTGTCAGATGTATCTAAAACTTTTGATAGAGTTCGTCAGGAGAGGTTCCTGATTCAATTGTCTTCGCGATTTGGATCCTCCCATTCTGCCATTCTTTTAATTAAAAATTTTCTGTTCGGAAGACCCCAACGTGTCGTATTATACAATGGTCATTCCTCAGATTGTTAGTCCCTTTCCTGTAGTGTGCCCCAGGGACCTTTATTATATAGTTAATACATAAACGACCTTCCAGACGTGAAAGTCCACCTATATGCATATGATTTCCAGCCTTATTTAAGTCGTCCCATTGGTTTTATCGAAGATTTTGTAAGCCGTATTAACTGTGACCCTCGAAGAATTTACTGCTGGTCAATTGGCAATGTTCTTAGCATAAGCATACTAATCCCAGTACATTGCATTCTACCCCGACAAATTGATCTGTCTGCATTGCCGGAAATTCTAGTTAATGGCACCAATATCACATATGTTAGTAGGGCTGGAAATTTTGGATTGTATCTTAATTGCAGGATGAGATCACATAAGTGTCATACTGTATAAAACCTATGCAGATCTTCGTCGTCTTTTGCTATTTGCTAGTATCCTGACACCAAGCTAATGCATGACTCTGGTTAAACTACTCTTGCACCCTCATTTCACTATTGGATGCGTTAATTTCCCACCCCTGATTCTGTGTGCTCTAGAAAACTTAGAGTGGCATTCAATGATTGTATTAGGTTTAATTACGGGCTGCGTAGATATGATCATGAATCCTATTACAGTTTCTCATTTCTGGGCTGTTCGATGGAGACGTATTTGAAACGTATGAACCTGCTTTTTATTTATAGGGTACTGCAATTGGGCCAGTCTTCTTATCTAGTTGATTTTCTACAACCGTTGTTGCAGTCCTATAGGGTCGGAAACTGCTGGTGGAGCGATGTCGTACTGCTTCTCACACCGGCTCTTTTTGGTTCAGGTTATTCCCCTCTTGGAAGGTTTACCATGTCGCATTCAATGCTCGTGCTAGCTCGGCTTTTTCAGGCAACTTCTCCCCATTCAGCAATTCGAATGGAATTCCGGTCGTTTTACTTGCCATTTTTGACGAGTTTATCTGGAAATCCGCCTACTATTTGCGCTCGGATTTCCGCTACTTTAGCCGTAGGGAACTGCGTCGAGATTCCAAGTCTTTGATTGTAATTGTAGTTGGAACTGATCGTGGAAATCTAACATGCGTATGGAAATAAGAAAGAATTCTAAGACTTTTCCATGGCGTTTCTACATGGAATTCCTAGGGATTTCAATGCTTTTTCTGCATTTTTTAATTAATGAAATCTAACAGAATTCCATATCTTTGGACTGCTGCTAATATTATACTTTGTAACGGAAACTAACATATTTATGTTATTAATCATAGTAAAAATAATTATTTTCTTCCAGCCTTATTTATTTTTCACTGTGCCAAATCCACTTTTTACCTACATGGAATCTGCACTTACAATTACACCACCAAAATGATTTGCTATTTCTACAGATAATTTGGTTTTACCAGTTGCTGTAGACCCTAAAATAACAATTAAAGGAACTTTTCGAAGCATTTCATTAAAAATACAGAAGTAAAATTAGATATCAAGCATCGCATAGGAAAATAAAATCGCGAACTGACAAAAAAACATTGCCATTAACAATGCGAAATAAAATTTTTCGTATACCTCGAATACATTTGTAAAGCTGAAAATGGCTTCTTTTGTAACCGTGTAAAAACAACTGTGAGTGTGAGAATGCCGTCACTTTTTTCCACTGGAATTCTATCAGAGAATTCCACATCTGGAAATTTTGCTTATTGGGTGAGAACTGTATTCATTCATTCACTCATTCAAGGTTCATTTGCTTGTAATATTTTTTACTTCCCGTATATTTCATAAATTATTCTTAATCTCTCTTTCCTTCTTTTTTTCCTATTAGACATGTGAAATAATTTATTTTCGGCTTTTCTTTTATGAATTGCAATTTTCATATATACAATTTTTATACCCTAGATGAAATCTAAAGGGGTATACTAAGTTTGTATTTCGTTTGTAAAACCTCGAAATAACGATGGTAGAGCAAAATGAATTGGACAACCACGCATAATATTAAAAGTTATTTTGGTCTTTGCATGTCCATCCGTCCGTCCGTGAGCACGATAACTCGAGAACGCCAGAACCCAGAAAGCTGAAATTTTGTACACGGACATTAAAAAAAAAGTAAAATTAAGTTCGAAAATGAGACAAATCGGGTAACTCCTTCGTGGGGTTGCCATACAAAAATTTCGTTTTTCACGATATATTTGGACACTACCTGAGAACACGTCGACATAGAAAGCTGAAATTTGGTACACTGTGTTTTCATACTAATAGCAAATAAAATTTCAAAAATGGGCTAAATCGGGCAACCCCTTCTGGGTGTTTCCATATACTAATTTTGGTTTTTTACATATACTTTGAAAACTATCAGTCCTAGACATTTTTATTGTACTAAAAACTTCTTCAGAATAAGAAATCCTATAAATTTGGTTATAATCATTTTTTCTCTCCGACAAGCCGTTCTAGAAATATATGCGAGAAACCAATGCAAAAAATCAAAATTGCTCAAATGGGTGACCATACGAAATTTCATACGTGCATTCATCTAGGGTATCATAAGAATTGGTCTTAGACCAATTCAAGCTTTTTCACTTGTTTTCTTTTAGTTTAGTTTTAACTATTTTAAGGTAGTCTATTTAAGTGATTTAGTTCATGTAAGATGCTGATAAAACATTTAAATCTTATTGTATCTTGGACCGTAATAGAGAAGAATTGAATTACCATTTTTATAAAAAAAGACTTGCTTAAAATGTCTGAACGCAATCTCGAATTTTTGTGTGCATAAAATGAAGTTGAACTCTTCGACCCAGCAACGCTGAGAAAATGTTTCATTAGGTTGGTTAATCCCTAATTGCCTACCAAGCCGAAAATTCAACTTTTTGTTATTTATTATTAATTTTTGCAATTTGTTAATTCATTGAAATTATTTTCAATCAATTTCCGTATCCTTATTCCCTAGTATCAATTAATACTGCACCGAAAACCGAAACAGTGAAACGCTTTATATTGTCCAAAAATTTTGGGACTTTTAAATCTGTAATGAAGCAAGCAGAACGAGTTCGCATTTGGATCCTATTCTCAAACTAAAAAACGCGTACGACTTATGAATCACCAGGGTGAATAATTGCTGGACCTGAAGGATGAGTAGTAGTAGGCTTAGTTTTCAGACTATTTTAAATTCATCCATATCCTCTAAGAAGGCGTTTTAGTAATGTCAGTTTAGATATTACTTTTTTCTCGTTATTTGACTTACTTTTATCAAGATCGAATTCAAGCACCACTCTCAGTCGATGATGAAATGAAGAAGAACAATCGTATAAAATCTATGAATCATGAATATTTATGAGAATTTCGCGGATATATCCATATAAAGAAAGTAAATTATGTAACTATTAATAATTGAAGAAAGAGGTCACACATAGTTCTTAGCATAGAACTCTTTTCAAATATTCATAATACACTCCCCCGGCAGACTCTGCAATTAATGCAATTCACGATCATCTCACACATGAGTGGTGTTAAATATTGTTCATTTGCACCCCTGCTTTTTGCCGTGAAAACATTAGCCTAATTGTCCGATGATTTAGTGATTTTCATATATCTTTAAAGGTCGAACGCATGTTATACACCCACCCCATTTCGATGAGTTCGTATTTCGTTAGAAATAAGTAAATTTACGGCAGAAGCCTCTGCACCCTGCTTACGATTTTCTGGTCGATTAAAGCAGCCAAGAACCCTCTCCGTAGTATGGCATCGAGTGCTGATACATTCCAGTGACCTCCCTTTTCCAGACATTAGAGCTCTAATAGACAACCAATGATTATTCCGATGATTGATGGGCAGTTTTTCCAGAGAGAACCTCCAACTTGGTAATCAAAGTTTGCTGCGATTTCTTGCGGGGTGGTATAGAATGAGCGCACCACCCTGTATATACGCATGACTTAACTTTATTATACCGCTCCCAGCCCCATCGAATACATAAAAACTGACTCACTGCTTGTACGGAAGAGGTGGAATCATGGAGGTCAAATTCGCTTCTTTGCAGCTGAGTAGGTGGTATACATGTAACCTCAGCTACAATATACACTACATACCCAAAACATATTATTCTTGCCTTAAGGGTAAGATAGAAATTTGTTTCGCTTTCAGCGCAGATATAGATCTTTCTACAAGGCACCTTCATTGAGCACATGCCTTCATGTTTTTGGGGCTGTTATCCTTGGACTGAAACACTACGAAGAAAGACTTATTGCGCGATCGCATGCAAATTCTCGATTAAATTCTGTGGAGCTTCTATTGTTAGTTGGAGTCCTGTGTATACTCTGCACATAGGCATTTGCAAATAACGCTATACTACCTAGTCACAACTAATTCTGATTGGTTCCGAGATAGAATGGCCATGTTTTGTCTAGGCCAGACAATTTTGATTCCAAGGTTATTGCAGAAAAACGTCGATTAATGATTCTAGTGATTACCTCATATCTGACTAATTACTGAATCAGCAGCTGGTTGATTTTTATTTGAATTGTTAATTTTGTTGTAATTTGGTAAATCTTATTACGATTTAAATAAACGAAAGCACTAACTAATTAGATTTGATGACAGAGTAATCAATTTAATTTTTTTTTGTTATTTATTTTAATACCCGCCCGTAAGATTCATGCAGAGTTTGCGGAAATTTTTGGAATGCGATTTAGCACGAAGTTTATGTTTTAATTTTATTTATTTACTATTTGAGAATCTTAAAAAAATTTGTAGTTGTAATAAGTGATTTTTAGAAATAATTCTTTTTAAACTTTGACTTGTCATTGGTGAATCTAAACTGACAAATCCAATTTGAAATTAGATCTGGAGAGTAGAGGACAACCAATAACAAGAGCTGATGGCATTTTATTTTATATGAAAAAATGACTTTAACAAAAAGGGCGAAATTCACTTCCTTCTGAGTTCTAAATCGCAATTTTAACGTGAAAATTATATTGTTACGTGCAACAGAAAGAGACAACTGGTGACATCTACTGGCAATGGAGAGGAAACAACTTCAGGTTCGGAGAGTAAACGACTTCCACGCTGGATTTGGAGAGTGGTTACTGGCAACTGGAAATACATCCCGAGGACCGAGAGAAAACTACTTTCTCAGTTGCCAGTGGCTTATGGCAATTCAAAGTTATGCCATTTGGGTTATGTAATGCTCCAGCCACATTCGAACGACTAATGGAATGTGTTCTACGAGGTTTAACCTGGAAAACATGTCTTGTCTATTTGGATGACATAATAGTAATCGGAAGGACATTCATGGAACATAAAAACAACTTACAGTATGTACTTCAAAGACTCAAAGATGCAAAATTAAAGCTCAGTGCGAGTAAATGTGCTTTATTTAAAAAAGAAGTTATATATTTAGGGCACAAGGAGTAAGAACCGATCCAGAGAAGATAGAAGCCGTCAAAAATTGGCCAGCACCAAAGGACAAACATCAATTACGGAGTTTTCTTGGTTTAGCTACCTACTACAGGCGATTCGTGAAAGGTTTTGCAGATATAGCAAGAAGCCTACATCAACTTACCGAAAAGGGAAAGCCGTTCATAAGGTCGGATAAATGCAACGAAAGTTTTGAAAATTTGAAGCAACAGCTCTGTGAAGCGCCAGTACTTCACTATCCAAAGCTGGAAAAAACATTTATATTAGACACGGATGCCAGCAATGAAGGTATTGGTGCAGTACTTTCTCAGGAGGAGAATGGTCACGAAGTTCCAGTAGCTTACTATACCAAAGCACTTTCAAAGTCAGAGAAAAATTATTGTGCTACAAGAAAGGAGCTATTTGCCATTGTAAGTTCAACAAAGCATTTTCATAAATATCTCTACGGGCAAAAATTCATCCTTCGCACCGACCATGCAGCGCTTAAATGGCTTCTGCAGTTTAAGAATCCTGAGGGACAAGTGGCGAGATGGATAGAGCGACTCCAGGCTTATGATTTTGAAATACAACACAGAAGAGGTCGTATCCATGGAAATGCAGACGCCCTTTCACGACGTCCATGTAAACTTGAGTGCAAACATTGCACCCGAACGGAAGAAAAAGAAACCACAGCAACTATACAGTTGGTAACCGTGGAACCATCTACAGGTTGGGACAACGAGGACCTGCGAACAGCACAACGAGAAGATCCGGACATTTCACCTATTCTTGCTTGGAAAGAAGACATGGAAAGGCCAGACTGGAAGGATATTTCGGAACGGAGTGAGAAGCTGAAAAGTTACTGGGCTCAATGGAACTCTCTTAATGTTGAATGTGGTATATTAAAACGCAAGTGGGAAGCACCTAATGGCGAAACTTTCCGAATGCAGATAGTCGTGCCGGCAACAAACGTCAAAGATGTTCTAGAAGAAATGCACGGTGGAACCTCTGGAGGACATTTGGGAGTGAACAAAACCATTTCCAAAATACGAGAAAGGTTTAATTGGTTACATATGTGAGAAGATCTGGAGGAGTGGTGCCGCAGATGCACGGTCTGCGCTGCTTGCAAAGGGCCGCAGCACAGAAGAGAGGAGAAATGCATAAGTATAATGTCGGAGTACCCTTTGAAAGGATAGCTATAGACATTGCTGGACCTTTTCCAGAAACGGATGGCGGTAATCGTTATATATTAGTTGCCATTGACTATTTCAGTAAATGGCCTGAAGCTTATGCAATCCCTAATCAAGAGGCAACCACAGTTGCGGAACAAATAATAATGAATTGGGTCAGTAGGTTTGGAGTGCCTCACGAACTTCATTCGGACCAAGGACGGAACTTCGAATCGCGAACTTTCCAGGAGATGTGTAAAATGTTGGGAATAAGAAAAATTAGAACAACTCCTCTACACCCACAATCTGATGGCATGGTAGAGCGCTTCAACAGAATATTGATCGAGCATCTAAAGCAAGTAGTTGACTATCATCAACGCGATTGGGATCGACATATTCCTATATTCCTAATGGCTTATAGATCAGCCGTTCATAGTACTACCGGACAAACCCCAGCTAAAGTCATATTCGGAAGAGAGATGCGATTAGGCGACCACAAATTCGGTACCCCCCGAGGTGAGCAAAAGTTACCAGAAGACTACGTATCGGAGCTCAAACAACAATTAGCTGATGTACACGAGGCCACGAGGACGAAATTAGCAACAATTACTGATCGTATGAAGACCCGCTATGACTTACGTGCTAATTCCGCAGGATTTAACGAAGGTGATCTTGTTTGGCTGTACAACCCGAAACGACGTAAGGGACGTTCACCAAAATTGCAACAACACTGGGAAGGACCGTATTCAGTATTAACTAGAATTAATGACGTGGTATACAGGATTCAGCGTGGCACAAAAGGCAAGCATAAAATTGTTCATTTGGACCGCTTGTGTCAATACTACGAGCATCAAGACCGTGGACCACCTGTTGTTCGAGACGAATAAATTTAAGAAGGGGGCAGTGTTACGTGCAACAGAAAGAGACAACTGGTGACATCTACTGGCAATGGAGAGGAAACAACTTCAGGTTCGGAGAGTAAACGACTTCAGGTTCGGAGAATCGATTATGAAATCTACAGGAAAGTTCAGGAATAGAACAAATAGAATAGTCAAGAAGCTTTTGGAATAGAACACTCCAGAATAATCCGGAGAGTTTCTAGGGTATAAATATAACAGTTGTCATCGGCAGAAAAGGAGTCTTGTCTTAGACGTTGCAGTGTTAAGAAGCGAAAGTAATAAAGAAGCGGAAGTGTATGTAATTAGATTGCGATAATTGAAAGTACAGTATTAGCGATAATTAGAGTTGAGTTGATTAGATGAATGTTTGTGAACTTTTATATGATTAGAGTGAAATAAAGAACTTATATATTAATTTTTAATATTGTGTTTTTTAATAACGAACCAAAGGCCACGCTCGCAACAATATTTAAAATAAGCAAATTTAGAGGAATCTCTGTACAAATTTAAGTCGTTTTTTTCATCGAAATCGGATTTAAGTAACTCAGCGGGGTGATTCTTATGTTTTGTCGTATTTTAATGTCAAAATATTCGCCTAAATGAAATGAACTTTTCTACTAATTTTGTCGTGTTCAGTTTGGCAAGCTTTCCATTACGTAGAAAGAACTGAAAATGACATTTCACATTACAAATTCAAAATATTATTTCGAATTTAAGGACCTGCATTGATCTAATTAGGTGTAGAATAACCATTTACCAGAAGCAGTTGACTAATTTATCGTCCTTTTAGGCGTGTATTCTGACATTAATTCATGCAAATTCATTTTAGTTTATTTTGTGGTTGATGAGAAGGATAAATCAAAATGAATATGGTGAACATAAAAGTACAAAAAATTTGGGGTGAAATATCAAAATATGTGACTAAAATATACGCCAAAACTACGACAAAGAGATCAGAATCACCCCACAGCAGGTACCTTCATATATTTTGTATGGAAATTTTATTATTTGTATGGAATAACAGGTGAATAATAATTTATTTAACCTAATAACTGTTCAGATTTAATATATGTGGCTTCTGTAACTTTAGTGTGTGTTTATGTTGGCATATGCATGTGTATGTGTGCGTATATATAAGCAGGAGTTAAGTACTTTACCATACGTAAGAAAGTTTAGTAATCTGACTGCGGTTAGGATTCCTGGGGAGTAATAAAGTGAGTGCGCCTTTGTACATTTTAGTACGGTCGTAATATGATATGACAGTACCTGATGGTTGAGTCACAGTTTCTAACATACCACATACTGAGAAAAAGAAAATCTTAAAATAAAATCAACTTAGATAGGTAGGTACCAATGCATGATGCATTTAGATTTACCTGAATCTGAAAGCATTGACTTTATCTGCAAAACCCCAAAAGTTTTCTACAGGATTTCAAAATGCTTAAATAGATATATGAGTAAAACCAATGCACATTGTATATCACGACAATAGTATTTAAGCGTTATGCATATTTGCAATTCGGTACAGTTTAAAACGCTATGCTGAAGAAAAACGTGGATTTATTTAAATTTATATTGTAATATCTTTTTGATAAGTGTTTAGAAATGTTTTTTTATATGGATGATGAATATTGTTCTAATGAGGCATTCAATAGCTAATATTTTTTTACATGAAACTTGTTGAAAAGTTATTTGCGTTATCTTGTAACTTAGTTTAGAGTCCTCCAAATTGATCATTTGTAATACTACTTTGTATTTGACTTTACCTTAGAATGTCCTACAAGAAGCAAATGGATTACTTGCGAAGACTAGTATCAGATGATTTGGATAGTGATCATGAGGATCACGAATACAGCTCTGAAGATGAGTGGATTCCACCTAAAATACGCAGAGAAAATGCGCCGCAAATGGATGAAGAATTTTCAGATATGGAAGATGCTTTTGCGAATTTTGAATTAGCTGTTGAACTGGAGGACTACGATTGTGATGAAGAAGACAAGGAAAGTGATTCTGATCAGGACAGTACATCCGATGGACAAGTTTTACGTGCCAGGAATAATAGTGTATGGAGACGACCCCTCTTGCTAGTACTCACACTCCAAGGCACAATATTCTACGTCAGACACGTGGACCAGTAAAGTCAACAAGGACCCTTTCTGTGCTAGTTACATTCATTGTATTTTCAAAATAGGAGGAAAATGGCGTAAACTGACTGTCGAAGAACTTGATGGCTTTCTAGGAATATTGGTTACCGCAGGCGTACGTCAATCCAGCTCAGAGCATAGCATAGGAGAATTATGGAAATCTGATGCATATCCACTGTTTCGTGCTACTATGGTAATAAACCGATTTCAGGACAGGTTTGCTAACGTCAAGACAAGAGCTGAACGATTGGAAAGGACAAAGCAGCACCTATTACCGATTTATGTTTGATGTTGAACGCCAACTTATCTTAGCTATATCAAGGTTACCATTTGCTCATATGTGCTGAAAAAAAAATGTTGTTACGTTATCAACTATGCATCACGATAATAAAGTCAGCGGATCAAAGAATAAGTCCGATAAAAGACATTATTACAACGGCACTAAAGGCGGCGTAGATAACATGGACAAAAAGTTGTCCCACTACTCAATACAGAGAAGAACTCTTCCATGGGCGTTGGCCCTGCATTACAATATGTTGGATATTACATGTCTCGTAGCGTATATTATTTATTCGGAGAACAATCCAACGATGGCAACACCAACCCACGGCAGACGGTCATTTCTCCAGGACTTAGGAAAGCAGTTAGTAAAAAATATTTTTTTCTTTCTCTGTGATATACACAAGAAAAGTTTCATAGCAAAAAGTTCAAACATTTAAAGTCAAACAAGATAATATAATTTTACAATTTTGTTAATACTCGTACGTTCAATTTTAAGATTTAATCTGAGTTTTCGCATTTCTTATTTTGCAATTAAACTTTTCGTGTGTATATCACTGAGAAAGAAAAAATCATTTTTTACTTTTTAAAGCAATTTATTTTTTTTTTTTTTAATATATTTCAATTTCTACTTTTTAGTATTATATTTTCGCTAAAAACTCATATAACCGTACATAATCAATCTCACTTATGAAATATTAATTCGCATCTACGTTCTATTGCTAAAGTTCTGAGGTAATTTTCTTCTCTCTGTGGTAAGTAATCCATATAGCGGTTAAACATAGAACATTGAAATGTTCCCATGAACCATTATGCTAATGAGTATAAAAGAAAAATCAGCACCAGCACCACACCAACAAATTCGAAAGTCACGCATTTTAACGATATTCGGTGAATGCTATAAAGTTTCTTATAGAAGTAAAGAAAATATGCCATTTAATATCACTTATCAAAAGTTTTAATTTGATATCACATACGGCCCAAATTGGATAACTCCAATGAGAGTAGTTACCAGTGGCGTAGAAATTTGTAAGGGTCCTTTTTAAATAACTATACATTTGGAAATAAAAGTCAGAATTTGTAACTCCTCAGGTATAGTCGATACTGTTCTCCATAGATCGCATAAAATTCATAATTGAGAGCAAAAAGCTGTGTATATAGGCATAAGTGTGGACATATGTAAACACATTCATACATATTATATTATACCTATATATAAATATATAAAGAGTATGTGGTTTGAGTTTTATCAAAATCGGTTAAACAGATCCTGATATATCTTGTACATACACCAGTTTTATAAGGAATTTTTCTAGTAGAAAAAAGTAGATTTTTTGGAAATCTCAAGGTGGTGTAGCAATAAGCATTCATTTTTTTTTACAAATTTACAGAAAATATTTCGGCAGAACGTTTATTCACTATTGGTGGACGGCAAGAGTTCTTTTCAGACTCTGTATCGAACTGCCAATAATATGTATAAAAATTCTAAAGAAAAATTTGCAGTATATTTCTCAGAAAAAATTGCCAACGAGAAATCGTTAATTTTATATTGGAAATACAAGAAAAATGGCTGAGGATAACCAGAAATAGCTTCCATTATATGTATTATATATAAAAAAAATTATAATTTCAACGAATAACCATTTCAATCCACAAAAAACTTCAAAAATTTAGAAAAATGTCCTTAAAAGATGTGTTGTTTTCTAAGACTCTACTCACTCAAACTATAAATAAATTTTTAGTATTATCAATCTGGCTTGTCATTGAAACGATTAAATCACCCAACGTGAGCCCTTGCACGTCTTGACTTATCTCATAATTTTGATATCGTAAGCCTAAAAAATTCATGTCTCTTCGTTCAACATGGAAATCACTAGGCGAAATCGCTTAACCTGTCATCGAAATTTTAACATTCATGCGTTGAATCAAACCCACCCCAGAGAGCACGTGTCGATCTCAAATCTTGACAAGCATTTCAAATAAAAATTACCACTTACCACACCCCTTCGACACGCAAGGAGTTAAAAGGCCAAAAAGCAGTTCATGGGGTTGATTTCATTACAACCAACTGAAGGTGATTCTTTTCGTGGGATTTGAAAGGAGATACAACTTGTGAGCTGGGACTTGTCCCAGACAGCCGCGAAGCGAGATTTATATCACTGTTCACACACTTCAGGACAAGACAATGACCAATTTTGGATTGCGTGATTGAGTCATAATGATAACCCGTAGGTAGACGCACGTCTCCATATATACACGACGAAATTAGCATAAGTTAGTTTAAAAAATAAAAAATCTTCACCTGCTCCAATACCTATAAGCACGCCTACATGGACATTTTCACTTATCACTTGAAATTTAGTATCTACTCACCTGAGCTTGCAAGTCGACTGCTCGTTGGACCGAAGACCTGATATGGATCTGAAAAGAAATCAAAAAGAAATTTTCATTTTTGTGATATTTTACGTATTTTCATTATAGGGTGGACTCGATTGTAAAATTTCGAATGCGATATGATCTTGGACAAAAGCGTAATACAAACATCGTCGTGGTAAGCGAAGAAAGAACGCTGTCGCGACTGAAGGACCCTTCTTGCAGATCCAACTGCTTTCCAGCGTTTGTTAGCTTGACTCAGACTTATTTTTATAGGCTTTCTGGACTAGTGAGTATGCAAATGAAGTCATTAAAAGTCTGTGTCGAGACTGTTAAATTATGCCGAGTAAGGGATTAAGTTGCCCGGAACTTTAGAGCAATTAAAAGAAACTTTCCTGCAGCTGGATATGTTTGGTCGGCACCTAGGGAGAATGATTCAAAATCGATTTCATAATTCATACACGAAGCAACTGCTTCGACATATTTCGAGAAACGGTATTCCATTCCTTCAGGATATCACCTCGAATCGACTGAGAACAACAGAATTCACTTAAAGAGAAAATAAATTTTTACATAAAAACAATAACAAAAACATAATTAAGTTGAACTAAAATCAGGGCAAGAAAATGGCGTGACTCTGTGGCAGAACCAGATAATTTAAGGAAAAAATTCCTCCTTCCTATGGGGGATATACCTCCAATGTTCTCCCCAAGTCTTTTTTATGTTGTAATGTAAATGAGAGGGCGTACAGAAAAAAAAAGCAAAAATCGTTTGGAATGAAAAAAAAAAAACGAAAAAGGACAAGAAATTAAAGCGAAAAGGAGGAGAAAGGAAATCACCAAATAATCCAAGGCTGTCCCTTATTTGTTCCGGGTGTTGTAGGATTCATAAGCAAGACAGGCCACCGACCAGGGGATCCATATTTCATTGGCTCCCTTTTGTAGTTCGACCACCCGAAGTCCACTAGATTTTGGTGATTCATTGCATGAGGCTGTCGGGTTCACTAAAGTCGTCACGGGGTTATACCCCGAGTTTTCGTGTTTCGCTCAGATTTATAAGCTGCGACAATTTAGAGAAATATAAGTTCGTAAAAATACTGTGACTTTTTTTTGTGGATGCGCGCAAACCCATGGAGAAATTCTTTTAATGAATTTTCCAGCAGGAAGTGCAAATGATGGCACGAGTTAATCGTTTTTTAATTAATTTTACTTTTTTCCAGAACGTTTGTTTCGAGGTCCTTAAATGAACCAACGCTCGTTGTAACTAGAGGAAGTTCTGTATTCGTATGTCACAAGTTGTGGTCAAATTTATAAGCTTAACAATGAAGAAACCCGACACCAAGCGAATGTTCATCTGACGAGACACCAATTTAGTGCATCAGACAATTTGAGGTGATAATTAGAAAAATGGTAAAGGACATTATCACATACATGCAATATTTACAAAACTTTCCAGCTAGGATAAGAATTTTGAGAGGATCCTTACTATGAATCTGCATTCAGATTCGTATGAAACGATTTTCCTGAGTACCAAAAACTGCATTTTAGTTCCTTTATATTTTATCATTTTAAATTGGGCGATATTAGTGCTGTGAGCAGAAAGCTCAAATTAATATGCACTCGAATATCAACATAATTGGTGAAGCGCTTAGCGTTAAAAAAAAATCTGCACGGATCCCTTTCCGTACTGCAATAGCTCTGGTCTTTATAGAAGGCGTTGATCTCATAATTAGTGGCTTTCTCTAAAAAAGTGCCAAGAACTGTAGGCTGATTCCTTGGAACCAGATTGATATAATAAAAATGACTTTAATTTGTAGAAAATAGGTAACGATTAAGACAATCGAATGTCAGAGCTTTACTACCAAATTAGAACTTGGATGATGCCATCAGACGATCAGGGACAACCTAGGGGTGATGCTGGTATAATCTTCAACAAGGATGATAGACTCAGTCTCATAAGCTGGTTATTGAACAGGATAATTACAGCGAGTCTCCATTTCAGTTAGTATGGCTTGTTGATAGCGAGGAATGTTCTTTCCTTCTTTTGCGACACCGCCGTATATTTCGGAGACAATGTCTTGTCTGGAATGTTTTTACCGTAAAATAATTCAATTCCGTCTTCCCAAAGCTTAACTTGTACCAATATGTGATTTCTTTGGCTCCTTCCTTTACCAGGCGGTCCACAATTTCAAAACTTTTTTGATTTTAGCACATAGAATGACAATTCCAGACCCGCTGAGAGTCAAAGTTGAACGAATGTTTTGAATACTGTCGCTGTCCAAAATTATTAAAATGGTCGTTCCGCGAATATTTTTATAACCTACATAGATGAAATCTAACTAAGTTTGTCATTTCGTTTGTAACGCACAGAAATAATGATGGTAGAGAAAAATGGATCAAAGTTATTTTGATTTTTGCATGTCCGTCCGTCCGTCCGTCCGTCTGTCTGTCTGTGCGCACGATTACTCGAGAATGCATCTACTTAGAAAGATAAAATTTTGTACATGGACTTTAAAAAAAAAGTAAAATCAAGGTCGAAAATGAGACAAATCGGGCAACTCCTTCATGGGGTTGCCATACAAAAATTTCGTTTTCCACTATATATTTGGACACTGCTTGAAAACGCGTCGACATAGAGAGCTGAAATTTGGTACGTGCTGTTTTCATAGTAATAGCAAAAAGATTTTAAAAAGGGACTAAATCGGGAAACCCTTCTTGGTGTTGCCATATAAAAATTTAAGTTGTTTACATATACTGTGAAAACGGTCAGTCCTAGATATTTGAATTGTACTAAAAACTTTTTCAGAATACGAAGTACTATAAAATTGGTTATAATGAATTTTTCTATGCGAAGAACTACTTCAAAAATCACACTTGCAGAGATGGGTGACCATACGAAATTTTCATACGGGCATTCATCTAGACTATCATAAGAATTGGTCTTAGACCAATTCTAGCTTTTTTACTTATTTAAATAATTTTCAGTGCCTACGCAGAACTCAATAATGTGAATATCTGTCTGCAAAATGTTAGTTGAGGCGACCAGTGCCTTAGCAAGTAGTTAGTTCGCCAACTGTAGCAGGTATGCTTAGTAGCGGCCGCTAGTCCTTTGTAGCTTTGAAATCCAGAAAGCTAAGATCTTTTGAGAATTCAACCATTGTTGCATCTGGACAGAATTGTCATAACTAAAACAAGCAAGAGATAAAAATGAGAACAATTTTTCAACCGGAGGAAGAAAAAGATATCTGTTATATGCCTACCGACCTCGACAATACCAATCAAGGCGAAGAGTGCCTTTTCTCAGCTAAACCTGATTTGGAGCTGGACTACAATCTCAATCAAAGGAGAATGTAGAATTTTCCCATCCCAATCTCACCCATATATAAGAGACCGATTATATGCCTTTGCTAAAACTAGTTTAAGTCGAATCCATAAGATTTTTAGACTAGCGAGGAAACGCGTTACCATAGAGCGCCATCACTAAAAAATTCAGAGAACTGCAACTCCGTGGCTTATATCTTTTTACAGACGCCGCTTGTACTCTTCCAGATTAGCATGATTTTTATTCCCAAGGCAGAAGAGAGCGGGTATACATTTTGTTAACTGTTGTTACAGGATCCTTTTTCTTTTGGCATATATGCCGAGCATCTACGACCTCTGTAGAGCTTGCTTGGTTGAAGATTAGGAAGAGATCTTCAGCTGTTATCGTACGAATGCTAGTCAAAAGAAGGACTAGCTTACGAATTTGAGAAAGTAAGGACAAAGAAATTGTATTAGAATCAGAAAGATTTTCAGCTCGCTTCAGTTCCATACTATATCCTAGGATGCTTCTGTTACTAATGCCAATGTGATGACATGATGTATGGTCCGTTCCAAAATCAATGGGAGACTAACTGATTTTTGATCTAGTGGCCGGTAATCCATCCTAACCTAATCGAACTACCTCAAGACAGAATCAATGTAAAAATAAAAAGAGCAAAATGAATTGATAACACATTTCAACGTGAAAACATTAACATCGCAGGGCCGGCTCTTGGCCAGAACTCAAAAAGAATACATCGCGTTGTGCAAAATAGAACTGTCGCACAAAACAGAATTCAACGGACACACACATATTGCTTCCACGCTATTTCCCTCGACAGTTTGTGGCGCAGTAAGGAAGTAAAAAACTATATCAAAAAGTAATTAGAAAATGACCCAAAAGATTGGCATTAGATGGAATCGAAGAGGTAAGTCTTGGGGTTGATGTTCTACACCGCGACAATCACCTCAGTTGCATCTGCTCATCTTAAGTTCAAGTCACTACTAAGGTCAAGAGATTGCTCCACAGTTTCTTTGCTGTGAATTTCTGATTCATTTTTGTACTAAAATATTGGAAATCTCTGATCTTGGATACACCGCTTTTAGTAGTATTTCGAATTTTAGCGGTTAATCAATCTCACGACAATAGCATGAAACTTAATTTGTTTCTTACTACTCAATTTAGTTCTGAAATGTTTATCCCTGAGGAATATACTATTCCAACCCTTATGTGCCATGCTTGACAGAATAACAATTTTACGGTCTTTTATATTAAAACTCCGACATATCAACCAAGGTGCTAACAATTGTATCTTGCTTAGCCTCAGCTTATTATTTTAGATTCTATCATAGTCTGTATCATCAATATTTTTACCGCAATACATTAATGATCGACCACACGAGCAGTCTCCTTTAATTGCTGTTCTCAGTTCAATGCAAAAATAAACAAAAAACACATTGTTGGGATTTTGAATCACATAACTCTTCTCCTGTTAATAACTGTCGCAAATCGAATCACTTTCGCATTTGAGGGGATCGTTGAAGTTCGATTAATGGGTCCTTTACCATTCTGAAGAGGGCCTGGTGCGTGCTGGTGGCGGGTGTTGTTTACTAACCAACTCCTGCACTATAACCGCTTCCTTTATACGCGCTCCAGAACAATTCAAAGTTTATACAAACCTTCGAAATTAAATAAAAAACGACTGCACCAAGAAACTCGCAAATGGAACTGTGTGCTGGCTGAATTCTCTATTTAATAATAAACTCGACGTACAAATATCACTCAGAGGGCTCTCGACGACAAAATACACTTGAAGTACATTTGTTCTACCCCAGGGATCAGTTGCTCCGAAGTATTAGCCAATGTCGAGGCAGGCAGAGGCAGACTGTGGAGCGTTCCACTATCGTCCTTCAGAGTGGCGGGTTGAGAAGAGGTGTGGGTTTTTTGTTTCCACCTATATACTTTAAGCTAACGCTGGAAACTTCAATCACATCGAGGTATAGCACTTAGTCTCAATCCGTTCTACATTCCCCTTTCCAATGGGGCGAAGCTTGTGTTATACCGAACCGGAGGGCCCTCGGTAATTGTGAGTCTCGGCCTCAAGTGTCTAAAATGCTGTGGGGAGAACTCAAGGACCGTTCATAATTTGAAACATTTTCCTTAGGTAGTTGACAGTAGAAATGCCTTGTCCTCTGGGTTTAACTCATTCAGGAGACGAAATGAATCCGCATAAGAAAAAAACAAACTTCCTCATAACGAAATTTTAAGGCAAGGCAGAAAGAGGCTTATGACTTTATTTAGCCCCTTTTCTTCTTAATTTTCGGTCTATTGTTGTGCAGTGAGTGAAACTTGAACATGTATATTCAGACTTGAATGACTGAAAGTGAAATTTATAAAGACCTTGTCGTCTACATATGTCATTTATGCAACATGTGAAGCTACGAATTGAATACAAGAAGCAGTTCATATTTAGAACTTTCTATGGGTCAGGATTTGAGCTTCATGCCCACGTGGCTCCCACCAATTGTTATTTTGCAGATGATGAAATATTGTGAGAGATAATGATAATTCTAAGTGATAAACAGAAGAACAAGAAAAAAACAATCGGGCTTCATTCGAGATTCGAACTCAGGTTATTTCGATTTATAATAGTTAAATGCCCCGAGTTCGGGCCACAGGGCTGAGGGTTGAGTCATTTAATTTAATTTTCCATTTATGCTGGAATTATTTTCCGTGAGACTAACTACAATATTTAAATATGCAAAAATAGGTAGTTTAAAACTTCAAGGTAAATGTTGCAAGAACTTTGTTTCTTAGAGGAGAACGTCCTTGCATGGAGAACGTGCGGAAACTTATTCTTGTCTGTTTCAGTTCTTCTACTTTTAATCTAGAAGCCCAATATGAAGAAGATAAATTTCTTGTATATAGCAGTTGAATCTCTATAAAGTTTGCAAAAGTAGTTACCAAATTCGATTTTGGTGTTAAGTCTTAGAGTCTGTCTACTGCCGATCGTACGCATGCCGTACGCATCGAAGGAGCTTAGGAAGAATAAGGAAAAATTCTTGTGAAGTTTCAATCCACATTCCCAATTAATTCCTAATGGTTTCGGAGGATTGAAAATTTTTCTTAATATTTTGTGGTTCATATTCATGAACTCCTCAGATGTATCTGTAGTTACAGGCAAAGTAAAAAAAATTTCTCTTATTTCTTTTTTGTTCCTTCAACAACATTTTTTATTTTAATATTTTTTTTATCGAATTTAATAAGCCAAAAGCCTAGAAATTATTTATTGTTTATGATGTTGCCTAAACTGAAGCCTATGTTGCTGTAGCACAGCCTTGGCAGGAAAGGAAGAAGGGGTAGGAAATTTAAGATTATTGCGTTAAGACAAGTAGGTGATGGTACGAATTACGCGTGAATATTTGTAGCTCGTAGTTGGGTTGGGGGCGGGGGGGGGGGGGATTCTAACTTTGCACCTTCATACTGTTTTGCTTATGAATGATTTACAGAATATCACGGTACAGCCGAATTTGAAATCAAGTATTTGAGGAGGATGAGCTCGGGTTACAGCTCGTGTGATGCGCATAGGAGGAATTCTACAAGAGATGAGGCTCAAAATTTCGTCAGAGCAATCAAGGATGCTGTCGTCCGCATTACTATGAAGAGGATTGAAAGTGAGAGCTAGCAGATAATTAATGAAAATGAGGAAGAGAATAGGAGAGACCACAGAACGGTACACCGGCATGGATTATAAAACGGTCAGAAGAAACTCTGTCGAATACAACTTGAATTAAACGGCGAGAGAGAAAACTTTCAAAGCATTTTAAGAAAATAGAGTCCAGACGCAATGCCTGCAGTTTAACTAAAAGAGGAGTATGCCAGATTCTATTGAAGGCCTTCGAGATATTTAATGCGGTAATCTGAGATTCACGAAAATTATGGAGATATTGACTCCAACGCTCGATAAGGAATGTTAGTAAATCTGAAACACGAAAGTCGTATTGGCGATCTTTTATAACGTGATTAATTTCTAGACATTTCATCAATTGGGTGTTGATGAGGATTCCGAAAAGCTTCGAAGGAATCGAAGTAAGGGCAATTGGTCTATAATTTGAGGGAACAATTGCCACTCCTTTTTTGGGTATTGGCTGAACATGTGCAAGTTTCCATTCCGAAGAAAAGACTCCTGACAAATTGCACAGATGCAATAGTTTGCGTAGAGGTTTAGCTAAAGAAGAGGCGCAGCACTTGAGTAACAGGAGCGAGATACCAGCAGGCCCAGCAGCTTTAGACATATTGAGACCTGCGAGCACTTTGAAGATCTTAGCGCGTAATTGCATATCGGTGGAGAAGAGAAGGAGGACCTTGCGAAGAAGATGGCAAAAAAAAAATTTACAGCAAATTTAGCTGCAAACAAATTCGATTTGTCCAATGATTTCGTGTACACATCCCAGCTGTGAATTAGGGGTGATATCGAAGAACTGGAGAAGTTATTCTTGACTGAATTAATACGAGACCAGAAACTCTTACTACCGGTTCGACTAGTAAAGATTGTCTGTCTAATGTTTTGGTCGAAATGTAACTAACCTTGCTGAATAATGAGTTTGCAGTTGTTAAGTGCTTCTCTCTAGATCTGTTTTAATTCCACTGAATGGTACAGTTTATATGCCTGAAACGCAGCTTTCTTGTTTTTAATGGATATATAATATTCTTGTATCTACGCGGAATGAAGCTGCACATCCCAAACCATAAGATGTTGGTAATGGATTCAGAGCAATACTCAGCATCTCTCCAGGAAAATCACTCAGACTAGTCTAAGTTTCTAATGAATTTGTTGAGTTGAGCCCAATCAGCTTGATCATAGCACCACATACCCACCAATCGCTTTTTACGAGGGTGATTGGTGGGTTTCAGTGAGGATATGGACAATTGGGCTGAAAAGAGACAATGATCCAAGCTGATTTTGAGTATTTGTCAGGATGAGATATTAGAACACATCTAATAGGTGGGTGCTACGTCCAATTATATCAGGAAAACGAGTTGTCCTATCAATTAACTGCTGCAAGTTAAAGGACTCGCCAAATAGTTCAACATGTCTCCCCACTGGACTTGTGGTTGGAGAATGTCTGAGCCACTGCATGTTATGGACATTGAAATCGCCAGCAATAACATTTTCGAAAGTAGGAGATTTGATGAAAATATTTTCTATATTGGAGGATAGAAAATCAAACGCGCATACACTGTCAGACATATTAGGGCTGCGGTATAAAAAACAAAACTAAATGATATATTGATGAAGTTTAAATCTAATCGAGACGTAATTAAACAAAGACGTAATTAAGCAAACTCAGGGATAATGGAGAAAGGCACATCATTACGAATGTACAGAGCGATTCCCCATTTTAGGTGAGAACAGTAGCACTAAGTGATAACCCGGTAAGCCAAACTGATTGATATCAGGATCAGAAGTAACCTTGGTTTCACTTAGGACCAAAATAGCCAGTTGAAAAGAATACAAATGGCAACACATCGACAAATAATTACTTCGTAAGCCACGAATGTTGTAAAATCCTTGCGATTTTCACCTTTAACTAGACTTGTATATTCTGAGAAGATACCCGAAAGAAGAGTTCCATACGCGACTTGCACGAGGTTTTCGAACTCAAGCCTTAAGGAGTTATATTCGACTTGTTACGTGAGATGAATGTTCAAGTCGGCCCAACACCGACCTTGACAGTCTTACGTAAAACGTGGTATGTGCGTGATATGAAATGTATGTAATTTTAAGATAGGAGTGGAATATTCTATCTTGCAGGACAGTACAACAGTTTCGTAATTTACGGAGAAGCCCCACAGAAGCTCCAAAGATAGTTTAACTTCATATACCTACTTAGATGATGTTTGGAAGTTGACTAAAGAAATCGAACTTATGAGCTCGTCAAAAATAAATTTAATAGAACATATTAAAATATTGGACAATAGCGAAGCTGCAAGAACATAGAGTATTCTATCCATTCCATGCAACTGAAAGTGGATATAAGATGTAAGTTGTCTCAGCCAAGGGTAAGCAAGCAATGCCTCGCTCCAATATAAAATCAACGATGCCTCGGCCTGATGTAGTGAAGGAATTTTTTCTAAGAAATTTACTGGAAAAAAATATAAATAGTAGCCACTGGTTACTACATATACATATTACAGCTTTCAAAATGTATATATTTATTAATATCTATTAACTGAACTCTGTAAAAACCATTATATTACTACCAACGTACAAAGATTCTAAAAAAGTACTTCAAAAAGTACTCAATACTTTTTATAGACTTAGTACTTATACTTAGCTAGAAGTACTTCTCGTACATGCGGTACTTGTATTTACGCTGAAGTACACAAGTACACACCCCGAAAAAAACTAGCAAAGCACAAGATCAGCACATTAAAAACAAAAACAAAAAAAAAAGGTCAGAAAAGCCATTTCTACAATAACCAAAAATAGAGAGACTATAAATGGTCGAATCGATACAAATCCTTTCAGTGATTAAATTTTTTGCAAAATTGAATTCAATTGCTGGTATTATTATAGCTCTAATAGATTGCTGCAAAATATACTATTTTCAGTTGATTTTGAATTAGGATTAAGCATGGATAAACTATTTTGAGACTCGAATGTACGAGATTCAATCTGTTATCCGATGGAACATAATTACACAGACTGTAAAAGTGTTGACGCAAAAGCTGTAGTGAATATAATATTGGAAGGATATGTACCTTACGACCGAATCATAGTGGTTATATAATAAAAGATACACCTGCAGAACAAGACGAGGCCAGCAAAAATAATGATGAGAGGTTTGATAATGAGTCAACATATTCACAATTAGCTATTACGTTTGACATCAATACTAATGTTGCAGATACACACACATTCGTGGACGTTGATGTGGGTGAACTTGAAAAGAACAAGCGAAAATTAATAATTGCATAGGTTTACGAAGAGCACCCATTCAATCTTGAATATTCTTATCGTCCTTTAGAAAAATCAGTCAGTTTTGGGCGGGACCATCACATTGGAAATTTAAAAAATCTTGAGGCAAAAGTCTGTCCATAGGACAAAGATTATCAACATCTCAATCTAATGAAAAATTAAAAGCACAAAATTCAAGAGGTCGTAGAAGAGCAATGAAATATCGATCGGAACACGTTAATTTCGGAGAAACGCATGATGATCTCTTTCAAAAATTGGACGGCAAAAGTAAATTGAAGAAGGCCAACATACAAAAAATGGACTGCGTGCACCTTAACAAAACCCATTCGAGGTATTAATTCAAGCATTTAAAAAAGTATTGAATGGCAGAAAAATACAGCTACTCAAATATATATGACCACTACGAAATCCTCCTGCTATATGAGGATGAGGATATTTTAAATCTTCCTTCAAATGAGCTACATCAAAAGAAATAAGAACCAATTCTCATCGAAAATTAGTCATTTCAGAACTTCGCTTCAAGATGATCTCTTGAAAACTTTTCGAGTGTTGTTTAAATCACTTCACCGAAAATCGTCGGTGGATGTGATGTCTCCTTCAGGATTATGAGAAAGAAAACCACTTTGCATAAATCTCTCCCCCGAAAAGGACCACTTTCGCCAACAATTTTGACAGTCAATAAGCCAAAGATGTGCCATCAGCAGCCCATAGTACACGCACTAAAACGTTCTAAAAGGGTGCGATTTTCAGTCACTTTGGCTCCCGACAATTTCATCCTTTCATCTCTTGTGCATGTCATAGGAGCAAGGATAAAAGGATGAGAAAATTATTGTGACGCAAGTGTCGAAACATCCCTCGCTTGATTGTCAAACATATAGAACACAACCGCCGATAAAAATGTTTAAGTTAAGCAATTTCCCCGAAATCGGGGTTTTTTTTGTAAAGGTCTTGCAAGGACAAAGACCGATCAAATGAAGCAAGAAAAGAAAGCAGAGTAGCAGGTAATTTTCATGGCAATCGGAAAGTACGGGATAGAAGGGGCGAGCTGAATGCAGGGTGTTTGCAAGGAGATTTTCTACTGCATGTTTGAGATTTAACGGTTCAACAGATAGACGACGTGTTCATGCTCATTTCTTTGGATATTTACAATAGAAATCATCACCGAACTACAGGAGTCAGGGGTATTCGTATATATGAAGGCAGAATAGCAGTGTGCACTCTGGACACATGAAGACCAGGAGCTAGCAGGACATTTCAAATATTTGTGCCATTTATTGATGTCGCTCAGCTGATTGCTTTCCTTACGTTGGTCGCATGTTGACTCTGAGTAAATATTTTCCTCCCGAATAAAGCAGTTTCTGTCTCTAGCAGTCAATGTGAGCAGGGAAGGAAGTTTTTTGAAAAAAAAAATAAAAAAGAAAATAAAATAAAAAATTAAATGTGAAAAATTCCAAGCTCTTACTCACCTGGTTGTCTAAGATGTGAATGGGGATCCAGAGAAGATTTCCCAACTCCTACTGCGACACCGCCCAAGGCATTCGAACTGTAACCTGGAAAATAACAACAACACGAAATTAACTCTTAATATCTATATTAAGCAATAACTGCATAAAATTTCAATTTAAATGCATTCAATGCTAGGTAAATAAGGGCGAAAGCTAATACCAAGTTAAGCACCCCTAAATTCTGGCAAAATTTAATGACTTTCCACTCTCTGATTGGTTTAACGCAAACAAAGGTAGTTTTATTGCGGTGGCTGGGTGCCACGTAAACAGAAGCAGAATTGTCCCCCACAACGGCCAACAGGGTAACCTAGCGTAAATATATTTTTCCACCATTTTGGAAACAATGGACTACAATTGCGGCTTGAATCTATTGAACGCATTGGGTTTTGGTCGAAACAATAAAACACTGGGTATTGGAACAATCGCGTAAATTAGACTCTTTTAGACAAAATTTTGTGTCCTACCCGCAGTTGGTTTTTATGCTTTTTGATACAAAAGTGAGCTGAGGACTCAAGGTATAAAACAAAAATTGTCTGAAATCTTATCACAGAGTTTTCTTGTGATTTCCTATTGTTTCATTTCATATTTTTTCTATGTACGTAAATATATCTTATAAAGCATACCAAGTTTGTGTTCTTCTGTTTCCTTTATCTGGACTGGAAAGTTAGGTGAACTTCCGCTCTATTTGATTTCATCATGCTTGTCATCCAAAATACCTTGCGTTTTATTTAGACATATATGGGCACTCGTTGGTAGTATCCTTCACAGACTTCGCATTTTGTACACAGTAGGGTAGGTATGGTAAACAGTGAAGATTGGAAATTAGCATATTAATTTTTGACTGTTTTTTCGAGCATACTGATGGAAACTAAAACTGATGTTCCTAATAAAAATTAAAATATTTTAAAAAACAAAACGATCACGCATCATTAGCTTATCAGAACTTTACCGGATATTAATAATTTGATCAATGAAGGTAGAACAATTAATGTGGAAATACTTGGTGAAGAAAAAAAATGTGCTACCAAGATCAGCCGAATATGGAAAAAGTTCTGACCGCAAGACGCCTCAAAACAATATTTCTGCTGGGATGAAAAATATGAGACGACGCCACAAGGCTGAAATTGAAGGAAGGATCCGACATCTTTCACCCAAAGAAGATGACTTCATTATGATGAAGTAGGCGAGAGATTTTTTGGCCTAATCTACATACCATGCATCATATGTACAATGTGTTGAAACCAGGCCACAATCACATAGAAAGTTCCAACGAAAACAGAAGGAAATTGGTTGGTTCCAAGGTTTAGGAAAAGAGTAGCAAAAGGCTCGCAAACTATTTCCGATGAAATACAAACATACTTATCTCACAGTAGCTGTAGTCAGGGTTAGTGACTTCTGGTTTCTTTACTAAAACCAGCGAGAAAGCTATGCAGTAGCTACTCATAAATGAAACCTTTCGGGGAAATTCAGCGATGGCCAAAATTGTAGATTTCTCACAGCATTTTTTTCCCGAAACATGGACTCCAAGACTAGCAATACCATCCAGGTTAAAATGGAATTGGCCATCAAGAGTTTTGTTCCTTTTAACTTAACATCGACACAACTCAGCAAATTGTAAAGAACATTTGCCTATTTAGCAGTATCAGGGTTCATGCGAATCACTAGTACATTCTACAGACCTCGACCTATACATCCGCATATTTAAAAAGGAATCAGGATCCTATTGCACATAAAGCTGACTTGATAAGATCAAAACTGTTTTCTAAGCAAAAATTCACGGTATTGAGAGAATACCACAAGCATAATATCAACATCATTTCTTATGACGAAGCCCAGTTATTGATTCTGCAGACAGTTACAAGGCCCACGATCTGTCCAGACTTGGGTCAGAAACTAAATTAATTAATCTCTTACCTTTCTGCAGAATTCCGACTACGACATGCTCGCCGTTGCATTCTTCAGAGAAAATTTGTGTAGATTATGTAAGAATATATATGAGAAAGAAGAAAAGATGCTGCACACTATCCTCCCACTATCCATAATGCTTAGCTCATTTAAAAAAAATACAAGAGTTGTTTCAAATAAGTCCATGTGAGCTTTATGGAGAAACGTCATTAGGCCAACTGTGGCCGCTATGAATAGCAATCATACCGCAATTTTAGCACTACATATATAGGCGTGGAGAATTTCTTAATTCAGAACACACCAACTTCGAAACTTTGTCAAAAGGTACATATATACAGGGTGTTTCCTCCATGGTGGTCCATAGAGCGGGAGGTGACAGTACCCACCTAGCCAAACAAAAAATTGTATGGCAGGCGGGGGTCATATCAACCATTTCGAAGTTACAGGGTAATTAAGAGATTATGCTAAGTTTTCACAAAACATCCTCCATTTAAAACAAGCAAAAGAGCTAAAATTAGTCTAAGACTAAATCTTATGATACCCTAGCCTAGATGAATACCCGTATGAAATTTCGTATGGTCACCCTTTCGAGCCATTTTGATTTTTGCAGTGGTTTTTCTAATATATTTCGAGAACGGTTATAACCAATTTGATAGGACTTCATATGCTGAAGTATCCGTAAAATGCATAAATTTTTATATAACAAGGGCAAGAGTGGGTTGCCCAATTTATTCCATTTTTTAAAGTTTAATTGGTATTACTATGAAAACACTATGCACCAAATTTCAGCTCTCTATGTCAACGCGTTCTCAGGAAATGTCCAAATATATAGTGGAAACCGAAATTTTTGTATGGCAACACTACGAAGGAGTTGCCCGATTTGTCTCATTTCCGAACTTAATTTTACTTTTTTTTTAAGTCCGCGTACAAAATGTCAGCTCTCTAAGTATATACGGACAGACAGACGGACGGACGAACGGACAGACGGACGAACGGACAGACAGACGGACGGACGAACGGACAGACGGACGGACGGACAGACGGACATGTTAGAATCAAAATAACTTTAAATTTTATGTATCCACTCCATTTTTCTCTATTAGCATTATTTCTGTGCGTACGGAATGACAAACTTAAGGGGCTTTCGGCAAACACTGTCTCAGTAAGACAACTGAGACAAAACTTTGAGCAACCATCTCAGTTGCCTCAGTTCAAACCAATCAGCTGATTTTCCAATTTTGACATTTAAATAATTTTGACCAGAGAAAATGGATAGTAATAAATTGAAGAAAGTATTGGTAGTTTATTCAAATAGCTCACTAAACTTTAATTAGTAATTAAAATCACAAAATAACGAAACTGAGTCATCTGAGACAAGAAAATTCAGTTTCACTTGTCTCAGTTGCTCAGTGGGCGCGTTCGAATTTTGTAGCTCAATATGGAACTAAGACAGTTCACCGAAAGTGCAGTCTCAGTGAGCCAACTGAGAATATCTCTCTTGTCTCACTGAGAATGTGCTTGCCGAAAGCGCCTTTAGTATACCCTTTAGATTTCATCTATGGTATAAAAATACAATGGTATGGTCACCGTATAAAGCTGATTGTATTCAGAACATTACTCATTACCGGCTGCAGATAGCACATAGGTTGTACTTGGTCAAATTAAAGAAGAGAATCCACAGTTTATAGTTATTGTAAAAAAATTATGTTAATGATCTTTTTGCAAAAAATAGAGGTCAAAGTAAAAAAAGGTAAGAAAATCCGAAATTTTTAGTTTAGACAACCATAACTCCGTTGGCGCTGATTGAACAGTCGTTGGAAAGGCCACGAAGTTCTGAATACAATCAGCTTTATACGGTGACCGTACGCCCTGTATTTTTTAAGGTACAAGATGTTTTCTGAAAACTTAGCATAACTTCTTAATCACCACGTTACTTCGAAATGGTTGATATGGACCCCCTGCCATAAATTTTTTTTTGTGTAGGTGAGTACTATCAACTCCCGCACTATGGACCACCATTTAGGAAACAACCTGTATGTTGAATTTTTAAAATTCGCTTAAGTGATCTATTCTTAAATAAAACTTGCCGAGAAATCAAAAGAAGAATATGGAATTAAATTGGACGCAGACTTCGACAAGTTCAACATCGCAAAGCATGCCTTAGACTGGAACCTGCAATTATACCCAGGCAACTTAAAATGGAACCATTTAAACAGAAATATTATGAGTTGAAGGCGCTCCAACAAAACAAAGACCGATAGATTCAGATTCAGCTTATATTTCTCAATGGATTAAAAGAGCAGTGATATTGTATTAAGGGAGTGATACTTATATTTCAATCGGTATAAATTTAGTCACAAAGTTTATCAAGAAAGTCCTCACGTCCTATGTGGAGCAAGAAGTCACAAGAAGAAAAAGATGAAGATGTTCTAGAAACTCCATGAAGTCACATTTAGGTTACAATTCCACATGCAAACAGTACCTAAAAGTACTCTGCTGTAAGCATAAATTCCGACGAACAAAATTCTTTGAATAGCTAATGCCAAAAGGTTCGAGAGTCAACAAAGGCAGATGAGCTCTTCAAAGGACCTAACTATATGCTGCTTTTCCACTTGATCGCCTCCTCAAAACACTGCTATGAGGCTAAAACAAACGATTTCAAAGTCGTGAATTTTTATTGAATTTGTTCAACATTTGGCATTTTCCCCTTTTTCCACAAAAAATCACAAAAGTTGGAATATCTGAGCCAAACGGGTGGGACCGAAAACGAAAGGATGTGTAACGAGCTAATCTCTTAACACGCTTCAGTAGTTCCCAGAGCAAATTCAAACAAATCAGACGGAGAAAGGATTCATATCGAACAAGGCACGATATACTCTGAAAGGGTCGAAGAGTGTGAGTCCTTTTGATGTTTCCTTGGGGGTTGGTTTGTTTAACAGCGCTGCACTGCGGTTTGTGACACAAACAATATTCCAAACAAGGAAAGGGAAATGTGCGGAAAGGTGCACGCTCTATATCAACACCATTGTTATTTTTATCATGTAGGATGTGCTTCATTTAATTGGCTTTCCTTGCCTGAGTTGTTTGATGCTTTTCATCAGATGTCACACTCAGAGAGCCACCAAATGAACAGTTAATCGGTTGGAAATTGTTGTTTTCTCTCAGGCTACCCCTGTTTGGCTGGCTAATTTAAATTCGAGCAAACGGTGAAAGTACCAGAGATAACGATACCATTCATTGGCAAGGTTCCTTCATATTCTCGGAATCAATTTCATCCCCCTTTACACACGTTGTGCTATGTTCGTCGCTACACCTACAAAATTCTCAACCACAGTAAAAAAAAGAAAAAAAAAGAAAAGTTTATTAGAGCGCCTCAAAGGCAAAATCCAAAAGAGCATCAACAGATTTTCAATGAAAATTTTTGAAACTCGCTCCGGGCGCAATCACAGCGATTTTTCACAGTGCACAACCCTCTCTTTGTGCTGGGCTGGCTAGATATATCTCGAGGGCGCTTTTATCACACTGCCAAAGTTTTAGAGTTTTGGATCCTTCTGAAAACATGTGCCTTCCCCCCTCTCAATTGCGCTTCGCTGCCTCTTAATAAATGAAAATATTTCAACCGTTGGTGTTGTTTTCGTTGCGCTTGACTAACAGTACAAAGGGCAAATGATTTTAACGCCACAGGGTGTAATTTGTAGCGCCAACTTTTGACATTTTAAAGTGAACGCTGCAGGCGTCTTAGCTTTCGTAGTTATTTTGCCACATGCTGATGATGATGATCTTGTGGGAGTCTCTGTTTTGTTTTGCCTTGATTTTTTCTTCTATTGTATTGAAGAAAATTTTGAAAGAGGGGCTGATAGATAACAATGGTGAGAAAAGAGGCTAAAATTAAATTAATCTCAGATGACTGCTTAAGTAACTATAGACCTTACTTTGTATTGTCGTCTCGCTCCGATCAATAAAAGATAATTGACTGAAACTCTTATCTCTGTCTTTTCATACTAGGAGAAAATATTCTTACTCTAAGGAGTTGAATAGACCTTCCTTATTCACGGAATCTGATTCTATCTTTGAGATAAATATAGCCAAGTTAGTGAAACATTTTGGGTGTCATAAGCATCTTATTCGGCAAGACAAATCTAACAAAATACCGGTACAAGTCTATGTTAGACTAGAAGTAGTCTACATAATTGTAAGGAAAGAGCTCACCTTGTGACTGTGATGTACTATGTGATCCCCATGATGTTTTGTAGGACGAATCTGAAAAAGAAAAAACAGTGAAAAGTTTTAATACAACACACACTGTTAAAATTTAATATTCAATCATTTGCCATGAAAATAAAATATGAACAAAATGAAGGACGCTAAAGTAAATACTTTCACATCTTTAAAAATATACAATTTTTCTTTCTTTCTCTCCTTTCTATCTAATAATTCCATTTAGATTAGGCACCCACCCGCAGAGCCCTCTAGGCGGGCGCCTGAAATTTAGGGGCAACCAGCTGGTAACTAAAAATTTCAAAGAATTCCAGCTTTTTACATGACCATGCTTGGGTTGTACCAGAAAATAACTTCCTGGAATGTGTTAGCAGATCCTGTACACGCTACGCAATATAAAACGATACCACGACCTGAGATTAGTCCTCAATTTTTTCTTAGGAATTTACTGGACATTTTTTCTTTAGAATTTTTATGCATATTATTAGAGACCGACACAGCATCTGAAAATAACTCCTGTCGGCCATCAAGAGTAAATAAAAACTCTGCAGAAATACTTTCTGTAAATTTCTAAAAATAAATGAATGTTTATTGCTTAATGGGTTACACCACCTTGAGATGTCTAAAAAATCTAAAGTTTTTTGTTAGGAAAATTGTGTATATTTTGAATAATATTTTAAACGTTTGACCATTTCAAAACTCAAATTATCTCCAAAGTTATAGCAATTAAAAGTGAGCGCGACAGGGAGTAGCTTTTGTTTTGTTTTTCCCGATACAACAATTTTAGAACTGGTGTATGTACAAGATATATCAAGATTTGTTTAACCGATTTTGATAAAACTCAAACCATATTTTTTTATGATAAATACCAAAGTTTACCCCTAACTTATTCTTCACCAGAGAGTTTTTATATACCTATGTATGTATGTATACATGCATATGTCCATAATTAACAGGAAATATTTATCTATATATTCCAGAGCGTTTTGCACTCAATTTTGAATTTTTTTCGGTCTATAAAGTGCAGTAGCAACTACACCTGAGGAGCTACAAATTGCGACTTCTATTTCAAAATGTATATTTACAAAGGGCCCTTCAAAATTTCGCCGGTGGGCCCCTAAATTCTTATCTTCGCCATTGTTAAGCCTAATAATACTTGTATGAAAGGGTAAAGGTGAAGTCACACGGCGAGAGTTTTTGGCCTCCAGAGACCACTTTTTTAATCTCTGGAGACCCAGAGACCCATGTATACATACACTTTGGAAGTGCACAAAATCTCTAAAAAGACCAAAACTGTTGTTGGTCTCCGGTCCTCCGTCGTATATTTCAAAATAAACAGATCTTCAGGTTCGGTCTCCGATCTCTAAAGTTTGTTCATTTTTCAGCTCTAGGTCTCCGGCGACTATTTGTGTGTTCTGGTCAGTTCAGCGTAGGTCTACTCGTAAACGAAAAGGCATAAAGTGGATTGAGCTTGGAAAATTGTTGGAAGGAAATTAATAAAAAAAAATAATAATTGATATAATGGATTTAGGGCAGACAATATTTTTCAACAAAGTCAATAGAGTTCTGGTTATTAAAAAAAAACAAAAACATTTGTTGTGTAAAATTTGTACACCTTGGATATCTTTTTTTCAGCTTTTCCACTTTTCGCAAAACATAAAAAGTAATAACTTTTGAGATAATTCTTCCTAACATTCTCTTGGGTGACAATTAAGAAAGATCTCTGGAAATCTCAAGAGACCAAACTTCAAATTTCGTGTATATATCGTAGACACTTGACGTAACTGAGCACTTCATGAAAAGCCTAGGCACTTCAAGAACACACGCCGGCGTGTGGCTGTGTGTTCGAGTCGCGTCTGAGTTTGTTGTTTGTGTATGGGTGGCTTGCAGCTCCTTTTCCTTGTCGGCGTAAAGACTCGTACCACTCTATGAAGTGACTAACAATTTCAGACACTTAGTGTAAAAAGTCGTTAAGTGCAAAATGTTTGCCTATATTTCATAAAGTGTTAAGTTATGTCAAGTATCTACGACATGAACACATCGGTGACGTGCGTCTAGAGATTTTTTCTTATGATCTCCGCGGACCTACTGTTTTGGTCTACAGAGATAAGAGTCTCTAGCCGTGTAAACATTTCGGAAATTTTGGTCTTTATAAATCGGAGACTGGAGATTAAAAGTCTCTCACCGTGTATCCAATATCTGTCACATCTACGACAGCTGGTGTCCAACTTTCATGTCCGCAATTTTTTTAAAATACAGGCGATGGAGATCGACAGAATCTAGAGTGATTAACAAATCAAAGTCAGAGAATTAGAATTAGAGCTTCTAAAACTTCCTGCATACGGTTGGTTTTTAAACATTATATCGGGTTGAGTGACGCTCGCCGTGCATTAAAATTACTGGCAATAAGGATTAAGAATAATTTCATTGTATTTAGTACAAGCAACTGAACAAGAGATATTTAAAACTATTTAGATTTTGTGAGTTAGTAGCAGAATTTGAACATATGCTCTTATTTAGAATCGTTAAAAATATTTTTTTTTTAATTTTTCTATTCTCCACCTATGTATGATTCTTAAAATTGTGGGTTCGATTCCCGCATGGGAAAAATCAATACTGTCGTTAAAAAAGGCTTTTTGTTTCGAGAGAAAACTTTACTTTGCCTGACTAAAATTTTTATTAACATTTTCATTGGAAGAGAACAATGAAATTTTTATAATCTTGGGTTTGGAAGAATTACTGCCCAGAAATAATATCATTATAGCAACAATAGCAATATTTGTAACTGTACTTAGTAATATAACATCTATGATAAATTACCTAGAGTTAAAAGTTTTCTAAAGAAAAATTCTTAACGCGGATACATTTTAGGCGAAAATATGCTGATTTCGTCACTTTGGCATGCAAATCCAATTTACTTAAATTTTCGTCTTATCGGTATTTTCGGCCTAAGTTTACTATACGAATTTTCGTTTTTATCTCAATTTTTCTTGAAAGCTCAAGACATCCGAGGACATTTTATTAGAGTCTTTGAACATAAAGATGACCTAACAACTAATAATATTAACTAGTTACCACATAATACTTATGATGATGATTCTTCAAAACCATATACAGTTTTTTTTTTAGTATTATTAAGCTAAGCTCAGGGGATACCCTATGATGCAAAGCAAAGCATGGCAGGAATGAGATAGGGAAAGGATTAGGGGATATGAGGAGAGTGGCGGAGATGCCGATGTATGTCGCCCTTAAACTTCCGCAGATTGTATGTCGGATGAAAAACAGAAGATGGTAAGCTGTTCCACATTCGCACTGTTCGGGATAAAAAAGCATCACGGAATTTTACTGTACGGCCGAAAGTAATTTGAAGGGTTAAAGGATGTGCGCGATTTGCAGTGCGAGTATTGCGTGCAGGAATCATTCTACAAGGGATTAGACTAGATATTTCATCAGAACATTGACCATGCATATAGCGATAAAGGAGCGAAAGGCATCCAACAAGTTATTTCCAAATCGCCAATGAGCTTGAAGGCTCTCGTTTGGACAATATCCAATGAAGCTAAGGCTGTGCGAACAGCGCCGGCCCATATATGGGAGTTACCAGTTGCAAGGTACAAATCTAATGCTATGCAATTCAGGTTAATTGTCGCGCCAGCTGTGCTTCAGTGATCGAGGATTGGTCTCGATAACTGTAACCTAGAACAGTGCTAGCTGACTGGAAGGATATTAGCTATATTCTTGTTGTTGTTCTAGAACAAAGAACTGCCATATACTGGAGAGAACAAATTGTTCTGTCGATTAAAGCAAACTATTTGTGCTGTTCGTTTCATTTATAAATCTTCTATGAAATTGCATGAGGCGTTCTTTTGTGTATCTTTTGTTCTGCCCTGTTCTGCCGACACAAAGGAACTCATCTATTATTACAGCTAGCACAACAATTAAAGAAGGTTTGGATAAGTTAAGACGATTATTGAAAACTTTAAGAGAAGTAACTTTGATTTTGGGGTCGATTCTTGCAGATAAAATTTTTTATCAAGAAAATCGTATCAATATTACATTTCTGTTAGATTTCCGCACAAGAGGGTCGTAAATGAGGCGACGCATTTGTGATATCAACTCATCGCTCAACTCAGAGCTTGAGTCCGCTCAACACTTGAGCGGGGGCTTACCGCTCGTAACTTGAGCGGACTTAAGTAATGTGCACATGAAGAAACTCAGTTTTGTGAATTATATTTAAATTCTACAGCCAAAAATAAGCGTTAACTCAAACTTGAAAAGTTCTCTTATGACCATTATTATTGTTATTGTATGATTTTTATACCCTAGATATAGTCTATCTATAGGGCCTGTCCACCAAGGCTGTAATTCCATTTGTGACGCATAGAAAAAACATTTTTGTAGAGCAAAATCGATTGAACACCCACGCACAATTGGATGAGATATTTATTATTTCCAGAATCAATGAAAGCCTGGAATGTTTCGACATGAGGATGCAATCCCAAAATAACAATCTAGCCACGCCATTTTGGGATTCAGCTTGTGAAGATGTCCAAAATTCAATGGAGAGGCAGAAATTGTTCTTGGAGTATAATTTTTCCACAGATCACACCTGTAAAGTACTTAAGTACTAATATCAGTACCAGTACCTGGACCAGTACAGGTACTGGTACTGCACTGGTACAAACGTTTTTCGGTGATAAAGTCTTTTTACCGAATACAACACAGCACTGCCTAGTAGTACTTCGGTAGAAAGATTATTTAGCATAGGAAAACTAACGTTAACTCCTAATAGATGTCGTCTAAATGACGAAAATTTTTAAATGCAAGTAATGCTGCATATCAATGGAAAAAATATAAAGTAAGACGCTGATTCTATGGAACAATGTAAGTACAATTTCCTTGAATTGAATTATAACATTTTCAAGTATGGTAAAGGAGGGGGTAGAAATATGAGACACCGGGGTTTTGGTCTCCCTGCGCTACTGATATCTAAAGCGTAGCTAGGTTAGCATTGCTATTAGTTCTGCAAAGGTTTTGAAACAGTCGGCGGACATTTCGTTACTAGGCTTGACATGTTTGGCTTTCTAGTTTTATTTTCCTAGTTTCGAACAAGAATACGGTAAGTTATATTATATTTACTTTAGTTTTAGAATATAATTAAATATTACAAAAAAGTTTGAGTTTTTCCCACTACATTACTAATTTCACTTCACTTGCTATATGAGACACTTGGTTGGTAATAATATTGGACTATCTCATATTTCTACCAACTAAAGGGTTTTCGAAGAAGAGGTGTTATTTTAATTAGGCCGCTATTTCGGTAGATGTCACTTGTGGAGCTGTCATTTTTTGACATTTGACAAGTAGAAACTACGTCATTAATAAAAATGGAACGATACACGATTCAACAATGCATTGAAATTATTAAAATTCACTATAAAAATGGTGAAAATGTGGCAGAGACTGTTCGTAAAACTCGAACATTTTTGGGTCGTCGTGCAGCACCTTGTCGGACCACAGTACAGAAATTGGTAGAAAAATTCGAGCGGTATTCTAGATGATGATGATGACTTTTGTAGGCCTATATTAGAGTTTTACAGTATATTAAAAATCTTATATAATATTAACGAGTTAGTATCACTGATACTGCACATCTTTTGCCACAATTATTCGTTTGTTTTCGATATTTTAATACAGTCTCATATTACTACCACCCCCTCCATATTTTCCTTACATGTTTTACAAGTCGTTGAATTTGTTTATTATAATGAGAGGAAGAGAAATGTTGGCTAAGAAAATTAGCAAAAGCTAAATTACTACAATGAATGACTTTTTTTTGAGCTTTTCTTATTTGATTGAAATTTCAGTTTCAGTTTCAATTTTAATTAAATCAGATTCTTCTTATGTTATTTAAAACATAATTAGAGTCCTCTCAACTCAAATGTAGTGAGTACGCTCAAGATTTGAGTCCGCTCAAGTCGCACAAGTAATGAGTTCGCTCAAATTTGCAGCGATGAATCACCACTCAACTGTTGAGCGGACTCAATGATTGAGCGGACTCACTGCTTGAGTTGAGCGATGAGTTGAGTCAAAATTTGGGTGTTTTACGTCCCAGTCTAGAGGCTAACCACCTTACGAGTGACCAGACCACCGATACGACTTTCGAGCTGGTCGCTCTACTAGAGATTTACTGACATTACCTATCGAGCATTGGATTCAATGCCACCATAATTTTGGTGAATTAGAAATCATCGGATTAGGCTTTTTGATGACTTTCGATAGGTCTGAAATTCTGTTTACTTAGCTAAACTTCAGGCATTATCGTCTCTTCTTGAAAGTTTTCTCGCTTGCGTTCAATCCAAGTTATATTCACCGGAGTTACGTGTGGTGGGAACTTACTTCATTCGAAGTAGATTTACTTCATTTATTTTGATTCACTACTTCACTTCGCATTTTTCCATTTTCACTTCATTTTTACATAAGTACATAATTTATCTAGAAAATGTTCTTGGTTTTGAATTAGTAACCAGAAACGAACTCACCCAATCTTCAAAGAGTACATAATGTTATACTTTATATTCCATTCCATTCCAGTCCATACATATAAAGCCCGGTATGCTAGAGGCAAGGAATTTTTGTTCCTATAAAAAAACTATGTAAAACAAGTGAAAAAGCTAGAATTGGTCTAAGACCAATTCTTATGATACCCTAGATGAATGCACGTATGAAATTTCGTATGGTTCGCCCATTTGAGCAATTTTGATTTTTTGCATTGGTTTCTCGCATATATTTCTAGAACGGCTCCTCGTACAGAAAAAATGATTATAACCAATTTTATAGGATTTCTTATTCTGAAGAAGTTTTTAGTACAATAAAAATGTCTAGGACTAATCGTTTTCAAAGTATATGTAAAAAACCAAAATTATTATATGCCAACACCAAGAAGGGGTTGCCCGATTTAGCCCATTTTTGAAGTTTTATTTGCTATTAGTATGAAAACGTAGTGTCCAAATTTCAGCTTTCTATGTCGACGTGTTCTCAGGCAGTGTCCAAATATATCGTGGAAAACTAAATTTTTGTATAGCACCCCACGAAGGAGTTGCCCCATTTGTCTCATTTTGAGTGGGTGTCCAATTCATTTTGCTCTAGCATCATATTTCGAGGTGTTACAAACGGAATGACAAACTTAGTATACCCCTATAGATTTCATCTAGGGTATAAAAAAAAGTCATGGAATACTCAAGGATTTTTTTTTCTTTTTCGATTCCTTGAGGTAGTATGCTAGAGACAAGAAATTCGAACAGAAAAACTCTACTTCCCGATGTATAAAAAGATGTTTTTACGAAAATTCCATTTATGTCAATATTTCTTGAAGAAATAAGTACCGATGCACTTATTTCTGTAAGAAATTTTGACATTGGTGGAATAATTGAAAAATTGAAGGAAGAAACGGCGATTTTGAAATTTTAAAATGACAACTGGACGAATTAAAATTGTTTTACGTGTATCTTCATTTTGAATTATCCATTTCTTGACTTTCTTTATTACTGCTTTATTGTCAGATATATCACACATTTGAAAAATCCAAATTGTCAAAAATTCCTTGACCTAATGTCAATTTTACTTTAAGAAATAAGTGAAAAAATCCTTGACTGAATTCCTTGGCTCTAGCATACCGCACTTAACTAATCTAACTAACGAGCAAATGCGACAGTTAAAATTGAATATGTCAAGTTATGAAGTGAAGCAGTGAAAGTGTAAGAAATTATAAGTTTGGAAATTTTTAGAAATCGGAAATTGAATAAAAAATAATTGCTATTAATTTATACACTATATTTTACTATATTTTACCACTACTGCTCTGTAGCTCCACTGCTACCTACATTGTTCAGTTTTCGTGATTAAATGGAAAAGTTCCTGATAATAAATAAAATAACCTGAGTTGAATTTTTCGTTCCCGCGTAATAAAGTGTGGTAAAAAATGCAATTTATAATAATTGTAGTGAAAATACGTTAGTAACACCACCAGGGTATGATGAGGAGAATACTTCAACTTCTAGTGAGAATTATTTCCTTAAAAAGAAAAAAAAACTACCATATAAGCAGAAACAGAAATACAGGGATGCTTGGGAAGTTCCCGTACATGGTTGACACAAATCAACTGTTTAGCTTACTGTAAGTTATGTAAAAAATCGTTACCAAATAATGCAACAATCCTTGAGCGGCATGCCTCAACACAGCTTCATAAATCCAGAATGAAAGTAGCAAAAATTACAAAGAATATTAAAGTGGCCTGCCAAAAAACAAAATAATGAACAAATTTATAGTTTACTAAGTATTGAGCTCAAATGCGTATTATATGTCGCAAAAAATTAAATTCTTTACTATTAAGTGTAATGGATACGCTACCTACATTGATTAAATAAATTTGTGCTGAATCAGATGTTCAAAATATGATGTGGGCGTGAAAAAGCCGCGTTTATGTTAAAAGATGTGATTGCACCCTAGATAACGAATGAAATTTGTAAAGGCTTAAAGAAAACTAAATTCTCATTAATAATCGATGAAACCAGTGATTTTTCGGTTCAAAAAAGTTTAGTTATGATCGTTCCTTACTACGATCGATAAATTTTGTATTCTTATTAGATTGTTCGCTTGTTAACTTTTTTGAACAAAACTCAGTCACCATCGAAAATTTAATTGGCCTAGCAACTGCCTCAGTACTGCGAGGAGAAATATCGGGGGTGAAAATACGACTTTAGGCTTTAAGTAAAAATATTTATTATTTGGGATCTACTTGCCATACATTGCATCTTTGTGCTTCTGTATCAGTTAAACAATTTGAAATGCCGGTGGAAAAGCTTCTACATGACATATTTTCTCACTTTGCCTATAGTACTAAAAGGCAGGATTGTGAATACCAAGAATTGTTTGGTGTAGAAGTGCACACAATATTGAAGTTGGCTGGACTTGCAAATGATTATTTCACGAATACTGGAACAACATTGGAACACTCTTTTAGATTATTTGGAGTCGAAGAAAACGAAAAATCATCACAATCAAATGCACGTAAAATACTGAGAATCCTCAGATGTAATTAAATCTCCTCTTCTTGGATTATATTGTGGTAAAAAGCTTAAACAAGTAGGTCTACGATGGGGAAGCTCAGTGAGCAGATCTCCTAGTGAGGAAGCTTTCAAATAGTAAAGCAGATCCCCTGATGATGTCTTGGGCGGAGCTCAGAGACCAGATCCCCAGAGGTAGAAAAGTAGAAATAAAACACGTATGTACCTATATGCAACTTGTCAATGATTGTATTCTCTTTAGGAATTGGTACATTATTTATATAAACAATGTTTCTTACTTACTAACACAATTTACTTATTCTTATTCATAAATGCACCCTTCCTAGCATTTTTGTTTTATTTAAATAGTTTTTGGGTCATGACGCACTCTTCATTTGACCCGGCACAGGCGTTTTACAAGTGATATTTTAACTAGAACAATTCCGGCACGAGTTTTAATTGCTGACATGCAACTTTTTTATTGATTGGTTATTATTTGTGTTGTTTTACGCAACGCTAATTGTTTTTGCTTATTTATTCTTTACGTTGCAATGGTTATTCTTAGGAAATGCATGGATTCATCTAATAAATATTATGCACTGCCATATGAATTACTGAATTATCGCTCTAGATTTAGGCTTGCTGAGCAAGCTAATGTTAAGAAGACTAGTTAAAAGGAAGCTATTGGGTCATTCCACTTGAGTATTCTTAATGCAGTATGCAAACTGGTTGTTTAGGGAAGAAGTGAAAAACGCAAAGAGATATATCTTTGAGCCTTTTCACCTCTTCCCCAAAAACCCGGTTTGCATACTGTATCAAGGGTGCTTTTGTTTTTGCTTCGGTGTTAACCCTCAAGTCCATTTTGTGTTCGATTTGCCAGAGTCATGGCTATCGTGACTCTGGAAGCTGTCACTTTCTGTTTTTGTTTGCTACTTGGGTTAACCCCGGGTTAACCATAGATGCTCCTGCTCTTGACTAGGAACACCGCGGTTCTTGTTTTGAAATCGCAAAGAAAGAAGAAGAGGTTAGGAAAAAGTTTGTGATTAGTACTTTTGACGTTTATTGCTTCCTTTGCGGAAAAACACGACCCTGGCTCTTCTGAGTTAATAGTTTTTTTACATGGTTCTGACATGTCCCCGGATGACCCAGGAGTCACGTTCCGGCAGCAAAAACAAAAACCCTCAAGAAGACTCATGTGGGATGGCCCATTTGTATTATTTTTGCTTTACTTTTTTGATTTTTGAGGCAGAGCTGCCTGCAAGTCGAGGAAAGTAAAGTGTATTTATTTCGTTTTCCTTCTGATTTACTACGTTTTTCTGTTCAAAATACCAACTTTTTGCTTTCCTGAATTCCCCACTACACCGGCTGAGCGTTTTATAATCAATGACGGTGTATCGCAAGGCTCTGTTCTCTATCCTACTCTCTTTCTCAGTTTTATTAATGATTTGCTAGCTCTCACTTTTAATCCCATTCATGTAGTTTGCATAGATGACACATTGAATAAATAAGTAATAAGGAAACAGCATATCGGGTGAAAACCTTAGCCACTCGGTGGAATGTGTTAGTGTGCTGTAATTTGTATGCGTTTCGTCATAGCAGTAATGAAATCGTGATATTTTGAAGGAGGAAATTTTCTATAATTCAAATTGCTATGTAAAATAGACAAATTTTTAGCGCCCCATTATTTACAGATAATATTTTATCTCTTGGCGTTGCCTTTGTATGACTGACATAATTCCGGCAGTGGAAAATGTTAAAATTTTTTGTCATTACTGTTTATTTTTATAAATATTTCCCTTCTTTTTCCTTTCCCACGACAATATCGCTGTTTGTCTCTGCAGCACAGGACATCGCACTTCCTTACGATAATTTAAGACTCGGGAGTCTCGTTTATATAAAAAAAACCCTTCACAAAAGAATATTTCACAATATGCCATACTACTATTAAGTAAAAATCACGTTTAATTATTTATTTACCACAATATCGCGAATTTAAATCCGAATTTATTTTTATGAAATGTCAGAAATGTTGAACTGACGCACAGTAGGCAGTAGGCACTCTTGGCATTTCTCATCCCGATCATAGGTCATACTGTCCCACTCCCTTATTAGTTATTTATTCATTGAGATGACAGCACCCTTGATTACGTGTATTAGTTCGACTCAATTGCAGATTCCCACGGAAATGTTATAGTTGACAAACATACCCACATGTAAGCATTGAACTTACAACAATATTTACTTGAGGCAGAGCGAGTCGGATCTTGTTTAATGATTCCAAAACGCATTCGTATGTATACCCCACGTTCGAGCTCAACCTGTTTCTGATGACGGACTATAAATATTGAGCTCACTATACCTAAACATTATTGACATTGAAATATTCAACAATCTTAGTTCCATTATATTTTTATTTTACCAAAAATTCCATGAAATATCTGGGCTTCGTGTAAAATGTAAGAAATATTTTACTTCATTAGATGTGCAAATCTACAAGTCTCATTTCAGGCCTAGATCAGAATTTTGTGCAAGAGGTGGACGTATTACATTATCTTTCGACATTTTTGCGATGACACAACAATAACAACTATTGATTCCCTGGTGCATCTGGGTTACGTTGGATGTCTATCCTCTATCTATCGCTACATCTATGGCTATTACTCTCTGGAAATCACTAGCCTGATCCCTTATAGATTTCTCCCCATGCGTACCACAAGAACTGTAACCACAAGCTCACCCTTGAAGTCAAATTCGGCCGTATCGTGAAACTCCGCGAATCACTGTTATGACCCACAAAAAGTCGAGCGATACAAAAAGCATAAAGGAAACAATGAATGGAAGCCAGCATATTATTACAGTTGTCATTGCACTTATCTAGAAATCCGTTTTATTATAGCCATGAACTGGAAGTATTTGCTGTCATCAAAACAATGAAATGCTTCATGGAAGACATTTCAAATAGCAACCGGTTGTGGAACTTCAACAAGAGTGAAATAGAGTTAATAGTTAGTACCGAAAATGACGCATTGACTCTTTACCTTTCCATCGTACCGATAGCCGAACTATGTACGCAGATGCTCTAAGGGATCATTCTAATTTAAAATTATTTGAAAATTGGCTTTTATTTTTTGGATTTATCCAAAAGTATGGACTTTCATAAACATGCTGTTAAATTTTGGTCAGAAAATTCGAATTATTGGGGCGATTCAGCCTTCTTATACTCTAGATCCACAGATGAAATCATAAGGTATGCTAAGATTGTTAGCAAAATGGATTGGAATAATAATTTTTGCATTTCAGTCCGTACTCACGATAACTCCAGAACGCGTGTACTTAGAAGCTAAAATTTTGCAAACGGCCTTTAAATATATAATAAAATTAAGGTCGACAATAGGACAAATCGGGTAACTCCATCATAGGACTGCCATACGACAATTTCGTTTTTATTATTATATTTGAACACTGCCTTAGAGCCCGTCAACGCTGAGAACTGAAATTTTCTACACAGTGTTTTCATATAAATAGTAAATATAACTTGAACAAGTGAAAAAGCTAGAATTGATCTAAGACCTTAGATCTTATGATGAATGCCCGTATGAAATTTCGTACGGTCACCCATTTGTGCAATTTTGATTTTTTTATTGGTTTCCGGCATATATTTCTAGAACGGCTCGTCGGACAGAAAAAATAATTATAACATATTTTATAGGACTTCTTATTATGAAGAAGTATTAGAACAAAAAAATGTCTAGAACTGATCGTTTTCAAAGTATATGTAAAAAACCAAATTTTTTATATGGCAAGACCAAGAAGGGGTTGCCCGATTGGGTCCATTGTTGAAATTTTATTTGCCATTACTCCGAAAACACAATGTACCAAATTTCAGCTTTCTATGTCGACGTGTTTTCAGGTAGTGTCCAAATATGTAGTGGAAAACGAAATTTTTGTATGGCAACCCCATGAAGGAGTTGCCCGATTTGTCTAATTTTCGAACTTAATTTCCCTTTTTTTTCAATGTCCGCGTACAAAATTTCAGCTTTCTAAGTGAACGCGTTCTCGAGTTATCCTGCTCACGGACGGACGGACGGACAGACGGACATGCAAAAATCAAAATAACTTTTAATTTTATGCGGGGGTGTATTTTGCTATACCATCATTATTTCTGTGCGTCACAGACGGAATGACAAACTTAGTATACCCTATAGATTTCATCTAGGGTATAAAAATGGGTTAGAACGAGCAACCCCTTCTTGGTGTTGCCATATAAAAATTCAGGGTTTGTACGTATACTGTAAAAATGATTTTTATTGTATACCTACTGAAAAGCTCTTCAGAATATGGTATCCTATGAAATTGGTTTTAACCAATTTTATTGTCCGACGAACTGTTCTAGAAATATGTATATACGAAAAACCACTTCTTCTATCAAACTTGCACAGATGGGTGACCATACGAAATAAAACGTCCATGACAATTTATACATCGTAGATAGACTGAAACGGTATGCTCAATATTTTTTACATGTTGCATTTTTCCAATTCATGCGAGTGTCCGGCCGCATTTATGTTAAATTGCTGCATAAAATCAACATTTTACGGAATTTTATATTTCTTTTAAAACATTAAGTCAAGCTCAAATACCAAATATTGCAAGCGCGAGTATTGCAGGCAGCAAACATTCTACAAAGAATCAGACTAGATATTTCATCGGAATATTGGCCATGCATGTAGCAATAAAACAGCGAAAGGCATCCAATATTGCGGCGGTGTTCGAGTAAGTCTATGCCTAATGAGCTTGAAGCAGGCCCGGTTTAACCAAGGCGAATGCCTAGGGTTAACTATGTTAGCATTAGCGCGCCACACAAAATAATTTAATGCCCAATAAAAAAATCAAAATTAGCTATTCTTTTTAATAACGACAAATAGCTCCTTTAGTTACATGTGTATTACATTGGATGCGACTAATAATGGTTTATATTTTTCACTATTTTCTCATGTAATAATAATTTGTAAAAAATTCGTAAGTAATATGCCACATAAATTATAATCGCCTTTGGCGCCGGCCCTCTTTAAGCTGGCCCTGGCTTGAAGGCTCTCTTTTGGACATTATCTAATGAAGCTAAAGCGGGAAATACAATGCTACGGCCATCAGCGATCATCAGTTCAGGTTCAATTTATTCATATATCTGATAATGAAGGGGGGGGGTCCGCCATTTTGGATTAAAGGTACCAAAAAATTGGTTTTTTCAAAATAATTCCTCGAAGGATGATCTTACGACAAAAATGTAAAAATATAAATTTGAAGAAGCCTAAATTCCCTAAATTTTTTTATAAACAGTTTTTTTTAGGCCTGATGTGTATCGAGCTACAGCGGCAGAAAAACATTCTTCCAAAATAATGTTACATATAGTACCACTTATACGGGGTGTTTCGTCCATGGTGGTCCTTACGACGGGAGCTGATAGTAGTCACACCTAGTCAAACAATAAATGGCAAGGGGGGGGGATCTCAATCGTTTTGGAGTTAGAGGATGATTAAGAAAATTTGGTAGTCTTTCACAAAATACCCTGTATTTTAAAAAGAACAGAGTGTGCGGTCACTTACAGAGCTCATTGTATGCAGAACTTCATGGTATTTCCAAAAAACATCGTCTCATTTCGGTATGACCTTAATAGATTATGAGCTAATAACCGCTTAACGGCTACAGTACGCACATAGGTATGCTAGGTGAAATTAAAGAGGAGAGTCCATAATTTACATTTTTTATAAAAAGACTGTGTTAACCACCTTTTTGTAAACAAAAAAAATATGATAAAATAAAAAAATGGTAAGAAAATCCGAAATTCTTAGTTTAGGCCACCATAATTCCTGCGTGGAGAGGAGTAAGGGGCTGGTCGAACAGTCGTTGGAAAGACCATGAAGTTCTGCATACCATAGCTCTGAAAGTGATCGTACACTCTGTATTTTTCAAAATACAGGATATTTTGTGAAAGACCACCAAATTTTCTTAATCACCCTGTAACTAACGATTCAGGTGCCCCCCCCTCCTTGCATACAATTTTTTGTTTGACTATTATTAACTCCTGTTCTACGGACCGCCATGGACGAAACACACTGTATAAGTGATACAATATGTATACATTTGTTTGGAAAAATGCACACGTTTCCGCCGTTACTCATCAGACTTAAAAAAAAAGTGTTTAAGCATTACATTTTTGTCGTAAGATCAACTGTTAAGGAATTATTTTGAGAACAACCAATTTTTTGTATCTTCGATCTAAGATGGCGGACTGCGAGGAACTAAATAACATATATAAAAATCACAAGTACCCCACCTTTTGTAGGGCAAAACCCCTACTGACTGGACTGGACTATGTGTAAAACATAAAAGATAAGAGTTCGTCAAGGATCTGAACCCTTTTTTATAATAAGACTTCTTTTTTATATGACCAATCAAGAATTCAATAAAAGTGCAAACCCACTATTAGTTGAACTAAAAGGAATTCATAAAAGAGATTTTAATTCCATACTATTATTCTCTGGACTTAAGCTGTTTTAGAATGGAAAAGGAATCAGAGTCTTTCTTCTGCTGTACAGTGTTAGTGGATCCTTATTTCTACTCGAAGACCAGATTACCTGTTTTTCAAATACTGCTTCAGCAAAGACCTATTTTTAAAAGGAATTATTTGTTCACCAATAGCTTGCCTTTCTTCAGGTGCTAGTTTCTTCACATTATTTTTCAAATAACTTAATTGTGGTCTTACTTTAAAAAGTTTATTAAAATTTTCGTCAGCGCTAGACTTCTATTTTCTATTATCATTTGTATGTATATATTTACTTATCTTTTCGTACCGATTTCTTGGCATTGCATCAGCTACGTGATTCAAACGACAATAAAGGCTCCAGTGAAGTCTATATTGGGGTATAAGCAATACTCCCTTATACATATAATAAAATTCCAATCAATTGTTCTATTTCTTCTATTGTAATCTTTATTTCTACTCAGACTTTTTGCAGGGCATATTTATTAGTTTTCTGACCAATTTTTCGATCACATCCAGATGCATTTTTAAATATTTGAGTGAAGTGAAGTCATCAATTGGTGTATCTGGTAAATTTGCCGTCCAGAAGAGTTTGCAGCGTAATAGTTCTTCTTCTGCTACTTTAATTTTTTTTAAATTGGATAAGTCGTGCACAAGATCACTTAGTACTTTCTATGCAAAATTATCTTTTTTATTTGTTGTTAGATCATCTAATACTTCTAATTCATTTTCCACATTTTGTAAATTAATCTTTCCATGTTCTCCAGAGTTTTCAAATCCTCTTTCAAAAATTGCTAAATAATTTTTTCGTCTTCTTCTTCATCAAACCTTTCATCAAATTTATTTCAATCCACACTGTAAAAAAAGTAGGACAATTTCTTATATTTAAGACACGTTTCTTTCCTAAAAATAATATCATTTTTTCTGATATAAAGGGAAAATCAGTTTAATTTCCACAAATCAATGGAACATTCAACGGATGTAGATATTTGGCACTAGAAAACTGACATATAGTACGTAAAATTCCGGAAATGTAAAGGTATCTCGGCTAAAAGGGAGAGAAAATTCAATAAATTAGGTATTATGCTACATTTGAAAGTACCTACATTTAGGGACAAAAACTTATTCCGTTTTTTCCAACCTTTTCCGAATCCAATCAAAAAATAGTTAAGCTTAGTGGCACAAATTATTGCCACTTACTTTAGGAAAAATTTTCCACTGCGGACTTCATCAAGAATGTTATATAGTCCCTCCTTCCTTTCTGTAGACATCTGGAATTCTATAAAATTGCATTCGCAAATATAATAACCATCATATCCTAATGTTGCTTATGAGCAATACAATATTTGAATCCAATTTCCAGTAAATTACCTGATCACTAAATTAATTTTTTAATAAAATGCAGTATTTGAACCCCTTTAGTATAAATCTAAATACCCTTTGATCTCAGAAGCTACATATAAACAGAAATATAAAAACACTAACTATTCGTATTATCCACATGATTTCAATACGAGATCCCTTCTGAGAAAACGTTCAAAAATATACTCAAAATGCTGTTTCCACGTACCGCTACCTATACTTTCCTAATTAATGTTACTTATTGCAAATCTTTTAGCTTTAACTGAATTCGTGCTTTTGAAGAGCGTAAAATGAGTATCAAAAGTTTGTTGTTTGTAAGCAGCACAAAACATTTTTTATCTTATCCCATAGCTTTATAACTGCCTCCTATTTTTGTTGGTCTACTTCAGCTATATAAATGCTGAAATTGTAGGGTGGACAAAAGTCATTCCAGGTCTGAGGTTGTGTTGATGAATAGCCTTTGCCTCATCTGTCTAAGATCGTTTACCTCCATACCTTCATCTTATTTAAAAGGGCCTGAAATAAACAGCACAACATAAGATCTAGATCAGGGATGGAAGGTTAACTATACGACATATGAATACATATGCATATAAAACTTTCACAGTATATTTATATGGATCATTTAAAGTCAGATGTAAACCCAAGCATTTCAGAAATTTTGTATGCCAATATGAACAAAATTCGCAATCATAATCAATTCTAAGAGTATTAATCTTAATTCAAGCAAAATGTCGTCGATTAAACTAAATTACTGCTTATGATTCAAACCTACGTTATTTGTTAGGATAATCTTCAAAAAATAGACATTCACAATACATTTATTTTATGCAAATACTATATCTGCTTATCATTTGCACTAAACATAAAAAAACACTATGAAACAAAAGTGGTTCCAAATGCCTACCTTGCGGAACACCAGATAGAGCCTCAAAAGTGAGAAAATCAAGTGAATTTATTTTCACATACCAAATAAAGTCATTAATATTTTAAGGTATCTTCTGAATACATCTAGAACTGTGGATTAATTCTAAGTCATCCAGAAGGATCGAGCTGGTTTCAAAATAAAATGGCGTAAACATTTTATCAAGAATATGAATTTATTTTAGATGAATTGTTTGCACAAAGCATATTAAAATTTAAGTGACCACCTATGAATAAGTGAGGGTAAAATCAGGAAGAACATTTTCAAATTCAGAAGAATTTTCAGTATTGAAATTTGAATTATATTGTTGCGCTATAAACCGCTCGCCATTCAAATACAGTTTTCCTTATTCTAATTCATAAGTATTCCTGTTCATGTAAATGTTTTTCCATATTGTATTGTCTCAGATATGAAAGTCGGTTAAAAAGACTGGTTTGAATCCAATTACAGTATTTCTGCGAAAACCTATGCAGCACGAAGGATAAAAAGAAAAGAAAAACTGACTTGAATTATCCTCCACTATCTGCGCTTTTATCATACACCTGCCATGTCATAACAAAAATTCTGTTAACTATGCTTCTTTGTTTGAACACAACACTAACTGACTGGAATGCATATGATGAAGGGTAGAGTAATATAAGACCACAATAAGAAGGAAACAAATTCAAGACAACATAAAATCTGCATCAGTTGCTGCCATGCACTATTCCAAAAAATACAGACAAAACTGGATTGAATCGAAAAATCTTTAGTCAAATTGTCACAAAAGCTAAACAATTACAGACACTGAAAAAAACAAATAACTGAAATTTAGGACACTCACATTTGAGCCGCATGTCAGGAATAAGCTGAACAGGACTAGCGACTCAATGAAAATATTTTGCATGAACTGTGTCAGCAGGAAATGGATGTCCTGTCCGGCTACGCCAAGCTCTTAATTGATATTAAAAATGAAAAAAAATTAAAAATTTCATACCCGCAAACAACATCGAGAAATTGCTGAAACTTCCTGCTGAACGGGATAAGTAATCAGCGGAGCTCTTGATATCGAGCATCATGACACGGCTAGCAGCAATCGGCTGAAAAAGTTTTTCGTTTTTAAATCACCACTGGGTCAGCTGTTCGGGGCAAAGGTATCATCCACTGGGACCAGTTTGTCTCATTTTCGACACGAGTCACACGGCACCAACAAAAACCAACAGAAAATCTCTGCTCTTTGTAATATTACTAATGAAAATTATAACTTCCCTTCCCGGGGCTAACTTCACACTGTCACGGAAAGCGAATTAATGCACTACCGACCAGCAGCAGCAAGCGCAGCTAAATTCACTGAAGGTGTTTTTGACGACGGCGGACGAATAAACCTCACATGACAACAAATTGACGGGAAAAGCCGTTTAAATCGAAGAAAAACTCGGAAAAGTGTTCTCAAAAATGTTTCCTTCGGAGGAAGGCTCTAGTTCAGCGATTGACACAAGTAAAACAGGCTAAGGCCAACAACAGTTAGCAGCGCGCACAAACACTGAAAAAGCGGAACAGGAAAAGGAACGGGAAAGAGTGACGATCGGAACCGGTTACCGTTACCGGACACCTCTACTTCCGGCCGACTCTTATATATGTTATTCGTTCCTCTTGTGGGCTGTAGATGTCGGTATGGCAGGATTCAGTATATGATGTGTCTGTAGGGCTCGCTTTTATTTGCACAGTTGCCTGCCTACATGTGTGTATCAGTGCCAGTGTATTCCACGAACGTTCACCACTCTGCAAGAACTGAGCGCTTATTTAATTCCGAGCTATACGTAAATCTAGAGCGCAAGAAAAGCAGCACGACCGTCTCGGGACGCGATATCCAGGCTATTGAGAACTGCACGTCGCAGCGAAAAGCAAGCAACATTACCCGTTCTTCGGGTGAGTATCAACTCCCTTGCTGAGGTTTCGCGTATATTATCCCTTCACACAGCCAAACAGGACATGGGAACAAAGTGAATCCTTCGCAGCAAACACCTTCTTCCCTAGACTTGTGGGTTCGCCCCAAATTCAGTGTGTGTTTGAGGCTATTGAAAACAACCCTTGCACCCTGTAGTTTGCTCTACCAATCACGTCGTGTACTAGGGGTGTGGCCAATTCCTTTCACAGCTGTTGCCTAGGGATTCAAGTCTCCTTTCACCCCAATATCGTCATCCCCGGCTCAATGCGCCCGGCAATAGGTAAGGGTGTGGTATATCTAGGCATGTACACCGTATACATGGAGATTCGTTGCGGATGATGGTGACATGAAGCAACAAGGACGGATGTATTATCCACTTCCTTTTTCCTTCCACCAAACACAAGGATATTACCGTTTCGTCGTTGGGTCGTTAATACACCTACTCGCACTGAACGGAGCGGCCTGGGACATGCTGGGATTACGCCAAACAGAGGAGAGTGCGTCCAAGGTGGTGCAAGGGATGATACCGCGGGATCTGACTCCACTTGTTTTCCTCATTTTCGCTTTAAAGTTTCGTGTTCTTCCTTTTTTCTTATTTTAAGCTAAGTTTTATTTGCGAACAATAAATCGAGATTCTGCGCGACATTTTTGAGTTTTACGAACTCCGCATCAAGGCAAAAAGTTTTAGATTAAGGATGAGCAAGAAAGGAAGGATGAAAGCATGGAAAGAGGTACTCATCGTGACAGAGCACGGAATAAAAGGTGAACACCGGAGGGTGTAGGTGGCCTGCATGAATATTTTCCACCAGGAATGGGCAAGGGGGATTCTACTTTTGTCCTGAAACTTCTCCAGATTTTAATAGTCGAAGTCTGAGATGAGAAAAAGTTTCTCTTTAATTTCTACTTCTTTCCGCTCACCACTTGTTTTTTAAGCAACCTCAGGACGATGAAGAAAAGCGAACATCGCTAGAGATCTTGTTTAATTAAAATTTCTTAGCTTGGGGCCCCATTTCAGTCATTGTTTGGGCGGGGAGTTTGACTCGCTTGGAAACTTTCGGATTTGATAATAATCTCAAGATAACGTGGGGGTGGATGTGTAAAAGAAGCGGTGTAGGGCTGGGTAGTTTTGTATGAAAGACGAATGAATCACATCAGACAAAATGTTATCTAATTAGCTAAGCTTTATAACACTACAAGGTGTGTACTGAGAAGTACGAACTAAATTAAACATTTTTTCTGTAACTTATTCTCAAAAGAAAACCCACGTCTATTATCTACTTAAGAAAGTTTATGATGTCTCGTATGATATACAAACAGTCAGATAATGGAAATTGTCTCAGGACAGACATTTGAAATGCGTTACAATGTGCAATTTCCAAATCAAGAGCAGATCGAATAGATGAGCTTTTGTCACCGTTTAAATCTTGATGAAGGGAAAAAGCCGTTATCAATAGTTTATGAACATCCGAGCAGTGGCTCCTAATTTCAGTGTATGACTGATATATGCAATGCTTAGGCTAATTTTTCAGAAAAACTCCGATCTTTATTTTATTATTCTTTATTTGCTAGACATTTCAGGTCTTGGTTTAGGACCCTCCTTCAGGAGCTAAGTACTATATGAAAAATGAATAATCACTTTGCATTCATTTACTTCTGTTTTCGATGTTATAGGCCATATTAGAAATATTAAAAGCGTTAACTGAGCATATAAATAAATAATTTAAACAAATATATAGATAAGTAGAACATGTAAAATAATAGTAAACATTTAAATTTACTAAGCGAAACTTTAAAGGATCAGAAATGAATGATGTGCGGAGGTTTTTATCATGTTGAATTAAGATTTCAGTCTTCTTAGTATTTGTTGGTAGTCTTCGTTGATTAGGTCTGTGTCTTTTCTTAAGTTGCTTAAATTCTTCTTTTCCATGTAGATGTGGCACGTTTCTTTGAATTCGCGTTTTATTCTGTTTTTCTCGGTATTTACGATCGTCGCATTATCCGTGCAAACAATTGGACGAAATTCCGCCGTAGCGAAATGAATTCGAAATAGAGGAAACGCTCGTAGCTTGAAATCTCTTCGATTTTTTACCATAACCGACGCTTTCATGCATGCCGAAATTTTCGAAAATTCGAAATAGATGCATCGCTCGTGTAGCTCGAAATTTCTTCGAATTGCTATATACAAATTTACGTTATTTAAATTTCCGAGGAATTCGTTCCAGCAAATAATTTCTATTCATGAAATTGTTCTTCGCCGGCATTCTAAGTTGAGATTTTATCGAGTGAAGTGCAAAGTAAAGTTTTACTACGGTAAGTATTTATTATTTATTTATTCGATATCGTATTTACTTGCTATTTGCAAAACGCTTTGCAAGAGAAGTCGATACCAGATCCGACTATTGAAAGAATCGAATCCAAAACGAACTACTGCTAACAAGGTACGAACTCACCATCTGTTGTCTAACCCGCCGTCGCGCCCCTCACGGAATTCCATTTGGTACACTTTGCACACTTTTCTTTATTTTTGGTATTTTTGGTATTTTTGCTAGGTGCATACCACTTGATGTATTACAGGCGACTGACTACTTAGGATTTCGGAAACGAGTTACTTACTCATCAAGGACAAAAGTTCATATGACGGGGATGCCAACTTTATTCCGCCAATACGGCGGGCTGTCTTTGGGAGCAGTATTTTGGTAGTAATATGAAACCTATGGGGATTTATTTCTACTGTTTACACAGCGTCTACACATGCCATGGCCATTGCCATTTACATATGATATGGACAGTGTAGACGCTATAGCCATGCCATTTCTTATGGCAAAACTCGCTGGCCATCGCGATGGCCATAAATTTGACATGATCCTAGTAAAGTTAACGTCAAGGGAAAAATTAATCAGTCTTGATTATTTTTATTATAAGCTTTTGACTATAATTATTGCCGTTCAAAATGTGTGAATAACCAAAGAGAAGACGATTGAATTAATAAATTTATATAAGCAATATTAATGTTTATGGAACGCAAACAGTGCTCCTTACAAAAGAGTTAATTTAAAAAGGAAAGCTTGGGAAGATATTTCGACTAATTTTAATATTAAAGTGGATAATTTAAAAAAAAGGGATTTAAGAACTGCTTATATGGCAGAACGAGAGTTCGAAGAAGTCAGGATCCTTGGGGATATTTACAAGCCAGACTTGTTTTACTTCGAGGAACTTGATTTTCTCCATGGAACGATAGTTTTGAGAAAATACAGATAACGTGACAAATGTAAGTATATTGATATAAATGTCACTTTTTACTAACTACTCTAACTACTGTTTGTTATTTTAAGGTGACAGCTAATGATAACAAGAAGCCACTGAGGTGGAAAATCATTTTCTAAACCAAGCCGAAGATGTAGAAGAAGTGGGTGAAGACTGTAGGCCGAGAAGTAACAAATCATCGGAAAGGCAGATGAAATACGACGGCGCAGATGTTCAATCATTGGTTTCTGGGCGAACACAGGAGGTCCTGATTAGGCGCTTAACAGTAGGCAGTAACACCTCGGGATCCAGTTCATCCTTCCAGTCTAGCTCAATACCGATTTGAAAACCGAATCATGTAAACCACAGCAGCGACACAAGTTCAAATATATCTAGCTAGAGCATCATTAGGGTATATCTACTAATGTCGAAGTGTTATTAAAAGCAATGTCAGATTATGATATAACATTTGAATATAATTTAGATGTGGTTCTTTAGTTAGTTGAGTTTTTATTTATATTTTCCATTCAAAATCTATATTTCTTTCATTAATGAAATACACTGATGACTTATTTATGTATAGCCATCAACGTGTTGAGTTCCCATAGCAGTGATATGGGACGGTAAAGATTATTCCACTGGTACGTTATCTTCAACAGGAACTATTCGTTTTTTTGTAACAAAGATATGAAGAGCACAACACGCTATAACAATTCTGTCACAAGAACTGGAGATATCTCTATTCGTGTATGGAATATCCTAAATCTATTAACCAATCTTTCAAATGCGATTTTGACTGTCATTCGTGTCTGGCATAATCTGTAGTTGAATATTTCTTGAGGAATACCCGAATTTCCATTTCTATTGTAAGTTTTCATTAGGTTTTTATCTAACTAAAACGCATCATCCCCAATAAAAAAAAAGGTATTTCTGCAGTTTGATCTGACAGTCGATTTGGGTTTGGAATTTTTAAATAGTTACTTTGTATACGTCTGGATGGATTTCTTCATATTTTTCAGCAGAAAGTCTTCCAAAATTACTGTAATCCTTTTCACAACACATTAAATCCTTTAAAATATTCTTAACTATTTCAAATTTATCTCCTTTTATTAAAAACGGATTAACCCACATTTTTCTCTCATGACTTTCACTTTCATCTTGTATTTCTTCTAATTTCTCTAAATCTTCTATGCACTTTTTTGCACGAATACATAGCTTTACTCTCTTCGATGACATTTCTTCAAATGAAAATCTCCGCCATGAATTGCCAATCCCAATAATATTTGACAGTTCACGCCATAAATTATGGCAATGGCGATGGCAACAGATATGAAATGTGTAGACCCAGTGTTACACTATCAACACGTACAAGAACTTCGAAAGAAAGTCGAACCAGTGAACCACTGTCGGGTTTGGTCGTCAATACGATTCGATATCGTGTTTCGTTTTTTTTTTCTCCGGCAATTCGAAAGCACGTCGTAAGCGAATTCGATTTTGTAGCTTAACTTCACCTAATCGAATTGGTTTACTTCGATTACGATTCGATTACGGACCGCAATGTTTGCAAGGATCAAATGCGACTGTGTGTCCAGTTTGTATTGTGTGGGAGGCTAATGCTGATCGTGGCGTCTTTTTGGTTTTATGTTTTATGTTGCGATAGTCTGGTATTGAGATTTTTAGATGTTTTGCCTATATAAGTTAGAGTGCAGTTTCCGCATGATACTTTGTAAACAACAATATTGGTTTCTTCTGTGGGTATAGGGTCCTTTAGTTTATGTACGGGATAGATTTTGTACACGGACTTTAAAATAAAAGTGAAATTAATTTCGAAAATGAGACAAATCGGGCAACTCCTTCGTGGGATCGACATACGAAAATTTCATTTTCCACTATATATTTGGACACTGCCTGAGAACGCATCGACGTAGAGAGTTTAAATTTAGTCCATGGTCTTTCTGTAGCAATAGTAAAAAAAAGTCAAAAATGAACTATCCCATACAGCACAAAATTACCCAGGGACATCCCATTCTTGTCCTACAGATCCCATAGCATTCTCGAGATAAATAGGAAGTATTCAGTATGTACTTTGGACCTTATTTCTAGGAGTTATTAAAAATTTCCAATAAGTTATTCCCTGGGATATCCCTCAAGTATGGGAACAGTCTCAGTATTTTACAGACTAATACATACGGGATGTGCAGGACAATTTTGGGACAAAAATTGGAAAGTATTTCCCCTTCCAGAATTTATTTCGGTTTTTTCTCTGATTCTGATGGTTCGCGTGGCTCTCTGGTGAAAGCACTAATTTGTTGCTTGGTGTGTCGTTTTTGGTGTACAAAAATATAATAAAAAGTATGTTTTGAAAGAAGCCATTTGGAAACTGAGTTGTTGAAGCCAGCTACATGCGTGAAGCTATACTAGAAATCTACTCGCTTCTGAAAATTTCTCCTTGTTTTGGCAAAGTTTTTTAGTTGTACATTTCAGAACTTGATTTTTTATTAATTTTGTCATAGGAATTCACTTTGCCTGTGTTAACAATTTTGGATTTAAGTTTTGTGCAAGTGTATCCACCTCTGACATATACTTTCCAGGCAGTATTTATTTTTATTTTTTGTAAAAAATCATAAAAAAAAATTTTACAATCCCAGAAAATACTAAACAATATCATCAGATATTCCCCCGTACATCTTGCCAGCAAATTAGGATTCCCGTAAGACGTCCTAGGTACGCTTGTAGCGGGAATTTCACATTATTGAATGTGTGAACTGTTCCTAAGTACAACCACAGGAAATTCTGTGGGAAGGGCATGGAATCTACCAAGGACATCCCAACCCCGGACATTTGTCACTCCCAGGGATGTCCTAAGTTATTAACTGGCACCGGACGGGATTCTTAACAGGATTTCACAGTACCATACCACGGACACATTTGTGCCGTATGGGATAAATCGGGCAACGCCTTCATGGTGTTGCCATATAAAAATTTACGCATACTGTGAAAACGATCGGTTCTAGACATTTTTATTGTACTAATTTTTTTCTGTCCGACGAACCGTTCTAGAAATATATACGAAAAACCACTTTAAAAATCAGAATTGCAGAGATGGGTTACCATACGAAATTTCATACGCGCATTCATCTAGGGTATCGTAAGAATTGCTTTTAGACCAATTCTAGCATTTTTACTTGTTCTAGGTATCTTTTATGTTGTGACAGTTTTTAAGTTTTTTTTTATGTTTAACCGATATACGATTTGGGGTAGTTACCACATTGAACTCTGTAAACTAAATTACTTTTTTCTTGTGTATTATCTATTGAGTTTGTTAATTGGCTTGAATGTGATGTTAAACTGATCATTAGCCGTCTGCAGGTGTCGTCTTATAGATAGATAGATAGATTTAAACATTTTAATATTTGTGTTCCTGTTGAGCTGTTGTGTGTCGGTGTGTTATATTTATATTTCTTTGTTGCTTTGGTGATGATTTTGTGTGTTATATGTAGTGGATAATTGTTTTTTGTAAGGATGTTGCTGATGACTTGTCTGTTCTTTCCGTGGAACTTATTGTGACTTAGATAAGGACTATATTGGTAAATGTAAACAAAAATATTGACTGGCGATGGGAAAGCCTCCATCAGGAGTTCTAGCAGATTTTAAGCTTAAGCACAAAATCAATGAGACTCTTAGCAACACCATTCATAAGTTCACATTCATCAAGAAATATCTGGATGAGGTTATTTACGAAACTCCAAAACAACACATAAATGCATTATTACATAATTTTAACAACATCAACAACAATTTTAAATTTACTTTGGAAACAGAAAATAACAATAAAATACCTCGTCAAAAATCACACCGAAATCAAAATAGGCAATCATTGTGCCAGAATATAGATTCCATGCAAAAACAAGGATTCTGGATAGAATACCTGTGTCCACGATTTTTTCACAAAACCAAAATTTTGTCAGATTATGACGAAACTCGAAGTAAATATCATGAGACGACAGACGGTATAATGGGACCGTGGGGACCAGTAACAGGTATTCTGATGCCATAGCAGACTGAAGCCAGTCAATAGGTATAAATCGACTGACAATAATTTTGGCAACTCAAATATTATTTGACGAAGTGACCGCAGAGAAACATTTCTTGGGAATGAGAGCCTTGTGATACAAAGTGAAAGAATTACCACGGAATCTACACGAGTTAATTATTCTACACGCCGCAGTATTTCTAAGAGCAGAAAATCCTCGATGATAAAAATATAAGTCACGATGTCTTTGTCAGCGGTCTGAAGATGGAATCTAGAGGCAAAAACGTACTTAAGAGCTTTCGCCCATTTTGAAGAAAACTTCACTAGTACCATTTTGGAGGAATCTTCGCCAGTCTCCATTTTGAAGGAATCTTCACCAATCTCTGTTTTGATGATTACCACGTATTCGGTATCGCTCAACTGTCGGAGTATAGCTAATTTCTAGATGACCTCTATACTTGCTGGTGTTATTTAATTTTTTTTTAACAAAAGAAAAAAATGTCAACTTAACATAATTAGAAAGGCTTGCTAAATATTTTTTGTGTATCAGATCATTTCCCTACAATTTATTAAAAGTCTATTTGAACATGCTCTTAACTTGAGTGAAAATTTAACATTTCACCAAGTTGTCGTATGTCAATGACAACTTTACACTAAAACGTATCCAGTTAAATTGGAGCATCTCTCATGCTTCCATATCAAAAAACAATTTCCCTCAAATCCTATTTGTTATCTCACCATATTCTTCTCACATTAATAAAATGCTAAAGCCTCGTTCACCTTTCAATTCATTAAATTGCAGGCTCTGTGCCTAGTCTTTATCCGTAATTTCATAATATCCCCAGACCCGATTAATTGCTTTTTTCAGTTCCAACAATTTTCCCATTATTAATGTTTTCTCAACCATTTCGTTAAGTAATCAGCAGCGATTTCTTGGCTGTTGTCTGTTTAAACACGCAAGATTGGGATAAGCGGCCGGGAAAAGTCACAGCGCCGGGACTAAGTGCAGCACAACAACAACGGCAACATCGTGTCAATGTTTATAGCCATGTGAAGGCAACATTTGCTTGGAGGCACGTGCTAATCGCGTGTTGCGTCATTCATACGTCATTAGGGGCCACGTGCATATCCATGTCGGGGAACATGAACTACAATAATATCCAAGTCATGAAATTCACAGAAACATACGTTTTTTTGTGCTTTTACTGTCCACTGGCTTACCCGCAGCTACTCCTTCCTTCAGGACTTGCCGTTTGCTGTATATTTGCAACGCGGATTCTGAGGTTAGATCAGCTTCGAGGATGGGATAAAACAAGCACTTCAAATCAGAATTCTATTAAAATGTGGAAAAATGAAATATTTTTTCCCAATATTTCCAAAAATAATATAAGTCGGGATACATTGGGGTGATTATTACCACCACACTATCCTTCAGAGGACCACCCGCCGTTTGTGAATTATCACTCACCGAGTGCTCCTTCCGAAGCCCTCCATAGAACCCTCCGGCTGCATACTTTCATTGTGATGATGGGGAACATATTGCCGTCCCGATTTGTTGAGTGATTTATTTTTGTTTTGGACGCAAATTTGATTCCAACCCTTCCTGCTGCCACATCCCTCCACCCGTCGTGTTTGCTGAGATTTTAATTTTAATTTTCATTTTTATTCCAATTGGGAGATTAATGGACGACGACTGTTCAAATTTTTTACGAGAAGAATGATTTTGCCGCGAAATAAATTTTAATGAATTTGTTTACGCACAAAAGTGCAACTATTTTTCCGTGTAAAATTATTTTTATTTGTTTTCTGTTTCAGTTTTTTGCTGAGTGAAAAAGTTTTGGGGCAGATGGGACTTTGCAATTCCGTCTGCATTGTACAAAATCGAAAACAATGAGGATTTCGCTAATTACAATAAACTTTAGTTCGTCGTAGTTTTTTGAAATTTTTTAGTGAAATATTTAAAAGTGGAAAGTTATTATTGATTTTACAAAATATCATTGGCCTCGTTGATTTGGTACCCTTGATTTTTAGTTGCTAAAGTGCGTTTATGATTCGAGTTTCATCAACATTATGTGTACACTTTAAAGACAACACACAATATATTGACAAAAAAAAAACTCCACCAATAGGATCACTCATCATTCGTTTGTGGGAATCCTATCCCCCCCCCCTACCCATTAACAATTTTTAGTGTTTCTCGTACGGTGAAAAATTACCTTTATTCAGACTTTATTAAGGAAAAATCTGCTTTATAATCTATAAAGCTCAAGACGAAAAAACTAACACATAGAGAGCACAAAATTCTGTTTTTTAAAGGCATAAGCTTTATAATTTTAGAAAGCTGAAGACTGTATAAGAATAGCACTGTAAGCAGTCATAGGGCTTTATAAGTATATCATTATAAGGGCTTACTGTGCTATTCTTATAAAACAATGATCTATGTCAATTTGTAATGCTTAATTCGTAATTTAAGATCAAAATCCGTAATAGGTCATAGTATTTAGTTTAGTTCAGCCAAACTGTAGTTTCAAATATGGATATAGAAATGTTGAAGAAATGTAAACGCAGTATGATATGTTTTAGATGTTTGCGGAAACTTCGTTCAAGATTTAGTGGAAAGTTTCTCAAAAATGTAGAAAGTTTGCAAAAACTTCGGGTAGCTCTGTGCATCTTAGTGATGTACCAAAATCAATAAAAGTAAATTTTTTACACGATCACAGTTATGCTCAGTTACAATCTTTACAACCAGAAGAATTAATGGAAAATGATAGCTCAAATAAAAAAGGAAATACTGAAGTGTACGCGGTGCAATATAACTAGTTGAATGAAGAAAAAAAAAGTAATTGTAATGAAAACTTCAATGACCATAGTGATGATGAGATATTTTCGAATGCAATTGAAAAGAAAATAAATTTGAGCGAACAGTTAAAATTATGGGCATTTAGGTATAACTTAGGACATATTGCCTTCAAAGCATTATTATCAATTTTAAAAAATATTTTACCGAAACTACCATCGAATCTACGAACTTTGCTATAAGCCCCAGAAGTATGCAATTTTATATTAATAGGGGAAAATGGAATGTATATTTGAATCAAGGACTAAAATGTGTTTACAGAATTTCTTTTTTAATATATCTATAGATATGGAAATAAAAATTAATATTGATGGATTAACTCTACTCAGAAGCTGTCAAGCAGAGCTGTAAAATACTCATTATTTAATAGCTTTAATACCTCTTAATTATCAAAACCGATTATTTAAGAATTGTCAATTCCCAGTACTAAGCCTCCTGTACTGGAGTTAAAATTTAATAGTCCCATTCCCGGAATGGCAAGTAATACTTTAAAATACAAGAAATTAATTGAATTTGTGATTCCATTACAAAAATAACTACAAATTCTCAAAAGTATTTGAAAAGTATTTGTCTCTAACTATATAATATCTTTCAATTCTTTTCAAATACTTTCAATTACTTTTAATTACTTTGACAACTTCAGTATTAAACATGAATTATGAAATGAACTAGATCAATTGTCTTTTAATTTTCCCTGCGTTCCATGTTCTCAAGGTGCAATAAAATTAAGTAGTTTTGAGTTTTGCTTTAAAAAAATCTATAGAACCAGACTTAACCGAAAATGGTAAGTATATTTAAAAACTGATCAAACAAATTCGAAATTAAATACTTAATAATTGCATAAACGAAGCTAATATTGTACAACAAAACGAAAAAATTATAAGAGATCAGAGATGGATACAAAAGAAAACGAACTGGAAACTGGGAATATAAATATGCAGAAAAAAGAAATAATAAATGAAATGTGAAGGAATTGCAGCTTTTAAGACGATTAAAATTTGATTGATTAATTAATTTAATTAATTCTCTAAGAGTGTGGATGGCACGTCGACATAGGTACCGATTTCTCAGTTCTGTATGAAGTAACATATATGAGACAAAATTACCCATATGTATGCTGACACTGAAGTGGGTATTTGGAACAAGTATCTGCGACTTAAACAAGCTGCACTGAAGTACAATACCCCATTTCCTTCATCAAGCGCAGTAGAGCGATTATATTCCTTAGTGGGCTTAATCAACCATCCTAAAAGACAGACTCTTAGTGATTTTTCTTTTGAAAAATTAGTCTAAACTAATTGTTAGGTAAACTGGAGTTTTGGGAAAATTAAAAATTAATTGAAATGGTTTTAATACACCCAGAGAAAAAAGGTAAACTGGAATTGTAAATTTTACTTTCTGCCAAAAAAATTAGGTTTAACAATTGAGGGTAAATATTTGATCAGCCATTTCTACTAAAAAAAGCGCATTTAACTAAGTTTAACTATTGTTTTTCATGTAATTGCAAATCTAAAAATGAAAAATTAGAAAACAGTAACTATTTTTCTAGAGCGTGACTTTGTATTTTTTTACCTCTGGCCTACAATTTTTTTTAAGGAAACGTACTTCTCCAAACTACTTAATTTTATTGCGCCTTGAGAACATGGAAAACAGGGAAAGTTTTTTTACAATAAAATTAAAAGACAATTAATCTAGTTCATTTCATAATTCATGTTTAATACTGAAGTTGTCAAAGTAATTAAAAGTAATTGAAAGTATTTGAAAAGAATTGAAAGGAATTATATAGTAATAGACAAATACTTTTCAAATAATTTTGAGAATTTGTAGGTATTTTTGTAATGGAATCGCAAATTCAATTACTTTCCGGTATTTTAAAGTATTACTTGCCATTCCGGGAATGGGACTGTTAAATTTTAATTCCAGTACAGGAGGCTTAGTACAGGGAATTGACAATTCTTAAATACTCGGTATTGGTAATGATAATGGTAATGGTACTTGAATTTTACACATCTGCTGTCAAGGTATATAGAAGACACGGTATTCCCATTAAAATTTTGACACATTGCAACTGATAGCCTGCCACGTAATTCCGTGAGTAATGTACATACATTTTTATAGGAAAGACAGAGTGTATTGTGTTCTCTGTGCTGAACTTTCCTATACATTTCACGATATTAGGTCACCTAATGGTAGAACATGGTTCGTAATGGGAATACAGTAATTCCCCGAGATACGTAATACGCGACTTACGTAAATTCGCTGTTACGTAAAATCAGAATTTTAAAAATGTAAAATTTTGTGAGTAGAGTAACATAAAATTTTACAATTAATTAGTTTTTATCTCAAGTATGCAATACCTTATAACCACGGAGTAATTTTTTAATGACTATTCACTTTTGTAAACAAACACACGTACACACTCCCTTACTTTTCTTGCTAAATTGTTGCTAACTTTGCTTGAGTGAATAACACTTAAATACTACAGAAACTTCTTGCAGCCGATATTTCTTTGTTCCTTTATAAAAAAATAGTAAATAATATACACATATGGTATCTACATACTGTTTAAATTTTCAAATTCGACTTACGTAAAATTCGAGTTACGCAAAATTCTAACGTCAATGAAGTTGGGACCACCATTTCATGGTAGAAAAGTTTTGAATTCAAAATTTAGGGCTCAATTAGCGATAATTTAATGCCTCTACCCCGAAGGTAAAAAGTAATCGTGACCAAGAAAATGGATATGTTTGGAATATTTTCCAGTATTATTTGTTGATCAAGATTTCAGCCCTTACCGTACGAGCACATATATGTGCTCAGAAAAATATAGTAATTCTGGCCTAAGAGCGTATATCTGCGCTCAGAATAATACGCTAATTGTAGTCCATGGGCGCATACATGATCTCAAAAACTTCTCGAACTTAATCGCTTATAAAATTTGAAGAAAGCAACGGAATTGGCTCAAAAATTTGTTTACGATAAACCGGACATGTCGAATGCTGTTCCTAGAAAATCCAGGTCCGTGCGGTAGTAGAGCACATCTACCATTATAAATTGACATGCAAAAATTGAAATGCATAGAACCTTGATCGAGCGAAGCACATATAAAGTGATGTTCTGCATTGTACATACACGCGAAAGAATGGTAAACAAAAAATAAAGAAACAAAAGTTATGTCCACTTTACTACGGACAAGGAAAAGCATTACATTATAGCTTTTTTGTTTACTACTACCTGTCTGCAACTGTTGGTAATACCCGGTGTGCAAAAATCAGCAAGCCCAGCAATTATGATTAATAAAGAATAGATCAATGTCCGAATGCATTTATAGAAATATAGAAAATACGATCAGCATAAATTAAAGTGTATCAATACAGAGCAACTGGAATAAAGAAAGCAGAGCTAATTTTGTACTCTAGAAGTGTTCTTCATTTCGAACCAAACCGAGGGCTCCCTTAGCTCCGACATGGCTACACTTCAAGGTATTTTATATTATATAGCTCTTGTAATTTTTCCTGGCTATCCTAATAGTGAGCTCTATAGCTCCTACCTGGACTAGTCGATTGGCCAACAGAGAGCTTCATAGAACCTATCTGCCAAGCACATTGTCAAACAGAGCTTTACGTAGCACTTTGACGATAGACCAGAAAATGTATAAATATTATTTTCATCGCCGATTTAAGGAATAATTAGCAACCAAGTTTTTTACATTTTAATTTAAAAAAGTTCAATTTGGTTGTCTTTCAGCACAAAGGAAATGTTATAAAATGTTTAAATATAAAGGTTGAGGCATGTTTGCGGAATGATCTACATTTTGTCCCCTAATTACATATCTAATTAGTTTTTCAAGATGATAATTAGTTTCGGAAATAACTCGAAAAGAAATGTTCTTTTTAAACTGGCAAATGGCAGTTAGTGAAAAAATTTGGTTTACTTTAATGTCATGCTTGCGAGCAACCGTCTCCGGGAAATTTGCCACCTTAGCGAAAAACGTTCACAACAGACCACTAATGCAGATGAAAGAAAGAACGGGCAAAATATATGCAAAATGAAGAAAGGGGGTTTATTTGACCCAAGCGCCAAAAACCGTTTTTTAACGTTAAATATGTGCGTATGAAGTATACTGGATCAAAAAAATAACCCCGTCACTCAATTATACTCTCCACTCTGTCTAATTTGATACCCCAAACGGCCCATTTTGCCTAAGCCCCGGGGAGGGGGTAGTACTACCTCTCTCTCCCCCTCACCCGGCAACCAAATTTTTTCACTTATCTTTTTTCCCGAAAATGACAAATACAAATAAAACAACCGCATTGCTCTACTACCCCTCCATGGAAAATTATGTATGTAGAAAACCGTTCCGAATCGTATTGGAAAACACAGAAATATTAAAATGTAGGTAGTGCGTAGGCTCAAGCTAGATGGAGCATTATGTTTTTAAAATTTTTATTTTTATGCTTTCTTGGTAACGATTACATTTCTACCTTCGGGATAGAGGCAATAAGTTAGCCCCAATTGAGCCCTAAAATATTATGCAGTCTACGTTATTGTGACAATAATATTTAACTTAACTTAAGTAATCGTTTCTACAAAAGAGGACGTAACCCTGAAATTTATAATACTTTCTCCTACCTAAGAAGAGTTTCTAAGAAACTTCTGCGTGATTGTTACAGTAAACTAATTAACACCACTGAAAATTCATTAGATGATAATCCTAAAGTATTCTGGGCTTTCTGTAAGAATTTAAAGAAATCCAACACCTATCCAAATGAAATGGTCTAAAACGATGTTTTCTCGCCATTTTAAATCAGTCTATACATCAGATGATCCGAGCGCTGGACTAAATTTGTCAAACGAGGAGAATGGCTTCCTGAATAATGTTAAGCTGAATTCAACATCCAGTGAGGAAATTTTCAAGGTTCTTGATCAACTTGACACAAATAAGAATGCTGGTCCTGATGGAATCCCTAACATTGTCTATAAAAAATGTTCGCACTCTTTAGCTCAGCCATTATGTGAACTGTTTAATTTTTCTATTGGCCGGAATATTTTCCCTTCAATATTGAAACGCTGTTTTGTTACACCTATTTTCAAATCAGGGGATCCCAGATTAATTACTAATTATCGTCCTGTTTCCATTACTAGTAGCCTAGCATTAATATTTGAAAAAGTTATTTATAACAAACTCCTCCCCATTACGAAGGCACTTATCTCGGATAATCAGCATATGGTTTCATACCTGGTCGTTCCACTGTCACGAACTTGAATTTATTTACAGATTTCGTTTCCATTTCCCTTGATCAAGGGAAGCAAATTGACTGTGTTTACACTGATTTTTCCAAAGCCTTCGATAAAATTAGTCACAAAATAGCATTAGCCAAAATGGCGCGGTTGGGTTTCATGCGAATACTATCTCCTGGTTCTCTTCTTACCTTCTCAATAGGAATTGTCTCGTAGTCTTCAATGGAAAGAATTCTAATCCGTATGAACAGCTATCGGGTGTTCCGCAGGGAACCGTACTTGGTCCATACATTTTTTTGATACTCATTAATGACCTTCTTTCATATATCAAGTCCAGGTGCTTATTGTATGCTGATGATGCTAAAATATTTCTGACTATAGATTCCGTCCGAGATTGTCTTCGCTTACAAGAGGACTTACGTACCCTTCTTGGCTGGTGTACTAGGAACAACTTCGAAATCAATACATCTAAGTGCAATGTCATCTCGTTTTCTCGTAAAAGTTCTCCTACTTTGTTTGAGTATAATATCAATAATGTTCCCTTAGGTCAAGTGGATGTTGTCAAGGACCTTGGTGTGCTTTTTGACTCGAAACTACTATTTAGGTCCCATTTGAATCATATTACCTCAAGAGCTTTTCGATTGGTGGTTTTCATATTTCGTGCTGGTAAATCATTTTTATCTCCACCTTCTTTTATTATATTGTTTAATTCTCTTGTAAAAAGTATTTTGGAATATGCGTCTCAAGTTTGGAATCCATTCTATTCAACATATTCAAATCAGCTGGAGGCTGTTCAGAGAAAATTCACGCGATTTCTGTTCTTCACGTTTGAACATTCATATATCGAATATGGTGACAGACTTGCTAGGTTCGACCAATTGTCTCTTGAAAATAGAAGAGTGTATTTGGATGTAATGTTTTTATTTAAATTGGTTAACGGTTATATAGATTGTCCCTACTTGTTATCTAAAATTAATTTTAATGTCCCGCCCAGGACATTAAGGCAACAAGACTTGCTTTATTTAGCCACCCATAGCACTAACTTAATAGTAAAATCTCCATTATTTAGACTTCAGAAATCATTCAACAGTAAATTTCCCAATATTGACTTGTTTGGTAATAGTTCTCTGACATTTAAAAGGCATGTATTGAACGAGCTCAGACAGCCCAGATAATTTTAATTTTGATTTTACTCTTAACCCCTTTCATTTCCTCTTTATATTTTATATAGTTTTGATGAGACTCTCAATGTCCTTTTCTCCTACATATGTTCTGGATATGAATACACATAGTACAATAAACTTAATTTTGAACTTTGTTTTAGGATCTAGTATTTAGTATTAGTTTTAGTTGTACCTTCTGTACTTACTTAATTGATAAGTCGTTTGCTATCGTAGTATTAGTATTTGAATTCATATTTGGTAATGAGTTGTAGCTTGAATTATCTAATTATACCAATGTTTTCCTATTTTTATAATTGCATAATGTTTTATACTGTATCATATTTAACTGGAGTTAATCTTAATTACATTAACGTTCTTCTATTCTTTGTACGTTTGCATACTGTTTGTATTCCAATATATTTCTCTAGTTGCACAATGCGTATGTAGCTGTACATGTAGATATTTGCAATTAACCGGTGGAATATAAGTGGATTTGTCAAGAATCTGTAATCTCCCGAATGAATTTGAAGTTAAATAAATAAATAAATGGTGGTCCTAACTTTAGATAAAGCTGGATTATCCATAGATTTTTTTTAAATATACTAGAGTATTAAATTCGGGGATGTGGCATTAAATTAGCCCTAATTGAGCCCTAAATTTGACGTATTCAAAAGTTTTCTACCATGAAATGGCGGTTCCAACTTAATTGACGTAAAATTCTACGATCCGCATTAATTACGTATCTCGAAAGATGACTGTACCTTATATTCTATATACCTTGAGAATCTGTAAATATTCATAATACCAGAATTTAAAGTTATGGTCATTTATAGGGGCTTTGGCAAACCTCGAATCTGGAATATTTTCTAAGAAGTTTTGTAGATGAATAAAAGGATGCATTAACGGACAGAAACTCAGTGTAAATATTCGCTGTTTTACTTGCAACTCACCCACAAGATCATTTGTAAAAGATACATTAATTTTCAATTTAATAAATCCAAGTAAAAAGAATAAAAACTTATAGGTATCGCTTACTTTAACAGTCATCATAACAGTTAATAGTTTATAAACGCACTACAGTTAGTGAATATAGAATTAGGAAGTCCGAAAAGAACTGATGGTGGATCTTGTTCACGAAATTATGATCACATCACAAATGATATTCACCTGTTGAGGAATTACCAGTGGATATGATTGAACAGTTTCCTGTTACCGATTCATTGCATTTAATTGATTTCGGCATAATGAAAATACTGTTACCTGGATGGAATAGTGGTAGTCCGGGGTTTTTAGGATGGTCGCATAAGCAACCGGTATCAATCACGAGCATCTAAACTATCAAAATGGGATGTTCTATTGAACTGGAAACAACTGGAGCATCGCACATTCTTACCTATACGATTTAAGTTATCATTTTGAAAGATTATTTGACAACACAATACTATGAAAATTTCCTCCAATTCTTTCGTGCAATTACTATTTGTTCATGTGCTGTCTATTTGAAAAGTCTTGATTTAGCACAGTTATTACATGATTTTGTTTAAAATTATATAAATTTATATGGTATCAGTTATATAACAAGCAAATTGTTTAACTTAATATATTTGGTAGACGTGGTTCGGAAGTTTGGGGTACTTTAAAAATTTAGTCCCTATGCATTAGAAAATAGCTATTTCAAATTAAACGAGCTATAAGAAATAGTATACTAATCCATTAGCGCAAGCAGCTAAACAAATTGGTGAATTAAACAAAGTTAACAAACAAATTCAGAATAATAATAGAAAAGCTGCCGAATTAAACAATATACATTAGCCCAATGTGCTAACTTCTGTTACAAAATATATTTGAATGTCTTTATATTAAATGCAGCACAATTCCAAAACCAATCAATTAAATGAAATAGTTAAAATAATTAATTCAGTTTCGTACAAAAAAGCAACTTTTATTTACGGTTCTGACCTAAAATCAATTACAGAATTTTCTGATTTGAACATATACGTATCCAAAGGTGCCGAAAACCTACCACTTATCAAATTGTTAGAAATATCGAGCTGTTGGACAATATGAAGACTGAGAACATAAAAAAATGCACTGTTAAAACTGCAGCATTCTACACATAATTTAGGTGATCTCTCCTGATACCAGTAAATCTGACATTTGATTGGTTAGATCTCACCACGTGTCTGTATTCTATGCAGCGTTATAAGGGGATAGACTGTCTCCATAATAACTTATGTCACACACAAATGAAGACCATAAAGGACCCATTTGCCACATTTCACTTCATTTTCAAATGGACCAAATTTTACTCCATTTAGTGAAATTGCAGTAAAAGTGCCACCTACCGTCATTAAAATGAGCTGAATTTATCGAAAAGTTGAAAATTTTTCCAATAAAGTTAGCAGAGACAGGCCACTAGCTTATCATGAATGAAATTCCTTTGCAGATTTCATCTCTTTTTGATCTCTTTTAACAATAAAAATAATGTTCTACTAAATGGTTTACAGCTACAGTAAATACCCTCAAATATTCTTGATAGCATTTAATTAAATTAAATTATTGAACTGTCAATGATATTCCGAATGAAATTATTTTCGTCCATAGTCTGTCACCCCTTCATTATAATTAAGTCATTATGAACACAAATTATTGTTCCTGAGGAAACATTTTAGGGTGTCTTTTTAATTATGATCCTCTATTGTTGTTGAATTTCTTCCTCGTACATATGTGATTAGGAACGGATCCATGTCTGCATTCAGGAGGGGTGGGGGGGGGGCAAATTTTGAATTTTTGTGAGAGTTGCCTATCTTTCAAGAAATCAAATTCGTTTTGGTCTTATTATTTGTGTGTGTGACTCTAAAAAGGACGTCCAAATTCAATCTGTATAGAAGCGCCAGAGCCAGGGACCGAAGTCTCTGGTTTTTCAGATGAAAAATTTGCTTAATTTCAAACTGTCAAACCAATATATTTTTTTTTCGTTTATTATGGTTATTGTTTAAGTATTTTTAAATATGTAACCAATTAAAAAGGTTAATGGTTATATTTCCTTACAGTTATTTTTTACCAAAAGAATATTCGTTAAATAGTTATCAAAATATGGAACATATATTCTTTTGGTCAATGAATAACCAGTTTATTTTAGTTAATATTACTGGTATTTTTCGAATTAGGTACATGTTATGCAGTACTAAAGTATGGGCATTTGGCTGCTAAAGGTTGCTTTAAAAAGATTTCAGGTAATTTAAGTTTTAATTTAGTTTTGTTAACAAAATATGTTCTTCAGCAACACTTTACAAATTGTACCGCAGGAATTGCCGGATGTTCCTTGATAAAATGTCTTTTCAAATTGGTAACATGGTTACCCGCAAGCATCTTTTCACAGTTTTAAGAACTAAGACTAGAAGCAATATTCGTTTAATATTATACATTAAACGAGATAGAGAGAGAGAGAAAATGAAGGAGGGAGAGAGAGGGGCGGAGAGCGAGCGCAAGGGAAATAAAGAGTGGGAAAGAGAGCGAGGGAAAGGGAGCGAAAGTTTGTAACAACTTTTGTACGTAAATTGATTAATTCCAGAATTCTAATTTATTGAACAGAGAAAAACTATTTTTCTTAGAGGAAATCGAATTTTTATAGATTAGTGTCAAACTACAGCTGAGAAATTTCTTAACTATACGCCTCAGCACTTGCGCTGTGTTGTGTTACAATTGTTTTGTCCCGATTCCCTACCAAACATTGTGGCGATGTCTTGCTGTAGCAATTGAAACGGCTATGATGTTTTTGCTATAGCTCAAGAATTAAATTTAATTAAATTACTGGAAACGAACCTATGAATTGCTTTCTTATATTGCTACATTATTACATTTCGATAGCCTAGATCACTGCTATCATATGTAATATGGAAGCGAGGTGTATATAAACTATTTTTAAAGAAATTTTACTATTATCGACAATATTTCACTACTCTACTCTCCCTTTGTAAATCTCCTCATTTCGAGTTGTTATTCCTTCAAGTGTTGCAGAATAGAAAAGCTGTGAAAGCAGAAAAAATTCAAGCCCAAAAATATAAGAATATTTATCGTCATAACGTTCATAAAATGAATCACTTACACAATTCATATTCGAACATTTACCCCCGTTAAACAAAATGGAAGCGATAGCTATGCATATAATTCCGGCAACAAAAAATAACTTTTATGCGATAAAATGGCGATTCCCTTTCGATTGAACATAACAAACCCAAGAAGATAAGAATATTTATCGCCTTGGCGATCATCAAGCGACTCGCTTACACTATTCATGTGCGATGAAATATTTACCGCCGTCAAGTTAAACGTAAGCGATAAAAATGCATTATTGCCCCGGCAACAGAGATGCTCGTTGTGGCAATAAAAATCATAAGAAAGTGATTCGTAGCCCAATGGTAATATTTGCTGGGTGTTTAGGACTAAACTCAAAAGATTAATTGCTGTCTAGTAAAAACTGTGAAATATTTGCGATTTTTTCATTACAGATTTTATAAGATGCAATGAAAATACGGCAGAGAGTTTTTCTAGTGAATTATTGTCGCTTGCCGGTTCTCTTTCAATTTTATCTGGTTTGTCTATTTATTGTGAGAAATATTTGATTTGAGATAGTAGAAAAATATATTTCCGGGATATGTGGATGATTTGAGAACGGTTTTTATAATCAACTTAATTAGTGATAGTTTTATAAGGGGGGGGGGATGCAATTGCGCCTATTGCCACCCCTTGTATCCGCACTTGATGTGTTAGATAAATACATGCTCTGATTTTTCAACACCGGATAAAAGAAATGTAATAAAAAATAAAAAATTAGGTTAACTTGGTGCTAGTAACAAAATTAATTAATGCTAAAAAACAGGATTATCCCAAAAACAGTTATCTGTGCTGTAAAGTGACCATTTCTTCAAAGAAAGGGCCATACTTTTCATAAAAGTTTTAAAACATAAGGAATTATTTGCAGTTTCTTTTTACTATAACTCCAGATGAATTAGAAGCGGGGGAGTGAATAACTGATTGGATAAGCTATCAAATTCTTAAATATAATGTCTGACTATTGGGACACCATGTATACAGCGCCAAGAAGCAAAATATACAGAGAACGAGCATCCTGTAAAAATTGGAAGCTGTACGATTGACCGTAAATTAAAATCTTTAATAACGAAATGTCGCATTTCAAAGAAAAATCCTGAAAAAATAAAATGTTCGCACTTTAGTAAAATCTCGGCATGACAGATAAAAATCTCGCAAAACTACATATTTACAAATATTAAGAAAAATTAATGTTCTTTTTAAAATAAATTTTCATTAACAAAAAATCAATTTCTCTAAAGTTCATTCATTGATGCAAACAATAATTTCTTCATAATTTGGTATTTCTGTGAGTTTTGACATTGTAAGTCCTCTAGAAATAGATAGGTACAGACAGACATCCCATCAGAGTTTCTGAAAACAGATCTCAGCCTGTCAACACATGTCTACTAACATACAAACGTACGTGATCCTGAAGACAAATTAAATAGCAGGCGATTGATCAATATGAAAGCAGCAAGCAAGGGTTTTAAGGATTAATGATTTTCTACACCTGTGTTCCGTTCATTATTGAAAGAGAAGCTCTTAAGATCTTTTTCCTTTCCAGCGATAGGTCCCTCGAGTTCCTAAAGACATTGGGATCGCTGAATCACAGGGATCTGATGTGAGTGTCAGTTTTTTGGCCGTCTGTAGTTTTGGTAATATTAATTTTTCTCCCTATCCTACTGACAGTAATATAATAATTAAGAAATATCCAGGATTTTTTTATATTTAAAAAGAAGCAAAAATCCTTGCACAGAACAAAGAAAATCTATTACAATTAAAATACTTAATAAAAATTATATTATGGGTAAACCCTAAAAGAGTTTGCTGAGTATTCGCTGTTTAGTTTCAATTTTGCAAATGGATGTAATATAAACAAAAGAAAGGAACAAGCAGCTTGGGAGATTAGTTAAAAGTATAAAAATTACGACTTTTCTCTTCAGCCCGCCAAACAGTTCAAATTCGTTGTGAAATGGCGCAACGTAACAGCGAAGTTTTCTTAAAAGTAAAGTCTTAAAAGTTAAAATTTAAATAAAATGAAAGAAAAATAATTTTCGAGGAACTGGGAAAAAAAAGTATTATCTCTGGACCAGTACATGGAATACATGCTTAGGCTGTTTTGGGAGTCGAACTTAAATAGGGAAGCAAAGGTAAAAAAAAGAAAATGTATTTGAGTTAAAATAATTTTTGTAAAGGATTTCGTAGCTGCCTTGCTTCGAAATTTCAGCTCTTGCAAGAAAATTTATTTTTTTGAATTATCAGGAATAAATTTTTACTGCAAAATTAATTTCCAGGTTTTAAGTAGTAATTAGGGTTTTGTGATAGTAGGAAAATTCAGGGTAGCCCATCACCTCAAATAAGACATGATATTCCTTGAAGTACCCCATCTGTTGGTGGAGACTTTACCTAATGAGAGTACACATAATAGAGTTTACACGTTTTTGCATTGATCACCTCAGCATTACATTCTTCCTTTAACCCAGCTTTCGGCACCTAGGACTAGGTGCTACCAGATTTGGCACAGACACGGAATCTTCGGATAGCAACAAACATCCAGTTATTTGCCAAAAAACTTACTTCATTGGTCAATCCACGATTTATTTATAGTAAAATTATGCAACAAAATACTATTCTACTTTAAGTTTATTAATTTTATAACTTTTAAAACACTTTTAAAACAAAACTGGGAAAACTTAAGAGCTTTATGAGGCTGTTCACAAGAATCTTGAATTTCTGCTCACACGGGGACTTGAAACCGTCTAAGATAAATAATGTTGCACGCAGATTTTTCATGGGATTAGTCTGAAAACTTTATTCTTAAAAAATAAATTTAGTAAAGTTTGCACTATTAGGAAATGCAAATAAAATAAAAATAATTGGAATGCGCAGACATTGATTATGATAGGGACAGCAATTGAAAATTCAGAGTTATTCACAATGGAATGGCTTGCAATAACTTAAGTATAAATTGTGGATATCGACTAGGCTGATGATTTTCAGTATTATTGTTTTTCATTAAGTACTACATATATCCTTCCACTACATGCGACAATAACCTGTACAATGAAAATTGATAAATAGTCTCAATTCAAAATTTCGCAGCAGAAATTACTGCACACAGTCTGAGACTTAACCCAGGAAAAACCAAAGGTTGAGGAATAACACAAGATACATCTTCAAAGCTTACATAAATAATGAGAGAGCGAAGATAGGGAAGAGCTACTGTTAGCAACTTTACCAAATCTGGCGCTACAAAACAGGATGTTAATACTCGAAGCAACTGTTTTTTCTCAGATATTCCCGAATAAACAAAACTTCGTCTGTTTACCTCCAATATGAAATCAGAACTGCTCTATTGTGAAACGTTGAAAAATAACGCGCTGTTTGCAAAATTTTGTAAATAGATATTTACGTAGTATTTTAAAAATTCTCTGGGATGTACGGATCTCCAACCAAGAATTGAGAAAACATTCTGATTGGGACAAGATTGACGGCGAAATAAAAGGATTTCGATTGGCCCTGGTAATACAGACTGAGAAATACTTGGAATAGAGCAATTCCCATATAAGCCGCAACAACTGACAATCCTCAGGTCAGTTACTGTTAATATTTATAGGATCGAAATTGGGATATATAAATTTTTGTTTAGCACTATCACTCACGTTCAACTAAATCTAAAATGGGCAAAGTACAGTCATTCCTACCAAATATCTTCACTTGAAATAAATGCCAGGGTTGAATAAGTAAGAAAGCTATCATTGGTCTAAGACAAATTCTCATGATACTAGATGAATGCCCGTGTATAATTTCGTTTGATCACCCATCTGGGGAAGTATGATTTTCGGAGCGGTTATCACATATATTTCTAGGACGATTCGTCGGAGAGTAAAAATGATTATAACCAATTTCATAGGATTCCATATTCTGAAGAACTTTCCAGTAAAATAAAAACGACTGGGACTGATAATTTTCACAGTATAGGCAAAAACCCTAAATTTTTATTTGGTAACACCAAGAAGGGGCTACCCGAATTAGTCTATTTTTGAAGCGTTATTTACTATTACTATGAAAGCACCGCGTACAAAGTGTCAGCTATCTATGTTGACGTGTCTTCAGGCAATGTCCTAATATATAGTGAAAAACAAATTTTTTTGTATGTCAACCTTACGAAGGAGTTCCTCGATTGGTCCCGTTTTCGAACTTAATTTTACTTTTGTTTTCAAGAAAAACCCGTGTGAAAAATTTCAGCACTCTAAGATAACGCGTTTTCGAGTTATTAACTTTTAATACAACGCGTGGGTGTTTGTGTCCAATCCATTTTGCTCTACTATCGTGTTATTTATAATTGTCACAAACGGAATATACTTATTATACCATATAGATTACATCTAGGGTATAAAAATAGCAGTTTGTAAGATTTCTGGAACAGTAAATTTTGATGAAAAGATTCCAAACAGAAATGTCCTGAAAATCAAAAGCAAATCCCGGAAACATAACAAAAATAAATAAAGAAATATAAAAATGTAAAACAACAACAAATACCGAAGTTCTATTAAGTTTTATATGAAAGGCAAACACACCGAGTATTGACAAATCAAAATTCCAACTTATGGCAAATTTTGACGAAATCTCGACTTCAGCAAACAAAAAAGGAGTTCATATTCTAAGGCTAATGATATCCAGTCAATAAATTTTACATTATAAGATTGTTGGATTCTTTGGTTTTTACAAAACATTTAAAACCAGGTGGAATTTATTTTTTCGATTAAATTTCGGTATATTTTTCGAATTTCGTTTTGCGGCAATTTGACTTTCCGGGATTTTATCTTTCCGGTATTTTATAATTCCTGATTTTCACACTCAAGGTCCTGCATTCAGGAATTTGTTTTTCCAACTGTCGAAAACCTTCAAAAATTGTCTAAATTAATATTCCTACCTTTCGGACGAAATGCTCACAGTCTACATTTAGATTATATCGACCGTAAAGTGTGTGGGTCTTGTAAATTCTAAAAATGGCGTGGTAACTAGTTCACGCCTCACACGGAATATTTAATTTTCAGCTCGACATATGCATAGCAGTCTCAAGTAAAATGGCATCAAATTTTAGAGCTCTGTTAAAAAGAAAAGCAGTCAGGCTAGTACTAACCTCTCCTCATTCCTCTCTAACTCGACGCTTTTTAACTCGAAATATCCAGGCGTTTCTGAGAAGTTTTTACAACGCTTCACGTTTTGCTCAGTATATCTGGCATATGTGAGCTCAAAGCCCACAGGTATCAATGAAGTACCTTCATAACATTGAAAGGTGTTTCACACTACTCGTCGTTTGTATTGATTTCCCCATTCCCTTATGGGGCTTGTGGTGGGACACCCATTTACGATTCCCGGGAGAGGTGTGTTTATCCTCTCGCAATCTCTACTTATTAATCCGCATACAACAGCTGTGCTGGTAGTCTGCAGTTTTGCCGTCCTGGTGGTAATAGCGTCTGAACGACACAATTTTCTGGGATCTCCTTTAAAGGTGCCAACTAACTCAACCTTTCAACCTTCTCGGCGTGTGATAAAATTTCAGCAGCAAAGAACGTAATCAAAACGGTTGTGAAATGCGAGGTGATGAGGAATGAAGCGCCAACTGAGGGGGCCGTTACCGTCTTTCCGGAAATGAAGTTATGTGGGAGGATTGCGCGACTTCACAGATTTTCAGTCATCAAGGCAACAGCATGCACGAGATTGTGCCATTATGAAATTTAATTTACGCAAGGGTTGCGCTACTCCCCGCAGGGAGATAAATTCCCCTCGCCCACCCATGATATACTGAGTTACTTGAAGCTGGCACTCGTATTAAGTTTCACGGCACGGACAGCTATCACTGCCAACAATGGGGATGATTACATCTCACAGAAGTTAAAAGCTGGTCGGTGTCAAATTTGCTACCCTCGAGCACTCGCATTCAGCTATATCTGCCTCGATTGCCTTTTCAGGAGGGTAAGGACCTGAGCATATTTTCGATGTCATTTTTAAAAGCCAACTTCGTGGGAAACTACCCCCGAAGTGTGCCGATAATTTAAGAATCAAAAGTCAATTCTCGGCGGTTATTTATTGCCTGACGCGTGAACCTCGTAAGTTTTAGCGCTTTCGACGGCTGCACCCTGCACCCTGCACCTTAATTATTTGTTTATGTAAGTAGCGACTAAAAAGGGAAAGGTGAGCGGTGGTCTTTAAGAGATCTAGTCATTTGCACCCTTGCAGCAGGTAAAATTGTGGCAAAAAAAAAACGAAAACTTAAAGCGCTCATAATCAAAATTCAGTTAAAATCCATCTCCTTTCGCTCCTTGCAATATCTTCATATAGGGAGAAATTTACATCACAGTTTGACTGAAAGTACCGCTCCCAGGGCGAGGGTTAATGTTTCGGACAAAAATTTATCGCGCGTGAAAGTAAAGCAGAATGAACAGATAGATCTAGGGTGAGTGGGCAAAGAATTGCTGTTTTGTGTAAATATTTTGGACTAGCCCCAATTGCACCCTTCCATCCGTCCCTTCTCAGACAGCTTTCCAAGTCGAGAATCACACACTTTCACTCCACTTGGACTCGTATGAATTTTACATGAGAAGACGAGGTCGTTCGATCATTAATCATCCCCTGATTGAATCGGTGGACGATATAAAGAGCACATACCAGCTCGCGTGTCATCCTCCCCAGTTTGGATAGTTCACCCTTAAGTGATGAGTCGACAAACGCCGTAAATTGTGACTTTTATTCCCTTCCTTCTATCCTGGAAGTCAATTGTTCTCGCGTTTTGTTAATTGTCGGGCCCATGGGAAAATTGTTGCAACTAAGAAAACTTCCGCATGGGAGCGTCATAATGCGATGATTAGCGCAATTGAAAAACGCGTTCCCGATAATGGGATAATCACGGACTTACATGGCTCTAAAGCAATTGTCGCATGCTCTTATAGATAGGTACCGGCACTAGGGTTTAGGACGTGGATTGTCGAGAGGATTTAATGGGATTAGTCTCAAGTGCCATTATGTGTCGATACATACAAGATTGATACCCATCAGGGAAGGGTGCTTAAAAAAGATCATGATAATGTCGCGAAGTATGTACACGTATTAAGTCATCCTTGATTATGTTTGCAAACATATGTTTGGACGGCTTTATTATGGCTGACATTTTGAGGGTTGCATGGATGTTTATGTGAAGGTATGGGTTTTATTGATCTTAAATGATGAAATACGGTTGAACTTTGATGCCAGAAAGCTTTACAACCTTGAAATTAATGAAGATCGTTTGCTCTTTGAAATCCAATATCACCTGAATAAGATCACAGTTGTATACCTCTAAATCAACGATGCATATACATGGCAGCACTGATTATATTTGATATTGTGTACATTGTAAGAATGTCGTGAAGGACATCGACAGTTGAGAGCACTGTGGTTGAGTTATGGATACTAAAGTAAGCGATTCAGCCGGGATAATGAAGGAAAATGGAATCGGGTTTGATGGCGCCGCGGCACTGTGGTATCCAAAAATGCAAGACTTAAGTAGAACTTTATTTGCCACAAATGACCAATAGTTTCATAGGCCAGTCAATACAGACATTTAAATTCCAAAATTTAACATTAATTACAAAAGTTTTGAAATTTTTATTGAATGTTGGGTGCGGTGAATTAACTGCAAATTTAATTTCGCAACATCACCGAGGTCCGGCGCAAAATCACAGAAAAACAAAAGTTCTTCTGATGGAGTGGGAAATACGTAATTTTTTTTTAAAGATGGCTGCCAAAAAAGCAAATGGTACTCCATCGTTTTAAGAAAAAAATGTTGCGGGCAACATAAAAGGTTGCAAATTGGTACAGGTGTTCAGTTAAGTTGCAACATGTATTCGACCGTTTTGCAGCACTTTTTTAATTTTTTTTAATATTCATTACTAATATTATATTTATTTTGCAAAAAAAAATTATATGGGGGGGGATGACTTGCAAATTTAACAAATTGTGGAAAATATCAGAGTAAACATTCTCTCCATTTTGCAGGACTTTTGGAATTTTTTTATGGGCTTTATAAGAACTTTTGTTTTTCTACAATTTTGTGGATGCTCTGGATTTCGGTGATGGCTGCAAAATTAAATTTGTAGTAATTTTACCTCACACCCAACATTCCATCAACATTTTTGTAATTAATGTTAAATTTTGGAATTTAAATGTCTCTATTGAGTGGCCTGATATTCCAAGGCTAATGAAAGCTAACAATATTATCACTATCACGAAACTCCTGCTTTTCTTAGGGATGTTATAATCTTCTCGCTATCCCACTATTTGCACACGATAATTCAAAAGCGCATTGAATTAAGTTTTTTTTTTTTTATTATTAAATGTTAGATTAAAATTATGAGTAAAATTTGATAGCTCCACCGTAAGTTGCAATACGAAAATCAGGCTTTTCATGAATCTTTAGATACTGGTAGAAAACGCGCTATCCAGAGATCTTACATTGACGGTGCTTCAGGTGTTATTTCAAAAATATTATTCTGGGAAAACAGTCAGTTTCAGATGTTTTTGATGTACTGAATGTTTTCTGACAAATTTAAAACCACATTTTCAAAATACAGGATAATTTTTTAGTTGGTACAATAGATGGCAGCACTGCGTGCGCTGAACTCGAATTGTAATGTATTTACTCTACTCTGTTTGTTATGTTTGAACACTTTTTGGGGGGCACATATTATGAGAATACTATTACCGCTGACCAAGAAATACTTATATAGTGACAAGGTAAATTCTTAGTATCATAATTGTTACTTGAAATACTAATTTACGTACACTGAGTGCATACAGCGAAATATTCAATGAAACTATGTTTTCAAGCATAGTCCAGTCATTTGATAATCCCGAAAATATGGGATATTTCTGAAAAAGTGCACAAATTTTTCTATTTAAATTTGGGCCGACTTCTTGACTTTGAGTTTTTTAGTAATTTTTTAGGGTAGTGAATTTTGCCCAAGATATGTGCTAAAATTTTAAAATATACATAACTATTTAAATGTTAACTCAAATAAGAAATTCGTGTAGAAAAATTTATTTAGTGGAGCCTGATATAGAATTTAAAGACTACCATAGTAGAAAATGCTCATCGGTTACGAAAGCCCTCTTCCCCGCTCGGGGAGCATTTAATGTAAACTCGTACTTTTGCATCTTCAAATTGCGCATATGTGTAAATTTCTGTACTTTAAATTCCGGTAAAGTTTCCATATAAGTTTCGATGAGCATTCTATGAGAGTTTTCATACTCAAAATTCATTTGCATTCTCATAAAATTTCTCTACATATCTTATCATGAACGAATGGTGTGTTCTATTGATTAAAAAAACAAAAAAGTTTTTGATTATGGCGTGTAGTTGAAATTCGCTTTGATTTACAGAAAGTTGTGTAAGGTGCTTCTCTAATCTAGGAAGAGAGATAGGTGCTCTTTGTAGTACGTGCGATAGTCTGCATTGCACTCCAGGACTTTTCAGTTGATGAAATATCTGTCAAAACAGGTTCACTTCTAGTTCTTCATGGTCTCCTTTTGTGATAATACCCTGAGGACTCACCTCTAAACATTATAATATTATAATATCTTCTTTATATATCAATGTTGATAATATTAGCAGTAAACATTTCAATTATCTCATCATGATTTCACTGACGAATGTGTCAGTAAGTATCTTCATTATCTCAACAAGAAAATAATGTATCAACTCATCGAATTGCTCACTCAGTGATCATGGAAAAGCTTATTATGTTTAAGAAAAGTATAATGAGTTTAGTCCCAGGTCCAGAACAGATTTCATCACTACTTTCATATAAGAGCTCATGATGAACTCGTTGATGAAATCATCAAATCGTGTCTACTGGGATATATGTAAGATAAACATTAATAACCTTCGCTAACCACTCACAAAAACCGAAGCTTTTGTGAGACTGTTTTGACACTCTAATTTATTACTTAGGTATTAGTAAACATGAAATGCAATCAGGGTATGCAGTTCAAATTTTTTAACTTAAAACAATATTGGACTATGATATTAAGAATATCTGGGTTGTTAAATACATATTTTTTCAACACGGTTTCATAATTGGAAACATCAAGAGTCTGTTTTACTTATAAAACCTATAAGACCTAAAATACTACTATGTCTATCTTTAATACATTTACTAGTTCTAGGGTTACAACACATTTGTTCTAGAGGTGGGGGAGTAAAATGTATTGTTTGGGCGGTACATTTCGTGGTTTTGGTACTTTTTTTTACCAAACTCCCTACGCAGATATTTTTTATATCCGATAGTAAACAATACAGGATTTTTTAAAAGTTTTCCACAGCTATTTTGCTAGGAGTTAAGGGACGTCAATGTGAAAAATTGAAAAAAAATTCATAATTTGTTTAAATTTTACCCTATTTTCCACCAAAATGAATAATATTTATAGCATTTCAATAAAAGATTTAGCAACTCTGCAATTTTATCTTTCTTCTAATACTGAATATAGAACTATATTATAAGTTTAGCTCTCCTCAGTCGGGTAGAACCATTCCACTGTCGGTGTTATGTTTTTCTCTTCACAGCAAGCGATTGAATGCCAATCTTTTGTTCAGTCCATTAAAAAATGAGTAGCAGCAGTCCCATCTTATTATAATAATTTCATATATTTTTTCGTTCCGCCTCTATATTTTACACACCAGTGAAATTAAATCAGTTGGGATAAAGTCTAGTCAACAATTATTGAAGAACAAATGAATATCAATGTTTCTCTACAAAGTGTTCAGGATGAAACTGACTGGTTTTCACCAGAACAGCTAAACTCCCCAAAACCATCTTTAGCGGCTCGAACGCTTACAGACTTAAAAAAAAGCGCTTTTGCGAAATGATTCCAATTCACTTTCAGGGATAACTCGTCCCTAAACGTTGCACATTTTTCCGTAGCATTGTAGAAAGACCATTAAAAATGTCGCTGGCCAGGCAGAAGGCTCTTCCACTTCAATCGTAACTTTCACACACACATCCCTAGGCCCGGATGACTTAAGTATTTATTCAAGCCCTGATCACATTTTCGTCCTAATCAGTAAAATAAAAGGTAAAAACTCCGCCGGGCCAGATACCATTCCAATTCCAAACAAAGATATATATTCCACCTGTCGCCATAGAATTCCTGCCAATTCTCCTTAACAATTGCTCTCATGTCTATAAAACTGCGCGTATAGTACCTACCCAAAGTAAGAAACTTGAAAAATATAAATGAGTTCCGCCAAATATCTCTAATATCCAATCTAGGTAAACTTTTGGAGAAAATAGGCCAACAACACATATAGGACCCCTGCCTCGACTTTAATACGAGTCAGGACAACCAATTTGGCTTCATGACCCCAGCACTGAACATCTCTCGCCTAGCTCAAATGCTTCTCCGATTTGACAACCGTCCTAAATAAATAGCAACACATAATAGCCTATTTCCTTGATTGAGAAAAATCTTTCGACTGGCCTCGGACAAACGGGCTCATTTTCAAAATTATAAATATGTATGCAGTTTTCGTCTTACCTTAATCGGGTAATTCTTAGCCTTTTTTATTCCGGCATTTATACAATAGACTCGAGAATGGCAAATCACAGTTAACCTCAGTTAGTGCTGGTGTCCCTCAAGGTTCAGTCCTCGGACCAACACTCATCATTCTTTATACTTATGATCAGCCTTCCAATGACGCTACCTCTTCTCTATGACGGTATTACTCCCTTACCTATGTCCACTCTATATCTGCTAACTTCGCTGCTACTAAAGTGGGGCAGCATGTAATCAAAGTCAATGACTTTTACAGAAAATGAAGGATTATAATCAATCTTACCTTATTCGAAATGATTTGCATGAGAAACACATCTACCAACGAAAGATGCAATATTGCTACACGTGCTGATAACATTGAAATCGACGTCACGCCAAATATCATGGTGTCTGTTTCAGTAATCTGTTAAAATTCATCAATTACGTCAAAATGATCATTAGAAAACCTTGTTTTGTCTACTCCCTATTAAATCCAGTTTTTAGAAGGAGAAACGATCTTCCTAAAGATATAAAGCTGCTGATATATAAGCACCTGATTCGGCCAGTTATCATCCAATTGCTTTCACATCTGGCACGCCATTTCGCCAACCTATATGAGCACTATATAGCACTCTTGAAAGGAAGATCCTGCGGGCCTATATAAGACTGTACAGAAGGTATGACGGTATTTACTTTCTCAACACTTCTTTGTACAAAAGTACCTACAAACATTACCCCGCACTTGAAGACTATCTTTTAGACCTCTCGGTTAAATAACTTGAGAAGATATGGTAACACCCAATCCCCCTTATTAGCCAGCTTCCAACACAAATACATGTTGAAACCTTCTGGTATCTATCACCTCTTCACTTTATTCATTCGGAAAGAGAAAAGTTTATTACCTTCGTGATAATTCTCATCATGTAGGAAGAAACGGCAAACTATAACATTCCGCAGCTTCCCTTACCCAATCAACATCCCGATTCCATTAAATCCACACATCATATAATAGCCGTAAGCAACAGACAAGAATACAGCTTGCTGTCGCGCAACAAACTGTTACAACATCGTCGTTTATATTCAGACAATTAAGGCCGTATTCACCAAACCATTTAATACAAAATTAATTTTAATTTAGTTATTGTTGAGGGACTGCTGCAATTAAATTTTTGTAGCTATTCACCAACCACCTTCATAAAATAAACAATTTCGAAAATTTCGAACTATCAACTGCGAGATTTTCGAATTTGGCAAGTGATACTTAGTTGATGAAATTTAAATATTATTTAAAAGTTAAAGTTATTTTATATACCATTTATTCTTTGTTGGCGTGTTGTTATAAAACTACATGGCATAAAATTAAACTTTGACCTTTCTTTATTCTTCTTCGGTTTCACACATACGAATATATTCTTCTCCTAAGGATGAAATGGTACACCCTTGAGAAAGGCCAAATAAATCTCCATTAACGACGACAACAGTATGTACTGCGATGACTCTAAAAATTCCATAAACTTTTCATACGAAGATTCATTATTGTCTCTCAATGTGGATGATCTTACTGCTTCCGTAGCAGTAATAATTAAGATTAAAATAATCTACATTTACTTTTTAATCCACTTGAAACTAAGACCGATGGTTCTATTTACTGATATCGGCTTATATCTATATAAAAGTTAAATTCTCGCTTCTTCAATCTTTTAAAAGCGCTACCACAAATATGATATTTGACTGCCTGATATCGAAATTAAATTTATTTAAGAGAGGGTAAGGCCTCACTTAATATTCAATTAAAATTCAATTTTCATTAAATCGACTCTGTAAGTGTGGTTGCTGAATAGTTTTAATTGAAAATTTATTTTATTTTGCTTGGTGAATACGGCCAATCAATTGTTAAAATGTAATAAAGTCATAATTGGAATCAAGGTGAAACTTAAAGGCCTGTAGGAAAATTTTCTACAAATATCCCGGGATATCGGCTCAGTAAAAATCGTCATAAGTCGTAATTAGTCTCGTTAAGCGGATAATCTAGACCCTGACTTTTGCATTAAGTCTGAGGCATCTTTTCCTATTTCCTTTGTTTTCTTTTTAACTATATATCTAATTTTTAAAAGTTTGTCTACATTTAATTGTGTAAATTTTCTAAATATGAATTAAATTTGGAGAAGAAAAAAATTACAAACTTTCCCTGAAAATAATGAATAACGCAAAAGTTGTAAACATTACCGTTCATCAATAGTGAATTTAAAATTATTTTATTTATCCAGTGGCACCTGTTTAAATGTACGTGCCCAATATTTTAACTTAAATAGAAACGCCACTGATTGAGATGCGTTCAAGGATACTTTTATTCCATTTTGAAAATTAATAATTTTTTCATTGTTGCAGCATTTTTAGGTAGAATCTTAAAACATAGTTCCATAAATCAATTTCTGTATAATATTGATAAGGATTAAAGTAGCGCCCGCATTAAGGATACTTGATAAAAACGCATATTCCTATATACCTAAATCCGTACATTTTCAGCAGCAATTCTTTTTCTTTGCTTTGATATTTTTCTCCCTAAGGCCTACGGACATAATAATGATGATGTATTAATGTTGTACCTGCATACAGTAAACATGTAAATGAATCACCTAACAATTAATCTTCATGGTAATGTGGACATTTGTTATTAAATTACACAATTAAAAACTTGGTCATAAAATAATTATAAAAAAAAAAAAACACCACCAACCACCTTCAGCCGTCTCTCTATCCAAGAATAGGTCAATTCTGAATATAAATTGAGAAAATAGCAACTTTTCACCAGACCCCCATGAAAACGGGCATGAAATAAGAAAATGTCGATCGACCCCATTTTTCCCATTAAAAGCCGCCCGGTAGTGATACGAATCAGAACAAATCACTCTGGCAATTAGCTCTAGTTGTCGGATCCGCCAAGGCAGTCGGTACTCAAAATGCACCCCCACAATATTCACATCCCACAGGGTGATACCGATACCACATCCCACCAAGGGCGGACGGCCGGAGCGGTGTGAAAATATGCGTTTGCGTACGAGTTTATTTCTCCTTGCATTGATTGATTCAGTAACTTCGCCCGCTGCACTCGGCAACCCCGTAAAAAGGTGAGCATAGAGCTGCGAGAGAAATTCCTACGTTTTCATTGAAATAACTGGCAAAATGAAGGGACTTTGGATTTGGCATGTCCCGACTTGTACGTGTAATTGTTCTTCGTGAGACATTAAAATGAAAGTTCATCCGTCCTTGTATTCTAAGGATATGAAGCCGCACATCCATACATAAATACACACACTAACATACACACACACACTATACTCAATAAGAGCTTTTGAAATCGAAATATTTTGAAGCTCTGGATGACATAGCGGATATTGATTTTAGGGATGAATACAAGCTTTCACCGTATATTTACAGCAGCTTTATAATTTGGAATATTTTCTATTATTTATTAGCATTATACATACACACGCACACGCTCATATATATTATAGGTAACTGAGATGAAGAATTAATTTTTCTTCTTACAGACTTATGCACCCTCCAACGGAAGCTTTTAAAATTATCTGTATGAAGCCGTGATACGGCTGGGTAGATATCCTTGGTCTGTTATGGTTTAAAAATTCGCAAAAAAGAAAATGTAGAAATACCCTTAAAGCTGGGAAAATTAAGACTCGTCATAAAGAGAAAATTATTGTTTCATTTAGATTAGATTAAATTGAGTGAACAATTTATTAAACATAAGCACATCAGAGGTTCAAAGATAGAAATGGCAATTAAAGCAGTAAAAATATTCGCAGCAATATTGAATAGTTGTAATCTCACCAAAATCTTTGAATATAACATTGAAAAGTTTTCCGACCAATCGTTTTCTCAGCAGAGATGAAAAGTTTGATGACAACTTTCCAAAAGGGATGTCCGCTTTGTGCATTTTTCATTTGAATCTTTCAAATATGGGGAGTTTCATTTAATAAGAGTTGTAGTATTGAGTCCAAAGGAAACTGTAGGAAGGAGGTAATCTTTAGCACACTAATTAATTCCATACATAATGATACATGTATAAAAAAATAGGATAATATTGAAAGAAATACTGGCAACAAGTTATAATTGAAATTTTAAATTATTTTTTTTTTAATTCATTGTAACACAATTCCTTTTCGAAGTCTTCAAAAGCTAATAAACTCTATATTGAATGTAATTCTGCATAATTCATGCCGACCTATATGAAGTTTTAGATTCAAATTAAATTAGTTATTACAATAAAGAAACTAACAAGAAAATGACAGTACTTCGGTACTTGTTTTTTAATTTTCTCTGCGCATATGCAGTAGATTGAGAATTGCCTGTAGACTCGTATTTTGTACGGGTCTCGAAAGAGTAAAAAACTCATTACCACTATCTACTTATTAGTTATGAATGGGATGCCCAAAAATCATTTTAATTGTGAAGACAATCAATTTTCCTTAAAATGATTCACATATAGATTTTTATTCCCGGATTTATCGTATTTTCCCCCATTTTTAAGTAAAATTCCGATTCCTCGATTTTGGCTCTGTTATTTCCGATATTTTACAGCCTCTTCCGATTTTTAGAGATTTTCACTATTAACGCATATTTTATATATATTAATGCTTCCGATACTAACTAAAATTTCTTAATGGAAGTTTTGGTCTTCGGCTTTAAGCCAGGAAATGACGGTCGTATGAGTTTTAAAATACACCTTGATTCTACCTGGTACCTGCTTAAAAATATTCTAAAAGTGTGACGCAACATAGCTGTGACCAGATATTAAAGGACGTGACATGGTTGGTGACTTGCCGGCGAAAGTTCTGCGAGTTTTATTTTGGAGATTACGTAGAATCGAACTAAAAGATTTCTAGGTCATGCGGCTTGAGTATTTAAACGAGATAAAAAGTGGTCGTAGAAACCGAATTATCTAAAATAAAAATGCTAGCTGAATCAGATGCTTTTGTGTGTTTTTATTATCTATTGTTATCTTGTTTGGAAAAGTACAACACTTACATTCTTACTCCATTCATACATACATACGCTTAGAAAAAGGAATTAACTAACCTAACGTAGTCTAATTTAGTAAATTTTCAAAATGGCCCTGTCTGACGGAAAACATAACAGAGAACCTTTTCGTAGGGACCTTAATAGATGAATCCTTTCTAACTTTACTCTTATAATATTTGCTACTTCTTTGTGTTAACTTCCTTTTGATAGACGATTTCTTTCATTGAACTCCAAAAGTTTAAATCCAGATGAGTAAGATCTGACGATCTGGTAGGCCGGTTAGTAGGACTTAATCTGTCTAACTAAAGGTACGTTTACACTTAGATACAAGTATCGGCACTTTTATCGGCACACCTGAGAGAATTCTTCTAACTTATCACTTTTTTTTTTACATTAAAATCTTTATATGCTTTCGACCTGACATCCCAAATATTAAATTTTTTTCTGTTTACCACGATGACATGCTTTTTAATTTAATTCAACCGCCCGCATTAGAGAACTAAACACACAATAAACTACATTTCAGAAGTAAACGCAAAAGTATCGCGACAAGTCTAACCACAAGCAATATCAACATATCCAAAATGTATGAGCATTTGTGGGAGGCACAACCAAATGTATGAGCATTTGTATGCGCAGTTGTATCGCGATATGTCGAACAAACTTTGTCGTGTAAACTAAACTTAATAGGAAAATTATGATTTAACCAAAATCTAACGTCTTGTCCATAATGACTTGGAGTACTATCATATTGGTACCACATCCCTCCATATTGACATCGGAATTTTATAAAGCTCATCGGAAATTGTTGGTTGCCGAAGTCTTAAATAGCTTCCACTATTCAACCTTTAAGAGAAAGACATGGACTGATGATCTTCGTGCTTTTCGAAGGTTGCTATCAACCCATGTATGAACATTTTTGTAAACTGGCTCTCATCCATGCAGATGATCCTTTCAATAAACGTATAGTCATCAAGTTCCATTCAAGGTCTTCAAAATAGGATGGAAGTAGTTCTTGAACAGACGTGAAATTAAATAATTCATTATAGATTTTCAACGATCAATAGTTTCCATACAGACATTCAAGTACATGGACAATTTGTAAACTTTTTGGTGAGATATTAATGAAGTTCAATTGCTATTAAAGGTCTTATTCATGATCCTACTGAATTGGACTATTGCGGAGAGCTTGTGAGGTCGAGGCACGATTTTATCGGACTATGGCACAAGGTAGTATATCAACAACAATCTAATACTGGTAGTGGTACTCTTCAGCATCGAACTAGTAAAAATGTGAGACTTGGAACTTTAATTTCTTTAGGTAGAAATACTAACGTTGAGATATCAACAAGTACCTCTTATGTTAGGTTAGGTCAAGTTAAAGTGGGGCTATCAGCGCAGCCACACTTAGATCATAGATGGTCCTTTATGATATGTACCTCCTAATTAGGTTTCTACATGGAGGCTGAAAATGATTGTTTAATTTATGGTGGGTAGCTCCAAAAAGAATTAGTGACGCGCAGACCTGCCAAGGGAGCATACAGCCAAGGGAATATCAAGCAAGGGAAGAACCGTATAAATGCTTCGTGCCGAAAGAACATAGCTATTCTGAACGCCGATGATTGTGCGTGTTCGTAGTGAAGCCCGCACGTATACGATCTAGTAGTCTTGACTTGGAATTAGTACTCTGATAAGCAACAAGATTACTGGCCGTAGTCTCAAGTCTCTCCACTACCGTCACTTATGTACTAATATGATTAAGCCCGAACGGAGTAGCCAGTCTCTTATAAGGATCAGCATGAAGATCCACTGGGAGTACCCATGGCCTTATTGTCATGGACTACTTGGTGCCACGCGGTTGAGGAGCCCCGGATCTTGCTACTATAGTAGTGCTATTCGCCTTCAACATGGAGAAGGTCCCTTGATGGGAGCATCGTAGTGGTTATGGTGTCCCATATGCGGTCAGAGAGAGCATAACTATGGCGGAAATTCTTCTTTGAACAGAAGGGTATGCCCTTTTGGATAATTGCATACTGCGACCGAGGATCGGAAGGATGGTCGCTTATTAATGTATGCTTAGATAATTGGCCTTGGGTGCCGTGAGCCACAGATTGGCAGAGATTTTAGATGGCTCTCGCTTCGACCAGTAAGTCCAATGTCAAGCATTCACTGACATAAACTGGTACTCATTGCGACAGAAAATAATATATTCTGCCTCATAAGCGCGTTGATTGTCACTGAAATACGAATCCGTACATTAAGACTACGGTGATATTAAGGCTCACTTTAAACCTCGACAGATTCTGTTTAATTTATGGGGATGCTTTAAGAGCAAACACAAGAGCAAGACATAATGAACCTCACTAGGGCGCACAACTCTTTGTCTACTACTTCCCCCAATTCGTGAAAAATGTAGCTCGCAATGGCATACAATAAGTTTGGCAAGGTTGTTGTATTTACACAGAATTTAAAAACACCTACATACATTAGGGACAACTTTATAATTGATGAGAATCTAACAGCAATAATGGATCATTGTACATCAAATTTCGAAGGAAGGAGTGATGGTTTTCAAGGGCGAATTTCAGCAATTCTGTTGGATTGCTTAAAACTATGAAATTTCTTACCGGTCAAAATGACTGTTATCTCATTTATGTCGTTAAGTAAAATTTAAACAAGTTAAGAATGACATACATCAGCATCTCTGCTACCCTGCTCACTTCCCTAATTCCTTGCTATATCTTTTTCCTGAGATGCATCACAGGGGTATCCCTTTGCTTGCCTTAATCACATAAAAAAAAACCTATTTTCCACAACTTTATCGAAGAGAAAATGCTTCTAAAAGAAGACCTAATTCCAAACACTTCTAGAGTTCATTGATGGGTGTAACTACGCAATTTATTCACCTTCTCTAGTTAAAAGAGTAACACAAAACAAAACCCGTCAATTAATAGATTTAGTCTGGTAAATACAAACGTACAGTTCGAGTACAGTAAGAGTATGCCCTCCGCTTTTGCATCTGTGCACTGCAAGAAAACCGGAATTTGAGAAACTAAGCGTAGAAGATAGAGGAGATTCTGTAAAAGGACATCAATTATATTTCAATTGTCTAAAAAAAGGTCTGTGTAAATTAAATAAATCTGGAACCTGCCATCAGTGTAAAAGAAAGGCATCATTCGGTATCTAAAAAAGAATGTGAAGGATCAGGTCTATTGTTTGTTTCGAATCAATTTGCTAACTTTAGTCACCACGTCATAGTGCACGTATCACAATTTGTGGAGTAAGAGTAGGAAGGATCAGGTCACTTAAATTTCATAAGAAAAAAGGCCAAATGAAGATTAAATTTTGCCTAGAAGGTTGGGATAAACTATTTGGAACAGGATAGTTTCTCATCTGTAATATGTTGAAAAGGATTGTAGACAAATTATATAGAAGGAATATAGCTACATCGCTGATCTTTTATTTGAAAACTTTGGTAGCAATGACATTTTGTTGGAATGTGATTTTTCCTTCCAAGTAATAGTAAAACAGAAACTTACGTATAATTCAGGTTGATATTTGGGTTGGTCGCAAGGATTCATCAACGTCTACCTCTGTAGTGAGATCAGTATTTAACTGTCACTGTATCTTGTTCATTGGAAAAGAAGATTAGGATTAATACAAAACCGAAGGAAGGTTAATCTAAATTTATTTAGGAATGTTTTGAGATTGACCGCAAACGAGACGACAGAAGCTCCCGAAAAAGACCAAGAAGCTCTGCAGGAGAATTCCTTTTATGTCATATTGTATTCAAAATTGATAGTTGCACTACAAAATTCGGAGTAGTATTTAACAAAGTATAGGAAATATCGAGTTCCGTACATAGGTGATATATGCAAAATTTGATTTGGTCTATTCGCAAGATACTTCATATCAGCAAATTCTGTTGAAGAAAAGCAAAGGCGATACAATTTAGGAGGACGTACAAGCTTCTAATAGACGATCTTTTGAGTAGATCATCTGACATTAATAGAATCCAAATCAACGAAAAACATGCAAATGTACATGACGGTAGAATAATCTTAAGCTGAGCGATTGGAGTTTTCATAGCACAAATTACCGGTGAGATCAATAGTATTAAAGGATTATTTTGGGTTTCGAAGGTAAAATAAAAGCATACTTTTCTAATTTTTTTGTATGTCTAGAATATTTTCCCAAAGCTTCAAATCAATCGGATTAAAAGTCTAGGAGAGAGAGAGGCTTTGGAAATTATCCTCAGTGACGCAAGCAAAGATGACCTAATATTAAGAAAATAGGACACAGCTGAACAAAATTGGAAATTTTTCGTGTTTTTTAGACCGAGACAGTAATCTCATATACTTTCGTCTTTTGCATAAATGGGGGAAAATAACTTGGCTATGCATTATTGTAGTGCAACTACGTCAATTAAGTTGAGACCGCTATTTCATGGTAGAAAAGTTTTGAATACGTCAAAATTTAGGGCTCAATTAGAGCTAAATTAATGCCACTTCCACGAATTTAATGCTCTAGTACTTTTTAAAAAAATCCACGGATAATCCAACTTTATTAAAAGTTAGGACTACCACTACTGAGTATAGGTTAAATAGTATTGTTACAATAGTATGCACTGCATAATATTTTGGGGCTCAATTACGGCTAATTTAATGCCACTTCCCCGAATTTAATGCTCTAGTACTTTTTAAAAAAATCCATGGATAATCCAACTCTACTAAAAGTCAGGACCACCCCTACTGAGAATAGGTTAAATAGTATTGTTACAATATTGAGCACTGCATAATATTTTAGGGCTCAATTAGGTCCAATTTAATGCCGTTTCTCCGAAAGTAAAAAATCAATCGAGGCCAAGAAACCATAAAAGTAAAAGTTTAAAAAAAATGCTTCATCGGTGATTGGTTTTTTCAGTCGGATTAAATCTGTGATCAACAAATAATACTAGAAAGGAGCTGAATACTGATTATCCATGGATTTTTTTAAAAATACGAGAGCATTAAATTCGTGGAAGTGGCATTAAATTAGCCCTAATTGAGCCCTAAATTTTGTCGTATTCAAAACTTTTCTACCATGAAATGGCGGTCCCAACCTAATTGACGTATTGCACTGAGACAATGAGTTAAAATCGAGAGAACTTAGGATTACCCGAGCGACAAACTCGTACTGAATCCCTCAAAATCCTATCAAACTATTCACAATAATGTATATCAGGTCACACTACCTTTACTTTTTAAGAAAAAGATAAATTTCGCTTCATCTCAAATGAAATTCTCATTTTTCCAGAAAATATCAGAGAGTCCAGCGTGCGTTTCTCCCAATTAATCTTTTCAGAGCTTAACGAATGTAAACAGCGAAGCACGTGCTGTTCAAATAGCATAACCATTACACTAACAAACATTGGACATTTCAGAGAAAACCGGTTTTCATGAGAGTATGACGTAAAACGTTAAAACTCCGACCCTTCTCATTTATTTACGAAAATGAAACATTTGCCATTCTGTTTCGTTGCATGCAATTTGCGCTTTCACATGTTTTGTCTTTTTTCATAAAAGTTTTAAAGAGAGTTTGATTTTTTTTTCTTTCTTTCTGCCTTATCTTGCCGTGTGCATTTTAAATGTAAAACAATCGGAAAACTGTTCTGTGTCCTAACTTGTCATTAAGTAACTTTGACACACGTATATTGAAGCAACTGCTCGCCTATTGGTTGTCTGTCTCTCTCGCTCGCTTCTCTCACTTTCTAAGGGTCACCCATTTTAAATATTTTATGTTAATATGCCCTGGACATGCAGCTGTAGCAGGATCTTTACTTTATGGTGCTACGTTTCTTGTGAATTAAAAAAAATCGTTTTATTCCTATTTAAAACTTAAGTCGGTTTTTTCCACTGACATGTATATAAATGGACTGCCTGTTGAACCAAAAATGCATGAAATCAAGTAGCACCACTTTCATATTCCTATCTCTTTCCGTGAAAGCATACTTTCCCACTGAACTGTAGCGATTAGGAATAAGAAATTGCTTGTAAAAATCCTTGTAAAAAACACTTCCTTCGACTCATAATTAAGATTTAACGATACAAATAGTCCCAAATACTTTTGTGGTAAATTCGGTAAATCCCACTGACATGCATATACGGAAATTCCCAAATAATTTAAATATAACGCCAGTTTACGATAGTTGGTAGCATTGCACACTTTCTGAAATCAAAATTGGTGCCACATGAAACAGGAGATCAAGCAGTCCATTTATATACCTAAATGTCAGTGGTTTTTTCCAAAAAAAACTATTTTTGAAGTCGGTGGACGCGATTTGTCAAAAACTAATGCCCAGGTCTTATTGAAATGTTGCACACTTCTTCGAATACAGCAAATTTTACAAGACTTTACGTAGTCTAAATTATACCCCAAATTGTACTGTTTTGCATACAACTTTGTCGAAAATTCAAATTTCATTTTTTTTTAATCCTTCGTGCAGTTACGAGCTATACTTATCTACTAACAGAAAAAAAATTGTTTTTCTTGAATTTGAAATAAGGCTATCATGAGTTATCCTGACCACCACGAGGACACTTTTTTTTACGGGACTCCGGAAACCAGGTCCCACTGGGTGAATTTTCGAAAATTTTGAATAAAAATTCTATGAAATATTTCTTAAATATTTCTCTTTTATATGCTTAAAATTTTGAATAAAATAATTTATTTATGATATAAAAAAAAAGAAATGTGCATCAACGAGGCTCTTAAAGGATAGTAGATGGGAGAGCATTTCAAGATAAGAGCCCTCCATGACAAGCCTATTAAAACGAGGAAAAATTTTCCTGTATCTATGTGAATTAGTGAAATTAATCATTTCTCTAAGGTAGTATGGTTCATTCCTTTTTGCACGTTAAACAAGAACACTAACGCTCTTTTCTTGAGATATGTAGTAAGCGGGCACCCTACCAGCTGATCGCGGTAAGGCGAGACATGGTCATATCTGCGAAGTCCGAAGATGAAACGTAAGCAATCGTTGAGCGCGAACTCCATTTTAACACTATCAAGTCGATGGAAAATTAAACTTCAGCATGTGAAGTACGGCAGAATTAGTGTCTTAACCAGATTCAAACGAGTTGCTTGTGGCAAAATACTGGCTGAGAGCCAGAGCCTTCTAATTTTTGATTCTGTATTGTCACAGCAGCTCATATTTTGGTTCAACACAATACCCAAATTTTTCACTTTATTAGCACGAGATAATGTTTTACCGTCCAGAATTACGGGTGGGATATCAGACGAAGGAGTGGACTTTTGTGAAAAATAATATATTGAGACTTAGAGGGATTCAATCTCAATGCATTAATCTTGGACCATGCATCGATTCTGCTCAAATCGTCATTAATTCGCACGATGCCATCTTCAAACAGGCCAATAGGTCTGTTTAGATAAAGCTGCACATCATCTGCGTATAAGTAAATCCTGTCATCACATTCAACTAGAGGAAGGTCATTAATAAATAAACTAAATAGCAACGGCCCCAAGATTGAACCCTGAGGTACACCAGTCGGGAAAGTAAGTGAATCCGACAACCTATCATCCACCTTCACCCGTTGATGGCGTTCTGACAAGAAACTCCCGATCAGAGCAGAAGCGGAAGCAGTAAATTCAAGTAATTTAGATAGCTTATGCTGTAACAAGGTGTAATTTGCACTATCGAAAGCCTTTGAGAAATCAAGCAGAACTAAAATGGTAGCGTCATCCTGGTCTAAGGCTGCTCTTATAGCACTAGTCACTTTAAGTATAGCAGTCTCGCAGCTGTGAGAACGCCGGAAACCGGACTGCCAACATGACAAGAGCTTGTTACTTTCCAAGTGACCAATAATCTGGAAGCTAAATAGCTTTACCAAAACTTTAGGCATGAAACTTAATATACTGATTGGACTAAAATCACCAGGAGATTCCGGAGAAAGTTTTTTTGGCAATTGGCAATACCAAAGCCGATTTCCAAGATTTAGGAAAACAAGAGGACATTAAACAAGAGTTCAGGATATGAAGAATTTATGTGTCGATCATTGGAAGCAGAATCTTAATAAAACGCGGAGACAGACAATCAGGTCCAACAGCATGAGATTTAATAGCATAAATGGAAGTAAACAATTCACTTTGATCTACACCGCGAAAGAAGAAGATGGGGTACAGTAGAATCAATATGCTCATCGTTCAATTGAGTAGTAAAAAATTTATTTAGATTATTGGGATCCTGCTCGCAGTTAGTTTTATCTTTCCCGTAAACTCCTGCTTTTCTTAGGCTCTGCCACAAAATTCTTGCTTGCAAGTCACTGTGAAATTTGGTGCTAAAGTATCGACGTTTAGCTATGCGGACAGCCATAGTGGCCCTATTTCGTGCTGCATGGTACATGCTTAAAGCTTCACCCATTTTAAGCTGCCTGCAGCGCTGGTACAAGAACTCCCTCTCATCAATAAGAGCTTGAACACTCCGCGAGAACCAAAGGCAGCGATTCTCACGCATAAATTTAGTTTTAATTGGCACATATTTATTGAATAAATAGCTACATAAGGAGGAGAATATGTCGACTTGGCTATCGATTGACGAAGAATTGTAGATAGAATCGCATGGTCAACCAGAATACTCATCAAACAAGGCTACCGTGTCGATATAATTGAAGTCACGATAAGAGTTAGTCCTAGGAGATGGGTTAAGAGGAAGATTTAGGGAAAGAAAAAGTATGTCATGGTCCAGGTTACTAAAACGGCACATTTGGTCTTGGAAGTTAACTATAATTATGTCTGAAGCAAGAAACAAGTGAAGCTGGGAAGGATGCGACGTATTATGATAGATAGGATGCTTGTTCACCACATTGAGATTCAGTGTATCAAGAAGATGAATGAATTGTTTCACAGGGTAAAGATCACGTAATATATCAACATTAAAATCACCTGCGACGATCACATTTGAGAAACGCTGTGTAAAATATAATACTGTGTCCCCGAACTCTTGAGCTACTTCACAGTTAAATCTGCTGGGAGGATAGTACACGGCAGATAGGATGCATTTATTACCACAACAATCGACTTCCACCCCAACGAACTCAATTACATCACCCACAGATGAGAAAACCTGTCTTGATTTGAGACTATCCTTGTCGTAAATCGCCACTCCTCTCCCCAAACGATTCCTACGATCGTTCCGAAACACGTTATAACCCGTTATTGAAATGTGCGAGCATGGAATGACTTCGATTAAACATGTTTTGCTAACCAGAACTACGTGTACGTCAGTCCCAGGGAAAATGTAACGAAAATCATCAATTCAATTTTATTGCGCAAACTACGAGCGTTTAATGAACACATCATTAAACCCTGAAGGCGACCACACATAATATTAAATAAGACCCTTACCCTGTCCAAACCTGCATAATTATCCTGGAACAACGTTAATAATAATATTAATTGCACTGTCAATACCATAGCTCGCGATACACTGGTAGATGAAAGCAACTGTCGAATCACTCTCATAGCTGAGTAGAACAAGACAAACCACACGCAGATGTACATATATCATCGCAGTTCGTGATAGAAACTTAAACATGTTAAGAAAAATTGAAATATAAAAAAAGTAATAAATAAATAATCTAACTAATAAAGTTCAATCTAATCTAATTAAAAGAAAAACTAGAATTAAAATTAAAAATGATTAAAGTAACCTAATTATAAGAGAAAACAATGCGTGAGAAATAATTTAATCATAACAAAGCTCCATAAGGGTCCGCATCGACGGTATTAGAAACCCGTGAGGCATCAATTGAATCAGCAAACGCTTTACAATAATTCTGTCAACAGAGGTATACATCAGAATAGGGGTTAATGTTTTATAACTGTCCTAGATATTAAACCCTATTAAAATCTCAGATAGAGCCTATAGTACCTTGCTTCGGGTCAAACAGGTGCACTGCGCCTACTAATAACTCAATAGTACACGATTTAAAGTAAGGCCCAATCTACATCGAGAGCTACACGCTACAAGCTTCAAGCTACAAATCTCAGTTTGCACATATGGGGTACCGTAGAAACTGCTAAATAGAGAGCTTCGAGCTATAACATGTAGCTCAGCCTAGCTACATGGACATACTACGTTCGTAGGAATAAAATACGCTGAAATAGAGCTTCGTGTAGCTTGCCTAACAGAATAAAGAAAAACTGCAAGATGAATTATTCATATGATTGCCAATTCCAATTCGTAAAAAAATAGATTTCGAAGCAGTACTAACTGCTTACTGAATATGTACTCAAGTAAATGTATTTTCCTCGAATACTAGGAAATGTTCTCTGAACCCAACAAATGTAAAACGAAATTGGTTTACCTAAACAAATTAGAGGCTATAACAGGACTCAGGTCTCCATGAAAATTCACTGTTTCCACCCTAGATACCAGAGGAATTCGAAAAGTTCGATGAATTACAAACTGAAAAACGGAATATCGACCCCCAAAAAAACAATAAAAATTTTGTTTTGTTCTTCCACCACGCCCTGCCATTGAATAAAAATTAAAACCGGTGATTGTACAAAACACCCTAAGCACGGCTGTATACTGTAGCCAGACGTATCATTTCAAAAATCCATTAATTTGCCGGTATACAAACATAATTTAATAAAATTTAAATCGTCGTTGAAAGCGTTAGTGCTACACGCCCCACTCCATACGAGCTAAACTGAATTTAAAACTGATTTAATACCCATGGACACGTGTGAGACATATGCCCACCCGCGTACCTTTTAAAGTGACACTTACCCTCTTTGAAAATAGGTGCTTCCCAGTCCGAATCACCTTGTCCATGAAACAATGTCCCGACAACGCTTGCCTAATTAAAAGGGGAAAATGCGTACGCGTTCAAGTACATGGACATACCATAGAGGGGTTGGTTGTAGCCAGTCTCATTAGCGTGGCCTTATAAATATTTATGGAGCGAACTGATTTGAATACGAACTGATTTTCAACAACTCATGTTACAACAACACAGCCGTCGTCTTCCATCCAGTCCAGTTCAGCACTGGTGCCACCACGAGGAATAAGTATTTTAACCCAGGACAAGCCAAACACTAGCAGGTCAAAGCTGCCAAATTTTCCACACTAAAGGGGATGGTCCTCTTCTAAGGACATTACTGGAATGGTGTTACTCCATTTGCGCATTATCCCCCATAAGCGGAGCCATTTGTTATTGTTAAAAATATGATTTATTACCGCATCGACGGCTGAACGGAGCGAACCGGGGAGAAGCTATAACGTTCCGCTCGATGCCTTGATATAAAGGCGTCGTCTTTATGGGAGCGTCGATATTCTGCTGACACTCCGGTTTCTACGATCTAAAGGTGGATGGGATTCAGGATTTCACCAAATAGCTTGGTGTACTTGTCGGAGATGTCTGTTGAACAGTTCTTCCTGTAGTGTGAGGCGGGTGAAATTTCTCAAATCGATGATAGTAAACGAAAACCGAATCATCGCATTCACCGGAAGTAGATCGTTTATGGATAATTCAAGCAAGTTCTTCCTCTGTGCGCTTAAGGGGGAAATTCCACGTTTTGTTACCGAATATCTATTTTATCGACTTTTCGGATGAAAAGAAAAAAGAACAAAAATTCAAAAAGGACTCACCCGATGAACACTTTGTGCTGGGTCGTAAGCTCTCACTCAATCCGTGCGCTGAGAGGCAAAGGGATGATTTCTCTGATACTGTGAAAAAATATAAATAAAAAATATCTATGTAATTTTATTTTAAATATTTATGGAGAAACAATTCTATAATTTCATAATTCTTTTATGTGTTGCTAGTGGACGAGTTGCTTACTAAGTAGTTATACGATAAAGGATTGCACATGGATGGAGTAGAATTCAACAATCGAGATGAGAAAGCTAATCAACACCTTTGGTTCGGTCTGTCTGTCATATTGACACCAACAACATTCAACAAGTCAAGGTTTAGTCCGAAGAATTATCCTAGACACGAGATAATCTGCCATTCACCCCATTTTTATGAGACGTAATTGCCTTAAATATGACTCCATTGATTCATACTAAGGCAGAGCTGATTTTTGCGCGCGCAGCTAAATTTCAATTGCCCATCATGTAAGACTCCCATATATGATTTTCGATCTTATTACAGGTACAACTACAGTGTGACATGTATGTGTTGGTACAAAAAGAATTTACTGTATTTATGTAACTAAAACTCTAAAATTATTTTTTTATTTATTTATTTAACTAACAGATGGCACTTTCCGCAAAATTTATAAATTATTCGATAGCCCCATCTTTTGCCTTGATAAGTAATCGTAACGTTCTCTCAGAAGCGTTATGTGCGGTACGCTCGATTTCCAAAGGTATTGAGTCCCGTATTTTCAAAATATTGCTTTAAAATCCGTCAAATTTCGGTATTTGTAATCTATTAGGTTAAGTTTAAGGTGAACGGCCATTCTTTCGGTATTATTGGTTAAGCCCACATCATGTTTGCACAATCTTATCTGGATTTGATGCGGCACCATCTTGTTGAAAGCAATAACAGTCGTCGCCATAAATAAGTGAAGGAATTGATTTTTTTTTCAATTCTTCCTACAGGTAGTTGCTAGCATTTGTTTTAACACCTTTTGCAATAAATACCAATGGCAGGGGCTTTTCGGTGGTTCCATTCCAATTGGAGTCTAAGACGTTTGCACACAATACAGGTGCTGTGCCCATACAATTTTTATATTGCCGTTCCGTCATGTATGCAATCAGATGAATTGTTTCTACAGATTTTATATGCACAACTTTATGGCAAATGCCAAAAACAGCGGCATCGCCGTTGTGTTTGCATTAAGCCTAAAGTCGAGTCTTCACCGAAATAACTGTACATTCATGTGCCGGTGCTAAATATTTCTGGCGATTTTTAAAGCCGCTCGGCATAATTTTTTGTGATGGTGAATTATTGGAAATTTTATGTGCTTCATTGTTAGGGCGAGAAACAATGAAATATATCGAGCTATACAAGGAACGCCCTATTTTTGTGCGTTATTTTAATTATTTCCTTCACTTTTCTTTTCATTTAAGGGAAAGGCCTGTTCTGACATGTCAGATATTTCATTTCGAAACAAAATTTTAATTCAGGATAAGCAAAAAAAAGACACGATTGGTAAAATTCAACTAGAAGTCTGACCGGTCAAAATGACCGGTTGCATGAATTGTTCAAAAGGCTTTCTCTTAAAATTTCATTTAACCCTTCATTGCGCCATGTATCATATCTGCAACAATCTGTACAATCTGAAATATCGCTTATAAATCGTGTGATTGATTTTCAATGCCTTTTCTGCGTGATGTAGATGTTCAACAACAAAGTGGAAATACACATCAGGCAATATTTATAACTGTATTATCGCATTTATAGAAACTGTGCGCAAAGTGCATCAGTCTTGTTAAGTGTGCCATCGAATAAAAAACTGTGTCAATTTCATTAGCTTATATTTAGTAAATTGCGGGATTCTTTTGACCAGAAAAATTATAATCTATTATAAAGAGGTTTGTATGACACGTTTTTTTTAATTCGATGAAATTATGTCAACTAGTATTTGTTCGCTTGTTATTTTTCGCTATGTATCATATTATCAACATTGCGCACTACAGTTAGAAAGGACAATGGATTGTGATAAAAATTTCAGGAGCTAGTTGAACAGGGTTTGATGGGATTTGACGACAGTGAGGATGACTTAGATTTCTCAGATGCGGACGAAGATGATGTAGCATCTACTGAAGATCTTTTTGATATTGTCAATATGCCAATTGATATTATAGCAGGTGAATCGGTGGATGAAATCGGAGAAGTTGCCGGGCTTTCGATTCAAGAAGATGAAAATACGAAACTAGCGAATATACTCAGGAATAATGGTGGAAAAATAAAAGCAAATAACTTGATATGGCGACGTCGGAACCTTCAAATTAAGTGAACAATGCTGCGTTTCCAAAATACACTTCCACCTGCGTCTGTGAAGGAACAGGTTGCTCCTATATAATTTTTCCGTTATTTCATCACTAATGAAATATTGGAGACTTTCGTGAAGGAATCAAACTTATATGCAACGCAGAAAAATATCAATTCAGCTGAAGTCATTACAAAAGAAGACTTAGAGCAATATATCGGCATTTGCATATATACGGCCATCATCACGATATCAAATGTAAACAAATATTGGAATAACCACTAAGGGTTCGAAAGAGTGAAGGAGACGATGATCAAAAAAAATTTGAAAGAATTAGACGTTGCCTACATTTCAATAACAACGACAAAATGCTTGCGAGGGATGATCCCAATCATAACCGCATGTTTAAACCCAGACCGCTTATTGATCAATTGAACAGTAGATACCAAAGCATTCCATATGATGAGCATTTATCTTTAGATGAACAACTATGTGCTACAAAAGCAAAAAGGTATCTTAGGCAGCACCTTCCAATGAAGCCTCATAAGTGGGGTTACAAAATATATGTACTTAGTGGAGTCGATGGATATGCCTATAAATTTGAAGTTTATACGGGGCAAGAAAATCTTGAGAAGTACAGGCTTCCAAATGAACCAGACTTAGGGTCATGTCCTAATATTCCTAAAAATGTCAATCACAAAATTTTCATTGACAACTATTATACTACTGTTGAGCTCATGGCATATTTAGCGAAGCAAGAAAATCATGAAAGAAAATTAGAAATAAGTTCAGTAGTGTGGAAAGACAACAAACTTGTAACGTTATTATCAACATATTGCGTAGTGCTGCCTTTAGGTACTATATCGAAGAAAAAAATTATCAGTATTGAATGTCCAGCCATCATCAAGCAATACAATCGACACATGGGAGGAGTATATGCGCCTTTTTTATCATTTTTTGGATCTAACGCTAGTCAACGCATGGCCTCCTTTATAAAAAATCATGCGGTCTGAAAGGCATTCCTCTCGTCCCCACTTAAAACGATTTTAAAGGAGAAGTTGCCTATTGCTAAAAAGAAGAAAGGGCTCACTTCATACGTACCGCCCAAGGATGTTAGAAGAGATGGATTGCAGCACTGGGCAATGCACGCGGATGTTCGCCAAAGGTGCAAGTATCCAGGATGTAAAGTATTCTCTTTCCTCAAATGCTCTAAATGTGGCACTCATCTTTGTTTAAATAAAAACAACAACTGTTTTTTCAAATTTCATAACGAATAACTCGCTTATTTATAAATAACTTCTGTTTTATACTTTTGCAATGAAAATGTTTTTATTTCTACATTTATAATACATTTTATTGGACTCAGTTTATGTTTTCTTTGGATCCTAAAAATGTTCAAAATGGAGATTTTTTTTATTTTATACAGGATAATAAAAAATATTTTTGTACAAATAAAAAAAATTGCGCATTAAAGGGTTAATATTTTATGATAATATTATGGCTGTTTCTAAATCTATGTGAGTATTTAATCATATTATAAAAGTTTGTGTTCTCCAGTTCCATTTATCTGATGTATGATGCATTTTCAATTTCTTATTAGCGGCTGTTGTATACAGTTCAAATACGTATCGTATTAGTTGTAAACAATTGTGTTAAATAATTTAATACATTTCTTTTTAATTTGTAAGTTAATTGTGAATAAATATTTTTGTTATTAGAAGGGAAAATAAATGTAGTATTTTTATATCCAGCTATGAAACTTTACCCTAAAAATGCCGAGACGTTCGAAAATGCCTTGATTTTTTGAAAATATGACCAATATAAACGAAGATCTTTCCGATATCGATTTTGATTCTGAGAATGCACTAGCAGACATTTTAGAGGAACGAAAAAAAGTGTATGTAACCTCAGACAGGGAAAGTAAAGAACAAAACATCCTCAATGTACCTACGTAGATCTAGAAGAATTTTGAGATTGGCGTCATATTCTGATAAGTGAGTGACCATTAGCAAAATAAAAGAAATAAAATCTGGATCCATTCCAGGACGGGATCAATAATAATATTTTCAAAGATGTAATTTGACCTACAGGTAGTGCAATCAATCGTCGAATTATAGACCATATTAGAACATGCATAGAACTAGAAGCTTTCCGAGTTCTTGGTAAACGATCAATAAAAGTTTAACGCTTTTCTTGCAATTTTATATGCACGTGGTTTACGAAGCTAAGAACTTGAAATTATCTAATTTATGGTCTAAAAAGTGGGGATCAAATTTTTTTTGTAAAAGCTATGAGTAGAAAAGACTTTACGTATATTCTACGATTTATCTGCTTCGATAAAAAAATGAACGGAGTCAACGATTACAAACGGATATATTTGAAATTATCTCAAATGTTTGGATTTCGCGTCTAGGAAAATTTATCGCCCGCAATTCACCGCCAGCAATTTATCACCAACAATTAATCGCTAGCAGTTTACCGCCGCGTCAGTTTATCGCGTAAACAATTTATAGCCTACAATTAATCGCTAGCATATTTTATCGCCAGGCCATAAATATATAAAATATATATAATATATAATAATGTAATCTAATAAATAACTTGCAAATAAGGTTTGTCTGTACGTGTTATTTAAGAATTAAGTAGGGTAGCCCGAATGATTTTCTCTAGATTTTTCTTATATCTCTGAATTGATTTCTTGAAACTTTGAATATACCGGTATCAAGTAGGGTCAATCACGGACAAAATGTGATACAGATAATAACCGTCTAGCATCCTTATAAAGTGCGCTGTTGACTTAAGTGGACTGATGCCCAGTTCGTCAGTATTCACCACATACGGGGCATAATGACGAAAGGCTTCGGGCATAATAACGAATTATATTTCATGCATGAAATAACATCATTTTTTTTCTCAAAAAATATAATAATTAATTGATGATCATAAAGAGCCTTGCAGGAGTTTCAAGTTTCGAATTCGAAAAATACCCACTGAAAACATCTGATATTATATCCTTAAAACAACTCCTGGATTTCAGAAGTTTTAGGATAAATAAGTTGACGTTCCAAAATTTCTTTTGTATTCATAAAGCTCGAAAAAATATTGATTGTACAAAATGCCGATTTCTCGGTTTGTGAACAACCAAGTCCGAAAAATCCACACTTTTCGAAATGTTAAACACACTAATTATTGGAGTTGGAGTCATTTTCCTTGACAACGAATTTTCTTCTAATGTAAAATTTTGTATTTTGAGGAGAGTTTAATTTTTTTGTTATTTTTTCTTGTTCTTTCTTTTCTAGCCCTATACATTTTAAATGTAAAACGATCAAAAATCTCGCATGATCCCAATCATAT